>CM019827.1:45863076-46470475 GCA_009763385.1 Coix lacryma-jobi var. lacryma-jobi | reverse complement strand
CTCGGCGGCGTCGTCCTTGGCCATGAAGAAGAGCTACAGCATGGACTGCCTGCAGCTCGCGGCTCCAGCTGGCTGTTCCCTCGTCTCGCCGTCGTCCTCGTCCTCGTCGTCGCTGCTGCTGTCGATTGAGGAGGGCTTGGAGAGGGGGCCGGCCAGTGGCTACCTGTCTGATGGACCTCATGGCAGAGTTGTGCAGGAGAGGAAGAAAGGTACGTACATCAAGAACCCAGCAATTTATTTATTTATTTATTTATTTTGGTCTGAACATATGCAGAGTTTAGGTCTAGATGTTTTTTATTTTTTCTGATGGAAAAAGATAGAAGAGAGAAAGATTTGTTTCTTTGGAAATTCAGAAACTTTTTTCTTTTCTTATTGGTAGTGTTGTCCATCAGTCTGACCTAAAAAAAGTTGCATTTATGCTATACTTTTTGGTAAAAAAAAGTCGCTTTATCCTCCCTGCCTGGTGGTGCTGCAATCCTGCATAATCAAGCAGGTAGCTGAGAGATACTATTTTCCTTTCTTTCGTTGACTAAATCAATGCACAACCTGTTTTCAAAAAAACCATGCACAACGTGTCATCCTGAAATCGTTGAATAATCGTTCGGTCGGTCGGTAACAAACAGAGCAGCTGATGGATGATGTTTCTAAACAAAAAACAAGACTGAATAGTGTCAATACTGACGCCATCCAGGAGTTCCATGGAGCGAGGAGGAGCACAGACAGTTCCTTGCCGGCCTGGAGAAGCTGGGCAAGGGCGACTGGCGAGGCATCTCCAGGAGCTACGTGACGACGAGGACCCCGACGCAGGTCGCCAGCCATGCGCAGAAGTTCTTCCTCCGGCAGACCAGCATGGGGAAGAAGAAGCGCCGCTCCAGCCTCTTTGACATGGTATATGCAGCACTATGCATATATATATATATATATATATATATATATATATATATATATATATATATATATATATATATAGACACACACATACAATTACTACTAGTTCAGAGTTCAGACATCACCATCTTCCTGTATGTGTAACTGCTTGAATTTTGCGTGTTCTTGAACTGCTCGCAAGTAGTAGTTAACCAATTGATAATCTGCTGCAACAGGTGCCGATTTGCGAGAACAGCGCGAGCATTTCCGATCCGCTGAGCAGCGAAGGGGCCTCGACCACCTCTCTGTCGCTGAACGTGGCACGCCATGGCGCCGCCGGCGCCTCCGACTCCGAGAGGGCGGGTTTGGACCTGAATTCGACGGAGGAAGACGACAGCAGGTGCAGGGCCGACGTGTCGTCGGCGTCAGCTGCAGGGACAACCAGACAGCTCCCGGCAGCGGCGGCGGCTCAGACGGAGCTGCTGCTGCATCAGCCTTCGTCGCATGGCCATGGGCGCGGCGGCCACCACTGCTCTCCGTTGGACCTGGAGCTGGGCATGTCCCTGCCCGCCCCATCCGTCGGAACATGACGCGCCGCCGCCACCGCCGTTGTCGTCGTCCTAATCGTCGCCATGGACTCCACGCAGGTCGCGCCAAAATTCGTCAGCGCAAGTTGCCAAGGCCGAGGCCGTGCGTGCCTGCTGTCTCGCTCGCTCAGCTGTGTCTGACAGATGGAGATGAGGCGCCAGGCACTACAGTATTGTTCGTGAAAATGTTGTGCAAACACTAGCACAGTGGCACTAAACTAACTGTGGATATCGTACCACGTGTGTACAATTATGTATGTGTTGGCTGCATGCATGTAATCATAATCGGTTTTGCTCCTCCTGTGTAGTACTCCCTCCATATCGGAAATAGAAGTCCTTTGGAAAAGGTTTGGATCAAAGATTGAGAATATAAATCATGAATAACTTTTAAATTATTGAGTTTAGAGATGTAAAAATTATATAAATAAATTTATCTTGAAAAGTACTTTCATAAAATATACGTATACCATTGTACAATAAATAATTTTAAAGAAATAAGTGGTCAAAGTTATGCTTTGGAGACCCTGTCGTTGTTCTAAAGGACTTCTATTTATGATATGGAGGGAGTATGCCTATATTTAATGTGTATGAAACTTTTTATGAACCTTATTAAGACTGGCCTAAGGCTTTGAAACCATAAAGGTTACGCCACGCTACTGGGATTTTCCTTATGCCATGTTCCTCGCTCATCATTCATTCAATTTCCCTGGCGCTCAGACTATCCGCACTCATCATCCTCTATATTCATCCTCTAAAAAGAATATTTGGTCCTAGTCATCAAGATTCTCTCTTCTATATAATTTTCTCCTGCACTCATCCATCCTCTATATCTCATACTCTATACTAACTTCCAACAGCGGTCTCACTTGTCATCCTATATAAATTTTATCTAAATATATCAATCTGAGATCTTGTTTTAAAGGATTTATTGAAACGAATTTAATGATGCAATCGGAATTTAATTTAGTTTTTTGGTTTGTGAGTTACAATGTTTTTTAGATAGTTGAAACAATGGGCCCACCACCGATTTCCTCCCGCACATGCAGTGTGTCGCTGGGGCAGCCTCCGCTATCCATTTGCTGGAACGCTTGATCTAGCGGACGAAGGACGAGTACCGTATTACTCAGCGGACACGCTGCAAACCATTCTTCCTTTATCCGGTACTGCAGGAGAGTATGTCGTTTCGCACTGCAGACAGCCTCAAGGCTTTGAAACCGTAAAGGTTACGCTACTAGGATTTTCCCCCTATTTTATTAAAAACCCTTTTAAATTAATAGGAGAGGCCGGCTACCTAAACTAAGCTATACTCATCATGAACGAGTACCAAAATTACTGTTTATTTAGGTCTCGTTTGACACGGCTTCACTTCATCAGTAAAGTCATTTTTTAGGGCTTCGGCTCCATGGATAGCTCTACCTGTGAAGCTAGATCCGTTTTGTTAAATCGTTTTGCAGAACAGCTCCACGTACAAAGTTCCTTAAATATATGCTCTCACAGAACACCATGTAGGATGAGGTGAAGCCGGGTGAAGCCACTATTTTTGGCTTCATTCCCTCTTAAAACTTTGTGAGAGCACGATTTAAAGAGGCTTCATAAGTGGAGCCGTTTTATTTTACCCCGTTTAGCACAAAACGGCTCCTGAAGCCGGTGAAGGAGCCCTGCCAAACGGGGCCTTAGTGGAGAATTAGTTGGACGAGAGGGGATGTTTGCATGGCCCACCCTTTAGTAGCATGGTCCTCCTATATATACATGGCCCACGCTATAGCCCCCTTTCTCGTCTTCTCCTCTCATTCTACTTCTCATTAGATAAGAGGAGGCCGGATTCAGGTTCCGACATCTAAAGTTATAGTGCATTCTTCATTTAGTACATATCTTGTCTCGATTCAATTAATTTGGTGTGCATTCTTGTTGAATTTAGGGTTATGGGTCAAAATTGTCATTTAATTTGAGGAAATGATGTGCACAGTTAGAAGGCGGCGGGCCAGAGCACGGTAAGGCGCGGGACGGGACAGAGCCACACATGCAATTTCACGACAACCACGATGCGACGACAACAATGCTCATGAGTGCTACCTCGATATACGAAATAAATGACGTTTTGGATATCGACACGGTCTTCAAAGTACAACTTTAATTCTCTTTATACTAAAAAAATATGTATCAAAAAGTGTTATATATATATATTTATGAAAGTATTTTTCAAGCCAAATCTATTCATATGGCTTTTATATTTTCAAACTCAACAACTTAAATGTTATTTATGATTTATATTCCCAATATTTGACCAAAACTATATCCAAAACGTCATTTATTTATTATACGGAGGGAGTACGTACTTGTTTAGATAGATTGGACTGGATTGATGTGCTGCAGTAGTGGACTAGAGTAGATTGTTTCACACTTTGATATTGGTTTGGGTTTGGATACCTACCTCATTTTAGTTGGACTCCTTTTGGACTGGGATTAATTGGACGATAATGCTAATCCACTTCCAGGTTTAGATATATGGCTCAAAGTTGCATTGGTTGTTTGAGTGTCAAATGGCTAAGTTCGAGGTTAGGATCGATAAAGAAGTGACCATGCCAAACTTTATTTGTGTCCTCAAGGCTTGCAAAGGGGTATTAGTTCTGCGAACAAGATCCTCTGCATTGACTCCTCTCCGCAGTCATCATATGTGTGCCGTCGTCCGTTAGCATCCAACGATGAGGCTTTGCAGAACATACCGCCGGGGGTTACGTACAATGGCCCATCTAAGTCGTACGCCGCCGCCCGGCCATAGCCTTTGCTGTCGCTGCAGCTCGTCTCCGTCGCCGTCGCCAGTGCTGCAAAACCTGCTCTTTTGGTGCTGCAGGGTCGGTCCGTTCTTTTGGTGTGCTTCCACTTTTATATCCTCTTTGCATCTCTGCTGCAAGCCCAAGCTCGCTGTAGACTGACTCACGACCTCTTGCTAATGCGGCCCTACTCCACCGCGGCGGCCATGAGCCGCTGTGGCCCTGCTTCATCGAGCACCGATCGACGGCCGTGCGGCCCTCCAGCCGGTAGCGCTACAACCTCTTTTTGGGACTTACTTCAAATCCTACACAACGACCGTAATTATAGAACAAAGGGAGTATATATTTCTCGATCTCATACATTCAACAGACGTGTGCATGTGGTTCCAAAGGCAATGCCAATGGAGATTCAATTGGATCGAGATGGCAATTAATGGCGAGTAGCATCTATCGTGTGGTGCTGGTGCCATGTGTGTCGTCGTCACTCTCGATCACTCATCTTCCAGATCTGCGCTGGGTGACTTGTGTAGTTAGTTGTGTGTGCGCCCGCCGGCCGTACGGCCATTTTGCATGATGCATGCCGTTCGTCCAGAACTCCAGATTCATTCATGCATGCATGGATCCCCAGAGAGCCGCAGCCCGCAGGGTGCGCGCACTCCGCACTGCATCTGCATGCACGGCTGCAAACCGCCATCAGGCCAGTCTCAATGGGGATGTCATAGGAGTGTCATGCACATTAAATGAGCTGTCACATCAGCAAAAAGAGAATCTTTGCATGAAACTTGAAGGAGAGAGAAAGAAATCGTTTCATCCCCACGACACGTTTGGACGCGGTTTCCAAAACTTCGTAAACGGTGTGAAATCCGCACTGAGACGGTTCCTTCGTTTCATCGGGGAGGGATGAGGGAAGAAAGGGCGTGGAGGCGAAACCGGTCGAGCGGGAGCGGCTAACGTCGGCCGGCCGCCGCGGGCGCGAGGGAGCGGCGTGGCTCCGCTTGACCGCGGGCGCGGCTCTGCCGGGCGCGAGCGCGAGGGAGCAGCACGGCTCCGCTGGCCGCGGGCACCGCCGGCCGCCGCGGGCGCGGCTCTGCCGGGCGCGGCTCCGCCTGGCCGGGAGCGCCGGCCGCCGCGGGCGCCGCCGGCCGCCGCGGCGCGGCTCTGCCGGCCGCCGCGGGCGCGAGGGAGCGGCGCAACGCGGCTCCGCCTGGCCGCGGGCTCCGTCGGGTGTCGGTCGAGCGGCCCGTGTTCTGTGAGCACGGGATCGACACAGGTAGGTTGAGGAAGAAAAGGGAAAGGAGAGAGACCCTGGTGGGACCCATGAAAAGTCTAAAATAAGCTATGAAATCGTGCATGAAACTTTGCACTGTGAAGATCTCAGTTTCGTGTCAAAGTTTCACGTGTTGGAAACTGGGAGGTGAAACTCTCCATTGAGACTGGCCTCAGATTGCAATTGCAATTAATTATTACTACATGAAGTACGTGCCCATTTGGGGGTGTCCTGCGCCATTCATTCCATGCTCCAGAGGTACTGTACGAGTATTGGGGGAGTAGTTGATTGATATATGAGCAGCCAAAAAAAAAAAAATAGGGAGGGTTGGGACGCTCTTGCCCGGTGTCCGTGCCAGGTGGTGAGGTGTGAAGATTTCATAGTGTGGCAACACTACCATCACTATAGCAGAGAGGATAAATTAGAGATATGTACAGGCCAACCACCTCAGTTCCACTTGGCGCCAAAGAGCGTCGTACTATGTGCTTCTTATTTGCCTGCAAAAGCGGAATTAAATTGGGACCCAATGTCTGTGCACCCCATGATGAATGATTGACACGTGACGGTAAAGAATATCATGCGGACACCAGATAACATGTATGGAGAATAAATTTAGAAAATTACCCACAACGTGTGGGAAGTTAGTTTTTGCGAATTTTGCTGGACGTAGGATTTAATTTTCTAGACACGTGTCAATCATCCACCATGGGGATGCACAGGCATAGGGTGCACCCAATTTATTTCCGCAAAAGCCGCATCGTGCTTTCTGCCTCCAGTGGATAATCAACATTGCACCCAACAAAAGCCACCGGAGATGGATAAGGGAAAAGCCACTTCTGGCTACCAATTTTTTTATACTACGACACAATTCTTTCTACGTACGACAGATATGCACCGGTAAATAATCCTCTACTCACTCCGTCCTTAAATAATTATCATCGTTAATATACATATCATAAGTTTAACTTAATTTGTACCAAATGCATATAACATTTATATCTCTAAATAATTTTATTAACAAACTAGATTTAAAGGTCTTTCCAATGATACTAATTATGTACGATAAATATTAATATTTTTAATATATATTTTGTTAAAGATATTTCTCGGAAAGTGAAACCGACATATATTAGGAACGAAGAGAGTATATATAATTAGATTAGAAGATATCCTAGGCTGACCAATAGCGAACTTTTTTTTTTATTTCTATTCAAATGTAGTTCCTACTCCAACTCCTAAGCTTGATTCCTTTTTGTCTTACTTGAAAGTTTTAATTTATTATTACATTTCGATAACTGGATACCGAATGCCCTCCAAATGTTGAAATTGGCATATCTGATCCTTTTAGCTGGTTTCAAAGGTATCATTATACTATTTTCTAAAAAAAAAAATTGGTTTCATCTTCAAAATTATAATTAATTTATTTTGTCCAATTAGAAAAATGTGAAACGAGTTTTCTATTTTCAAAATATAATCTACTTATGAATTTATAGGGATCAAACCAGATTTTTTTTATATTTATAAATAGAAAAACCGCCTTTAAAACCAGCAGTAGGACCAGATTGTCCAGTTTAATAAATAGTTGTTGGATGGTGTTTGGTACCTGGTTTTGTAATTGGGTAAAAAATCAGAATGATGTGCACGCTCAAGATTGAAAAATGGACTTTATCCTAAACAAAAATAGGTTCCAATTTCATGGTTTCTAGAAACTATGAATAAAAATATGAAATATGGGAGATGCTTGTAGGATGGATTTGTAGGAGATCACCCTAGAATGTTCTCACATGTATTAGTATATTGCCTAATGAAGAAAAATGGAAATCCCAAGAAATTAGCTCTAACATTATAAACCCCAAAATCGAACAAGCAACACTAATAAAGATCTAGGAGGTAACCGCTTGAACAAAAAATTGATACTTGTGTTACATAAGATGTAATGGTTACAAATCACTCACTAGCACATCATTAAAAGGATAGTAAGAATCTCATGTCAAAGAGCCTATACTCTCTCTTTGCTCTAATCTGTGGTCATAGGAACCTCTAGCTGTCTCATGTACATCAAGGGTTCCTATAGCCACATCCCACCTCTATAATTTGATTTCTAGAGATATACAAATTGAAAGAGCTGTCTTAGAAATATTTGCAATTTTAAGGTGGTTTTTGTAAGCAACAACATCTGAAAATGTAGATTTCTAGAGGCGGTGTCTTAAGTGGTTAGTCTCTAGAAATTACCTATGAAAAATCCTATTTTTAAAGGTAGGAACTAATATGTTCTAACTTTTAAAATAGGACTAATGCCAACTTAAACCCTTGCTGCATAAGCAAAACCGACCCTAAATCTTCTCCCTCTCTCTCTCTATCTCTCAAATTCCGTCTAGATCTCTTCTCCTTATTCAGCTACAGTATCAACCCCTCTTCCTCCTATCCTCTCCCTCTCTTCTGTGTGCTTAACTACCTTGCCGCTACAACCATCGTCACACCTCCTCTAAGTGCACTGACACGGTCATCTCCCACTGCCACCGCACTTCATGTCATATATTCCATTTATATGCAGATGACGCACACCAACCACTTTCTCTCCCATGGGTTCCACATGTAGACCACATCCTCTCTTGCAGTTCCGAGGTGGGCATGGATCATGAGTGATGGACGGTAACTCTCATGGGTAGCCACAACATCCGGCTTGGCTATCGCCTCTGAAAATCATCATTTCCATGGATGTGGCCAGTTGGCCATCTTCTTCTAGACATACTTTTTTACTCGTCTAAGAACAAATACAAGAGTCTCTCTATATCCTCACGTATTGATAGGAACATATATTTTGATGAAAAAACTCTCCAACAGCTTTATATCAGTTAATTTGCCAAATCTAACCATTGTCTCTTCCAATTTTCTCGCTAGTCAAAGATGAAGAGCAAGAATAGCTTTCTAGAGTGTGTGTGCAATAGAGAACGAAGTTGTTGAAGGGTGAAAAGATACAAATGCCAATCTTAAGTGCTGAGGGCTGCATGGTAACAAGATGAGAGTTTTGATCACATATCTTTGAGTGTAAAAGATAGTTGAGCTGATTTGTGTGTTCTTTACTAACAATAGATCAGAGTTGGATTGAACTATGGAAAAAAAATCGTGAGCGCTCCTTGCCATCGGCCGGCTACTAGCAATAGTTGAAGTATTTTAAATACATCTAAACTTATAGAGAATGTTGTTTTTAGTATTTCCAATATAAAATAGGTATATGTATTATAAAAAATAAGTTCCATAATAAATCTAATGACATGAGTTTCTAATATTATGCACCCACAAGATATATGTCTCCGTACACATGCAGCAGATCGAACACATACGCACAAATCCTAATTTTCTATTTTTTTTTAAAAAATACCACATCAGGATTTAAACCTTACTACTAGTAATAAGTAAAGTAATATCTCAATGTACAACCCCACCACTGAACCACAATCTCTCTTGCTCATGTGCTCGTGTGCCCCAGCCGCCCAGGGAATCCGCGCCGAACACTGAGGTCTTGTTCATATCGTCAAATATCCGGTGAAAAATTATTATAGCATTTTCGTTGTTATTTCAAACATGGTTTAACTAGGCTCAAAAGATTCGTCTTCACATATACATACTAAAAGTACAATTTATTATTTTTTATCTACATTTAATATTTCATGATATGTCTAAAAATTCGATGCGACGAATCTGGCCTCGTCCGCACGTGAGGTTAGCGCGGCAGCACACAGGCACAGGTGTCCGGTTCCCGCGCCGGTGGCGCTGACTGGCCACGACAAAAGTGCATGTGCATCGCGTTCGTGTACTCGTCCTGCTGCCGATACCCGGCCGGAACGAGCTCGAGAAGGACCACGCACCCACGTACTCCGTCCGTTCTAAAATAAATGTCACTAGAAATCCGTGTTTTGCTCACAGACACGTTTTTCGGACGACACTTGATCTGGAACGGACGGAGTACGAGCCAGGCCATCGCGCTCGCGCTGCACAGCCAGGAGCAGGTGCACGCACCTTTCTATCGACGGCGACGCGGCAGCGACCCTGTCCCCTGTGTGCTGATGCGGCGGCCACGGAGTCGCGTCCTCGTCCATGACCATGAGGGCGGCTGGACAGGCCAGTGCCCGCGCGCGGATAGGCACTCGTGTGGACGCTGGAGACCCGATGGCCCATGCAAGATTGATGGCGCCGGCTTACGTGGCTGCAGGTGCAAAAAACGCTGCGCTTCCGCGTGATAACTCCGTATAGTCTAGGCATAATTAACTCAAGACCGAACGAGACCGAGACCGAATTGACCGATACCGAAATTTTCGGTCACTACTTCGGTCCTGAGTTCACACTAACCGAACTTTTTACGGTTAGTTCGGTCATATGCCTCGGGTAACCGAACTGACCGAACTAACCGAACACCTAATTTTTATCGATATAATGTGTACTTTAGATTATTATTAGTGATATAATATTTATTCTAGGGATTTATATCAACCATCACTTTTATCACTCTATTTAATCTATAGTTTGTATTGTTATTTTTGCCATGGAATAGAAAAAAAATGCTCAAATTTGCTAAAAAAATATACTATTTAGTAGATGTTTTGTATAGTTCGGTCATGACCGAGACCGAACCGAACTAACCGTCTTGAGTTTTGAAACTAACCGACCGGTCTCCGTTTTTAGATGACCGAACTTTCGAAGTGACCGAAGAACTGAACCGATCGGTTCGGTCATGACCGAACGCCCAGACCTAGCTCCATAGCCATGTACTCCCTCCATCCCAAATTATAAGTCATTCCATAATGGAGAGTTAAAGTTTTTCAAGTTTGATCAAAATTATAGAGAAATAAATATTTATGACATCAAATAAATATACTATGAAAATATAACTAATAAAAAATCTAATAATATTTAGTTGGTATCATAAATATTATTATCTTATTATAAAAATTTGGTCAAAGTTAAAAAACTTTGACTCTCCCAAATTTTTAGAATGACCAGTGGAAACTGTGTTCTTTATTGAACCATGGTTATATATATAAAAAAATATTTGATGTAATAGATGAAAAAATTAATTTTTTAGGGTGGAAACCTGAGTTTCGAAATTGTCCGAAGTGACATTGATCCAAGTGAGCCCACTATACCATTTCAGCCCATTATACGGAATTATTGAATATTACCATCGGGCCTCGGCTATGTTGTGGCCAGGACCCAACGAAACCCTACATCAATCCACCGCCGCCAATGACCGGCGGCGACTCCTCTCCGACCTTGGCGCAGCCGCCGAAACGCCGGAAGGAGCCAAGCGCCACCACCACCCTGTCCCTTCGCGCGGACATCCCACCCGGAGCCGTTACCGGTAGTGGTCATGGCCGCCGAAAGCAACGGCGGCGGAAGCCGCGCCGCGTTTCGCCCATACACAAGCTCGGCGACGACCTCCTGCTAGAGGTCTTCCTCCGCCTCCCCTCCCTCGCCACTCTTGTCCGTGCCGCTTTCACCTGCCGCGCGTGGCGCTGCGCGGTGGCCTCCTCCCCGGACTTCCGCCGCCGCTTCCGTGCCATCCACCCAGCGCCCCTCCTCGGTCTCTTCTTCGATGCCCCCGGTCCCGTGCAGGATTCTGGCGGACCTGCATTCCCAACATTCATCCCCTCCCGCCGCCGCGACAGGGACCTAACTGCCGCCGTCCGCGGGGGCGATTTCTTCTTAACCTGCATTGAGGACCTTCCCGGCGAAGCCCCCTCCTGGGAAATGCTCGACTGCTGCCATGGATCTGTACTCCTCATGAATTGGAATTTTTCGTCACTCGTCGTGTTCAACCCTTTGGTGCGGCAGACTGGGGATAGGGAAGTCTTTGATTTGGTTTCTGACGATATGTTTGACGACCACCTTGGCCAGTACGACCAGACTATCCCTCGCTTGCTCATCTCTGCCGAGGACCCTACTTCATTCCGCGTGGTGAATCTGGTATATGACCAGTGCAGGGTAAGGGCTATGGTCTTTTCTTCAGACACTTGGCGATGGTCATTTTATCCCTGGGTGGACGTTCCGGCGAGTTCAGGTGGTCGTAAATGGATTGAAGATGCAGGTGGCATGCAAGCCAATGGGCATCTGTACTGGGTTTATGAAAATCAGAGGTACCTCATTTCACTGGACACTGCCACGATGCAATTCTGCATCACTGAGCTCCCAGACTGCCTTAGGTATTGTAACTTTGATGTTGGTGAGACAAAGGATGGTGCAACTTGCATTGTTTATTCAGATCGCCTGGATGTTGGTGTCATGATGCCCACAAGGGAGAATGGTGGCATCGAGAGATGGGTGTTAGATACGGTAGTTCTTATGGACACAGAGCTTGAACGAGCTCTCCGAGTCGGATTGGACAATGACAGTGTCGTTGATGTCCCTAGCGATCTGTGTGTTTTGGCTGTTCGGGATGGCTACGTGTACTTGGCAGCACCGGCAAATGATCCCCAAGCCCCATGGTGGTTATTGTCCCTATGCTTGGAAACAATGAGTTTGGAAAGACTGTTCAAGAATATATTTGAGGATGCTGTTCATCCGTATATTATGGCATGGCCTTCTTCTTTAGTCGGCAACTATGGCAGCTTTGCAGCTGAAGATTCTCCAAGACCTGAATAAATCTCTAGGCATTGGTGTATATTTGTTATCAGTTCTCAGTCTTGGCGTAAGATTTATGACCCTGTCAACCCGGTTTGTTTCTTATATGACTTTGTTTATGTTTAGTTCTTGGGGGTGAAACAGTCTCTTTTGTGGTCTGTGCAAGTCACTTCAGCGAAAAGTACCTTGACTGATTTCTTTTGAACCTTTGCTGTTGGTAAAACAAAGGATGACTACTTGCATAGAGGTAATGATGGTGTCAAGTGATGGTGCTTGAAGGTTAGTCCTTTTGGTATAGAGCTAAAAGGTTAGTGTGGGTTCCTTTAGTGGATCCCTAGTGACATGAGTGTACTGGACAACATCCATGATGTTTCATGATCCCAGGACCTTGTTAATGACAAAAGTTGAGAACCTGTACCAAATGATGTAGCTGTGATTGTGATGTTATCTGTACATTATGGAGTGGATGCCTGTTTTAGCTGGGTAACTCCTAGCATTGCACAGTTGCACTTGAAGATGCTTCATTATGTCAATATTGGGATTTGGGCATGTGGATTGTGGAAGAAAACAATCTTCTTAGGTTAAATCAAAATACCTAGGTGAATCCAATCTAGTTGCAATGTTTGACGGCGGATGAGGTTCAATCCAATATTTTACTTTTTATTGTAGGTCTTAGCTCCTGTTCATCTATTAGCCATTAGCACGTCTAAGCAGTGGTGCAATGATTTTGAGACTAGTATGCTGCTTTGTTGTCTATTGTGTTAGTTTTTAGTTTTGGATTGCAATATTAAAGAGTCTTTTGTGGTATGTCTATAAGACAACATTGTCATTGCAACAATACCCATGCAATTCTTGTCATTTTAAGTGTTGAACTTTGCTTTCTCAATATGGACATGGTTCTGCATTAGTACTGTGGAGCTGTAAAAGATGGCAGTGAAACATCTATGTCCTTAGCTGCATTGCAATTCAGGCCCTGTTTAGTTGCAAAAATTTTACTGTAGCGTTTTTTTTGTTATTTTACAAACTTTGTCCAAGATGGACTACGTAGACTCCAAAGATTCGTCTCGACATATACATACTAAAAGTACAATTAGTTATTTTTTTACCTACATTTAATTTTTCTTGCATAATTTAAAGATAGATTGATGTGATGGAGAATCTTGCCAATTTTGCAAATTGGGGGGAAACTAAACAAGGCCTCACTACTAAATAAATGCCCAAACATTAATCGAGGCAGTCATTATTTATCCACGGGCCGCCAAAAAATAAACTGCCTCAATATTGACATTAAGGTCTTATTTGGCTGCACACAAATATACCTCAATCCACGTGGGTTGAAGTGTGGATTGGAGTGTAACTGAACTAAATTACACTCCAATCCGTCTCAACCAATGTGGATTGAGGTGTATTTTTGTGCAGCCAAACAAAGCCTAAGTCTAAGCCTAAGTCTAAGGGAATTTGCTTGTTCATCACCGCCTTACACTCCATTTGTCCCTACCTGCTGCACCAGTGCACCAACGACTGTAACCTGGCTGCCGCCATTGCCACTTCTTCACCTCTATGTCCTTCACGATGACATTATTCTCAGTCGCCGAGCTTCTACATTGCTTCATGCCCTGATCCTTTGGGCCTTTTCAGCAAAGATGAATTGATGTTAGTTATAAACAAAGGATGGACGGACATGCATTTCAAAATCAGATGAGCTCAGAGTTTACGTCTTGATGCACGCAGAAGATAATGATGTGTTGAGAGATGGGGGATGGACAGAGTTTTTTTTTTCCTTTTTTTTGGAAATGAGTTTGGGTCCTTCGATTAGAAGTGGACAGTGTCCTGATATCTTCAGTGGGCAACCCCGGTGTCCGATCCTTTTTGTTTTGGCAGTTGGGGATGGCTACACGTATCTGGCAAGTGCCAACATTGGCAATATAATGATCCCCAGACCCAGGCTGGTTCCTGTCCATACATGATGGTGCACTCACCTTCATTAGTCGTAACTATGGTAGGTTTTGCACTAATGCTACCTTAAATGGAGTGCTAGGCATGGTTTTAGCTATTATTAATTAAGTACTTCATATGCTCAGTATTGGTATATGAGTTCTGAACTCAGTCTGCTTAGGCTTTTACTTTTAGGTGTTAGGTTGTGGTGTTATTTAATCTGTTTTGTGTCTGTGTGTAAGATACTGCTCCTATGTCCTGAAAAGAACACAATTAGCACAATACCTAGTCAATCTGTTTGAGTTTGAATAAGTTTGTACAAAACATATCAAATTTATGATAAAAATACATGCCAATATATTTTACAATATACCTATTTGAAATTGTATCCTTTTCAGGACAGAGGTACTACTCTAGAGAATGTATTTTTTTTCTTTAATGCTAACTATCTGTGTCATCCAGCATGTTAATGATCATTCTTTGCTTTTCAAATGATTTATTTTTAAAGCGTTACTTATAGCTATGAAAGATGGAGAGTAGAACATCGAGTATAATGCCTATAATTCTCTGTAGAAGCAAAATACAAAAGAACTTGGAAAAAACATAATAAGTAAATGGTGGGTTTTGCTTACATAGGATTTTACGCATGATACTATGGACTTATAATTCCTGAAGGATCCTCCTTGGACTGAAGTTCTTATAGAAAATGAAATGTTGTGTGGTGTTATAGGAACTACAAAGGACAGATGGCAAATGTTGTGATTTTGGTAAGAGATCGATTTTAAGTCTCACCTCATGATATGGATCATCTGATGCTAAAAGGTACTGCTGTTGAAGAGAGTATCATCTGTCATCTGCTTGGAACCCTTGTACTTCTGCACAGGCTGCAAATGCATTGCTGCTTTGATAGAGGCGAGTGATAGTGATGGTTATGGTCACCATTTGCGTTTTAGGACAGGAAGCAAAGGCTGAGTTAATGGTCTACTTTGAAGAAGCTCACTAAAAAAATTCTTGACGATATGCTCCATGACTCCATCATTGATAGAACTTGAAATTTGTAATTCTTAACTGCCTTAAGTCATACATTTGCTTCTTTTTTTTTTATCTTATCTCAGATGTCATAGCCTAGCTGAGTAGGAACGTAGGATCTATCTCAGGCAGCTGGTTTACAGTTAGAGGATATAAGCAAATTAGGAGTAAATGTTGAATTGGCTCGTTATGTGCAGCTAGGTAGTGACGATAATCTACCTTTATTTTTGTGGAGCTCTGACTTAAGGTATCTTTTAGGGTTCGTTGAATTCTCTTCCCTCATCCATCGGCTAACTGTTTCGGTTTAAATCCAATTGGTGCTAAATACATGTAATTTCTGACATTTGTATAAAATATAAATCCATTCAGATATCAGGGATGTCATTACAATGATTATTTGATTTCTCTGGATGTATCCCTATTGAATGCTGTAAAAGATGTCTAAGTTCTATTATGGCATTTAATAGAGTTTCTATTGTTCAGTGCCATTAACTATTTTGTAGCTTTTATGAACCTTTGTATGTGTGCATGATAAGCTTGCTAAAATTTTGAAATTGAGAGTAAAATAATTTGGTGCAGCATGTGGAATGCGTCACACTAGACACATTTCTTGAAAAGTAAAATGACTTATCAATAATGCACTAGGATTACATTGGAAATAGTTTTAGATCAACTGATGCTAATGCTGTGTTGCATCATCTTCATAAATTACTTGAAATGTTTGGAGTGTTAGCCTTCCTAAATGAGATTCAGCTGTCCAAGAAAGCAGTTGTACTCCATGTGTTCCGTAATATTTGTTGATAATCTCACACAAAATAAGGGGTATTAAACTATTCCCTCGTAGTTCATCACGATCCTTGATGGTTTGCATGATTGCATCCGTATTGGTTGGTGCATTTGGCTGGGGATATGATTGGATGCTGCAGCTACATTGGTGAAGGGTGGGGAGAATGATGATTTGGAATGTAAGAATGACAAATAATTTAGGGGAAAAATTGAATCATAGAATGACTAAGACCCGTCTTAATGTACAGTTTCACCTCTTGATTTGCAAGAGATCTCCTGATTTGCAAGATAAATGAAACTATAGATGAAATCGATCTCTCTTTCAATGCACAATTTCATATGCCTTTAGATTTTATAATCTCTCTTTTCTCTTTTCTTTTCTTCTCTCTTCCCCACCAAACCGGCGTCCGGTGCTCTGGTCGGCGGCGGCCGCACCCGCGGCGCTTGTGGTGGTACGACACCCGTGTCCATGCCTGCGGTGCTCGTGGCGGAGCGACGGTGCGGCGCCCGTGCTCGCACCCGCAGTGCTCGCAACGGAGCGACGGAGTCGTGCCCCGCACCGACAGCGCGATGGGAGCAGTGGCGCGGCGTCCGCGCCCACGGGGCTCACAGTGGCGTGGTGGAGTGGTGCAATGGAGCGGCGACGCAGCGTCTGCGCCCTTGGGGCGTCACTTGCTTCCGCGCCTGCGTTGCTCGTGGCAGAGCGAGACGGGCGGCGCGTGCCCGCGTTTGCTCGCGGCGGTGCAGGTGCAGATGAGACGTACGAGACTCTCAACGTGGATTTCACTCGAGTTTTACCATTTTAGAAACAACACTCCAAAGTTTCGTGAGGATGAAACGTTTTTCTTTTCTCTACTCCTAGTTCCATACAAAAAACTGATATGACACTCTATTTAATATGAATTATGAAACGCAGGGAGCAGGTGATGTGAATGGGTAGGCTTCTTCCTATGTTACACGGATACGCCCAGAAAGACGCGTATCGCGTATCCGATACGTATCGGATACGAATACATGTCCGATACGTATCCGGGAAGTATCCGATTTTTAATTATTTTAAAAAAATTTGGATACGTGGGTGAAAGCCCTAGTTTGGTTTTAGTTAATTGATGAAACCTATTTGGTCTAATCCTATTGCTAAGCATGTGTGTAGCTTATAAGAAAGGATTAAGACCAAGCCAAGTGGTGGAGCTAGCAAGTTGGCAACCATGGAGGATGGTGATGGCCACAAGCACTCAAGAGATCAAGTGCTCTACCGTTGGTGAAACATGAGAATAAAGGGAAGAGATGAGCAAAGAGGCCCGAATGCAAAGGTATAACCTATAGGGCTCTTTTGCTTTGGTGATCAAGACATAGTGAGTGTGATCACATTTAGGATACATAGCCGTACTATTAAAAGGAGATTATTCACGGCTTATGCGGTGTTCAAGTGCCACTAGGTGTTCTCTAACATATCGATGCTATAGACCTAGTCAGTGACTAACAAAACCCTTGGAAAATGCCTTGTCAAAATGCTAACACTCGTGCACAAGTGTTGAAACACTTTGGTGTTGGCACATGAGAGCAAGGATAGATGTTAGAAAGCGAAATGTGCTGATTTATCAGCATCGGACGCTGGAGGCGGCAACATCGGACGTTGGGCCGAGCGTCCGATGGGTAACCCTAACTTCTGATATTTGTTGAAAGAGCATCGGACGCTGGCAACGGACTCTGAGGAAACACTGTTGCAGAGTCCGATGTTAATGACGTGGCGCGAGCTAGTTTTCCAGGGAGCCTCGGACGCTGGCCTACGTCCGATGCGTATCCATCGGACGCGTCCGATGTGATTTGACCCTCTCTGGATCCTTTCTGCATGGTCATCGGACGCAGGGGTTGAGCGTCCGATGTGAAGGTGTCGGCGCGTCCGATGTGGCGCAGAAATGAGCTGAATCGAGCAGTGGCATCGGAGCATCTGATGCCTGGCATCGGCGCGTCCGATGTCACATTAACCGTGGCGCAAAGAAAAATGACCGTTGGGATCTAACGGGCTGATTTCATATCAGGGGGACACGTGGCTCCATCTGGAGCATCGGACGCTGGAGCAGCGTCCGATGGTCGAGCATCGGCGCGTCCGATGCCCCCGATTCCAGCCCAACGGCTAGGGCATCTTGAGTGGCCTATTTAAGGGGTTGGGCCGGCTTACTTGGTTGCTCTCTTGCACATTCTGATTCCTAAGCATACTAGTAAGCTTTGGCAAGCCTCCCAACTCATCTCCCAAGTTGATTTGATCAAACCAAGTGAGATTGAGTGATCTAGTGCGTGATTTGAAAGAGTTCAATCTAGTGGCACTAGTTTTTTCGCATCGGCTTTGGGTTTCTTTGTTACTCTTGGCATTTGCCGGTGCCTAGACGGCTTGGAGGCGTTGTGGTGTTTGTTGGCAAGAGAAGGAGATTGTTCTTGGTCACCACCGATCGTGATTGTGAGAGGTTTTGGAGCCTCACCTCGCCGAAGCGGCAGAGCATCCTTAGTGGATTGCTCGTGTCATTGAGCTACCTCACTAGCGGTAGATTCTTGTGGCGCTCTTTGTGAGCTTGGTTTTGTGCCAAATTAGCCAACGGGTCACCTAGTGTTGGTCGACACAACGGGGAGTAGCGTTGCCGGCAAGCACGTGAACCTCGGGATAAAATTTGGTGTCCCGTGTGCTTATTATGATTGCTTCTTCATCTTGGTGATTGGCTTCACGATTGGATTTCACCGGTGATTGGCTCTCTACTAGACGATCCCGAAGGCTCGGTGAAATCACCTCTATCGAGCTCCTTTACTTTGTGTATTTACCTTGATCTATTTCTTTTGAGTAGATAATATTACTTTGTCATCTACTTTGTGTTACTAAGTTGTGATTAGTTTACATAGTTCATTCTTTGCACACACTTGTTTATCTTAGACCATCTTGATCATAGTTGTGCTAGAGCTAGTTTATTCCGCATTAGTTTCTAGCTCCAATTGATTGTGTGCCATAGTTATATTAGGTAGAATTGTTGGATAGGTGGCTTGCAACACACTATTAGGCTAGCGCAAAAAACTTCGCCGTTTGTTATACTAATAGTGTTTGCCTAAGTGAATTTGTAGATTTTTAATTAGGCTATTCACCCCCCTCTAGCCAATTTGGACCTTTCAGTGGACCGATACGTATCTGCTTTATGGATACGGCCCAACTGACGTATCTGCCACTGGATACGACCCAGCCCATTAGCATCAGCCCATTGACATCACAAACAGAGTCAATCCATCCCTGTCGCCCTAGCACGACGCCGCACTCAGTCCTCACGTCCGCGAGTCTGCGACTCGCCGCACACCCGCCGCCGCTCCGAGCCTCCGCCTCCGCCTCCGCTCGCTGGCGACGAGCCCCTCCGCCGCCGCCTCTGCTCGCCAGGACGAGCCCCTCCGCCTTCGCCTCTGCTCGGCAGCAACGAGCCTCCATCCCGGCGACGAGCCTCCGCCTCTGCCTCCGCTCGCCAGCGACAAGCCCCTTCGCCTCCGCCTCTGCTCAGGTCGAGCTCCTCCGCCTCTGCTTGATTTCTTTGTTGTCTTCCTCTCCCCAGTCCCATGTCGATCTATTTATTTCTGCAGTGTTAGTAAGTTCTTGTTGCTTGATTGCTTTATGCAGTAGATGGCGTCTCCAAATATGAGCAATGCTAGTGGTAGCGTATTCTGCAGCCACTAACGCAACCACTAACACAACAGACATCAAGGCTCCACTTTGGGATCATGTCACGATTAGAGAGGCCTAGAACCGGTGGAGGAAATGCTCTGTGGCGCTGCAAGTACTGTCCAATGCAAAAACTTAGTAGTTACACTAGAGTTGAAGCTCATTTGCTGCAGAAGGGAGGAAGGGGAATAGGTAACTGTCCTAATGTTACATTTGAAATGCTTAGTGAAATGAGGAAGGAAATTGAAAGGTGCAGAATCTGGTGGAAAGATCCAAGTCAAGAACTGTTTCTCTGCCTACTGCTCCTTCTTTGAGCAATACTGATGACAGCAACAAGAGGAACAAAGGGGACTGCTTCTGCATTAGAAAAATCTTGGGCATTAGAAGACCGCAAGCACCTAGATGCTTTAATCAGTAGAGAAATTTATTCTGGAGGGGTATCTTTTCAATTTTCTGAGAAATCCATATCTTCGAGAAGCCTTTACTTTTGCTTGCAACCGCAACATGCAAGGTTATGTGATTCCTGTTTATAACAGAGTTAGAGAGGGACTTCTAAAATAAGAAAGGAGGCACATAGAGCATTTGTTGGATAGCACAAAGAGCACATGGGTAGAGAAGGGAGTCACAATTTGCTCTGATGGTTGGTCAGATCCTCAGAGGCGACCAATCATCAATTTTGTTGTTGTTTCTGACAAGTCACCTATGTTCTTGAGGGCTGAAAATTGTGAAGGTCAGTACAAATCCAAGGAATACATTGCTGAAAAGTTGAGAGGTATGTTGAAGAAGTAGGTAGAGATAATGTAGTACAATTCATTACAGACAATGCTGGCAAATTGCAAAGGTGCTAGTCTCATTATAGAATCTGAGTATGATAATATATTTTTGACACCATGTGTTGTGCATACCCTCAATCTGCTTTGAAAAGTATATGTGAACCTAAAATAGGAAACAATCCTTCTGATGAAGAGCTATTTGCTTGGCAACAACTTGAATTTATACATGATGTTAAACTGGGCTTCTATGATAAAGAATTTCATAATGAATCATGGCATGCGGCTTTCAATGTTCAATGAGTTCAGCCGTTTGAAATTGCTTTCTATTGCTGAAACAAGATTTGCCTCTGTTGTATGTATGTTGAAGCGGTTTGTTGAGGTAAAAACAACCCTCCAACAAATGGTGATTAGTGACAAATAGAGCATCTACAGAGAAGTCGAGATGATTCTCTACTCCAACAACACAAATTGTCAAGGAATTGATACTTAATGATGTATGGTGGGACAAGGTGGACTACATTCTTAGGATTACAACTCCTATATATGAAATGATTCGTATGACAGACACCGACACACCATGTCTTCATTTAGTATACGAGATGTGGGATTCAATGATAGAGATAGTGAAGAAAGTCATATATCGATATGAGGGCAAGCAAGAAGGATGAGGTCAGACTTGTACTCAGTTATTTATGACAATTGATTGCTAGGTGGACAAAAGGAAATAATCCACTTCACTGTTTAGCCTCATTCACTTAACCCAAGGTACAAACTGCAATTCAAATTGTTTTCATTTAGTTCACTTGTGTCATTCAGATTATTTCCATTCACTAAATATAAAGCCAAATTGCCAAATGACAATTGCAGATATTATAGCAAAAAGTGGCTTGAAGAAGGTGTTGGCCGTGAACCACCCCACAAGGATAAAGAGGTGTCGAAAATGAGGATGGTTTGCTTCAAGAAGTTCTTTCCCATGCCAGATGAATTGGCTAAAGTAAAAAGAAGAGTACTCAAGGTTCTCAAGTTGTTCAGAAGAATTTAATGATCCTGACTCAATCCATGATTGACTCAATCCATGATAGATGGGTTGTTTCCCCTATGACTTGGTGGACAAATCATGGACAATCTGATCCCTTGTTGATGAGCTTGGCCATGAAATTGCTTAGCCAGCCAGCCTCATCTTCTTGCTGTGAAAGAAACTGGAGCATGTATAGCTTTATCCATAGTGTGAAGAGAAATGTCTTGACTCCAGAGCGTGCTGAAGATCTTGTCTTTGTGCACACAAATCTGAGGCGTTTGTCTAGAAGAACCGAAGCGTACAAGACAGAGAGACAAGGATGTGGGATGTAGGAGGGGATTCTTTTAATTCACTTGTGGTATTGACATTCTTGAAGTGGCCGACCTGTCTCTTGATGAACTGATTTGCAAGCTGTGACTTTGGTTTTGGATGCTCCGGAGCTTGATGTTGTGGATGACAATGTGACAATGTGGAATAGAAACTTGATGCTGCATAAATGTCTTTTATTAATTTCCTAAATTTGAGATTTGAGACCTTTTAGACCTGCTGTTTTGTAATAACAGTACACTTTAGTAGTTAATTGCGATGTTTCATGGTTATCAGATTTAAATTTAGACCTGCATTATATTATTTTTATTTTATTTTTAAAATATTAAACGTATCTGCGTATCGGGTTTTTGGAGAAATTGCCGTATCCGCGTATCCGTATCCTTCCAATACCGATACACGTATCTGTATCCAAATGGCGGAACTATGAATGGTGAGAAGACACAAGATCTTGTTGAACAGAAGGGCAATCTGGTGTGGACACATTCCTCTCATTATCAACTTGAATTGTCCACATTTCTGAACAATTGCTCAACGTACCCAACATGCATAGAAGTCAACCAATCAGTGCCATGGGTGTCTGAAGGCATAAAACACAAACAATCATGGACAGCTTACAATATGTGTTTTTGATTTATAGTTGATCTCTTTCCACTATGAAAACTTATGTATCACTAATTTTTTAAGTTACATGGACTAGCTAGAAATGGCTCGAGTAATCTCTATAGTATATCATTGTTGCTGTACGTAGCTTATACTCAAATTACAAAAACTAATATTGGTTTAGCAGCTTTTAATTCAAGACTCAAAATGTAAATCAACATATTCAGGCATTGTAGATATAACTTGGCCCATGCAATTCATGTAAGCATGTAGAAGGTATATCAGGTTTTTTCACATACTAACATTCTGAGGACTATCAACACACAGAATCCTTGGTTCATAATTTATTTTTTCACAGAAGGAAACTAATCCATGTTCTCTTGGCAGAAAAGATAGTGCAGGGAGTCCACAAAGAGACTCATAATAACAGCACAACTAAAGACGACTCATCAGTGAACATAAGAAATAGAATCAAGTTCAGAGTTTTTTACACCAACACTGAAAAGTGGTAACTGGATGTAAATAAATAATAAACGACCAGGCTAAAAGACAGAGTTGCAGGATTGACTACAGACTAAAACTTGACTGGATCCTTCAGCATGATGTAGCTTCAAAGAACAAGGTTTCATGGCCCGTGGCCCCCTGGGCATGCTGATTTATATCCTCTCCTTCCTCCTTTGAAGGCACTTAATGCAATTCATACCAGAATCAAGTGCAGACCTCCGATTGTTATCAACTAAACAGGGAGGCCATGCCATAACATAGGGGTGTGCTCCACTGTCATATGTCTTCTGAAACAAAGTCTCCAGTTTCATTGTTTCCAGGCAGAGCGACAAGAACCAACTTGGGTTTGCCGAATCACTGATCTTGTTTGAAGTTGCCAAGTACACAAAGCCATCCCTGACTGCCACAACCAGGAGCTCATCATAGTTGCGCTTCTGTTTCCTGAGAACCCCATCAAGCTGTGTGTCTAATGGGGTGGCCCTGTCCAGCACCCACTTCTCAGTGCCATCGCCATCTGTTCTCCGCAGCATCACACCAACGGTGAAGTCAATCGCATAGACAATACAGCGCACACCATTGCTTGTTTCCCCGACGCTGAAGCTGCAGAGCCGATTCCTCAGGAATTGAGGGAGCTCCTCGGCAGAGAACTCCATTGACACCGTGTTCAGCATGACCATATACTTGTGATTCGTGTAAACCCAGTACAAGAACCCATTTGATTGCATGTTGCTGCTGAGAAGCCACGTTTTTGAACGCCGTGGTCGCCCTGGGACATCAACCCAGGGGTGAATTTTCCACTCACAGGTGTCCGAGGAGAAGACAGTAGCCCGCACCCTGGACTCATCGTGGGCAAGAAGCACCACCCGGAACGATGCAGGCTCCTCCTCGGAGCAGAGCAAGAAGGAGGAGAGCGCAACGGGAGTGCCGCGGCAACCTTCAAAGGTGTTCACATGGCCATAGTCGAATAACCGGCACTGTCGCGCCAAGGGATTCACCACCGCCATTCCTTGGGCAGTTGACCGCTCAACATTCAAGAGGAGGACGTAACCGCCGCGGCAGTCGAGGATGTCCCAGGAGTGGGCCTTGCAGGGATGCTCCTGGAGGCATGTCAGGAAGAAGTCGCCGCCGCGGACGGCGACGGACAGGTCCCTTTCGCGGCGGCGCACGGGGAGGAAGGAGGGGAAAGCCGGGAGGACCGGGTCTTGGACGGGGCTGGGGGTCTCGAAGAAGAGGCCGAGGAGGGAGCCGGGTGGAGCTCCCGGAAGCGGTGGCGAAGGCCGGGGAGGAGACCACCGCGCGGCGCACGCCCTGCAGGCGAGCGCGGCGCGGACGAGCGTCGCGAGGGAGGGGAGGCAGAGGAAGATCCGGAGCAGGAGGTCGTCCGGGAGGGAGCGGATGGTGGTGGTGCTTGAATCCCATGGGCGCTTCGCCGGCGGCGGCTGGGTTGGAGACTCCATTGCTGCGGCACAGATGCGGAACGGTTATCACAATTTTCTGTGGCGATTTTGTTGGAGCTTTTTTTTCTCCTTTTGTAGTGAATTTTTTGTTTGGAAATGAAAGTTGAGGACTGTAAACCGTTCAGGCATCAGGCGTCCACCCTCGCTCGGTGGTACTCCCTCCGTCCTAGTTTTCGTTTCCGAAAAAAAACTTTTAACTAAATATATTTTAGAAAAATATTAATATTTATAATACATAATTGTTTTACAATTAGACCGATCTTTAAATCTATTTTTTAATAAATTTATTTAGAGGTATAAAAATTACACGTACTTTCTACGAATCAATTTAATTTTGTAACATAAAAACTCAAAGCTATAGTTAATTTGGAACGAAGAGAGTGCTTTATTCAAATTTTCTCAATAATTATTTGACGGTTTGGCAACATCTTTTTTTTACAATTTTGTATAAAGGTGATCTAATTGCACATTCTTTTTTTATATTGCTAAATAACATCCAGATATTTCATGGCTCTCAACACACCAAATGATTAAACATCCAGATATTTTATGGCTTTGGCTCCCATCTCCTCTGTCTTCGTGCGCATCCTGGCCTCCATCTCCTTCGCCTCAGACGAACCGTAGCGGTACCTCTAAAACCTCTTGTATGTGCTGAATACCGGAAAAATAGTTGCACTGCTGCACTGTAAAACATCTGCTATAACCGTCCGCAGCGGAAGACTGGAAAAGAAACGCTAACGCGGTTAGCGTAAAAACTTGGCCGCAGCGCGGGACGCTAAACAACACGGTACTCGCATTCGTCCGGGAAATGGAGCGGAAGCCAGGCTCTTTAGCGTAGACGGCGTGGGGCCAGCGCATGCACGCGCTGCACGCTGAGAGGGTGTGCTAGCCAACCAGAGCCCCTACAGTTGTGGCCCCCACTTCATTCTCTAATAAAAAAATACTATATCTCACAAACCGAAAATCCAAATTAAATTCCGACTGCACCATTAAATTTGTTGCAATTAATTCTTCAAAAGTAGATCTCTCATAGATATATTTAAATAAAGTGATAAGTGGACTCATAGTAGATAGATGATGATATAGAGGATGAATGAATGTGGGAGAAATAAGTATAGAGGAAAGAATCTTGATGACTAGACAGTATAGAGGATGAAAATAGAGGAACGTGAGTGCGGATAGTCTAAACGCTTATCCGCTAAATGTGCCGGCTTCGAGTACGTCCGCTATAGCGTGCAGGCCCGCTACGGAGGCATGCAGCGCCCGACACATAGAGAAAAGGAGAGGACAGAGAGTGACAATGGTGGGCTCTACTCTTTTTCATAACAAAAAATACTATATCTCATAAACCGAAAACTCAAATTAAATTCTGATTGCATCATTGAATTCGTTGTAATTAATTCTTCAAAACTAGATCTCTCATGGACATATTTAGATAAAGTGACAAGTGAGCCCACAGTGGATAGAGGATGATATAGAGGATGAATGGATGCGGGAGAAATGAATATAGAGGAGAGAATCTTGATGACTAGATAGTATAGAAGATAAAAATAGAGGAATGTGAGTGTGGATAGTCTCAGGCGAGCAGCCTCTGGTCAGACTGGACCTCTACCATCCATAGGCTAGACGTCAACCGTCCTCATAGCGCGCTCGTCTATGTTCACTCGTGGTGATTTATTGCTTTGTGATTAATACTGACAGAGCCATGATTTGTCCTTATCCTTTTATATAAAAAATTATTTGATGTGATTTGTGATTTGTGCCGATATAGTGGTGAATCTCTGTTGCTTATGATTTGTGCCGATATAGTAGCGAATCTTTGTTGCTTGTGATTTGTGCATTGTGCTGATATAGCCGTGATAAAAGATAGGACGGCGATGGAGGGTGAGTTCTCTCGTGCGTGAAGGTAGAAAAAGTTTGGAGGTAGAAGAAGCCTAAAGGTAGTGGGATCTCTATCTGATGGTTGATTTTTTTTTTGTCAAAATAGTTTTTTTCATCTCTAAACTATCATCTAAAGCTTAGTTTGGTTTCTGAACTTTCGAAATGCTCACTTCAGTTCTTAAATAATTAATTTACATATCAATTTTATCTATTAATCTTCATGTTTCGTCATGTGGCCAAAAGTAACGGATGCGGATAAGTGGATAACCTTTTTAGTGTACACATTTTAATTAATGCACTTCAAGCTTCTACTGTTAGGGCATGTACAGCGCGTGTTTTCTCCCCGTCTCTACATTGCTATTTTTGTAAAAACAACCCTCGTTCGGCTTGCAGACGGATGCAACGTCGCCTCGCGAGACGACGCCGAGGGCTCGTGCTCCAAGGCCCGGTCGCCGGCTGCAACAGCGCTGTATGAGAGTCGTCTTCTTCAGTCGACTACGCACGACGCACGCGAATCCTGCACGCTAGTATTGACGCGCGCAGGAGGATGTTCCGCGCTCGAGCCTCGCGGTCGACCTCTGCCGCGTCGCCGGCTGCGTGCGGCAATCTCCACCGCAGCCGCCGGTGGGCTGGACCGCATGCCCGGTTGCGACCTTCGCCCCAGCCACCCGAGGCGCGGTTTAGCTCCACCGCGCTCCAGGCTGCACAAGGGCGACCTCCGCTCGGGCGCTGCAAGCTGCACAGACGAGGTCCACCACGGCCGTCGCATGCCGCGCAGGCGAGCTCCGCTCCTGCCACCGCAAGCTGTACAGGCAAGGTCCTCCCGACCACCGTGAGCCACGCATGCGAGGTCCACCCCGGCCGCAGCAAGCGTGCAGGCAAGCAAGCTTCCTCCATGGAGTCTTTCATGCAGTTCTTGTTCAGATCTAGCGCAAATAAGAGATTTGTGAAAATAATTAACCATTCTATGATTCGTAATTTTGTAACCTCCTACTCACATCTGTGTCCACACCGTTGATTTCTATGATTAAATTGGGTGACAAGGTAGCTCTTTGAACACTTGATATTTCAGGATGACATAGTCTTCTTCCCTGTCTTCCAATTCAGATGGTGCTTTTTTGAGGGTGCTACTAGTGCTAGTGCGTCAGCCATCTCTGATAGAGATTGGAGCACTGCACGATCTGAAACTATTTTTCATTGATCATTCTGGGTATTATTAGATTGCGTGAGAACTGAGAATGATGGATTGGTCACTCAATTTTCAAGAAGAGGCTTTTGTTATAAGTCTGTTGTTTGATTTCAGAGACTGTAACTTTCAGTTACACTGAACTTTCATATTTTTCAGTTAAGTGCGAGTCTCATCTCTCATGCGTTATATCCATGATAGCAACACAGTGACTACAAATGATATTCATAATTAATCTTAACTATGTGTAACGTATAAATAGCTTGCAATCAGTGAAATAGACGGTCCACTGTACGATCTGTCTTTTTAGTTGTCTGTACGTTAGATTTAAGGTTTTTACAAACGATCCCTGTCTGTGGTCTGTACATGCCCTTACGGTATAGTAGAAGAAAGAAAAAACACTTGTGGGCCATTTTAATTAAAAGATGGGCCTTGCGCTTCTCTCTCTCTCTTTTGCAATTGGGTATCTGGCCTTTCGGCCAGGTCAGATATAAGAGTTCATTGTCTCGTCTCATCAAAAAAAAAAAAAAAAGGGTTCACCACTGCGGCGCCGCCGGTCGCCTTTTCGCCACGATGTCTCGCGGCGGTGACCCAACCGAGCCGCCGCCGGCGAAATCACCGAGGCCATTGGCCCCCACCACCATCGACTCCCTCGGCGAGGACATCCTGCTTGAGATCTTTCTCCACCTACCCTCCCTAGCGACGCTAGTCCGCACCGCCCTCACCTGCCGCTCGTGGCGCCGCGCGGTGGCCTCCTCCCCTGCTTTTCGCCACCGCTTTCGCGAGCTCCACCGGGCGCCCCTCCTCGGTCTCGTCGCGGAGCCCCAGAACTGCGCCCTCCCGGCCTTCGCGCCCGCTCTGCACAGGGACCGCGACGTGCTGGCGGCCATTAGCGGCGGCGACTTCGCCTTCACCGCGCTCCTGGATCCCCAAGGCTACGCGGCTGACGTGCCCCTCCACTGGTGCATCCAAGACTGCCGCGACGGCTACCTCCTCCTCGCGAACTGGGACGCCGGATTACTCGCCACCGTCAACCCACTGTCCCGATACAGCACAGATTACATTGATCTGCCAGTCTCGTTGTCGTTCGATAAAAGAAGACAGATGTACCTGTCGCGGTCGACTGCCATTTGCTTTCCTCGGATGAAGACCCCATGTCGTTCCAACTTGTTTGGCTTCTTTATTGCAAATCCAAGGTTCAAGCTGTGGTCTTCTCGTCAGACACCGGGGATTGGTTCTTTCACCCTTGGGTGGACATCGCGGAGAGGGCACTGTCGAATGATGCCGACAGACATTGGCTTCGGTTTGGGGTGCGATCAAATGACACGCTGTACTGGGCCTTCACGAACCTGGAGCACATGCTGAAGTTGGACACGGCAACAATGGAGTTCTCTGTTCTGACTCCCACCATACCTGAATGGTCACCAGGGTTGCCACATCGTTGTTGGCGAAACCAAGGACGGTGCAGTTTGCATGGTTTTCTGCATCGGGTTGAGCATTGTTGTCTTGATGAACAAAACTGATGATGATGGTGTGGAGACGTGCCCACTGAGTAGAGTAGTCCATTATGAGGGAGACAAACCCACCAGAAGACAATGATACACTGCAAGCCGTGTCTATTGTGGATGGATTTGTCTACTTGGTCACATCAGAGATGGTTCTATCGCTGTGCTTAGAAGCAATGAAGCTGGAGAAGCTGTTTCCGAGGAGTTTTCGTGCCCGTCATTTCCATCCCTACACATCCATGGCATGGCCTTCTTCTTTACTAGGAAACTATGGAGTTTTTGCTTTGATTCAAGATGGTGTGGACAATGCGTACCTAGGTATGGAATATGACTTGATACAAATTAGTTCTCTACATATGTCAGGCCTTGTTCTTCTATTCTTCGCTTATTTATCAAATAGATCATGATTAACATAATGTTGATGAAAAAATTTAAAAATATGCAGTGTGTGTTAGAAATTTCCTGGTCACTCAATTTTGGTTCTTTTAGTTTCGAGCTTTCTGAGCTTATTTCCAGAATGACAGATTCATTTTTTTTCAAAGGGAATGACAGATTCATTGTGTTAGTCATACATTATGTAAGACCATGCACTAAAAGGTTAAGTCAGAATACAAATTTACTTATTTGTGGACCCTGGATGAAATAGCTGCATTCTTTCTTATGATCTGTCTAAATGGCTAAGATGCCGTTTTGATAAGCTTTATGAAGAATATTTCTACAATGTTTGATATGGCGCACCCCTGATTGTTAATTTGCATTTGCATTTGATTTAGATCTCAGGCTGAAAATTGTAGGTGAAGTGGTTCTATGTGAAAGGTGGATAGGCCTGGACTTTTGAAGGAACTATTCAAATATTTGGATTGAAATTATGTCTCAAAAATCCAAACAGCTTGACCTGCACATGTGCACAAGCAGAACCTTTTGTTTTTGCTTCTGACATGTAATGTAATATATGCATGTTTTTTTTGGTTGAGCGAGCAATAATATACAGCTCTGATGTTTGCTGTACATTATATGACAGCAATTGATGTTTGGTATTACTGGACCAGTAAATCTGCTCTCTTGATAGGAAACATTCTAGATATAAATCCATCCTTCACAAGCATTCTGAAAATTGCTGTTGATTTTGCAGGTCATCAGTAATGCCATTATTTTAAAGTGGTATGAGAGACCGCAGTTTGATGCTTGGTATTTACAGCTACCACCACCAGGCACCAACCTGCATATTTAAGTCACTAAATTTTCTACAGATTGTATCAAGAGCGGTTATCAGAAGTATGCCTCCTCATGTGTTTGGGGATTCTGTACCTGTCCAAACTTTTCATTCTGTTTCTATTTTGAAGGTCACTTCTAATGCTAGGAATATTTTCTCAGTCAGTTTTTTACTTGGCAAGGCTCGGAGCAAAATCAACTTAGTACCTTGCTTACAGTCTTGTTTACACTGGTATGATTTTAACCCCAGTTCTGCTCAATTCAGTTTTCTTATTGAGACTCGATATCTTTCCAAAGCTCTTATTTGAGTTTTGCCCAGAATACCTGATTTGTTTTTTAATTCCATTAGCACGAATGGTTAATCAGGTTTGAGGTTTGAATTGCGCTTTGTTCCTTTTATGCTTGAACCTTTGCCAACGGTCTAGACCAACAGTTAGATGGAGATGGAATGGAATACAGATGCATATGATTCTGTTGAGGGTATTTGCAGCCACATTGCACCAGTTAACACCGGAAGATGAAATAAGCCATTAGCCTGGGATCATCATCTGGGTTAGTTTCGTTCGTCTAATAGATAATGTTCCCTGGTATCAATCTTTAATTCTTCTGGAAAAATTTCAGTGAATGGTCTATATTGCTCCGGTCAATTCAACTCGAAATGTGTATGTAATGTCAGTGAACCAAATCGTGTTAGCTACTGGCCGTCGTGGTTACTGGCGAATCACCAAATCGTGCGCTGATCATTGATCAATATGCACGTCGGCCGTTGCATGGCCGTGGGGATGGACGCAGTCGGATTTGTGGCGTGGCCCTCGCACTTGTTTTCCTTGCAAGTTCCAATATAAATATATAGCAATACAACAACAGGAAATGTCGCTAGTCTCTTGGCCACAAAATTTCTCTTTGATTTCCAAGTGTTTGCGTGAGTTCACTTTCGTGTGTATGTGTTCTTAATCTTAAGTTAGCACCGGCAAGGTCGATCTGGCAGAGGTAGCAGGTCCTTACAGGAGGGTTTTACTTTTACTCTGTCAGCGCACGGCTACTCACACAGTCTCGTTTGTCTCTGTGCTTTCATGTCAGCACAACTGGCCAAAAATGTCGCCCAGTCTGACGGCGAGTAGGTGGTATATTTCTCCTGCTTATAAATCTGGACAGCACCTGCATCGCAGCTGAGAGGGCTGCACTACTATCGTTCAAGGCTGGCATCACCTGAGGCATCTACATCTTTAGTGGAAACCTTCTTGGAGATGTAGGCGTGCCTATACCTGAATCCTTGGGCTCACTCAAGAGGCTGAAATACCTCAACCTCTCTGGCTCTCTCACACCGGTTTTGATGGTATGGTGCCTCCTCAGCTAGGCAACCTCTCCAGACTAGTATACCTTGACATAAGCAGTTTTTTTACTATCAGTACACTGGAAATGGATATTGAACAGATATTAGTAAATGGTTAGAACGGCTCTCATCACTGAAACATCTCAGAATGGATGGAGTGAACATCAACTCAGCGGTTGATTGGGCACATGTGGTGAACACCCTTCCTAGTTTGAGAGTATTAACCCTCCAAGGTTGTATGTAGTATTATGACTTCTGTTCAGTCATTTTTGCATCTCAACCTTACTGTTCTTGAGGAACTGGATTCTCCAAACCTTTTGGATAGCCGAGTTGCACCCAACTGGATGGTTCTGGAATCTAACTAGCCTCAAGACTCCTATAATCCATTCGTGTGGGTTATTCGGTTCATTTCCTGATGAGTTGGGAAACATGACGTCACTAGAAGTACTTAGTCTCGAGGCTTTAATCGGTACAAACCAGTTGTGAAATAATATTTTTCTCTCACAATAAATTAGGTGTTTCAACTTATCAGCCGACTTATAACTCCTACCAAACAGAGCCAAATCTTAATGGGATAGTACCAGAGACATTTAAAAATTTGTGCAACCTAAAGATTCTGGACCTCCATTCGAATAAGATCGATGTTGATGTAGCGTCTTTTATACAGAGGCTACCAAGTTGTCCTCAGAGGAAACTGCAGGCGTTATACCTGTCCCATGCCAACTTAACTGGCAACGTGCCAAAGTCAAAGTGGCCGCCAAACCTATCCGATTTAAACACTCTTGATCTATCTTTCAACCATATTAGTGGTTCTATCCCTATAGGGATTGGAGGACTTACACATTTGAATGCCCTTAATCTTGCCGGAAACAACTTGAGTGCGTTGTATCAGAAGAGCATTTTGCCAACCTATCTAGTTTGACTGCCACCACTTTGACATATAATCATCTTGAAATCAAAGTGGATTTGGATTGGGTGCCACCCTTTCAGTTGAAGCTGGCATCATTTATTTCTTGTAACATGGGCCCTACATTTCCTACTTGGCTTCGTTCGCAGAAGAATATTGATAGACTACTTGATATATCAAATGCGAGCCTTACCGGAACAATTCCAAATTGGTTTTGGACGACCTTTTTCCAATACAAGGACTTTGTTTCTTGCTGCTAATAGACTTGAGGGTGAGTTTTGCCTCCCAATTTGGAATTCATGTGAGGTGCTATTACTTGCACTGGCGTCAAACCAACTAACCGGTTCGCTACTGAAGTTGCCTAGAAGCATTAAAGTATTTGACATCTCCAGGAAAAGAATGTTATTTTAGTCCTTAAACTTTATTTGAGTCTCGTATTCATCCAAACGGGTATCGGCTCACGTGCCACCTCTATCTCCTATCTCTCGTCTTTCTCGCGGCCATGGTCGGCTCGTCCGCGTGCTGTGCGGCTGCAGCGGCTCACCTGTGTGTTGGCGGCAGCTGCTGCTCGCCTACGTGCCTGGCTGCCTGCGGACTGCGGTCGTGGCTCGCACGCGTGACTGTGAGCGACCATGACCGCTGCTCGCCTGCGCGTCACATGATTCCCTGTGCGTGGCCAAATGAAGTTTTATTTTTTGCTCACGAGTACGAATCTATACCCATTTGAATGAATATAAGATTCAAACATAGTTTAAAAAACGGAATGACATACTTTATGAGTTCAGGGACTAGAATGACACACCCTCACAAGTTCGAGGACCAAACATAAACTTCACTCATTGAAATTCCTAACAATGGTAGATTCATAATCATGCATGCCTTCCATCACATTGCCTCGCTATGTGAACGATCTAGAGGGACGCAATTGACTTAGACGCAAGGGTCACCACTCACCGGTGATCACACCCCGGGAGATTGCTATAATAGAACAATATCAGGTAACTCAACAGCGTTTGATCAACTACTACAAGGTACTCCTATACTACTGTTATGTCGGGCCATATCGGGCTCAGCAGGTGTCAGGCCCATTAATAGGCTAGTTATCTCAATTATCCTATATTATTTATATTTCCTTAAATAGTTTAGTTATTCCCTAAAATTAAGATCTCATAGACTATATATTTGTAACGTTGAATGATGAAAAATTAAGCAAGAACAATCATATTTGCTCGACTTGCTTTAAGGAGTCGAGAGACCCCAACCCTAACCCTAGCCGCCTCCCTCCCTCTCTCTCTCTCTCTCTCTCTCCCGCGGGAGACAGCAACAGCCACGGTGCCCCAGCGTCGATACTGCCCTCAACCTCCTCACTTGATATCCCTACGCCTTACACAATCTTTCTGGTAGGATCAGGATTCAGGAACCCTATCAACTACACTAGAACAATGAATTGACAGGAGGTATTGCTAGAATGAGTGATTGGATTGATTGGGCCAACCCAAGGAGGATGGCAATATTGTAATCTTACATGGGCCTCATGGGCCTAACACATAAACACTCCAACACCCCCCGCAGTCTGAACTACCGGCACAGCGGAGTTCCAAGACTGAGCACGAAAGAAGCACAACACACGAGCCCCCCCACAGACTCAACTAGCCACGAGTGATGTTAAGGCTGGAGCAAAACTCTGAGAAGGTCGAGGACAGGAGGCCCTTGTGAAGATGTCAGCAAACTGGGAGGTGGTCGGGACATGGAGAACTCAAACATCTCTGATGGCCACCCGATCACGGACAAAGTGGAGGTCGATCTCCACATGCTTGGTCCGCTGGTGCTGAACGAGGTTGGTGGACAGGTACACCGCGCTGACGTTGTCAAAGTAGACCAACGTGATCCGAGTCAGAGGACTGTGGAGCTCGCCAAGGATCTGCCGGAGCCAGGAGGCCTCGGCCACGCCGTTAGCAACAGTGCGGTACTCCACCTCGGCACTGGAGCGGGAGACCACCGGCTGGCGCTTGGACGACCAAGACACCAGGTTGCCGCCGAGGAAGACAACATAGCCGGAGGTGGACCGGTGAGTGTCCGGACACCCGCGGCCCAATCAGCGTCGGTGTAGACCACGAGCTTGGTGGAGTGTAAGTGCAATCAAGCCCTAATTGTGGGTTTTGGTGATAATGACCACATGATTGGAGAACTAATGAGATTTATGAAGATGACAAGCAGGTTGATAATAAGAAAGGATGGTGCATATGTGTTGGTGGACCCCTCATACTACATTTCATCGGTTCCGGACTCAAAGTACTACAGCAAGCTTTTTCTTACATATTTGAGTTATAGGATTGCCGTACTATCAAGGGGGAATGCAAATACATTGCTATGGCTGAATGACATGTGCTCAAACCAACCCAAGCCATCCTCATTCCTAACCAAAGACAGCTGCACTGAATTCAGATCTGTTTCTGTCTGACTGGTAGGCGCGGTAGTGCCGCCCAGGGCGCGGCAGTGCCGGGCCGCGACACTGCCGGGCTAAGGCCGGCACTGCCGCGACTTGTTGTAACCGTTGGAAGGCAGGGGATATTTACTCCATCTCCCTGCCACCCCAACGGTCACCCACGACCATAACTCTTCTCCTACCTCCAGACAAGGCTTCTTCTCCCCATTGAAGGCCCCTAAGCTCTCTCTCACCAAATCTTTGATTCCTATTGATTCCAGTTACAATTGGAATACCGAGATCATCCATCAATTTCATGCAACGCTCTATGTTGATAATGTGGTGGAGGAGATGCATTGGATTACCGAGGGTCGTCACTACAAGGTTTCTTATGAGACCTTTGCTAGGATTCTCGGTTTGGGCAGCGGGGATAGAGAGCTTGATAGTCTGCACCAGGAGAGGACTCTGACAGATAATGAGATTGCTTTCATGTATGAGGATCCTAGGAAGGTAGACGGGTTGGTCAAGGGGCTGAAGGGCTATTACTATATGTTGAACAACCTTTTCAGGCAGACTCTCAACCCCAAGAGTGGTTCTCATTCTAACCTCTATGGATATGGGAGAAACATGTTGGCTAGGATGGCCCCCCAGGGCGAACCACTTCTCCATCTCCAACTTCATTTGGATCGAGCTACAGGTTGCAGCCGAGGATGCTAGGAAGACAGTGCTCTATGCCCCCTACATCATGTTCATGATAGAGATGGTTTCCGGCTACACCTTTGCTAAGGATGAGTTGCATGAGCCCTATAGAGCAGAGAAGAAGAGGGCAGCAGCAACAGGGGCAGCAGCAGTTGATAGGCCAGAGAGCTCCCGCCCTTCCTATCAGAGGAAGAAGAAGAGCAAGCTGGCCAAATGGATCAACGCCATCTTCTCTACCTGCACCTACGCAGCCCAGACAGCTCACCAGGCACTTGTTGAGCAGCGAGCAGAGCGAGAGCGGGCGGGTCGTTTGCCGTTACCTCCACCCCGCTCTCCACCTCACTTCGACCTCTTCAGTCTTGATTCAGATGATATAGACTCAGATGACGACGAGGAGCAGGAGGAGATAGTGCCTGAGCCATCACGTCGTTCTACACGTGTCTCGACCCGCTACACCAGTACTACCCATCATCATGGGAAGGCCGTTGTAGAGTCCGACGATGACGATGACGATGACGACGATGGTGATGATGATGATGATGATGAGGGCGAGGTTCAATGGGACACCATAGCGTCTGATGATGAGTGAGTGCTTGGACACTCTTCTCTTCTCTCTTTCTCTCTTTTTGGTGACTTGTTGCCAAAGGGGGAGAATTAGGCGAAGAGAAGGGGGTACAACACTTTCTTGTTTCATGTCCCCATATTTTAGTAGTTGTGAGTTGTGAGAGAGTCTGTCGGTCAAAACTCTAATTTGTAATACTCTATGTTGTTACTTCTTAGACTTGGATGTGGACATGTACTTTTATCTGCTTATCTAGCTTGTCATATTCTGTTTAGACTCCTTGGTTGTTATTGCTTTGTGGCTGTTTTAAATTCCGCTGCGTTTGCTGTCTACAAAACTGAGCGGCAGTGCCGGGCTCCGGCAATACCGCGCCTAGAGCGGCAGTGCCGCTCTGACTGTCAGGCAGCAAACCACTCTGATGTGCTTAAACTGTCATTCGCATCACGTATTATTCTTGACACAGTTTAGTTGCACCCCACAAAGCTATTAGATGTGAAACTGAACCTACTTCTCACTTTTGAATATGTGAATGTTGGCCTCTAATTCCATTTTGTGATTTCAGCTCTCATTCACACATTTAGGGGGAGGTTTCACACCTAAGCTTCTAAATCTCAAGTATTGTACCCTTTTATTGTAAGCTTCAATTATGTTGTCATCAATCACCAAAAAGGGGGAGATTGTAAGTGCAATCAAGCCCTAATTGTGGGTTTTGGTGATAATGACCACATGATTGGAGAACTAATGAGATTTATGAAGATGACAAGCAGGTTGATAATAAGAAAGGATGGTGCATATGTGTTGGTGGACCCCTCATACTACATTTCATCGGTTCCGGACTCAAAGTACTACAGCAAGCTTTTTCTTACATATTTGAGTTATAGGATTGTCGTACTATCAAGGGGGAATGCAAATACATTGCTATGGCTGAATGACATGTGCTCAAACCAACCCAAGCCATCCTCATTCCTAACCAAAGACAGCTGCACTGAATTCAGATCTGTTTCTGTCTGATTGGTAGGCGCGGTAGTGCCGCCCAGGGCGCGGCAGTGCCGGGCCGCGACACTGCCGGGCTAAGGCCGGCACTGCCGCGACTTGTTGTAACCGTTGGAAGGCAGGGGATATTTACTCCATCTCCCTGCCACCCCAACGGTCACCCACGACCATAACTCTTCTCCTATCTCCAGACAAGGCTTCTTCTCCCCATTGAAGGCCCCTAAGCTCTCTCTCACCAAATCTTTGATTCCTATTGATTCCAAGTGAGTTAGAGCCTCAAACCTTCACCAAAGAGAAGCCCTAACTGAGATCTACTTCCTAGAGCACTTGATTTGAGCCATAGCCGATGGATTTGATTCTATTACTCTTGGGTTCTTGGAACCCTAGCCGGCTAGGCGTCGCCCTTGAGCTAGCCAACTTGTGTGGCGGCCTTGGGAGGTTTGTAATCGCTTGTGCAGCTAGTATTGTCACCCCTCATCTCAAGGATTTGGTTCCTTGACTTGAGAACGAGGAAGAGTTGCAAAGCTCATGACCTAAGTGGTCAACCTCAACAACGTGGAGGTAGGCAAGCCTTGGTGGCGAGCGGAACCACGAGATAAATCACTTGTCTCTTGTGCTTACTTGCTTTCATATTCCATACTTGTGAGCTTGTGATAGATTCTAGGGTTTGGCCCGATCTACTTCATACTACATATTTGGCTTGTTAGAGTTGGTTTATGCTGGTTCAGGAAACCTAGTGCTACATTCCCATTCATATAGAATCAGTTTGTTGTGGCTGGATTTCGAATTGCAGTCTCAGGTTCTACCCTGCGCGGCAGTACCGGGCTGAGGCCGGCAGTGCCGGGGAGCGGCAGTGCCGGGCACAGAGCGGTAGTGTCGGGCTTATCTAATTAAGTTTTGAGCTGTGATTTTTGACAGGCCTATTCACCCCCCTCTAGGCCACACAGGTCCTTACAAGTGGTATCAGAGCCTGGTCTCTCAGCAGCACCTCACCGTGCGAGAGAATGGCCACCGACGGAGGAACGGGTAACCCTAGTGTTGTGCAACCCACACTCGAAGTGGAAGTGCACACCGCTAGCAGCAACGAAAGCATCTCCACAGCTAGTGCAAAGACACTTCCTCAATTGGATGTGTCGGTCGGAGAGCTCGCTAGAAGAAAAGAAGAAAGAAGGCTAAGGAGAGAAGCAAGAGCTAAAGCAAGAGAAGATGCTGCAGCTCTTAAAGCTAAAGAGGAGAAGGCTCAAAGAAAAGAAGAAAGAAAGATTAGAAGAGAAGAAAGAGCCAAGAGAAGAGAAGAAAAGATGAAGAAGGAAGAGCTACAAGCAAAGAAGAAGGTAGACTTGAGTGATGACTCAAGTAGCACCGAAGATGGAGACGATGACATCTCCTACATGCCCAAGGACAACAAGAAGAAGGAGGAGACCAAGAAGTCATATGGAGCTGTATCCTTTAACTACTATGACTAACCATGATTCTAGGCCTCTCATCAATGTGCCCGCGGGCAAGTTACCCCGTTTTGATGGGACTAACTTTGCCAAGTGGAAGTACATTATGAAGACCTATCTTATTGGTCTCCATCCAGGTATTTGGGAAATAGTGCACAATGGACTTGAAGCACCGATTGATCCAAAGAGCCCCACTCAAGATGAATTCCGCAACATTCATCTCAATGCCCAAGCCACTAGTGTGTTACTTAGTGCCTTGGATGGTGATGAGTACAACAAGGTCATGGGAGTTGAGGTTGCAAAAGAGATTTGGGACACTTTGCACATTGCTCATGAGGGAGTGGACAAAGTGAGGCAATCCAAGATTGACTTGTTGATGGCTAAGCTCAACCGGTTTGTAATTTGTGATGGTGAAGGCCCACAAGAAATGTTTGATAGGTTGATGGTCATTGTTGGCAAGATTAGAGGGCTAGGTGGTAATGAAATCAATGATCACAAGGTTGTGAAGATCATGTTGGAAGCATACTCACCAAGGAATGAGACCGTAGTGACATTGATTAGGGACAAGAAGAAGTTTGAGCAATTCACACCTAGTGATGTGCTTGGGAGGATTATTACCTTTGACATGCAAAGAGAAGAGGCAAATGAGAGAAGGAAGCTTAGAGAGTTGCAAGCTAGGCTAGATGGGATGAAGATCAAGGATGTGGCACTTAAGGCTAGCAAGCCATGAAGGCAAGCAACATCAAGCAAGGCAAAGTCAAGCAAGCAAGCCTCTACAAGCAAGCCTGTGACACCCCAATTTTAAGAACAAAATTGGAGCACAATATATGTATGCCAGGATCAATTTTCATACATATATCCACATCATAGTAAATATCAAAACAATGCTTTATCAATAATATCGAACTTTATTACAAAAATGACCCTCGGGTCTGAAAGAAAAGTACAGACTCTCAGTCTAACTCTAATGTAGACTCGCGGAAACTGGACGCCATCTCCACAGGAAGGTCGACCGGGGGCTGCGCCATCCTAGTGCAAGTCGTCTGGGTCGTATCCACCGTCTTCTGGGTACAAGTTGTCGAGGTCGTAACCACCGTCTTCGGGGTACTCCTGCTCTGCGTCGTAGACTCCAACGTCTGGGTGGGGTAGCAGGGGGTTCAAAGAGGAAGGGTGAGTACATCGAAATGTACTCCGCAAGTGTAGGAAATAAATGCTTATGAGGCTAATAACAAAGGTAGGCTGACTCTGTTTGACCCAAGCGCCTAAAGCAACACATCCTATTATTCCTATTAACCTATGCACCTATTTACTAGGTTATATCCACAGTCTCCATCTGTAACAGTAACCACACTCGGAGTCGCACCGAGCAACCAACACTTGGAGTCCACCAAGCAACCACACTTGGAGTCGCACCAAGCACCCACACCTGAAGTCCATCAGGCAAACCACACCTGAAGTACGTCAGATGACCCGAACCAGGCCGTTACAAGGAGTCCTATGTGTATTAGTTCCATACGTCACGACATAGAGAGCTACCTTCCGTAATAACACCAGGTCTGCGCCCGAGCCTGGGAATCGCTCCCGTACCAAGCAGTAACCCGCGTAGAAGAAGCCTCTGTACCCATGTCATATGAGACTAATAACCACATAAGGCTTCTCTAACGAACCAGAACCAAACCACCAACTAATCTCGAAGAGGTCCAAGCCCGCTCGTGACCGTGAGCACGGCTGATATATCAGTTTTACACTCTGCAGAGGTTGCACATCGTTACCCATGAGTCGTGCATAACCCGTCACGCTAAACACTGCCAAGGTGCACAGCGGGGTCGCACTACAAGGCCTTTACAAAGTCGCCTCCAAGTCCGTTCCACACGTACCTCTAAGGTTTCACCCCGTACAAAGGTCTACGACCCCCAGGGCCCCCTCGTGAGCCACTAAAACAAACCCCGTGTGGACCCTCAACTTGAAGGAAACTAATTAATTAGCCAGTCCCAGAGCCATATAGGCCTCATGGTTTGCGCTGTTTTGCCGGGTTACATGCTCCAAGAACCGGGTCCTAGGGATCCAGGCAGGATAATCTAGCACAAGCCCAGAACCAAAAACCAAATGCAGCTGCCGAGTCACACGGCACAAAACCACCACACGGTCCATCCTACCGGATTTACCTACTCACCATACTACAACATTACCAGTCCACATGTTTCATAAATCATTAATCAGAATTAATTATAATTAACCATCCCAACCCAAGACAGCAAGGCTAAGCATGACTTCTACCCAACACATCCCAAAACAGGCGACAAGGATAATATAAACAAGTTCTAATAAACCTTAACATGGGATTCAGTATTAAGACACTGCATGCAACTACTGGATCTAACTACTCTAACTCAAAATAAAATAAATACGGGAGCAATATGAGCAAGGACACTTGCCTTCGGGCTGGGACGAATCAACAGAGACGAAGGCTGGATTCTGGGGTTCCGCGTAGATCGCACTCGCTGGATCAAGCATCATCACATGGCCCAAACAAAGCATATAAGAAACAGTACATCATACAGTAATAAAATAGAACGTAAATAGATCTACTGCGTAGAGAACGAAATTATGAAACTAACGCAAGTTGAACGGGTCAAATCGGAGTTAAAATGAGCAAGTTATGAGCTTTTGAAGTTGAGTGACAATTTGGTAAATAAACAAGATTCGATTTTAATTACTTTTCAAAATCAGAGAGTAAAATAAATTGTTTGATCCACAAAATCATTTTATTTGAGCTAAAAATATTTATTTGTAAACAAAACCATTTTAGAATAATTTTTATAGGCAAACCACATTTATGGACGTTATAAAAGAGTTTATAAAAGCATTAAACTTTTCAATAAAACAAAATAAAAATATTTTATTTTGTGAACCAAAACAGGTTAATGACATGATTAATTAAGTTAACAACATCATTAACCATTCTTGACATAAAGTAAAACTTAAAACACATTTTAAAACAAATAAAACTCATTCTCTTCTCTGCTTGGGCGGAAACAAGATTAACCATATACTACAGGGGCTAGCTTGGAAAATGCGGTAGACTCAGGGAATAGTCGTTTGAATTCGGAAAGCGGTAGGGGTTAGATTGAAAGATGGCGCTGACTGGAAGTTGGACTCGGGTGAGGTGGCATTGACCACGACGTGGAGTCCTGTGATTACATGGGAAGAAGGTGAGGTGGCAAACCTTTGACCGGTTGACTTCGGGCAAGAGATGATCTTGGCCGTCGGTGCCTAATCCGGCGGTGGAAGGAGTTCTCCTTCCCTGCTCTGTTGGCGCAGGGGAGGGCTCGGGCGCTCAGCCGACGGCGGCGCTCCACCGGACTCCCACCGGTGTCGAGCTCCGGCGGGTTGGGTCAACGGCGAGCGGCGGAGGGTGGAGCGGAGGGCGCGGCGTGGTCGTTGGTCCGTCCTCCAGTGACGGGGAGGAGCCGACGGCGTCCTGCAGTGAGGGAAGTCGGGCTCGGCCTGCGGTGCTTCGCCGGCTCCAGTCGCCCGGATGCTCCGGCGAGCGGCCGAAGTGGGGTCCCGACGCACTAACTGGTGGGCGCGTTGGCGGCGGGAAGAGGAGGCAGTGGTGGCGGCAGCGGAGGTCGACGATGGCGGGCGGCTGTCTGCGGCAGAGCTCCAGTGTGCGGTGGAGAACGGCCTTGCCGGCGAGATCGTGGAGGGCGATGTGGGGTTTGTTTGGCGAAGACGAGCGGTGGGGCGGATTCGGCATCTTCTTGCGGTGCCGTAGGGCCAAGCGGGGCGCCGGAGATGGCTCGTGCGGGTAGATCAGAAGCTCGACCGAGCTCCCATCAATGGCGGCGGCGACACGGTTTGAAGGTGCTAGGACGAGGGAGAGATCAGGGAGGGTCGGGGCGGCTGCGGTGCGTCGATGCACGGTTCGGGGATGACTTTATAGGGCAGAGACTAGGGCGGAGAGGAGGGCCTCGGTAGTTGAGGCAGTGGCGGCGTCGTCCGCTTCAGGTGGTTGGAGATCGATCTGCAGGAGGTTGGGGACGCCTGACAGGTGGGAGCCACCTGTCAGCTGGTGGGTGAGAGGGATAGGGTTGCGGGCCGGCGCGGTGAATGGAGAGGAGGGGAGTCGGGCTGGCTCCCGCGCGTCCGATGGGCCGCGGCCCAGCTGGGGAGGCGGAGGTAGAGGATGGGCTGGAGGCGAGCAGGCCGGCTGGAGTGGGGAAATGGAGGGAGGAGGGGTGGTGGCCGGTCGGGCCGGTTGGCTGGTGTGCGAGAATGGGCCAAGGGAGCGGGGAGGAGGCAGGCCGGCTAGGAGGGCTTCGGCCCAAGACAGGGAGGGGTTTTCTTTTTTTTCTTCTTTGCAAACTCATTTCAAATCCAAATTTAAATCAGTTTGAAACGAAATAAACTTTGCAAAATTTTGGAAATATTTTTCTAGGTTTTTTTTTGGAAATAAAAGTTTTAGTTTAACTTCATGAAATTTTCTCTTTTATTTATTTTCTAAATAGAGTAAAATCGATTCGCTACTAACCGAGTTTAATAAATTCTTTTTCACACAAATAAAAATTATACAACGGCATAAATGCAACAACCATCTGGCTAGAATTTTCCTCCATCTAGGGTTTTGGCCATTTTCTAATTTATTTTTAATTAATTCAACACCAGGGGTGTTACAAACTTACCCCCTTAACTGGAATCTCGTCCCGAGATTCGGGGAGGTTACAGTCAATACAAAGAAGCAAATCAAACAAAAGCACAAGCACATGTCAATCAACGTGCTACGAGTTCAAATAATTATGGTGGGCATCCTACTATTGGAGGACCTACTTTGAAACAAAGTTTGAATTTTCAGCAGAGAGAGACTACAAAAGTGGGAAAAGGGGTCAGACTTTGTAAAAATAGTTTTGTAAATTCGACGACTGACTAGGGTAGCGTCCTACGGTCAACACGGCTTTGATACCACTCTGTGACACCCCAATTTTGAGAACAAAATTGGAGCACAATATATGTATGCCAGGATCAATTTTCATACATATATCCACATCATAGTAAATATCAAAACAATGCTTTATCAATAATATCGAACTTTATTACAAAAATGACCCTCGGGTCTGAAAGAAAAGTACAGACTCTCAGTCTAACTCTAATGTAGACTCGCGGAAACTGGACGCCATCTCCACAGGAAGGTCGACCGGGGGCTGCGCCATCCTAGTGCAAGTCGTCTGGGTCGTATCCACCGTCTCCTGGGTACAAGTTGTCGAGGTCGTAACCACCGTCTTCGGGGTACTCCTGCTCTGCGTCGTAGACTCCAACGTCTGGGTGGGGTAGCAGGGGGTTCAAAGAGGAAGGGTGAGTACATCGAAATGTACTCCGCAAGTGTAGGAAATAAATGCTTATGAGGCTAATAACAAAGGTAGGCTGACTCTGTTTGACCCAAGCGCCTAAAGCAACACATCCTATTATTCCTATTAACCTATGCACCTATTTACTAGGTTATATCCACAGTCTCCATCTGTAACAGTAACCACACTCGGAGTCGCACCGAGCAACCAACACTTGGAGTCCACCAAGCAACCACACTTGGAGTCGCACCAAGCACCCACACCTGAAGTCCATCAGGCAAACCACACCTGAAGTACGTCAGATGACCCGAACCAGGCCGTTACAAGGAGTCCTATGTGTATTAGTTCCATACGTCACGACATAGAGAGCTACCTTCCGTAATAACACCAGGTCTGCGCCCGAGCCTGGGAATCGCTCCCGTACCAAGCAGTAACCCGCGTAGAAGAAGCCTCTGTACCCATGTCATATGAGACTAATAACCACATAAGGCTTCTCTAACGAACCAGAACCAAACCACCAACTAATCTCGAAGAGGTCCAAGCCCGCTCGTGACCGTGAGCACGGCTGATATATCAGTTTTACACTCTGCAGAGGTTGCACATCGTTACCCATGAGTCGTGCATAACCCGTCACGCTAAACACTGCCAAGGTGCACAGCGGGGTCGCACTACAAGGCCTTTACAAAGTCGCCTCCAAGTCCGTTCCACACGTACCTCTAAGGTTTCACCCCGTACAAAGGTCTACGACCCCTAGGGCCCCCTCGTGAGCCACTAAAACAAACCCCGTGTGGACCCTCAACTTGAAGGAAACTAATTAATTAGCCAGTCCCAGAGCCATATAGGCCTCATGGTTTGCGCTGTTTTGCCGGGTTACATGCTCAAGAACCGGGTCCTAGGGATCCAGGCAGGATAATCTAGCACAAGCCCAGAACCAAAAACCAAATGCAGCTGCCGAGTCACACGGCACAAAACCACCACACGGTCCATCCTACCGGATTTACCTACTCACCATACTACAACATTACCAGTCCACATGTTTCATAAATCATTAATCAGAATTAATTATAATTAACCATCCCAACCCAAGACAGCAAGGCTAAGCATGACTTCTACCCAACACATCCCAAAACAGGCGACAAGGATAATATAAACAAGTTCTAATAAACCTTAACATGGGATTCAGTATTAAGACACTGCATGCAACTACTGGATCTAACTACTCTAACTCAAAATAAAATAAATACGGGAGCAATATGAGCAAGGACACTTGCCTTCGGGCTGGGACGAATCAACAGAGACGAAGGCTGGATTCTGGGGTTCCGCGTAGATCGCACTCGCTGGATCAAGCATCATCACATGGCCCAAACAAAGCATATAAGAAACAGTACATCATACAGTAATAAAATAGAACGTAAATAGATCTACTGCGTAGAGAACGAAATTATGAAACTAACGCAAGTTGAACGGGTCAAATCGGAGTTAAAATGAGCAAGTTATGAGCTTTTGAAGTTGAGTGACAATTTGGTAAATAAACAAGATTCGATTTTAATTACTTTTCAAAATCAGAGAGTAAAATAAATTGTTTGATCCACAAAATCATTTTATTTGAGCTAAAAATATTTATTTGTAAACAAAACCATTTTAGAATAATTTTTATAGGCAAACCACATTTATGGACGTTATAAAAGAGTTTATAAAAGCATTAAACTTTTCAATAAAACAAAATAAAAATATTTTATTTTGTGAACCAAAACAGGTTAATGACATGATTAATTAAGTTAACAACATCATTAACCATTCTTGACATAAAGTAAAACTTAAAACACATTTTAAAACAAATAAAACTCATTCTCTTCTCTGCTTGGGCGGAAACAAGATTAACCATATACTACAGGGGCTAGCTTGGAAAATGCGGTAGACTCAGGGAATAGTCGTTTGAATTCGGAAAGCGGTAGGGGTTAGATTGAAAGATGGCGCTGACTGGAAGTTGGACTCGGGTGAGGTGGCATTGACCACGACGTGGAGTCCTGTGATTACATGGGAAGAAGGTGAGGTGGCAAACCTTTGACCGGTTGACTTCGGGCAAGAGATGATCTTGGCCGTCGGTGCCTAATCCGGCGGTGGAAGGAGTTCTCCTTCCCTGCTCTGTTGGCGCAGGGGAGGGCTCGGGCGCTCAGCCGACGGCGGCGCTCCACCGGACTCCCACCGGTGTCGAGCTCCGGCGGGTTGGGTCAACGGCGAGCGGCGGAGGGTGGAGCGGAGGGCGCGGCGTGGTCGTTGGTCCGTCCTCCAGTGACGGGGAGGAGCCGACGGCGTCCTGCAGTGAGGGAAGTCGGGCTCGGCCAGCGGTGCTTCGCCGGCTCCAGTCGCCCGGATGCTCCGGCGAGCGGCCGAAGTGGGGTCCCGACGCACTAACTGGTGGGCGCGTTGGCGGCGGGAAGAGGAGGCAGTGGTGGCGGCAGCGGAGGTCGACGATGGCGGGCGGCTGTCTGCGGCAGAGCTCCAGTGTGCGGTGGAGAACGGCCTTGCCGGCGAGATCGTGGAGGGCGATGTGGGGTTTGTTTGGCGAAGACGAGCGGTGGGGCGGATTCGGCATCTTCTTGCGGTGCCGTAGGGCCAAGCGGGGCGCCGGAGATGGCTCGTGCGGGTAGATCAGAAGCTCGACCGAGCTCCCATCAATGGCGGCGGCGACACGGTTTGAAGGTGCTAGGACGAGGGAGAGATCAGGGAGGGTCGGGGCGGCTGCGGTGCGTCGATGCACGGTTCGGGGATGACTTTATAGGGCAGAGACTAGGGCGGAGAGGAGGGCCTCGGTAGTTGAGGCAGTGGCGGCGTCGTCCGCTTCAGGTGGTTGGAGATCGATCTGCAGGAGGTTGGGGACGCCTGACAGGTGGGAGCCACCTGTCAGCTGGTGGGTGAGAGGGATAGGGTTGCGGGCCGGCGCGGTGAATGGAGAGGAGGGGAGTCGGGCTGGCTCCCGCGCGTCCGATGGGCCGCGGCCCAGCTGGGGAGGCGGAGGTAGAGGATGGGCCGGAGGCGAGCAGGCCGGCTGGAGTGGGGAAATGGAGGGAGGAGGGGTGGTGGCCGGTCGGGCCGGTTGGCTGGTGTGCGAGAATGGGCCAAGGGAGCGGGGAGGAGGCAGGCCGGCTAGGAGGGCTTCGGCCCAAGACAGGGAGGGGTTTTCTTTTTTTTCTTCTTTGCAAACTCATTTCAAATCCAAATTTAAATCAGTCTGAAACGAAATAAACTTTGCAAAATTTTGGAAATATTTTTCTAGGTTTTTTTTTGGAAATAAAAGTTTTAGTTTAACTTCATGAAAGTTTCTCTTTTATTTATTTTCTAAATAGAGTAAAATCGATTCGCTACTAACCAAGTTTAATAAATTCTTTTTCACGCAAATAAAAATTATACAACGGCATAAATGCAACAACCATCTGGCTAGAATTTTCCTCCATCTAGGGTTTTGGCCATTTTCTAATTTATTTTTAATTAATTCAACACCAGGGGTGTTACAAAGCCCAAGCAACAAAAGAAGAAAATAGAAGTTGAGGACAGCTCATCATCCTCAAGTGAAAGTGGAAGTGAAGTTGAAGAATTTGAAGCAATTGGAGACATAGCTCTTTTCATAAGAAGATATCGCAAGGGGCTCAAGAAGGAAGGTTACAAGTTTGTGAAGAGAAGATTTCCAAACAAGAAGAAGAGAACTTGCTACAATTGTGGTAGCACCGATCACTTCATAGCACATTGTACACATGAGAAGAAGGACAACAACTTCAACAAGGGCAAGAAAGATGACAAAGGCAATTACAAGAAACACAACAAGACATACATGGGAGAAGCTCACATTGGACATGAATGGGATTCAACCGCTCAAACCTCAAGTGAAGAAGATGAGAAGATAGCAACAATAGAATTTCAAAAGTCATCTCCTTCACCAAGGCTATTCAACAACTTGTCCGATGTTGATGAGGACAACTCCCACACTTGTCTCATGGCCAAAAAAGAGAAGGTGAAAAGACTCCTAAAACCTCTTCTCCACCTAGTGACATCTCTAGTAGTGAACTTAGTGATTCCTCTAGTGACGATGATTCTAGTGATGAAGAGATAAACGTGATAACTAAAAATTTAGACAAGAAAACCAAACTCTTTATCACTAAGCTAATGGAGGAATTAGAGAGTGTACAAGCCGAGTTAGCAATAAGTGAGGATGCCCTCATTAAACAAGAGGACCTCTATATTGCTTGCAAGGAGGCTCTTGCATTAGAGAGAAGTGAGTTGGACGTCTTGCATGAGGCCTTGGCCAAAGAGCAAGATGAACATGCTTCCCTAAAGAAGACTCATGTTGCACTCAAGGAAAAGTATTGTGACTTGGGTAAAAAGCACGAAGAACTTGAGCTGCAATATAATCTTCTTTGGGAAAGCAACTCACCCCTCCCTAAAGCAAATGTCACTTCTATTCCCTCCACTAGTGAAGGTTGTGGAAAATGCTATAATGTTGATTTGAATGTCTATTCCACTAACCTTGTGAACATGGAGGCCATGAGAAAGGAGATAGCAAGATTAACAAACATTATTGCAAGTGGTTGTGTCAAGTCCACAACAAGTGCTAATGAGAAGACTCAAAAGAAGAGCAAACCTAAGTTCAAGAACGGAAGACGTCCTTCCATAAAGGATGGGTTGGGGCACGAAAAAGGAGCCAAGACTAATGGAAGAAGGACAGTGAATGGCTATGAATGTGTGAGGTTTGAGAAGAAGGGTCAGATTGGTACAGTTCAGCCTGCACAGACCGCGACAGTGCCGCGCCAGAAGGCGGCAGTGCCGGGCCCCGGCAGTGCCGCCCCCAGGCCGGCAGTGCTGCGCCCCAAGAAAGGGAAGGCTACCAGTTTCCCTTCTGCTCAGTCTCACACACAGCACAAGCAGGTGCCAAACCCAAAGCAAGAGTCTCAGAAGCCAAAGGAATCTATTTGGGTGACCAAGAACAAGTTTGCACATCAACCCAAGATAGAAGCACCAAGGAAGAGCATGTCATCCTGTTACATATTAGAACACAACAACAGTGGTAAAGTTGTTGCAAAATATGTTGGTGATAACAAGAGGACAGCCGACAAGTTTATTTGGGTTCCTAAGATACTAGTGACTAACTTGCAAGGCCCCAATGTCAATTGGGGACCTAAATCAAGGAACTAAACTTGTTTTGCAGGCATACTCCTCCGGTGGATCAAGTTGGGTGCTTGATAGCGGATGTACAAATCATATGACCGAAGAAAGGAGTATGTTCTCATCATATTCCCCAACTTCAAATGCAAGTGAAAACATCATTTTCGGTGATAACTCCAAGGGGGATGTGTTAGGACTTGGTAAAGTTGCCATAACACTTGAGCATTCAATTACTAATGTCTACATGTTGATTCGTTGAGTTACAACTTGTTATCCGTTTCACAATTGTGTGGGATGGGTTTCAATTGTCTCTTTACGGATGAGGGTGTGGAAGTCTTTAAAAGGGAGGATTCCTCTATTGTCTTTACGGGTCGTTTGAAAGGGAAGCTTTACTTAGTTGATTTCAACAAAAGTGAAGCTAAACTTGAGACTTGTTTAGTGGCAAAATCTAGCATGGGTTGGTTATGGCATCTCCGACTAGCTCATGTTGGGATGAGGAACTTGGCCAAACTTCAAAAAGACAACCACATCCTAGGACTAACCAATGTTGATTTTGAGAAAGACAGAATATGTGGAGCTTGCCAAGCTGGAAAACAAGTAGGCGTACCTCACCCACCAAAGAGCTATGACACTACTACTCATCCATTAGAGTTGATCCACATGGATCTCTTTGGACCGGTTGCCTACCTAAGCATCGGAGGTAACAAACATGGTCTTGTTATTGTTGATGACTTTTCTCGTTTCACTTGGGTATTCTTTTTGCATGACAAGAGTGTAGTGCAAGAGAAGATCAAGATGTTCATACGAAGAGCTCAAAGGGAATTCGGTTTCAACATCAAGAAAGTTCGTAGTGACAATGGAACCGAATTCTGAAACACACACGTGGAAGAGTTTCTTGATGAAGAGGGCATCAAGCACGAGTTTTCAGTTCCATACACCCCTCAACAAAATGGTGTGGTGGAGAGGAAGAATAGAACACTCATTGACATGGCAAGGACAATGCTTGATGAATACAAGACGCCGGACATCTTTTGTGCCGAAGCCGTCAATACCGCTTGCCATGCAATCAACCGCCTCTACCTCCACAAGAGAAGAAAGAAGACCTCCTATGAGCTGCTCACCGGTAACAAGCCAAAGGTGTCTTACTTTAGAGTCTTTGGGTGCAAATGTTTCATATTGAACAAGAAGCCCAAAGCCTCTAAGTTTGCATCTAAGGTTGATGAAGGTTTTCTTCTCGGTTATGGATCAAACGAACATGCCTATCGTGTTTTCAACAAGGCCTCCGTCAAGGTTGAAATAGCGATAGACGTGACGTTTGATGAAACTAACGGCTCTCAAGTAGAGCAAGTTGATGAAGTTGTTGTAGGCAATGAGGAACCACCTTGCGAAGCAATCAAGCAATTAGCCATTGGTGATATTAGACCACAAGAACAGCAGACTACTGATCAGGATGGTCCTCAAGCTGAAGCCCCTGCTGGGACTAGTGACTTACAGTCCCCGGTAGTGCCGACCACAACCCCGGCAGTGCCGGGCAAAGCCCAGCAGTACCGGGCACTTCCAAGGCAGCTGCAGCCACTCCACTTCATGGAGTGAACCTACAACCCATCTTCGAGCAAGATGAAGATGCTGAAGATGTAGCAGAACCCATAGATCATCCAAGGCTCAAGCAAACTATTCAACGGGACCACCCCGTTGACAACATCCTTGGGAGTCTTCGAAAGGGGGTAACGACACGCTCTCATTTGGTGAATTTCTGTCAATATTACTCGTTTTTTTCCTCCTTGGAACCTCTCAAGGTAGAAGGAGCTCTTGAAGATCCAGATTGGGTGATGGCCATGCAAGAGGAGCTCAACAACTTCGAGCGTAACCAAGTATGGTCACTTGTGGAAAGACCAAATACCAATGTCATTGGAACCAAATGGGTCTTTCGCAACAAGCAAGATGAAGAAGGTGTGGTGACAAGGAACAAGGCAAGATTGGTAGCTCAAGGATTCACTCAAGTAGAGGGTTTGGACTTTGAAGAAACCTATGCACCGGTCGCTAGGCTTGAAGCCATTCGGATTCTTCAAGCCTATGCAGCCCATCACAACTTCAAGCTATATCAAATGGATGTGAAGAATGCATTTCTCAATGGCCCTATACAAGAGTTGGTGTATGTTGAGCAACCACCGGGTTTTGAAGATCCCAAGTTCCCCAACCATGTCTTCAAACTCCAAAAGGCGCTCTATGGGCTTAAACAAGCACCTAGAGCATGGTATGAATGCCTTAAGGAATTCTTGCTTAAACAAGGCTTTGAAATAGGCAAAGCCGATCCTACTCTCTTCACTCATAAAGTCAATGGAGATATTTTTGTGTGCCAAATATATGTCGATGACATAATATTTGGTAGTACTAACAAATCCTTTTGTGATGAGTTTAGTAGGATCATGACTAAGAGATTTGAGATGTCTATGATGGGTGAGCTCAAGTTCTTCCTTGGTTTTCAAATCAAGCAATTAAAGGAAGGGACTTTTCTTTGCCAAACCAAGTACACCCATGATATGTTGAGAAAGTTTGACATGGTGAACGCCAAGCCTATCAAGACTCCCATGCCAACTAATGGACATCTTGATCTCAATGAGGAAGAGAAAGCCGTGGACATCAAGGTATATCGCTCCATGATCGGCTCTCTACTTTACTTATGCGCATCTAGGCCTAATATTATGCTTAGCGTGTGCATGTGTGCTAGATTTCAAGCTAACCCGAAAGAGTGTCACCTAGTGGCCATTAAGAGAATCTTGAGATATCTAGTTCACACACCAAACCTTGGCTTGTGGTATCCTAAGGGCTCCAAGTTCGAACTACTTGGCTATTCAGATTCCGATTATGCCGGTTGTAAAGTAGATCGAAAAAGCACTTCGGGGACATGTCAATTCCTTGGATGCTCCTTAGTGTCTTGGGGTTCTAAAAAGCAAAATTGTGTAGCCCTTTCCACAGCCGAGGCCGAGTACGTTGCAGCAGGTGCATGTTGTGCGCAACTACTTTGGATGAGGCAAACCCTTCGTGACTTCGGATGTCATTTTACCCATATCCCACTCTTGTGTGACAATGAAAGTGCCATAAAACTAGCAAACAACCCAGTAAGTCACTCAAGAACCAAACATATAGACATCTGACATCACTTCTTGAGAGATCACGAAATCAAAGGAGATATCGCAATTCGTCATGTGAGCACCGACAAACAACTAGCCGATATCTTCACTAAGCCTCTCGATGAGTCAAGGTTTTGTGCTTTGAGAAGTGAACTAAATATACTTGACTCTCGTAACGTAGTTTGAAACCTAGCATGCTTGATTGATTACTAGTATGACCTAGGCAAAAACCTTTTTCAAAACTTTCACATATTGTGTTTCAAAACCTTTGAGAAAGAAACTTGCTTGATATGACCATTGTTCTGTATTGATTGATTGTCACTGGTCATAACATGCAAGCTATACGTGTCCACTCCAAGAAAGAGGTGTAGTAGCTTAGAGATAATTCTGCTATGGTGGTATCTGTCCGGCAGTGCCGGGACAGGCGCGGCAGTGCCGGGCCCCGACAGTGCCGCGATAAGTGCAGTAGTGCCGCGACTTATTGATTCAGCAGGAATCGATTTGTTACCGTGTGGGGCCGTGGGAAAACTTCTCTACTCTACCCCGGTCTCACCCTCTCTCTCTCTCCCTCAGTTTTTCCCCAACCAGTGAACTCTATTTCTCCTCTCACGGGAGTCCAAGGCGACCGGCGACCTCCCTCTTCTCCGGGCTTCTTCCCGGCGAGATAGGTCACCTGCGGTTCAACTCCGAGCACCCCTCTGTTGCTGCACTGATCTCCCTTCCCCAAGGGTCTCCTTCCCTTCCCTCTCCATCTCAAGGTGAAACTTCAAATCCCTAACCCTAGTTTTTCCTGATTTGTAAAATGTGCCATGGTAGTTGTACTTAGAGGTTGTAGAAGGGTTTGTAGATGATAGGGAGGCAGTAGGAATGATGGATGTGGTGTTCCTGGCTCAGATCTAGCCTGCCCGCGCGGCAGTGCCGCTCTCCGAGCGGCAGTGCCGGACCACGAGCAGGGGTTTGATCCAAGTCACACCCTATCCATCAAAGCCTATTGCCTCACTATAACCTACCAGCTCTTATGCAGTCTTCTAATTCACAGTTTCCATGTTTTTAGATGTCGGGCGGAAGAGGTGATGAGAGAAGGGTGAAGCAGAGGATGGATCCGCTCAGGGGGGGGGGGGAGGAGCAAGCAGCCATCTCACCGAGGTGGCTCTAGCTCCTAAGGGGATATATCAGCACGACAACAGATTCGTGATGAGGCTCGTCTGCAGATGCAAGGGCGACAGATTTGGGATGACCTTTATCCCAACACTCTAGAGCATCTGGCAGAGGTCAGCAGAGCCCACTTGCAGCCATATACAGAGGATGTGCAGGAGAGGCCTCCACAGGACACCAAGGACAGGCAGCCCGTGTCTTACTACCAGCAGTTCAGCTCGGTGAAGACACAACGCCAGCTCAATCCCTACAACCTTCAGAAAGATATGGGCATTGACTACAGGTTCTAGAATGAGTTCTATTCTGACTTCTATCGTTCAGTCCTGTACAATGCCAAGAAGCAAAAGATTCTGAGTATGAAGTATGTTGATTGGGAGCATTTGGAGGCCAAGCATGATCGTGATATCAACAGGGTAATAGCAGCTTGCAAGGAGAGGAACATGTATGACTTGATGGGTTTCAGTTACAATTGGAATACCGAGATCATCCATCAATTTCATGCAACGCTCTATGTTGATAATGTGGTGGAGGAGATGCATTGGATTACCGAGGGTCGTCACTACAAGGTTTCTTATGAGACCTTTGCTAGGATTCTCGGTTTGGGCAGCGGGGATAGAGAGCTTGATAGTCTGCACCAGGAGAGGACTCTGACAGATAATGAGATTGCTTTCATGTATGAGGATCCTAGGAAGGTAGACGGGTTGGTCAAGGGGCTGAAGGGCTATTACTATATGTTGAACAACCTTTTCAGGCAGACTCTCAACCCCAAGAGTGGTTCTCATTCTAACCTCTATGGATATGGGAGAAACATGTTGGCTAGGATGGCCCCCCAGGGCGAACCACTTCTCCATCTCCAACTTCATTTGGATCGAGCTACAGGTTGCAGCCGAGGATGCTAGGAAGACAGTGCTCTATGCCCCCTACATCATGTTCATGATAGAGATGGTTTCCGGCTACACCTTTGCTAAGGATGAGTTGCATGAGCCCTATAGAGCAGAGAAGAAGAGGGCAGCAGCAGCAGGGGCAGCAGCAGTTGATAGGCCAGAGAGCTCCCGCCCTTCCTATCAGAGGAAGAAGAAGAGCAAGCTGGCCAAATGGATCAACGCCATCTTCTCTACCTGCACCTACGCAGCCCAGACAGCTCACCAGGCACTTGTTGAGCAGCGAGCAGAGCGAGAGCGGGCGGGTCGTTTGCCGTTACCTCCACCCCGCTCTCCACCTCACTTCGACCTCTTCAGTCTTGATTCAGATGATATAGACTCAGATGACGACGAGGAGCAGGAGGAGATAGTGCCTGAGCCATCACGTCGTTCTACACGTGTCTCGACCCGCTACACCAGTACTACCCATCATCATGGGAAGGCCGTTGTAGAGTCCGACGACGACGATGACGATGACGACGATGGTGATGATGATGATGATGATGAGGGCGAGGTTCAATGGGACACCATAGCGTCTGATGATGAGTGAGTGCTTGGACACTCTTCTCTTCTCTCTTTCTCTCTTTTTGGTGACTTGTTGCCAAAGGGGGAGAATTAGGCGAAGAGAAGGGGGTACAACACTTTCTTGTTTCATGTCCCCATATTTTAGTAGTTGTGAGTTGTGAGAGAGTCTGTCGGTCAAAACTCTAATTTGTAATACTCTATGTTGTTACTTCTTAGACTTGGATGTGGACATGTACTTTTATCTGCTTATCTAGCTTGTCATATTCTGTTTAGACTCCTTGGTTGTTATTGCTTTGTGGCTGTTTTAAATTCCGCTGCGTTTGCTGTCTACAAAACTGAGCGGCAGTGCCGGGCTCCGGCAATACCGCGCCTAGAGCGGCAGTGCCGCTCTGACTGTCAGGCAGCAAACCACTCTGATGTGCTTAAACTGTCATTCGCATCACGTATTATTCTTGACACAGTTTAGTTGCACCCCACAAAGCTATTAGATGTGAAACTGAACCTACTTCTCACTTTTGAATATGTGAATGTTGGCCTCTAATTCCATTTTGTGATTTCAGCTCTCATTCACACATTTAGGGGGAGGTTTCACACCTAAGCTTCTAAATCTCAAGTATTGTACCCTTTTATTGTAAGCTTCAATTATGTTGTCATCAATCACCAAAAAGGGGGAGATTGTAAGTGCAATCAAGCCCTAATTGTGGGTTTTGGTGATAATGACCACATGATTGGAGAACTAATGAGATTTATGAAGATGACAAGCAGGTTGATAATAAGAAAGGATGGTGCATATGTGTTGGTGGACCCCTCATACTACATTTCATCGGTTCCGGACTCAAAGTACTACAACAAGCTTTTTCTTACATATTTGAGTTATAGGATTGCCGTACTATCAAGGGGGAATGCAAATACATTGCTATGGCTGAATGACATGTGCTCAAACCAACCCAAGCCATCCTCATTCCTAACCAAAGACAGCTGCACTGAATTCAGATCTGTTTCTGTCTGACTGGTAGGCGCGGCAGTGCCGCCCAGGGCGCGGCAGTGCCGGGCCGCGACACTGCCGGGCTAAGGCCGGCACTGCCGCGACTTGTTGTAACCGTTGGAAGGCAGGGGATATTTACTCCATCTCCCTGCCACCCCAACGGTCACCCACGACCATAACTCTTCTCCTACCTCCAGACAAGGCTTCTTCTCCCCATTGAAGGCCCCTAAGCTCTCTCTCACCAAATCTTTGATTCCTATTGATTCCAACTGAGTTAGAGCCTCAAACCTTCACCAAAGAGAAGCCCTAACTGAGATCTACTTCCTAGAGCACTTGATTTGAGCCATAGCCGATGGATTTGATTCTATTACTCTTGGGTTCTTGGAACCCTAGCCGGCTAGGCGTCGCCCTTGAGCTAGCCAACTTGTGTGGCGGCCTTGGGAGGTTTGTAATCGCTTGTGCAGCTAGTATTGTCACCCCTCATCTCAAGGATTTGGTTCCTTGACTTGAGAACGAGGAAGAGTTGCAAAGCTTATGACCTAAGTGGTCAACCTCAACAACGTGGAGGTAGGCAAGCCTTGGTGGCGAGCGGAACCACGAGATAAATCACTTGTCTCTTGTGCTTACTTGCTTTCATATTCCATACTTGTGAGCTTGTGATAGATTCTAGGGTTTGGCCCGATCTACTTCATACTACATATTTGGCTTGTTAGAGTTGGTTTATGCTGGTTCAGGAAACCTAGTGCTACATTCCCATTCATATAGAATTAGTTTGTTGTGGCTGGATTTCAAATTGCAGTCTCAGGTTCTACCCTGCGCGGCAGTACCGGGCTGAGGCCGGCAGTGCCGGGCACAGAGCGGTAGTGCTGGGCTTATCTAATTAAGTTTCGAGCTGTGATTTTTGACAGGCCTATTCACCCCCCTCTAGGCCACACAGGTCCTTACGTGGAGGTAGACCGGTGGAGGAGCAAGCCGTAGTCGACAGTGCCGCGGAGGTAGCGAAGGAGGCGCTTGAGAGCCGTGAGGTGAGGCTCGCGCGGATCATGCATATGGAGGCAAATCTGTTGATCTGCATATGTGATGTCCGGGCGGGTGAAGGTGAGGTACTGAAGCGCCCCTACAAGACTCTTGTACGCAGTGGGGTCAGTAACTGCGGTGCCCTCGGTCTTTGACAGCTTGGCCTGAGTGTCAACTGGGGTGGAGTAGGGCTTGCAGTCAGTCATCCTAGCTCACTCTAGGATATCAAGAGTGTACTGCCGCTGGTGAAGAAAGAGACCCTCTGGACGAGTCTCAACGGTGACCCCGAGGAAGTGATGGAGCACACCGAGATCCTTCATAGCGAACTCCTGCAGAAGAGAGGTGATGATCCGCCGCAATAGAGTCAGACTGGAGGCTATGAGTACAATATCATCAACATATAGCAGCAGATATGTAGTCTCCCCGTCGTGGTGATAGATGAACAGAGAAGTATTTGACTTGGCCTCGACAAACCCCAATGTAAGCAGAAATGCAACGAACCGAGAGTACCACGCCCGAGGGGCCTGCTTGAGGCCGTAGAGTGACTTGTTGAGGCGGCAGACCATGTCAGGGCGAGAATAGTCAACAAAGCCCGCATGCTGATTGCAGTAGACCGTCTCAGCAAGTGTCCGGTGGAGAAAGGCATTCTTGACATCCAGCTGATGCATGGGCTAGGAGCGAGAGAGAGCCAGTGAGAGAACTGTGCGGACAGTAGCTGGCTTCAGCCTGGAGTGAATGTCTCATCATAATCAACTCCAGACCGCTAAGTGAAACCCCTGAGAACCCAACGAGCCTTGTACCGCTCAAGAGTGCCATCAGCCCGCCGCTTGTGTGTCCAGATCCACTTGCACGTAACGACATTGGAGCCAGGTGGATGGGGCACTAGATCCCAGGTCTGGTTAGCGAGAAGAGTTGCATACTCCTCTTCCATCGCACCACGCCAGTGAGGGTCGGCCAAGGCGTCGTGCACGAAAGAAGGTACCGGAGAGACCCGTGGCTAGCCAGGCGTCGTGGCGAGAGCTCGGGGCCGCAACACCCTCGTCACCTGCCGCGTCACCATGGGGTGAACATGACGCGGGTGGCGGTGAAGAAGAGGCGGGTGGTACACGGGCGGCTCGACCCGAGCAGCCGGCAGCGGTGGAGGCGACGGCATAGGCGTCGACGACGGAGAAGAGGTGAAGGGTCGAGATGGCGGACTAGAGGGGGGGTGAATAGTCCTTTCTAAAAATAAACATATCGGCTAACCGAAACAAATGCGGAATAAACAACTATCGGTCTAGCCAAGACTACACCCCTCTATCTATACTCTCAAGCACCTTATAAAAGATCTTGAACAAAGCAATTAAGGTGCCGGGCTAGCTAGAGCTCACCTAAACAATTCTAGCTTGCAAGGTTACACAAACCTAAGCAACTAGTACTCAATCAATCGGGGAGCTCCTACACATTCCACTAAGCAAAAGCACAAAGCCTAAGCTCACTAGCAATGCTCAATAACAAGGCTAAGCAAGCCAAATTAGAGAGCTCAACTTAGGTACGCAAACTAAGCAATGTGACTAGCAAGACTACAAGTCAACTAGTCACTCACGGGATTAACTTCTATGCTACACAAGCTAAGAAGGTAACTAGCATGCTACACAAGCTAACTAATTACAAGAGCAACTACACTAGCACATGTATATGAACAAGTAAATACAAGCTAGTGAATGGAGTTTGCAAACCACCGAGAAGATGAACACGAAGTTGACACGGTGATTTTTCTCCCGAGGTTCACTTGGTTGCCACCAAGCTAGTCCCCGTTGTGTCGACCACACACTTTGGTAGTTCGGCGGCTAATAGGCACCACACCTAGCTCGACACTCGAGCGCCGCAAGAACTCACCCACAAGTGAGGGTAACTCAATGACACGCTCTACTAGAGTTACTCTTCGTGATCCCCGCGGGGCGAGCACAATGCCCCTCACAATCCTTCTCCGGAGCCACGCACAATCTTCACGCGGGCTTCACAACGGAGACTCGATCACCAAGCCGTCTAGGAGGTGGCAACCTCCAAGAGTAACAAGCACCACCGGCTTGCAACACGAACACCTAGTGCCACTCGATGCAATCTCTCAAAGCAACGCACTAGAATCGCTCACTCGCAATAGATTCGCACACTAGCAAGCACAAGCGAGTTAGAGGGCTCCTAAGCACTCCCCAAGCATGGACACCAAGTCTCAAGGGTGCTCAACATCTCACAAGGTCCGACCACCCCTCTATTTATAGAGGGGAGCCACCAACTAGCCATTTTCCCCTTCTCCCGAGCTTCCACGCCTTCGGTCGGTACTACCGACCAAAGGGTCGGTACTACCGGCGGTCAAAATGACCGTTAGAATCGCCTTTCTAACACGGGCGGTAGTAGGGTCGGTAGTACCGGGGTTATGGCGGTACTACCGAGGTTATGGCGGTACTACCTCTAGGCCAAAACTCCTCCGAACAGAGAGTTTGCGCGCTGCCTACAGAGGGGTCGGTAATAGGGTCGGTACTACCGGCTTCAGGGTCGGTACTACCGACTTCAGGGTCGGTACTACCGGCCCCGGTACTACTGGGGTTATGGCGGTACTACCGGTAGGCCAAAAACTCCCCCGAACAGAGAGTTTTGCGATCTGCTCGCGAAGGGGTCGGTAGTACCGAGGTTATGACGGTACTACCTCTAAGCCAAAAACTTCTCCGCGCTAAAACGACCATAACTTTTAGCTCCGAACTCCGATTTTGATGATCTTGGACATTTTGGAAAGCTTATTCAGAGGGCTACACATCCCACATGAATACAAGATCCAAATCACAAAGGATTAGTACAGAATTCCAATCCAAGATCCATCGCTTCTCTTTTTCAACCAAAGCTTTCTCCGAAACTTCTCCGAGTTGATCCAAATCAACTCCAACACCTTCTCCTTTGCAAATGTGCCAACACCACCAAGTGTACACCATCATGTGCATGTGTGTTAGCATTTTCACAATCATTTTTCAAAGGATTTTCACTTGCTCTCACCACGCCACTCGATCCTAGCAACATCGCAAAGTTAGATCGCTCAAGTGGCACTAGATGACCGATATGCAAACAAGTTTGCTCCTCTTGATAGTACGGCCATCTATCCTAAACTCGGTCATAAACTTCTCTACACACCTATGACCGGTGAAATGAAATGCCCTATAAGTATACCTTTGCCTTGCGCATTCCATTCCATCTCCTTCGGTGTTGATGCAACACATGCACCAACCTATCATCAAATGATATGATCCACTTCATATCATCACATGACCTCCATGGTACATCGATCTTGACCTCACTTGCTCTTCACCATTGCTTCGGTCCTTCGGCGCCAAGTCTTTGCTCAAGCCTCCCGACACTCGGTACCAACGGCTTCAAAGCCTCCAACTTGCCCTTCACCTTTGCAACCGGTCCATCAAGCCAAGTCTTGCCTTGATCTTCACCATCTTAGCCACATGACTCCATGTCATGTCTCATATGCAATAAGCTCCTTCATTGCTCATTCATATGTGAACTAATTTCCTGTGTATCTCACATAAGCACATATTAGTTCACCTAGGTTGTCACTCAATTACCAAAACCAAACAAGGACCTTTCAAGAGGCCACTGGAGGGGACCGAGGTGGCGACGACGGTGACGGGTCCCATACCGGGGGCGGGGAAGCCGCCTGAGCACGACGCTGGTAGACACGCACCGGCTGGGCGAAGCGCGCGGGAGGTGCCGAAGAGGTCGGACCCGCGTGAAAGGTTCGAATGGCTAGAGGGGGGTGGATAGGCTATTTAAAAATCTATAATCCTGAAACTCAAAACTCAAAACAGATATCAGAACACACAGCCGGTACTACTGACTGTAGGGGTCGGTACTACCAAGGTCAGTACTACCGGCTCCAAGGGTCGGTACTACCGACAACCTTGGAACAACTACGAAATCTAGAAGAACGAGATGCAAAATTGAATCTAGCTTATACCAAGGTTTCCCTAGGAGATGTAGATGAAGTTTATACCTTGTCCAAGTAGTGGCTCCTCCCCAAAGTGTAGATCGAGCCTTCCCACACCTAAGAATTAGAGAGGAGGGAGGAAGAACACGAAGAACACGAGAGCAAACGAAATACTCAAAGAAGCAAATCAAATAAGCACACGAGACACAAGGTTTATCCCAAGGTTCGGCCTCTTCACTAAGAAGTGCCTACGTCCTCGTTGTTGAGGTGACCACTAAGGTCGGAGTCTCTTTCACCTCCTTGCCTCACTCAAGCAACCACAAAGGCTACTCGAGTTTCTTCACTAAGAATCACAAGGGTAATACAAACACTTCAGAGTGCCCTCACAAATGAATCAATCACGGGCAACAACCGAAGAACACCTAACTAGCTAGGGTTCCAAGAACCCAAGAGTAAAGAACACAAATCAAGCCGGAAAGATGTTGGATCCAAGTGCTCTAGACGTAGATCGATGAATCTCACTCTCTAATCTAACTTCCCTAGCTCAAAGCTTGAAAGAGATTCACTCTAGAATCAAAGGAGGAGAGAGAGGAGCTTGGTCAACACTTGGGAGCTCTTTTTCTTCTCTAAGGTCAGGCTAATCGAAGAGGTAACGGTTGGAAGCCGACCGAGCGGCTATTTATACTAGTCACTGTTGCGCCCTGGTCGATAGTACCGACTGTTTTAAAAACAGTCGTTACAACAACCGTTGACCCGATGGAACCACCGACCCCTGGTCGGTGTCACCGGTGGTCGGTAGTACTGGCCTTATGGCGGTACTACCGACAGGCCAATTTCAAACCTACACAGAGAGCATCTCGAAACACCTACTGACCATGGTACTACCGACCAGGGTGTCGGTACTACCGAGGGTCGGTACTACCGACCCTATAGCGGTACAACCGCCAAGCCAACTCAGTCCCAACACAGAGAGGGTGTAAAACGACCTGGATCCTCGATACTACCGACCGGTGGGTCGGTACTACCGAGCTCGGTAGTACCGGCTCTATAGCGGTACCACCTGAAAGGTCCTAGTTTGGTTTTGGTAATTGAGTGACAACCTTAGGTGGACTAATTGTGTTTATGTGAGACACACAGGGATTAGTCCACAGGTACATGTGTGTCAGCACTTGAGCCATGGAGGTGAATGACTTGGACTTGATGTGAAGCACACACATGTGATGATCATGGAGGAGCTTAATGCACATGAAACATGACATGTGGTCATATGACTAAGATGGTGAAGATCAAGGCAAGGCTTGGCTTGATGGACCGATTGCGAAGGTGAAGGGCAAGTTGGAGGCTTTGAAGCCGTTGGTACCGAGTGTCGGGAGGCTTAAGCAAGACTTGGCGCCGGAGGACCAAAGCAATGGTGAAGAGCAAGTGAGGTCAAGATCGATGGATCATGGAGGCCATGTGATGATATAAAGTGGATCATATCATTTAGAGATAGGTTGGTGCATGTGTTGCATCAATACCAGAGGAGATGGAATGGAATGCGCAAGGCAAATGTATATGTGTAGGGCATTTCATTTCACCGGTCATAGGTGTGTAGAGAAGTTGATGACCAGGTTTAGGATAGATGGCCGTACTATCAAGAGGAGCAAACTTGTTTACATATCGGTCATCTAGTGCCACTTGAGCGATCTAACATTGCGTTGTTACTAGGATCGAGTGACGCGGTAAGAGAAAGTGAAAATCCTTTGAAAAATGATTATGAAAATGCTAACACACATGCACATGATGGTGTACACTTGGTGGTGTTGGCACATTTGCAAAGGAGAAGGTGCTGGAGTTGGTTTGGATCAACTCGGAGAAGTTTTGGAGAAAGCTTTGGTTGAAAAAGAGAAGTGATGGATCTTGGATTAGAAATATGTTCTAATCCTTTGTGTTTTGGATTGTGTATTCATGTGGGTTGTGTAGCCCTCTGAATAAGCTTTCCAAAATATCCAAAATCATCGAAATCGGAGTTCGGAGCGAAGAGTTATGGTCGTTTTAGCGCGGAGCTCCGGCTGGCAGTGGGACTACCGGGGGACGAGCGGTAGTACCGGTCCGGGGGCCGGTAGAACTGGTCCAGGGGCGGTAGTACCGGTCCCAGGGGAGGTATTACTGGTCCGAGGGTCGGTAGTACCGGTCCGGGGCCGTTAGTACCGATCGGGGCTCCGGAAGTCCCGTTTCGTGCTTAGTTTCTTCCAACAGGCGCCTAAGGAGTTGACCGGAAGTACCAGTGGTAGACCGGTAGTACCGGACCTGCGAGCGGTAGTACCGGTCAAGGGCCGGAGGTACCACTCAGGTGAAGTAGCCGTTGGGCGGAGGTTCGAAGCTGGGCGGTAGTACCGGCCCTACGGGCGGTAGTACCGGCCCTATGGCCTTTTGGTCAATCGGGAGCAGTGAAGTGTGAAGCGGTAGTACCGGTCGTGAAGCGGTAGTACCGGTCATGTTGACCGGAGGTACCGGTCGCTGACCGGAAGTACCGCCTGGTTTCTCGCCTGCTCACTTCGTGGAACGTTGGGGGCCCGACCGGTAGGACCGGTCCGCTGACGAGTAGTACCGGTGGTCTTCGTGGAGCTCGAGAGAAAGGGGGAAACAGCTAGTTGGTTTCCCCCTCTATATATAGCGGTTGAGGCTGGCCGTGGGCTGGCTGCTGAGCACCCTAGGGACTTGGTGTCCATAGTTGGGTAGTGCTTAAGAGCCCTCTAACACACATATGCTTTAGTGCTTATCCGATTGTGTGAGAGAGCGATTCTAATGCGATGCATGAGAGATTGCAAGAGTTGGCACTAGGTGTTCGAGTTGCAAGCCGGTGGTGCTTATTACTCTTAGAGGTTGCCACCTCCTAGACGGCTTGGTGCTTGTCTCCATCGTGAAGCCCGCGTGAAGGTTGTGTGTGGCCCCGCGGGAGATCGCGAAGAGCAACTTTAGTGGAAAGAGGCGTGAAGAGCACCAAGTGGTCCGGCTGGATCGAAAGCTAGAGCTATTGGTGAGCACTCCATCGTGGAGAGGTTGGCTTAGTGTCACCACTAGCAAGAGGATCGGCGGCAACCTTGGGCTTGCTTCAACGGGGACTAGCTTGGTGGCAACCAAGTGAACCTCGGGATAAAATCTTGTGTCCCCGTCTCTTGTTGCTCTTATTGTTCTTGCTTCCTTGCATATTATGCTTGTTCTTGTGTTTTTCGTGTTCTTCCTCCCTCCTTCACTCTATCTTAGGTTGGGAAGACTCGATCTACCTTTTGGCAAGGAAACAAGACTTGGGGAAGCTACAATCATCATCTACATCATCTAGGGAAGTGGGGTAATTGCTAGATCTGAGATTGCATCTCACCCTCTTCGATTTCGTAGCTCCCTGCAGGTGGTCGGTAGTACCGTTTGAGTGAGTCGGTAGTACCGGCCTAACACCCGGTAGTACCGACCCAAGCACCCGGTAGTACCGACTGTGTTATACTTTACACTAGCTAGCTTGTATTGCAATACTAATTCTTGTGCTAGTGTTTAGATGCTTAGTTTGTGTAGCTAAGTTGAGCTCTCTAATTTGGCTTGTGTAGCCTTGTTATTGAGCATTGCTAGTGAGCTTAGGCTTTGTGGCTTTGCTTACTAGATTGTGTAGGAGCTCCCCCGTGTTTGAAGTACTAGTTGCATAGGTTTGTGTGACCTTGCAAGCTAGATTGATTAGGTGAGCTTTAGCTAGCACGACACCTTATTTGCTTTGTTTAGGATCTTTTGTAAGGTGGCTTAGAGTATAAGTAGAGGGGTGTAGTCTTGGCTAGACCGATAGTTTTAATTCCGCATTTGTTTCGGTTAGCCGCTACGTTTATTTTTAAAAAAGGACTATTCACCCCCCTCTAGTCCGCCATCTCGACCTTTCACCACCGCCAGGTCAACTGAGACCCAAACCAGAGAGCATTGCACGCAGCACCCTTGGGCGGTACTACCGACCCCCATGGTCGGTACTACCGACCACACCTAGAAAACCTCTATGTGTTCGTGAGTGCGCGGTGTCTCTCAAGCGCTAGAAGTTAGACGTCATGAGCACTTTTCTCCACATCTAGCTAGCCTCAAATGTATCCCTCTTGATAGTCCGGCTTGCCTATCACTCAAGAGAAAGATAAAACTAAAGTCTCAACTTGAGCAATGACATCTTCCCCTTTTTCATTTCACCGAAGACAGAGCATTTGATCACTTGAGAACTTGTGGTCGTCACCATCCAACATGGTCGCCATCTAGCTAGCTCCATCAAAGGTTTGGTCGTAATCCTTTCTCATTAGCTACACACATGCTTAGCAATAGGATTAGACCAAATAGGTTTCATCAATTAACCAAAATCAAACTAGGGCTTTCACCGTGGCGGGCGCAGGGTCAGACACAACACCGAGGGACATGGCTGCCGGACCGGCGTAGGGCGCAGGGGCCGGCGCAGCCCCGGAGGGCGGCGAGCCGGGGCACGGGCCCGGTGGAGGGCGCGGTAGAGCAGGAGAGCCGGGGCACGGACCCGACGGAGGGCGCGGTAGAGGAGGACCTGCAGGGCAAAACGGCAATGGTGGCTGGACCACCGCGTCCGTGGGAAAAAGGGAGAAGAGGTCAAGGTCAGAGGTGGGTGGTGGGGTGGTGGTGGGAGGGAAGGTGGTGTGGGAGAAAGGGAAGACAGACTCGTCGAACACAACATGACGATAGATGATGACGCGACGAGATGAAAGGTCAAGGCAATGGTACCCCATGTGATCCGGGGAGTACCCGAGGAAGACACACCGAGTCGACCGGGGAGCCAGCTTGTGAGAAAAAGTGGCATTGGTGTTAGGGTAACACGCACACCCAAAGACACGGAGGTGATCGTAACGTGGAGGGGTACCAAAGAGGGCATGGTGTGGGGTGGGAGCGGGGCAGGCAGTGGAAGGCAAACGGTTAAGGAGATAGGTGGAGGTGTTAAGGCTCTCGGCCCAAAACCGAGTGGGAAGTGAGGCCTGGAGCAGAAGGGTGCGCATGGTGTCATTCGTGGTGCGAACCATGCGCTCAGCCTTGCCGTTTTGGGAGGATGTGTAGGGGCAAGACATGCGTAACTGGTGTAACACCCCTGGTGTTACGAACGACTTTTAACAATAAATAAAACATGTTGTTATCAACTTGTTAATAGTGATTTATGAATAAGTTAGTGTGAAAAAGAAACTAAAATTTGGGTGAATAAAAACTTTTCTATGAATACTAGTGAGTCTAAACAGGTTATCCAAAAGTTAGCTCACATGAAATGATAATCACCTTTAGGTCTTAAACATGCTCAATAATTAAACTCTATGTTTTACGTATGACCAAAGGTCAACCATGACACCTTTAGGTCCTAATTAACTCGGTGAACAACTTTCATGAAGGTGTCATGTACAAGTTTTGTGGAGGAAGTGCTCCGAAAATGCTAAATACCAATTCTGCGTTTAATTGCTTGTTTGACTCTTTGGATCAATTTAATTAATAATTTGCTTAAACACTTAAAGTTTTGCCAATATAAAAGTTGCAGTATAAGTTGAGTTCTTTGATATGGTGCTTTTGGTTGCTGATGTAGTGATTGTTTGATAGTTTATTTTGAAGCCTAAAAATCGAATCAGCATTCGATTTCAGCCAAGGACATCCAAATCCTATGTCTGCAGTTCAGCCCGTGTCGACCGAGTGGCATGTCGCGTCCCCGTTAATCCGTTGATCAAATGGCCTCAACCGTTAAATAAACGTTGTAGTTTTCTTCTTGTGCTAGAGCCAAGTGGCAGTGGTGTTGACGTTTGATGCAATATTGATACCGTTATCATTGTTTTCCCCAAACTTGGATTAGCGCTGACACTGCAAAGTTTGGCGCTAATTACCCGCTAAACCATGACAGTTCTGCCCGAGCTCCTTTAAGCAAAGCTGTAGATCGTTGCAAGTGGAACAACTTTGTTTTAAGGCGCTTGGACTGATTCACAACCTAAGGCATCCAAAATAGTATCACAAACAGTGCACGCCACCTGTTTGTAGAAACGACCGAACGGGTCAGGCGCGGCCGCTGCCATGGTGCTGTGCGCTTGTCGTGTTCCTGTGCTTGTCTGCAGCCATGTGCTCGTTGTCGCGTTGCTCTGCTGCCCTTGTGCATCGTTGTAGCCACGCGAACCACGTGTTCTACGTCCCTTAAGGCTTGGCCGAGTTGTTGCTACTTCGTGCTCTCCCTCAGTTTTTCGCTCCTCGTCTTGGTCGCCGCCATAGCCACACGGCCGACCGAGCTTTAGAGCTTGTGGCCGCGCCATCGTTCCCGCTGCTACTTTCGGTCGGGAGCCGAGCTGGGCACGTCGTCTTCCCGCTGCTCGCCCTATCCATCCTCCCTCCTTTGCTCGCTGCCGCGTCGTGTGCCCGCCATGGCTGTGCGTAGCACGCATGCTGCTGCGTAACAGACTGCTGCCGACCTGCGTTGGCCGCGCCGGCCGCAGGCCGTGGCTGCGCCGGTTGCTGGCTGTGGCCAGGCCGCGGGCTGTCCGTGCTGCGCGCTGGTCGCGCCGGCCGCCCTTCGGCCCTCCTCCCGTGCATGCATGTGAAAGAAGAAGAAGAGGGGTCGCGTGCGCCATTTCCAGAAATACAAGGGGTTTTTTGTAGATACATGACTCAGGTGAATAGTGCTAGAAAGGACTTGTTTGTTATGGTTTGTTTTGGGAAATCTGTAGGGACCTCACTGCGAATGTGTTTTTCCTTTTCCTTTCTTTATATGGCTGAAACTTGGAAAATGTGTAGTAAATCATTGTGAAATCGTATGATTGCAAATGTGGAGTTTTTGGAATCCTTGTGAGTAGATCTACGCAGTAGTTATATAATATTATGTGCTTTAGTGGAAAGTTTCTGTTGTTTTTATTTATCTTTGTAAATAGACTTTTCTAGGGATAAATTCATAACTTGAGCTATATAAGTCTAAAATTTGTGAAACCAATTTTGTTAGCTTCCTTTCTCTGTGATCTACAAGTTTTGTATATAAAGTTATGCTGTTTGAGAACATTTTGATAGTGTTTTCCTTGTATGTGGTAAAAGTGTTCCTGAAACTAGATAAAATCGTATCTGTTATTGTATTGCTCCTTTTGAGGTGAAATTTTTATGGTAGACTAGTGCTGTCATGTGGATTCTATGCTAAAAATTTCAGATTTAGTTATGCATGTATGACATAGTTATTGATTTAACTTGCTATGGCTTATTAAATGGAAATAAATGATTTGTGAATAATATTTTTAGGTAAAAATAGAAAATATGGTTTCACTGGTCTTGTATGATGATGTTGTAACCTAAGAAATTTTAATATGGTCATGTGTTGTAGAAAATATTGATTTTTAGATTTATCTTGCTCTCACATGCATTTTCATAAATAAAACTTGTTTTACTTGTAGTGATTAATTTTTAAAAGCTGAGCATGAAATATTTTAGCAGTAGTCATGTTTTGTCATTTCCTACCACCCATAAAAACCCGAGCACTTAAAAATAATGTGTATGTTTATTTAAATAAAAGATAGAGAAAAGACTAAATAGTAAATGCATGTATATGAGCTTTGTAATGATACCTTACTCACCACATTTTGAATGACATGGTAGAGTTATGTTTATGTTGGGTTAAACCTTTAAAGGCCTTATGAATATGTCCTTTGTTAGAAAAGCAAACAAAAAGATCAATTGATATGTATGTTGAAAATGGCTGGCAGAGTAGTTCCTGTTGTGGGGTTAACTTCAAAATTAAAATTATGTTTTCTGTAAGAGTTATGAATACAAAAGTTGTAGACACCTTTCATATCTTGCATGTCCCAAAATTTTATGATTTTAGGCCAAGTGGTTTTTAAGAGTTATAGATTTTACAAGTTCAGTGTCAGGTTTTGCACGCTCTCTGAGTAGATCTGAAAGATTGAGTTGTTTGGTTAATATAACTTTAGAATCACCTGCTGCTGATGTTAATAAAAGAGTTGTATTACTTTTTCTAAGCTTTCCAAAATATCCTATATCATATCTTTTGGTGACCTAGAACTCCAGTTATGAGTGTTTGAAGCTAGTTATCAGAATTTATCCAAGTCTGAACAGATTTGTTTCTTTGTATTGTTTGGCCTTAATATCTGTTGAATCACTTTTAGATGGTTATAATAAAGTTATAGGCAACTTAATAAGCTTTCCAAAAAGTTAAGAATCATGGGTGTTGAATGCCTAGAACTTCAGATATGCTTCTCTGAACTTGCTGTCAGTTTTCTGTCCTTTGTTTGTGCAGATCTGCTTGTCAACGTGTTTTGGTCTTGTTAACTAGTGAATTAGCTCTGGATGATAATAACAAAGTTTTAGATAATTTTATTAGCTTTCCAGAAAGTCTTGGGTCATCTTATTTGGATACTTATTTCTTCAGTTATGATTAAAACAAGTAACTGCTATGTTATTGTCCAGATTCTGAGAATTGTTTGTCACTTTGCTATACTTATGTGTTTGCTAGTATATCATTTGTAGAGAATTGTGTGTGCATTCTTTATGTTCATACATATGCATTGCATCTCATTTAGGTACGTTACTACTGGTCATGAGAACCTGAAGGACATGGTATTTAACCAAAAGATGGTGCAATGATGATAGTTGGCATGGAGATGGAATACTAACTTTCTGAAATGTTTTACCCAGGCAAGCCCCGGTGCATAACCTATATTTTTGAATATCTCTAAATGAATATCGTTGCTCACAAAGTAGGTGCTCTACTTTAAACTGTGGTTCTGGTGGGTGTGACGAGTTATGTCCCGCGGCCACGTGCTTAGCTTCGGTTGCACTGTTTCCTGTCTGTGTCGCTTAGGGACCGTTCGTTGTTGTGGGTGGTAGCCACGTCACAGATCCTCTTATCCCGAACACATACTTGCTTATGGGAGCGGGAAGGCTAGCTGACTCTTGCCTCAGTTTCCGGCTCTATGTGATCTGTAGAACACATGGCAGCAGCAGCAGAGCTAGCGGCCGCGCCCGAGGGGCCAAGGAAGGGGACTCCGGCGCCGGCGGAGCTCACGCTGGGGGGCAGGCTGGCCCCAGCCCGCGTAGCAGTAGCTGCGGCGGCGCCCGCGGCAGTGCCATGGCCCCCGCCCGCGCTCAGGGAGGCGCCGAGCTGAGGTGGAGGAGAGGCGAGCAGAGAGGCGCCAGCGGCTGCTGGACCGCCCGGCCGCGAGCGAGCTCCGGAGAGAGGTGCAGGGGCGCGAGGGATGAGGCCGGGGGCGCCACCCGCGCCCAGGCCGGCGCCGGCGGCCGCGCCAGGTGCAGGAGCGCGAGGGAGGAGGCCGGGAGCGCCGCCCCGCGCCCAGGCAGGCGTCGGCGGCCACGCCAGGTGCAGGGGCGCGAGGGAGGAGGATGGGGGTGCCGCCCGCGCCCAAGCCGGTGTCGATGCCCGCTCCCGCGCCGCCGCCCGCACCAGGTGCAGGGGCGCGAGGGAGGAGGCCGGGGGGCGACGCCCGCACCCAGGCCGGCGCCGGTGCCCGCGGCGCCCACGCCGGCGGCGCCCGTTGCCTGCGGCTGCGAGCAGAGCAGCAGCGCTGGGCGGCGCGCCCATTGTGTAGCCAGGAGGAGGTAAGAGAGGGGAAGGAGGTGGGAGAGGGGGGCCGCCGGCCATGGCTGACGGCGGCAGTGCCGACGGCGCAAGTGGGGGCGGCGGCTGCTGCAGGGGAGGGAGGGAAGGAAAACCCTAGCTCGATATCATGCTAGAATGAGTGATTGGATTGATTGAGCCAACCCTAGGAGGATGACAATATTGTAGTCTTATATGAGTCTCATGGGCCTAACACATACATGCTCCAACAGACTACACTAGAAATTATTAAATGATTTTTCTTCACTGACATGCTCTACATAGATGATGATCCCATGGCTTATTTCATCTTCCCGTGGTCACTGTTGCAACGTGGCTGCAAATAATCTCAACAGAATCATATGTGCTCTTGTATTTCATTCCATCTTCCGTGTAATAGCAACTCCAACGGTTTTGCATTTTTTATTTGGCAAAACATAAAATTTGTCAACTCTCAAATCAATATGGGGCAATATGGGAAGGAGAAAAAAAGGTTATCTCCAACGATTTGGCAAAATTGACTTTGCCAAAATCTGAAAAGGAAAACCGATGGCGCGGGAGGGAAGAGCGCACGCGGGAGTAGTACATGAGACAGAATGCCAAGCCGATCACGAGCTTGCATATATATCAATCCATCTCAGGATTTTGCCAAGTTAACAAAAATGCAAAGTCCATTTGTCAAACCGTTGGATAGGAGTTTTGTAGACTTTTTTGCAAAAATAAAAATGCAAAGTCCATTTGCAAAACCGTTGGAGTTGCTCTAACTGTTTGTCTAGACTGCTGTGCAAAGGCTCAAATATCATTCCAGCATAAAAAGATCAAAGCACAATTTAAAATCTCAAACATGAATAGCCATTCGCTTTGGGAAAAACTCAAGGGACAATTTGAATCATGTCATTATAATTTTGCAAAGTTGGAGATATGTCACTGGTATCTCACTGACATGTGCGACACACATGAGTCAATGACATGTGGGTCAAGATGGTATATCTCCAATTTAGCAGAATTATAATGACAAACTTACAAATTTTCCAAAACTTCAAATAGATAGAGCTTTGGAAAGATATTGAGTCTTAATGAGAAAAGTGAATTGAGCAGAAATGGTGTTAAAATCATCCCAGTTTGAACAAACTATAACAAGCACTGGACAAAACCCATATGCATCATGCATATACAAGGTAATAAGTTGGTTTTGTTCCGAGCCTTGCCAAGTAAAAAGGGACCAAAAGAATTTCAAGCATTAAAAGTTAACCGTTAAAATAGAAACGGACTAGGAGTTTAGCCAGGTACAGAATCTCAAATACATGATGAGACATACTTCATATAAATGCTCTTGAAACAATCCGTAGAAAATTTAGTGACCGTAAGATGCAGGATAGTGGTGCCTGATAGCTGTAAATAACAAACATCAAAATGCGTCTTGTCATGCCACTTCGAAATAATGCATTACTGCTCACCTGCAAAATCAACAGCAATTGTTTTCAGAATGCTTGTGAAGGACGGATTTTAACTAGAATGTTTCCTATCAAGAGAGCAGATTTACTGGTCCAGTAATACCAAACATCAATTGCTGTCATATAATGTACAGCAAACATCAGAGCTGTATATTATGCTCGCTCAACCAAAAACAAACATGCATATATTACATTACATGTAAGAAGCAAAAACAAAAGGGTTCTGCTTGTGCGCATGTGCAGGCCAAGCTGTTTGGATTTTTGAGACATAATTTCAATCCAAATATTTGAATAGTTCCTTCAAAAGTCCAGGCCTATCCACCTCTCACATAGAACCACTTCACCTACAATTTTCATCCTGAGATCTAAATCAAAAATGCAATGCAAATTAACAATCAGGGGTGCTCCATATCAAACATTGTAGAAATATTCTTCATAAAGCTTATCAAAACGGCATCTTAGCCATTTAGACAGATCATAAGAAAGAATGCAGCTATTTAATCCAGGGTCCATAAATAAGTAAATTTGTATTCTGACTTAACCTTTTAGTGCATGGTCTTACATAATGTATGACTAACACAATGAATCTGTCATTCCCTTTGGAAAAAAAATGAATCTGTCATTCTGGAAATAAGCTCAGAAAGGTCGAAACTAAAAGAACCAAATTGAGTTGCATGGATTGACCAGGAAATTTCTAATCACAACTGCATATTTTTAAAAAATTTCATCAACATTATGTTAATCATGATCTATTTGATAAAGCGAAGAATAGAAGAACAAGGCCTGGCATATGTAGAGAACTAATTTGTATCAAGTCATATTCCATACCTAGCTACGCGTTGTCCACACCATCTTGAATCAAAGCAAAACTCCCATAGTTTCCTAATAAAGAAGAAGGCCATGCCATGGTGTAGGGATGGAAATGACGGGCACGAAAACTCCTCGGAAACAGCTTCTCCAGCTTCATTGCTTCTAAGCACAGCGATAGAACCATCTCCTATGTGACCAAGTAGACAAACCCATCCACAATAGACATGGCTTGCAGTGTATCATTGTCTTCTGGTGGATTTGTGTCTCCCTCATAATAGACCAGTCTAGTCAGATGCCACGTCTCCACACCATCATCATCAGTTCTGTTCATCAAGACAACAATGCAAAACCCGATGCAGAAAACCATGCAAACTGCACCGTCCTTGGTTTCGCCAACAACGATGTGGCAACCCTGCTGACCCTTGAGGTATGGTGGGAGGTCAGAAACAGAGAACTCCATTGTTGCTGTGTCCAACTTCAGCATGTGCTCCTGGTTCGTGAAAGGCCAGTACAGCGTATCATTTGATCGCACCCCAAACCGAAGCCAATATATGTCGGCATCATTCGACAGTGCCCTCTCCTCAATGTCCACCCAAGGGTGAGAGAACCAATCCCCGGTGTCTGACGAGTAGACCACCGCTTGAACCTTGGATTGGCAATGAAGAAGCAAAACAAGTTGGAACGACATGGGGTCTTCATCCGAGGAGAGCAAATGCCAGTCGAGCGGGACAGGTACGTCTGTATTTTCTATCTCGAACGAGTCAGGCATTTCAATGTAGTCTGTGTATCGGGCCAATGGGTTGACGGCGGCGAGTAATCCGGCGTCCTCGTTCGCGAGGAGGAGGTAGCCGTCCCGGCAGTCTTGGATGTGCCAGTGGAGGGGCACGTTGCTCGCGTAGCCTTGGGGATCTAGGAGCGCAGTGAGGGCGAAGTCGCCGCCGCGAATGGCCGCGAGCACGTCGCGGTCCCTGTGTTGGGCGGGCGCGAAGGCCGGAAGGGCGCCGTTCTGGGGCTCCGCGACGAGACCGAGGAGGGGCGCCCGGTGGAGCTCGCGAAAGCGGTGGCGAAAAGCAGGGGAGGAGGCCACCGCGCGGCGCCACGAGCGGCAGGTGAGGGCGGTGCGGACTAGCGTCGCTAGAGAGGGTAGGTGGAGAAAGATCTCAAGCAGGATGTCCTCGCCGAGGGAGTCGATGGTGGTGGGGGGCAATGGCCTCGGTGATTTCGCCGGCGGCGGCTCGGTTGGGTCACTGCCGCGGGGCATCGTGGCGAACCGGCGACCGGCGGCGCCGCTGTGGTGAAAGGCCAAGGGATACCAATTGCTAGGGGCTAGGGCCCAAGGCCTTTGGTGAAAAAGCACAAGGCCTTTTAATTAGTTTTTTTTGGTGAAAAAGCACAAGGCCTTTTAATTAGTTTTTTTTATAGAAACCATTACAATTCTTCAAACGAGAAATGTCATTACAATTTGGGTATTAGGAAACATGCTATTATAATTCTGGGGCTCCCTGGTACTTGCCATTTCCTACGTACTAGATGAGACCCCACCGTTGGTGTAGAGATTTTGTGACAGTATTATATGAGAAAGATTTATAAAGCGAGAAATAATAAAATCATGAAAAATGTATGTATCTTATATGTGACTCCTCGCATCTTATGGCCCTATAGCCCTTATTGGATATGAAACATAACTAAGTCATTATGCAGTATGCAAGTGCTACATATCTACTGTGTATGTGTGTGCTGTGTATGAAACATAACTAAGTCATTAATGCGTGTTGGTACAGAAATTTTATAATGTCGTATGAAAAAAGACTCTTAGTGAGAAATAGCAAAACCCTGAAGAAATATGCACATGTTTATTTGAACATTTGATGATATAAAATTAGTGGGAGAGGAACGGAAGAGAAACAATACAATAGAAAGGGGCTATTAATTGCAGGAGAGAAATTGGAATAGGAATTCAGAGTTCAAATAAGTTGCACAGTGTGAAAAAAGAAATATCAAATACTTCTCTTCGTCAGCCGTCCTACTTTGTTTGGTTTTTTCTCTATTCATCTCATTCCCAACTTACTAATTCAGTGATGTTACATTTTTTGCTGCAGAATTATACCTAAAATGTCTACCTGTCTCGTCTTGTGTGTATCTCTTTGCTGCTAGTACTGGACACAAGGGAGCTGTATTTTGACAATTGGTGCAAATTCAAGCTTGTTCGAGAACTATCTTACTTTCGTGCTTGAAGGAGAATATAATTAATGGAATTGGATCTCATGGGCTGATTATATAGGGTACATAGGACTAACACCTCATGTGGATAAACAATGTGGTACTATTCCTATTTACTCTAACATCCCCGCATTCACAGCGGGAGCATTGCAAACGATGAGACTAAAGAATAAGCTGACAAACTAACATCCCCCGTAGTCATAACAGTCGATGCGCGCGTATGCTATGGCTGGAGAAGATGATGATGAGTCCTCATGCAAGGCGATAGCCCTTTGTGCCGATGTCGAGGTAGCCGAGCGTGAGGATGCAATAGTCGTGGTCGAATAAGCCGTGCGGAAGATGGCCGAGGTCGACGTAGTTGTGGTCAGGTTGCATGTCGATGGAGCTGCACTGCAGGCGCACAAGAGGCGCCATGGTGATGATGGAGACGTGTTGAGGTAGTCGTCGTGGAAGGAGGCGATGCGTGGTCAGGGTCGTCGTGGACGTAGAAGAAAGGCGACAACACAATCGAGGCAGACGGGGTGGGAACGAGACGGTCGATGCCGAAGTCGATGTAATCAAGTCGCCTAAACACCGAGGCGCGACTGGGTTTGCCAGACCCAGCACGCGTAGGTGTTGCCAATACCGGGCACACAAGAGAGAGGGCCCCAACCACGGTGATGCTGACGATGTGGTTGTGCTAGACGAAGAAGAAGCAGTGCGGTAGTGGACGCATCAACGAGCAAGGCTCGGCGACGATGTGAGGGACGGCCGACGAGTAGGGCTCAGTGATGGCGCAGGTAGCGGCAACTCGATGACGAAGACCCAATCAAAAGGACGAAGACCTTGTGCATACGAATTGTGTAGCAACGATTGCGCAACACAGTTATCGGTGCACAAGGGACGACGATGTAGATGCAACGACGAAGAGGACACACTACGGTAGTGCTATGGCCCGACGAGGCAACACAACAGCAAGCCAACAGCCCTGTTACTCGGAGAAGATGCACGCGGTACACGACGATGGTGTCAATGAAGTTGATGCCGAAGCCGGTGTAGGTACGCGCGAGGTCAGCAGGCGATGGGCGACTCAATCCCGACCAATGATCAGGCTAACCAAAAAGATACAGCAGCAAGGGATCGGTATGTACCCAGCAAGACGACACGACGATGACGGTGCGACCCTATCGAGCGGCACCCTGGCGCCAGTGCGCATCGGCGTGGAACGTCTCGGGCGGCGGGCGACGCGACTCGATCAGGCGGCGCAGGGTTGAAGGTAGCAACACGGATCAACATGGTGAAGATAGACAGATCCGTTTGTCAGCGGTGACACGCAAGATCTGGCTGCCTCCATGACAGCTCAGGGTTGGGGCGTCGGCGAGCCTGGCCGCCACCACGGCGGCGTAGGATGGGACGAGATCCATATGTCTCCATGCGACAAAGATCAAGAAGGTGTTGATAATGGCAACCCAACGATAAGCCTAAGGACGGGGCGGCGACTGCCCGACGATGACGAGAGGGATATCCCGATCTGCTGCACGACGACGATGACGACGACGACCGGATCAGTAGGATCGGATGCCTAAACAGGGGCGCTGCCCCGGCGGAGATCGGCCTCTCCCCAGGGGCGCGCGGTGCGGAAGCGGCGGTGGCTAGGGTTAGAATCTAGACCTAGGCGAAAGAAACCATGAAGGAGAATAGAATTGGTGAAATTGAATGATATATTGCATTGGGCCTCGTGGGCTGATTATACAGGGTACATAGGACTAACACCTCATGTGGATAGATAATGTGGTACTGTTTCTATTTACTCTAACAGTGCTAAATTACATATGCAATTATATGTTATAATATCGGAACCATAATCTCTATTGGATGTGTAATTTTGGAGTTTCAACTTTGGAGTTGTACTTTGACAATAGGTGTAGATTCAAACTTATTTCAGAACTATCTTGCTTTTGTTCTAAATTACCTATGCAATTATGGTGTAATATTGGAGCCATAATATCTATTGAATTAGTATGGATAGCAAGCTGTAATTGCCTGAAACTTATTGCTATTGGTCCAGTAAAAGTCAGCAGGTCGCAGAGGCGGAGGGAAGTAAAGCAAGCAACAGAGGCAGAGGGGGAGTGAAGCCACGGGAGCGAGAACCAAATGAAAAATGGATTAGGGGAGGAAAATAAAATCCTGCTCGTGGTCTTTCTTCCCTCGGCGTGGCTCCCCTAGGCGGCTAAAGGAGGCCTTAGTTCTTAGTGGGGGATTTTCCATCCTTGAATTTTGCTCCCTCTTCCTAAAGGGCCCTAGAGAAGGTTGCTTGACAGATTCAAAACCCGTAATTGCTTCCACTGACAAATATGCCCCGGAACAACCCCAGTTATCCTATTTGAGTAGAAGAAGTATGACCTGCAGTGACCGGGAGAACACACTGTTGTAAGTCCAACCGGCTATGTACTTTACTCAATTTCAATACTCCTATACAAGTTTTCTTTGTGTGGGTGTGGGAGGTTTGGAGATGTAAAGGGGTGTGATGCGTAAAAGGTTCTATTGAATCAAAGATAATCTGATATTGACATGTCTTTCCGTCTCCATGAACTTGCTCCGTTCCAAATTATAAGTTTTAAATTTAGAACGATGGGATGGGAGTATGTTTTAAGATTTTATCAGGGCACATTAGTAGTAGGGTGGTAAATTGCCTAGATGTTCCTGTGAGTTGATGTCACTACGGGAAAATCAATCTTTGCCGAGTGCCTGTGGCTTTGCCGAGTGCCAAATTTCAGGCACTGGGCAAAGAGCCTCTTTGCCGAGTGCCGACCACGTGGCACTCGGCAAAGCGCAAACACAAGGCAAAACATGCTTTGCCGAGTGCCACGTGGCCGGCACTCGGCAAAGAGCTCTTTGCCGAGTGCCGGCCACGTGGCACTCGGCAAAACATGTGGCCCCGAACTGTGCCACGTGGGCGGTTCTTTGCCGAGTGCCACGTGGCTGGCACTCGGCAAAGAGGTGCCTTTGCCGAGTGCCAGCCACGTGGCACTTGTAAGTGCATCTAGCCCTTAGTGGGTTTTGGTGAACTGAGTGACAACATAATTAAAGGTCTAACAAGTTTGCTAAATGTATCCAAGGTTCAACTAGAAGTGCAAACTTGATGGTATTCCACATAGTGCTGAAATGAAGGCCAAAATTATGTATTATTGTATTGGAAGATCATGGAAACAATCTTGTTCAAGTAAAAGACAACAATGCAAATAGAGTTGATGATATGGCTTCTATGTTGTGGGATATCATGGCATCATGAGAAAGCAAGCATATTTGACAAATGACAAGTGAGACATAGATTGATGATTTTGGAATGGTCTCAACAATGGGTTGCTTTTCATGAGCAAGATGAGTTTGATAGTGAACTAGCTTTGATCAAGGTTGAAGAATGAATCAAGAATGCATAAGTGAGTTAATGTCAAGCAAAGGTCAATGACAAGGACTTAACTCATATTGGATATATGTCATCTCTACATTGGTTGGCTTGTATGGATAAATATTTGGAGAATCACTTTGCATTGATTTGATCAAGCTAGAAGTATGAAGATGGAGATTGAAGTGAGTGTTGAGTGTCAAGCCAAAATGGAGAGGATATAAGGAACCGTGAATTGGCTTGACCATATTAATGATGATCCATATATGTCTCTATGTGAGTCAAACTAAAGCTTGATTGGTCTCAACATTCATATCTACAAGATGTTCAAGCAAGGATCACAATATTGAAGAAATGGTTTTCAATGGATGCTTAATATGATGTGACTTGAGTATGGCTTGGTAAGGTGAAGATAGCAAGGAAAGGACTTCGAGGTACTAAGCGAAAGTGAAGGTCAAGGAGACCGAGGTACTATGGCTAGGGTGAAGAAGAGAGTACTTGCATTGAGTCGAGGTACTAATCAAGCTATGGGGAGTCATATTGTGTTGACGATCAGATCATTAGTGATAGTGACTTGAAGCCATGAAGTTGAACTCACATATGAGAGATGGTTCAAGTCACATGCTCAAGGGATGTTTGCTCGAAGAGATGAGATAGTTGCAATTAGTTGCAACCCCTATGAAGTGACATTGAGAAGAAATGGCATATGAAGATACTGAAGACTCAAGTGGTTAATTGTTTATATTCTCTTATTCTTGAGTATAGGTATGCCGTACTATCAAGAGGGATTCTAGCGCCCACAGTCAAATTGTGTTACCAATGCTCAATCTTTGCCAGATAGATACACATCCAGCCACCTTTCTAACCCCACAGGTTTCATATGGATCAGATCCTTTTGGGGAGGTCGGCAGTGCCGAACCTTATGGTCGGCAGTGCCGATCATAATAGAACCGTTGGGCCCAGACTATATATATACCTTTTCAGAAAGCCCATAACGGTTCAGTTACACCAGTGCTTCTTCCAGCTCGGGATCTGACCGTTTGAAGAGCTCCCCTCTCTCTCTCACTCCTCCATTGTTGCTCCCAAAGCTTTCAAGTGGATCTCCCATTCCAACCACTAAAACTTGAAAGAGAGGGCAGCAAAACTCGATTAGAGAGCAGATCCATTGATTCCCAAAGTCCCAAGAGCATTGGTTCACGTTTGGCCGGAGATTCTAGGGTTTATTACTCTTGGAGCTTGCTCCTAGCCGGCTAGGCGTTGCCCTTGAGCTTGCCAACGTTTGTGGCAGCCTTGGGAGGTTTGTAACCACCTTCTTGCAGCTAAGAAATCACCCCTCACCTCAAGAGTTCACTCTCTTGACTTGAGAACGAGGAAAGGGCAAACCTAAGTGGTGAGCTTGAGCCTTTGTGGCATACCTCAACAACGTGGACTTAGGCAAGCCTTTGTGGCGAGCTGAACCACGGGATAAATCATTGTGTCACCTTGTGCTTTGGTTTACTTCTCGTTCTTGAAGTGGTTTCTAGGGTTAGGGTTCGATCTAGTGCTTTATACTTGTACTTTCGATTTCTGTCATATCTGTGAACTGTCTAACCCTGCAGGAAGCTTATTCTCTGCCTGTGCAACATTTCTTCTCATACTCACGAAACTCCGTTTTACATTTTTCCAGGTCGGCAGTGCTGATCTCAGGATCGGCAGTGCTGATCTGCTTACTGATCGAATTGAGTTTTGAGTTTTGACAGGCCTATTCACCCCCCCTCTAGGCCTCCTAGGCGACATCAAGGTCCTTTCAGCACTCGGCAACGAATGTGGCCCCGAACTGTGCCACGTGGTCGGGTCTTTGTCGAGTGTCACGTGGCTGGCACTCGGCAAAGAGGTGCTTTTGCCGAGTGCCAGCCACGTGGCACTCGGCAAAGAGCTCTTTGCCTAGTGTTTTTTTACACTCGGCAAAGCCAGTTTTTAAATTACATTTTGAAGCAGTAAATTAATCTAAATGAAAAAGTTTTTAACTACAAAGTTGGTTAACTTATCAAGATGAATAATTTTTGTTTTGGTGATTTTTTCATTTGACAAACTTAAAATAAATTCGTTCACAAATCTTATATATCTCTCCGGTAGTTTATAAAATTACAAGAGTGATATATAATGTTTGTGAATAATATTAGAACCACAATGTCGGGTGCACAAATAGTCAAACAACCAAAATAAACTTTGTAGATCTTGACAAGTTATGAAAGTTTGTAGTTGATAACTTTTTAATTTCAAGTCATCTAGTTATGCAAAACTGCGTCGAATTTAAAAATTTTAAAATTCAAATTTTTCAAAATACCTCAGATGGAGAAATGACCAAAATGAAAGTTATAGATCTCGAAAAGTTATGAAACTTTGGTGTTGACAACTTTTTGATTTGAAATCATCTTGTCAACGAAAACTACGTCTCAAATTGTAAAATTTGAAATTCAAATTTTTATAAACGACCTCGGATAGAAAAACTACCAAAATAAAAGTTGTAGATCTTGAAAAATTAGAAAACTTTGTAGTTTATAACTTTTGATTTGAATTCGTTTAGGGCCTCAAATAAGCAAGTTACACACGGTTTAGTATAATATATGGGTAATCGAAACGGAGATGGAACATACATGAGTGTGTAGTGCAGTGGTAGAGGAGGCTCCGCGCGAACAAGAGGTCATGAGTTCGAATCCTGTTGACTGCGTGAGAGAAAATTACGTGAAAAATAGTAGAACTTGCGATTTTGAGGGCGACAAGTGGGCGCTGCCCAGTGGACCCCTCCTCCAAAAATTTTTCCCTATTTTTTCGGGGTTTTTTTATTTTTTTCTTTGCGGAATGCCAAATATGTTAGCACTCGGCGAAGCCTTCGCCGAGTGTCCGATATTTGGCACTCGGCAAAGAACCCTTTGCCGTAAAGCGATTCTGCAGCAGTGTGTCTTTGGTTTCATTTAAAGGGACGCATTGGCTCATTGCTGTCTTTGGTTTCATCTGTCACATAATGTGTGACGGATTGGCTCATTCCTCTGAAGACTAAAAAGATTTGCCGAGTACATAGTGAACCGAGACCGCAACTGGTTAGTTTTTTACCTGTAGTATTTGCTTATTCGTGTTCGACTCGACATAGATGGTAGTATTTATGGGTAATTATTATATTTTTTCAATGGCGCACGACACGTTTATAGGAAATCTCACATTCCACATAGATGCTTAATTTTTTTAAACTCTTTGTACGCGCATTATTTTTACTGATGGTTTTTTTTACTTATAATGAGCTGATAATTACGAATAGGGTCTTAATAATTGTTTGAAGAAAAAAAGATTAACGAGGTAGAACAGGGAAGGGAGCATGTTCTAGGTCTGAAAAAACGTTCAGCCAACAAAAATGTTCCACGACTATTAAAAAGTTCGAAATTAGGGAGTGAATGGCAAGTTAAGTGCCACATGTATAGAATGGAAGATTTTATTGAACAACGAGACATCTATAATAACTAAAATTTGTCTATCTAGATTTAAGTATTTGACACACACACTACTATACAAATGATTTTCAGAGACACCATGCTTGAATTAACCGAGACTGACGTCCAGTACCCGTCCAGTACCTTTGACGAGATCTACAACTTTGCGGTTGAAAAGTTTTTGAATTGAAACTGCTTAGAGTCCCAAAATATTGTTATAAGTGTATAGATTTGAAAATTTGAAATTTAAAACTATCAAATGATCTCATATGTTGACATAGTCTACACAAAAGTTATAGTTCTCAATAGAGTCTACAACTTTATAGTTGATTTTTTTTAATTTGAAGTTGTTTAGAGTCCCAAATATGTGTTTGAATATTATAGATTTTGAAATTTAAAATTTAGAATTTCTAAACAATCTCAAATTTTCACATAGTTAATACCAAAGTTTTAGTGGCCAAACTGACCTACATCTTTGATATTGACAAGTTTTCCTTTTAAAATCATCTAGAGTCTCAAATATGTGTTTGAAATTCATATGTTTTGAGACTCAACTTTTTTGAATTTTTTAAACTATCTCTGATGGAGATACATCATGTACCAAAGTTGTAGTATTTAATAAGATTTAAAACTTTGTAGTAGTAAGTTTTTTCATTTGAGTTCTTTAGTAGCTCAAATATTCAATATAAGATTATGAAATATTGGTATATAAAACAATAACGTTTTATATATAGAAATGAATTAGTGTGAGGTGGAGTGGTAGAGATGTAATGATACGGTGTGTGCGGTCGTGAGTTTGATTCTCAAAAGTTACAATTTTTTAGGTTTTTTTAGTTTTCTAAAGAACATTAACTGAAATGGCCGCCTCCGTTAATCAATAGTCGAGGCGGACACCTTATAAACGTCCGCCTCAGTTAATCAACTAACTAAGACGAACAAAGTGACCTCCTCAGTTAATCCTGATTAATCGAAGCCTTACCACCGAGATGGTTGGAATACTCGCCTCGGAAAAGATTTATGTAGTAGCGACAAATGCTAGAATTTTCAACTAATTCTTTTTATAGTGGTATAAATGATGTACGTTGGCCTCCTGCTTGGGGTTGATTAGTGTGACTGGAATACTATGATAACGTGTGAGATTTTTGTCATTAAAGTTGAAAAAACGTGCAATCACATATTTGGCATAAAGGTTCGAAGAAAGAACTAAAAATCTTTCTTGAGTACACTAGAAATAAACTAAAAGACGATTATGGTATTTGGATGAAGCTCACCAACAAGGTGACCGGTATTGAATGGGGTGAAAGAAAAAAAAGAAGAAGAACATTCCTACGCCATCTATTTTTCTAGATCATGGTGACCCCAAGAGCATGTACAACCTACAAACAACGTTTGTAAGTACCTCGAGTCTAATATACAGACAACTAAAAAGATAGATCATACAACCCACGTACCTAAGATCGTCTATAAGTTATTTAATTCTTTGCATGTAGTCAAGATCTATTATAAATATCATTTTGTATACTAGTATGTTATTCGTTGATGGAATAATATACGACATTGTAGAATCACTCTAAAAATGCAAACAACAAACTGTATAACTAGAAAAAAAGAGACAGTCAAAGTCAGCCATGCACCACTTAAATTGGTTGGTGTGGCTATTTAAGACTGACTCCAACAGCATACCCAAATCCTAACCCAAACCCAAAATAGGTTCGGCACAGTGCATTTGCATATCAAAATCCTCCTCCAACGGAGGACGCAAACACCATACGCATTTTCGGTCGCAGTCGATGGGCAACACAAATTTGCGTGTCTCTTCACCGCGACGCAAACCTCTGACGCCCGTAGTGGTGGGCCAGGCGTCGGCGTAGGGCCCGGCTGGCCCGGCGAGGAGGCTCCGAGGCGGAGCGCCGCCGGCGGGGCGAGGCGGAGCGTGGCTGGTAGGGCGAGAGCGGCCAGAGCGGCGCGGCATCAGAGGAGTGGTCGGAGCAGAGCGGCATGGCGGAGCGGGTCCGAGGCGGAGCGCGGCCGGATCCGGTTGGGGAGAGAGGAGGGACGCCGCCGGCGGCCGGATCTGGAAGGGAGAGAGGAGGGGCGGCCCCGTTGGCCGGAGCCGGAAGGGAAGAGAGGAGGGGCGGCGCCGTTGACCGGATCCAAGAGAGGAAAGGGAGAGGCGGCGGCGGCCGGATCTCGGAGGGGAAGTGTAACACCCTGATTTAATTTTTCCCCAATTTAATTAAAGAATTTAGAAATTAAATAGGTTGGCTAGTTTATTAGAGGAGGAAAATAAAAATTGTTTATCATTTTCATGTTGCATTCATGCCGCTGCATAATTTTATTGAGTGGAAAATAAATTTATTAAACCCGAATAGGGCGAATCGGATTTATTCTATTTAGAAAGCAAATAAGGGATTTATGAAAATTTTACAAATTTAAACTCAAGTTTTCTTTTCGAAACCTAGGGAAAATAATTCTAAAATATTTCAAAGTGGTTTTGTTTCAAACTGAATTGAATTTGGTTTCAAATGAGTTTATAAAAGTTTGCAAAAGAATTTGGAAAAGAAAACAAAAAGGAAAAAAAAGGGCAAAGGACCTAACCCACCTCAATCCCAGCCCAACCGGCCCTCTCTCTCCCCTTCGCGCGTGGCCCGCCCCACTTTCGGCCCAGCCGCGTGCTCCCTCCCTCCCCTCACCGCGCTGGCCGTTCCCCCTTTCCGCTTGGGCCGACCTCCGGCCCAACTCCCGCACAGCCGCAGCGCCGGCGTCCCTCCCTCCCTTGCTCAGCCGCTGACAGGCGGGACCCGCAGGTCAGATCCCTCCCCAACCTCTCCCCGCCCTTCGCGCGACGCAGCAGCCTCACCCCTCCGCCCGCACCGATCGATCTGCTAAAACCCCCACCTGTCTATCCAACCCTCCCCACACCCTATAAACCCTACCCCGACCCTGCGCCGCCACCGCAAGGACCCCTCGCCCCTCCATCTAGGATCTCCAGAGCCCGCCGCCGCCCTCACCATTGTAGAGCTCTGCCGAGCTCTCTGCCGCACCAAGAAGGCCTCCGTGAACCCCTCTCCGACCTCCCGTGAGGCTGCCGAAGCGTACCGCGTCCAGGAGACCCATCTTCGGAGTGCGCCCGAGTCGGGAAGCCACCCCTCGACCTCGCCGGAGACTCAGGAGGCGGGGATCTGCACTGCTCCGTCGACCGGCCACCTGCGAGCTCGGATAGGCGTCACCGACCCCTCCATCAAGCTCGTGGTGAGCTCCCCTATCTCCTAGACCCTTTTTTTTAATCTCTACCGAACCCTAGCGGATTTCCGAGCGAACTCCGGCGAGCTCCCTGTGGCGCCGCCGCGTAGAGCCCCTGCGCCGCCGCGTCTAGCCTCACCGGCGCCGCCAGCACCCCCACTCCTCTATCCGGTGCCGTCCGATCTCCTCTGAATGGCCCAGATTAGATCCTAACTCGAACCGGTATGCACCAGGTGCATAGCACCATGGACCCAGTCCACACAAGCCGCGTCAGCTGGTTCACCGGCCGCGTGGCGCACCGCTCCAATCCACGGGCGACACATGGCGCACACGCCAGCCGACCGCCCCCGATCTAATCCTAGCCTCGGGCGAGTCGGAAAGAGGAAGGCCGAGGCTAACCCAGCGCTAGCCTCGGGCGAGTCGGAAAGAGGAAGGCCGAGGCTAACCCAGCGCTAGCCTCGGGCGAGTCGGAAAGAGGAAGGCCGAGGCTAACCCAGCGCTAGCCTCGGGCGAGACGGAGAAGAGCCCGCTGGCCTCGGGCGAGACGGAGAAGAGCCCGCTGGCCTCGGCACGAAGCGGAGAAAGGGGACGCTGTCACCTGGGGTCTGGTTATCTGTGGCCGTAGGCTATCGCCAGATCGACGGCCGAGAGCCGCCGGTACCCCTTCGCCGCTTGTTTTGCTAAAGAGACCCTCCATTTGTTTTGAATCAACCCGCCGTCCATCATCATTATTCATTGAGTCACGGAAAACTCTCACCCTAGCCCCTGATCTTCTCGGTAAATAAGGACAAGTCCAGCCGCTTTTCCTTTTCTGTTTTATTTATTTAAAATACGAAAATGAGTTTGACTTATTCACAGAATTGCCATCCAACTTCAAATGCTTATAACTTTTGCGTTTTAACTCCGATTCGACCCATTCAACTTGCGTTAGATTCATAATTTCGTTCTCTACGCAGTAGAACTATTTGTTTACTGTTTTCATACTATTTGCTGTACTGTTATTTATTTTGCTTGTATGTGCCATGTATGTTGCTTGGGCCAGAGAGTGCGGAGTACGAGGACGCTCCAGACCATCCTTGCGACCCAGTTGATTCGACCCAGTCCGAAGGCAAGTGTCCTTGAACATCTTGCACCTATTTCTTTTTACTTTTGGTACTAGAGTAGTTAGATCTTGTAGATGCATGCTTGTCATTAATTTGAATCCCATGATATGGTTTACTAGTGATTGTTATATTATCCTTGTCGCCTGTTTTGGGTTGTTGGGTAGAAGTCTTGCTTAGCCCTGCAGTCATGTTGGGATGGGATGATGGTCAAATATAATTAATCCTGATTAATGAACTATGAAACGATGTGGGCATGGTAACTTTTGTAGAAACATGGTTTAGGTAAATCCGGCAGGATGGAACCGTATTGGTGGTTTTGTGCCGTGGGACTCGGCAGCTGCTTTTGGTTTTTGGTTCGGGGCTCGTGCTAGACATATCCTGCCTGGATCCCTAGGACCCGGTTCTCAGAGCATGTAACCCGGCTTGACAGCGCAACCATGAGATCTGGATGGGCTGGACCTGGCTAATTAATTAGTACCCTCTAAGTTATGCTACACGGGGTTTGTTTAGTGGCTCAAGAGGGGTCCCTTGGGGTCGTTGACTTATGGACAGGGGAGAAACCTTAGAGTACGTGTAACACAGACTTGGAGGGATTTTGTAAAGGCCTTGCAGTGCAACCTGCTATGCACCTTGGCAGTGTTTAGCGTGACGGGATCTGCACGACTCATGGGTAACGATGTGCAACCTCTGCAGAGTGTAAAACTGGTATATCAGCCGTGCTCACGGTCACGAGCGGGCTTGGACTTCTTTGAGATTAGTTGTTTACTGGTTACTAGTTCGGGTCATCTGATGGACTTCAGGTGCGGTTGCCTGATGGACTTCAGGTGTGGGTACTTGGTGCGACTCCAAGTGCGGTTGCTTGGTGTGACTCCAAGTGTTGGTCTTGCTCGGTGCGACTCTGAGTGTTGTTACTTTACTACAGAGTCTGTCTATAACCTAGTAAATAGGTGCATAGGATTAATAGGATTAATAGGATGTGTCGCTTTAGGCGCTTGAGTCAAACAGAGTCAGCCTACCTTTGTTAATAGCCTCATAAGCATATATTTCCTACACTTGCGGAGTACATTTCGATGTACTCACCCTCCTCTTTGTCCCCCTGCTACCCCACCCAGACGCTGGCGATTACGGAGACGCTGGTGGCTACGTTCACGAGGAGCCGGAGTATCCAGAGGACGGTGGCTTCGACCCTGACGACCTGTACTAGGATGGCGCTACCCCCGGTCGACCTTCCTGTGGAGATGGAGTCCAGACTTCCGCGACTACTTCAGAGTCTTCATTAGAGTCCGTTATCATGAGAGTCTGTACCTTTTTATTTCAGACCCGAGGGTCATTTATGTAATAAAGTTCGTTATTATTAATAAAGCATTGTTTTGATATTTACTATGATGTGGATATATGTATGAAAATTGATCCTGGCATACATATATTGTGCTCCAATTTTGTTCTTAAAATTGGGGTGTCACAGGAAGGAGGGGCGCCGTCACGCCGCTAGTCGGAAGGGGAGGGAGAGCTCGAGCGCCGCTTGCTGGACTCGGAAGAGGAGAGAAGCTTGGCGGCGCGGAAGGGGAGGGGCGGTGCGGGAGGTAGGGAGATGCGTTTGCTATTGGAGGAGGAGATTTTTTTAGGTCGCGGCTTGTTCACTGTGCATGACGCAAATGATGGAATGGGTCTTTGGATTGAGTTTTGTCTGTTGGAGATAGTCTTAGATCATACATGCTTGTGTGGCTATTATTGCCGATGTTAGCTAATTTGACGGAAAATGGTAAATTTCCAAAAAAAAATGATCTTTCAATGCTATATAGCTAGACAATAGTAAAGCCTCCCGTGCAAATTATAGAAACTCTAATCAAGACCACACGAATTTAATCCGATGGTTAGAAGTGAAAATGTGTTATTTTAGCACTTAAACCCCTCACTGTGTCCACGCCTGTTTGGATTATGATAAGATGAGTGGAGAAGTTTACATGCTAAAAATAACCTATCGTCGGATTAGATTTCTATGATGTTAATTAGAGTTTCTATAGTTTGCATATAAAGCTGATTTCTATAGCATACGTTTCCATATAGGTAAGAATGAATCTTTTAATGGTATATAGCAAAATATGAGAGCTTTCAATGGTATTCACCCAATTTTCCCTTTTATTTATCGTCTCCAGCCAAGGAAGAGTACTGCTAAATTTCTCAACGGGGAATTGCCTCCGCCAGTCCGCCTCCGCAATGGCGAGGAGAGACAGATCTCGGACCCATTCTCCGCCTCCGGCGAAACGCCAGAAGGAATCGAGCACCACCACCGTCGCCTCCCTCGGAGAGGACATCTTGCTCGAGATCTTCTTCCGCCTCCCCTCCCTCGCCACTCTCGTCCGAGCCGCCCTCACCTGCCGCGGGTGGCGCCGCGCGGTGGCCTCCTCCCCTGCCTTCCGCCGCCGCTTCCGTGAGGCCCACCCGGCGCCCCTCCTGGGGCTCTTCTTCAACCCTCCTGCCGCCGTCCAGGACCCTGGACTGCCCGCCTTCCCCTCCTTCGTCCCCACCCGCGGCACCGATCGGGACCAAGCCGCCGCCGTCCGCGGAGGCGACTTCTTCCTCACCTCCCTCCAGGGGCGCCACGGCGTCGACAACGGCTGGAGCATCCACGACTGCCGCGGCGGGTACCTCGTCCTGGCGAACGGTGATCAGTTAACGATGGCGGCGACCAACCCCTTGGCGCGACGGAGCGAAAGTTTCTTTGATTTCGGCCACGAGGACACCCTCGAAGGTCACCGTGTCCACGCCTTCGTACACAGAGCCTGCTTGCTCTGCTCCGACGAAGACCCCGCGTCGTTCCGGGTGGTCATTATTGCCCACGACAAGTCCAGGGTACGGGCCACCGTCTTCAGCTCGGACACCGGTGAGTGGTCGGTTCACCCGTGGGTGGGTATCCCGGCGAGGCCACGGCGTGGGGAATTCTGGCTTCTGAGCGGCAACATGCAGGCAAATGGATTCTTGTACTGGGTTTACAAGAACTGCAAGTATATGGTCTCACTGGACACGGCAACAATGGATTTCTCTGTCGCTGAGCTCCCGATCGTCCTCAAGAATCGGCTGTGCAGCTTCGTTGTGGGTGAAATGAGCAATGGCGAGCCTTGCATTGTCTATGCTATCAACTTCACAATCGGCGTGCTGCTGCGCAGAACAGAGGGTGATGGTGTTGAGAGGTGGGTGCTGGACAGGGCTGAACTCCTGGAGACACAGCTTGGTCTTGTCCTTGGCAAACTAATGGAGAACTACAACGAGGTGGGGGTTGTGGCAGTTAGGGATGGCTTTGCATACTTGGCAACATCGGAAAGGTCAAACGGTTCCACGACTCCTAGTTGGTTTTTGTCACTCTGCTTGGAAACAATGAAACTGGAGAAGCTGTTTCAGAGGACCTATGACAGTTCTGCGCAACCTTATGTTATGCCATGGCCTCCTTCTTTAGTTGGTAACTATGGGAGGTTTGCACTTGAAGATGGTCTATGAAATGCATGACCACCCGTCAAATGTAATATACAATGAAGAAGAGCTGAAGCTAGTAAAAAAGTTGCCTCATATTTGCTAGTGTTGAGTATCATAACTCCCAGATGTGATAGCTACCATTCTTTTCAAGCTGCACGGATGCTGAAGAATTTGATCATGAAGAAGATTTGGTCACCAATCAATCCTACAATTTCATCTTTTGCACTTGCTATTTACATTTTGTTACCTCTTTTCAGTATTTGCATAATGGTTCTGAACAACTTCTTTTCTCATCTCTTATATACTATGTAATTATGTTAACTGCCGAGTCTTTGTTAGGTGTTGTGTTATAGTTTCAGGAGTCTGTTCTGAGATCCTTGCTCCCAAGAGAACTGGGGCTATTTACCTTTGTTGATATAACAATTACTAGTTATATGCATACTTAACCTTGTCAATATGTTGGTTTCGCTCATAGAAATTAATATACCTGTTAGAGGGACCGTTATTTGTTAGTTCATGTATCCTGAATGTTTTGCTGACACATTTCTTATGATAGTAGGAAAAAGATCTTGCATCCTAGAAAAGAAACTTTAGGGTCCGTTTGGATCCTTGAAATTTAATTCATTTTAAAAATCATAATTTAGACACTTATTAATTAAGCTAATATAGTTATATATGGATTATATTTGTATATTACTATTGATTATACGAGAGAGATACCCATATGTTGCATTTCTACCGTAGGGAGTGAGTTGAAGAGAGTGTTATGAGTTGTAAAGTAAAAATATAACTTTTGTGATTTATAGAATTCATTTCTCTCTCTCATCCTATGAATTTGAGATAGAGGGTTACACGTGAACTTTAGAAAGTGGTGAAATATCCAATTCCAAGTCAAATAGTCTACCTGTGTTCGGCAGAACTTATAAGCCGGCTGATAAAATGAAATGACAAATTTGTTGTGAAAGAAAAACATTGTTCTAAAACTGATTTGTATATATAGATTAAAGGTGACTTATAGTTCAAACGAACAGAGCCCGACTTTAATACATATAAGTCCTAATGACTATATTGTTAACAAAATCATAATTAATCATACATATGGGCACACATGTTGTTTATTAGACGTAGTTGATTTATTTTCTTATATAATACTATTATAAAACAGTTAAAATCAGTTAAAGTAAGTTACTGACAAAGTATAACTAATTAAGAGTAAAGTGTATGGCCGGTCCTCAAACTTGTGAGGGTGTGTCATCCCGGTCCTCGAACTCAAAAAGTGTGTCATTTCGGTCCTTATACTCTATTTGGGTCTCATATTTATCTAAACAGATCTGGGTCCACCTGTCAGATCTGTCTTCCATCTTTCACCCTCATCGTGGGTATTAAGTGTAGAGTATCTTTGATGTAAAGCAAGAGACTCGGGAGACAAAATGAGAGTGAGAACTGTGTTTCATTGATCCATGGTTGTACATATATATACATGAAGATGAGTAGCAACTGCCACCATCCGAGAGAGAGATCGAGAGAAGAAGAGAGCAGATGAGATCAACCGTCTCTTAACACTCCCCCTTTGATCGAATCCATCTTTGAGATCAATGAATAATATTAATCCTCCAAAAAGTCCTGTAGGATAAAAACGAGGAAAAATACTTGATAGATATGCTGTTAAAAACTCCTTTAAACCCAATGGGAAAATAAGGAGGAAGTGATACAACATATAATGATATTGCCTCATTGTAAACTCATATGAGAAAAACCTTTGCAGGAGAAAACTCATAGATAGTTTAGAGGACAATATATATGTCATTGGTATCTCCTTAAAAACCCATGTGGGGAAAAATAGAAGATACGACATATATGTTGATTATTGTCTCATTGTAAACCTATACGGGAAACCTTGGAAGGAAAAACCCGTAACCAAGTTTAGAGAACAATAAATATGATCTGATGATCATAATTGGAATTATATGTCTTTGATACCCTCTCAAAAACCTCTGTGGAGGAAAACAGAAGATATGACATAGGTTATGTCTTAGATACCCCATACAAAAAACCCGGTGGGGAAAATAAGAGATATGACATATGATTTGTATTGATATTGCCTCATTAAAAACCTCCTATGAGAAACCTGTGTGAGGAAAAACTCATAGAGGAAAAGAGTACAATATGATGTTTTGAACAGGTTCAAGCTTCAAGAGGAGTCTCCCCCTGAACCTTGCAATTCCCAAAGTCATCGCATACCAAACTTAACAACACATTTTGAAATGTGGAAATTGGTAGGGACTTTGTGAATAAATCTTGTAGAGATATCATATGATTTAGTTTACAAGGTGTTTATCTCCTCACTTTCGTGAGAATAAAACATTTCTAGAAGGCAATATAGTGATATTGCTCTTATGTAACTTGTTGACATCCAAGCAACACAAGTTGCATTATCTTTGAAGATAATGGGTGGCGATTCGATAGAATCAAAGTGATCATTCAATGAAGTTATACATGTTCATGTAATATTTCAGAACGAGGAGTGGAGTAGCCACTAGAGTCGACTTTAATGACCTCTATGAGAACTTTACCACTAACACCAGCATATGATCTGGCATTATAGGGATTAAATAGCCAGTACTTTCATACTCCAAATGATCGTATCTTAATTTACATAATGATAAATCAAGATGCTTCGTGCCATATAGATATCTGTGGATATCCTCATTAACTCCCACCTTTCGGTGTATAGAAGTTGCGCTATTTCGAGCTATAACAAGTATCTGCAAATGCAATATCAGGCCTGTTGCGATATGCAAGATACATAAGCGCTTTGATGGCACTAAGGTTATCATCCCAGGGTCAGAATGGATATTGATCCATATTTAGGGATTGAATGATCATCAGTGTTGGTAGTATAATTATCCAATATTATTTGGATATTGGTATACAATATCAATTGAATATTGGAAGACTGATGTTTGCTTAAGTTATAGATTTAAGCATAATTTGGTGTTAACCAAATTTCTCATCTCAAATTCCGTCTTATACGATGATTTCCTATTTTGATATGTTCATATGAGATGTATAAAATCCAATTGGGATTTCATTATGAACACACAGGTGATATCATCAAGATGGGAGACATCCTTTTGTGGAAGGAACTCACCTAGTCAGTTGTACCACAAACAACTTAACTATTTCAAGTCATGGAGTGACTTGATTTATACACAATATATGTTGCGATTTATATTTTGATCCAGAATATAAAGTCCATAAGGGACTTATACTCCAAATCTATCCAAATCAATTTTGATCTGCCAATTATCGGTATAGGAACATAATTTCCACACATACCAATGGGTATGTTATGCTAGGTCTCTGCGTGAAACCATGTGCTACAAGCTTTCACTATTTCACCACCTTATGGATTTGGAAAATCCATAATGCTTCCTTGGGGAATGCATTGTGAGGAGAAATCATTAAGAATGTAATGACTTCTCACTTTTGAGTGAAAGCATATCTCCTTAATTGCCACATGTAATTGACCCAATGTGAGTGTGTGAACACTCTGCCTAGGACTTGTGGTCTGGATCCAGATAAGGTATATGACAACTTTGAGGAGTATGTCGACAAATTGTAGTCTTTTGAATGATTGATTCAATGGAACCAATTTAAGCATGCGGAAATATTTACCCTTTGAACTCTATGTCATTTCCCATAATAACAGAGTTAGGGTGTCCAATGACCCAGCGCCTAAAGTTGTGCACAAGTTGTGCTGGGCTTTTGGATGTTTAACATCCATAGGCTTTGGATAGTAAATATCCATAATGTGTCTATCAACTTGATGTTGATATGCATGTACTGTCTTGGAGAATTCTCTCCCCCTGATCCGAGAATGCTTGCAAGAAGCTGTATTCCCATGTGGCCATACTTCTCCCCCTCTTATCCAGATTCGGGACTTGAGTGGTTTTGTTAGGTACCTCCACTCTATTTGGCACACTAAAGGGGAATCGGATTGGGTGACAACATTATGACAAGTAAATGCATTTGACAGACTATTTGCAATGTGTTGCAAATATAAGATATTCTGAACTGCTGGTTCAGATTCTTTGGTACGTGGATATGAGGATAAAACATCAATAATGATATTCTCTTTTTGATTCCTAGCATTCCATGTGTGGTAAGTGTCTCCCCCTAATGCCTGGAATCTTCCTCAAAGATGTACTCAGCATACAGGCATTAAATGAATCCCTAATGAGAGATCTGAGGTATTATTGAATGACGGATAATAGTACCTTATGGTGATCTCTAAAATGCCCATTGATGTACGCTGCGGTGGGGATATCGGTACGTGCAAAACGTTACCGATTCGCAGATGGGAAATATTTTGACTACTAGGTCAAATTTCCACGTACGAACTGCAACGGAGGGAGCCGTATGTTTGCAGTGTTATGAATTTGGATTTATTATGCGTTGTGTAAATCCGCATGTCACCAACTAGATGTTGGTAAATAGCAATTCTATTTTGGGTCATCAAACAACAAACTTGATTCTCACAATGAGAGATTTAGTTTGGCCATTATGTGTTTGAACATAAGATACTTAATGATGATGTAGTCCCTAAACCAAACAATTCCATTTTCATGGATTGCATCCCACGTCCAGGATCGTTTGCTCTAAATTGAAAAATTTGAGCAATGAGTTTGGTAAATTTGTGGTACCTTATGAGTAAGGCGCACACTTAGGACAACATTGTAGATGCATAGATTTGCATTACATAGTATCTTTATGATCCACATAAAATGGCAAACAGAATCACATATATGATCTTGAATTTCTCCAAGAAATTGCGTGACTCATATTGATTTTGTGACCAATAGAACTGATAATAATTTTCTCATCATTCTAAATATAGAATGATCCAAGGCTAATATGCCCAATCTTGATGGGATCAAGAGAGAAAATTATTTTGTACGCAACAAGTGATATGAGATTGATGTATGTATAATACACTCCAGTTGATGTGGAAGGAATATACACAATTATAGTTTTTCATATATGTTGCATCTAAGGCGAGTGAAGAATTTCATCATCGCTCATTAGTATTGGACTTCCATTTGGAAGCCATGCAACTGAATACATGAAAAATATCATGTGGTATTTATAGAATCAGGATACATCAGCGCATCCACAATTAATTTGAATACCCATGGAGAGATTGTAATCTCTCATAATTGTGTTAGCGGTACGATGGTCCACTAAACAAAATTCCTTTCCACCTGGTTGAATCTCATATGATTCTATATAGAGTTTGGCAATATTCAAGTATGATTTTGCACTCATATAGAATATGTATACCATGTATAAGATACATGATATTTGTGGAAATGGACAACATACTACTTGTGGTAGTATGACATTAGGCTAATAATATATCCAATGAAAATATAGAGACATTTTACAAGCATTTGCTTGTTGAAGTGATCTCCAAAATGATCTAAAGAACTCGCTTGCCTCCAATGAGTTGGAGGTATAGTTGAGCCAAATATTTGATTTGGCGTTTCTATGTACATGGAGTGTACAATCACATTTTTGTGAAAAATGTGAGACTTGTCACACAAGATCACTTTTCTAAATGAAAAATGATATTGCGTTTATGAGAATCCATTATGTTGCATTGCCATGGATCAAAGATCTTTGATAAATGAATGATTGAACAATCATTTATAATTTGAGCAATATTACATCCTTTGTTGAAATCCCAATGAGAGATTTGCAAAAGGTAGATGGATCTCACTCATTGAACACTCAGAATTGAAAAATCCAAGTGCATGAGTTGCATAAAAAAATGCATCAACGCAAAGTGTGGCAATATCCAGAATGGATTGAGCATTTAGTTGGGGTTGAGCAGACATAGCTGTGATGCCATATGCCCCAATGATATCGTCGATATCTTAATGCTCATGGTATGAAAATAAATTTCATCCAATGCGAGGTTGGAAATATTTCGAACTGGAAATATTAGCCATGTCCAACATGAGTTGATCATATGTGAATTTACTTGATAGTAAACTGTATAGCAATAAAGGCAAAATTTTGGGTTCAAGGTGATACTTGATTATAGACTAACCATTCTATAAAGAACAGGCGACAAGATCGCTGCTAATGTTTTGGATCTAAAATCTTTGCCAAAACATAGACTCTGTATGTGATAGAAAGGAGTCACCCAAAATAATGCACGCTAAATATTGCTATTTATTTAAGTAAATTATTACTTAAATAACTTTAGATTCAAGATGAGTCTTGAATTTGTCATATGCAAATATTGTGAATTCAAGATGAATCTCAAAACACATGTAGTGTTTGCCTCATATTGTATAGGTGATAGAAAATCACTACTAAGATCATTGTGTACAATAATTATTATTGCCAAAAAATAGTCTCAATTATTATTATGTATTAGCATATTGGCACATTGAAGGTGCTAACCAAATTGGTGACCTTGTAGTAGGGGAGCATAATCTGCAAATATATGTATGTGCAATAGATGTCATCCCATTACTTGTGCGTTGCTAATAATAATATAGGTTGATCACACTTTGAAGGTAGTCAAATGTCATGAACATGACATAGACCTTATTGGGTGATTCAATTCAAAGGTAGTCACTGTGTTTATAGAAACATGGTGTAGACCTCAAATGGTGAGACCATTGCTTAAAAGTAAACACCCACGGTGTAAACCTTATGCAATTCATTTTTTAGATTGGATAAGCACATGCAGATAATCACTATGTGATAACATAATGTAGATCCTGCAGTAGTATTAGGATACTAGCTTGTGCATGACCAATCTAAAAGATTAATTTTGGCAATCACCTGTAGGTGTAGACCTCTTTTGTAGTTCATATTCAAAGTTAATATGCACACGGAGGATGAAAATCCCATGGTAGTACTGTGGTACACCTTGTGCATAACCAATTTTGAAAAATAAACAGAAGTTTTCACCGTGAAGGTGAAGGTCATTTGTTCTAAAATACGATATTGGTACACACGTTGAGGATAATCACTATGTGTAGCATAGTGTAGATCCCGCAGTAGTACTATAGTACTACCTTATGTATGACCAATATGCAAATTTTAGAACATTACAATAATGAGGTAATGACATAAGTATTTGCATGAAACAAATTAAGCGCTTGAAACTTAAAAAAAAATAAGTGGAAGCCATTTGTGCCTACATAAGTAGGGCCAAGATTTGTTAAAAATCTTTGGCAAAGTTGAATAAGCAAACGCAAAATGCAAATAATCAAGGTAAACTTGAATAAGAGGGATATTCTCATGTCGAATAACACTGTTAAGCACCTGATGGTGTTAACTTTGGACTCATTTTTCAACATTGGGTACGCACGTTGAGGATAAAATCCCACAGTAATACTATGGTACTACCTTGTGTATGGCCAATGTGGAAAAGAAACATGGTAATCACTCAAGAGTCCCTTGTATAATTTATTTATCAAATTGGATACGCACGTTGAGGATAAAAATCCTGCAGTAGTACTAGGGTACTACCTTGTGTATGACCAATTTGTAAATAAATAAAGATAGACACTTCAAAGTGTAGACCAAATGTTTCAAAATTTAATATTGGGTACGCACGTTGAGGATGAAAATCCCGCAGTAGTACTAGGGTACTACCTTGTGTATGGCCAATATCAAAAATTGAGAAACATAGTGTTATTTAAAATTAAGAGAAAATCAACCTTAAAGCATTTGCAGAGGAAAATTCCAGGGGCTATTGTACAAAAATACACAACCTTATCCATCCTCGTCCATCCCCTAGGGACGGTTGAAAAATTCACGGGCCTTTCGACCGTGAGAAACATCGGCGCCGCTTTGCTGCCGATGGCTGAGGGCGCCGCGCAGGCCGCCCGGATTTGGGGAGGCCGCCGTCGCCACCTGCTTGCCGGCCGCCGACCTCCGAGGGATGGCCGACGTTGTGCTAGAGCAGACCAGCCACGCAGGGGCGGCGTGCCGCGGGCCGCATGCGCCGCTGCCAGGCGCGCAATGCGGGCGGACCGCGTGCGCCTGCTGCAGGTGCCGCCGGCTAGCCGCCACGCAGGCCGCTGGGCCAGCCGTGGGTGAAGCCGAGCCGGTACGCGGCTGTTGGCCGGGTGCGAGTCCAAGCCGCCGTGGCCGCGACTGCCGCACCACGGGCACGGAGGCCGTTGCGGGCACCAAGTGCCAGAACGTCGCGCGAGGCCGCACGGGCCGACTGCACGCACGGTGCCAGGGGAGCCGAGTGCGCGAGGTGAGCGCATGGACGCCTCGGCGATGAAGAACTCCATGGGTTGAGACGATGAAGAAGGTACGAATCGCGGCAGTTACCTCAATTCAGTGTTCCTCAAAATCGCAATGATGTTCTTCCCCTTTCGATTATCTTGTCTTCGGCGACTATCTTGTCTCCGGCGACTCCTGCTCAACGACGCTGGCGAACACGTCCAGGAAGAACGCCATCCTCGTCGGCGAACTCGTCCAGGAACAACGCCATCCTCCTCGCTAAGACCGTGCTACAGATGTCCGGTGTCATTTTGCATCGATCTGTATCGACGCTCTAATCTTCCCCTAGGAAGAAAAGAAGCGAGAGCGAATTCGTGCTGATAACGTATTAAGTGTAGAGTATCTTTGATGTAAAGCAAGAGACTCGGGAGACAAAATGAGAGTGAGAACTGTGTGTTTCATTGATCCATGGTTGTACATATATACATGAAGATGAGTAGCAACTGCCACCATCCGAGAGATTGAGAGAAGAAGAGAGCGGATGAGATCAAGCGTCTCTTAACAGTGGGCTATAGTCAGCTCATCAACGCGTCTCTGTTCGGCCATGCTTGCGTGTGATGGAGGTGACGGTGCTTGTGTGTCGCCCGAGTGCAGCGCGACCTTGGCGTTGGCCAGGTGGGCGCGCCTGCTCGCGACCATGTTTTGATGACCTGCTGTTGTGCAGCATGGCTATGAGCGTGCTCCGCGTCCCTGTGCCTCAAGAGCTCCTGCTGATGCTGCGGCAGTTCAAGGCGATAGTGAACAACTGCGCCGCTTGCAGCCGCATGGGCTTGCTGCTTCAGTCGGACAAGGTGGCCGCGCGCGCGGAAGCTCCAGCACAACCTCGTCACGCTCCACGGCCTTCTCGCCATCGTGGACCTCGGGCTCGCGGAATACGTGTTGAACCTCCTGGCAATCGCCGGCGGCCCTGGAGTTGGAGTTGGAGCTGAAGGCAAGCGTACTCGCACTAATCCAGGAGGTGGAGCGGGAGTGCTCGCACGTGATGGGCTCAAGCACCACATGGTGCTACAAGGAAATGCCACAGCCACCGTCCTCAGCCTGGCGGCCGTCCACACGTACCGCCGCCTATACGGTCAGATCCCACGCATCATCGAGAGTGTCATGCTCGTGCGGCTCAGCGGCTTGTGTGCATGGCCCTTCTAGCACCAACAAGGATGCGTTGGCGGCGCTCCTGTGCCTGTCTGGTGTCCGCCGAGTGAGAGAACGTTTCGAGGATCGTCGAGGCCGGTGCCACGGAGGTGGCGATGTCTGCGATCGGCAAAGCGGAGGCTGTTGCAGGTGATGGCGGTCCACCGTCTCCATGATCTGCCTGAACGTGATGCTCGGGTAGGATCTGCAGTCCGTGGATCGTGATCCGCAATCCGGAAGGTCTAGACCCGTTTGGTTTAATATGAGACCCAAATAGAGTTTAAGGACTAGAATAACATACTTTCTGAGTTTGTGGACCAGGATGATACACACTCACAAGTTCGAGGACCGGTCATGAACTTTACTCACTAATTAATTATAAATAATGTACCTCGAAGCAATGGACGAGGATGGATTGAACAGTATCTATATACTTTTATTGCCTTCGCTATGGTGTACCATATTGTCAGAGTTCTATTCCATTTCGAGGCATTCCGATAGTGTAGTTTCGTACTTTTGTTCTCTAATTTCCCCCCCTCAATGATATCGATGGTGTATTCTTTCTTAGAGCACCGAGTTGTTTGTGCCATTTAAATTATCTGCTCCACACTCGCCTGATTTGACATGGCTCTAGTGCGTAAAAAAGTCCAAGCACGTGAAACAAAAAAGTAAGAGTAAAATCCACGCGTCGTCCTTAAATTTGTTTGACTATGAAACTATATTATCAAGTATCTAATCTTGCAAATCGCTTGTTTAAATCTTTAAACTTATTCAGTTATATCATCCTCGTTATTAGGGCACCTCCACTGTACAAGCGAACCGAACGATTCGGAGACAACGAATTGAAGTATGGTTCGCTAACTCGAGTGAATGCATCGGTTTTATAGGCCCTATATATAATTAAAAAATTCTCTCCCTTGCAATTCCCTTCCTCGCGCGAGCAGACGGAAATATCCTTCACCCTTTTGTATTTTGCATGGACCTTCTCCATTAGTTGCTCATTAGATCAGCTACTTTCATATGTGTTGCTTATTTCTTTCCAACATCCATGGAACCTTGTGACAAGTGCATTGGTTCTATTGCAATAATTCTTGCATTGTTTAGCTGTTCTTTTTCTGTCATTAGGAGCAGTCTTGTTGTATTCAGCAGCAACTTCCTTCCACCATCAATTGGATCATTTGAGTTGTTGATCCAAGCACTTATAGGCTGTTTGGTTTGAGGAGTAGCATCATCCGGCATGAGCACGTCCAGCATGAGTTCGACCGACGATTTTCAAAGGAACCACTCGATGACGCGATTATACTAGCAGAGCGTACCAACTGATGACCGATGGTTTCGTTCCATGTGCCAATCCAAACAGTCATCTTAGGATCGGACGCAAGTTCGGATGACTCCAGATGATCCTGTTACGTGAACCAAACGCGCGCAGTCGCAGGTTGCCTTTTTCAGACCAATTCATGTGTGCCCACCTTTTTTTCCTCATTTGAACCAGCATCATCCCATTCTTCAATCCTAATTGGATCTTTGTTTGTATTCTCTACAAGAGGTATTGGAGAGCTTACCGGTGAAGCTGAGCACTCACATCTTGAACCATTGCCACCACCAACTCCAAACAATGATGCTGAAGCAACTGGTGATGGAGGACCGTCGATCATATCCGCACCATGGGAATTACCATGGAAAGGAATGCCATGCTGGTACCTTGGAAGCTGCCGGAAACTTGGAGGACCTCCAAATGGATGGAAACTTTGTGGGTAGAAGGGAGTCCAAAAGTTGGGACCAAACTGATATGGTGGAAAGTTCATGAAAAAAGGAGGCTGCATGCCTTGTTGTTTGGTTGTTTGTGTTCTGTTGATCTGAACTCGCCATTGTAGAGTTCATCATACTTGTGTGGATGAGTTATCCATATTTCAGGTAAAGTGTAATGATGAGTGTATGAATTTGTATGCATCCAAAGGTCTTGTATATGTAGGAGGAAGCAGACAAGCCTGCCTGGACCAGCGGCTCCTTGGCCAACGACCATATGCCCTGTAGCCGTATTATTTTTATTGAACTGGAGAAGGAGTCGCAACGACCATGTGCTGCCATGATTATTTTCATCAACGGAGTTCGAATCGTCTACGAGCTTCGCTTTATTTGTGACATACATGGTTCGTATGCATTCTCTAGTGTCCACGGTTCGATTTGGATATCCCATGGTTCGATTTCACCCCTACACTGGAGGTGCCCTTAAACTCGTAAATTGTGCGTTTAGATTGAATAGAGATTGAGTACCTAAATAGACGGCTAGCGAGTTTAGGGACCAAGATGACATAGTCAAACAAGTTTAAGAAACTAACGTAAAATTTGCGACTTGTGAGTTTAGGGATTAGAATGGCAAAGACGAATAGGTTTGAGTTATCAACAGATGAGTTGTGAACCTTGAGACCAAAATAATATAACCGAATAAATTTAAGGACCGTTGGCCGACTTTACTGAAATAAATAGCTCTAGTTCTATTTGAGAAGAAGAAATAAAAATGGATCTAATTCTATTTGAGACAATTGATAAAAATGGTTCTTGCTGCCACTCACGGACAAGCCCAAGCACGTGCATTAATTAGTTCTCTTAACTTGTTTTATTATATTCGATCTAGTACCGTCGGGCGTCGGCATCCTTTGTTTCATGAAATCTGAAGGGAATTTTGTCATCTTCTGGTTTTCGTGCATCTTCAAACTACTGATGAACACTGCAAAACCTACGTATTTCCAAACGATGAAACCTATTAACCACGACGAATTTGGTGACACAATTCTACCTTTGCTTTTGTGAATCCCAATTTGAAATTAAATGTTCACTAGACATCACAATTCACAACATATTTACAGCATCACGTATCATACACAGCCAATTCATTTCGAATGTGCATTAGCAATTGTCAGATGGAGAAGAAAAAGGGAAGCAACGCAGGAACAGAGACCGGGCCGGGGTCGCCGCCGATGGCGATGGGTGGAACGTGGAAAGAGAAAGAGAGAGGGAGAAAGTCACAAGGCAGCGAGGCCTAGGAAGTCGACGGCGGACTTGGCCATGATGGCGGTGAACTCCTGGAAGCTGATGACGCCGTCGCCGTCGGTGTCGGCCTCTTTCATCATGTCGGTGAGCTCGGCGTAGCAGATGGGGTGGCCCATGAGCGCCATGGAGCGCGCGAGCTCGGCGGCGGAGATGAAGCCGTTGCCGTCGCGGTCGAAGGCGCGGAAGGCCTCGGCGAGCTGCGCGTGGTCGACGGCCACGGCGGGGCGGCCGGGCCCGAGGAGCATCGGCGCGAGGGAGGAGGCGAGCTCGTCGAACTCCACGGTGCCGTTGCCGTCGGCGTCCATGGCGGCGATGAGCGTGTGGATCTCGTCCCCGGCGGCGGGGCGGAGGCCCAGGGAGCGGAGCAGCGCCGCCAGCTCGAGCATGGTGAGGCTCCCGTCGCCGTCGAGGTCGAAGCGGTCGAAGATCTCCCGGAGCTGCCGCAGCTGCTCGTCGCGGAGCCGCGCGCGGCCGCCGGGCGCCGGAGCCGAGGCCGGGGCCGGGGAGGGGTCCCTGCCCTTGCCGGCCCCGGCCCCGGCGCCGGCGCCGTGGAGGGGCATGGACGCCGAGCGCTTCGTCCGGGAGGTGGTGGAGGACATGGTCGCGGTCGCTGCCAGAATGGGTGGCGCTGCCTTCTCGGACGCGGTCTTCGGGGCGGGGGTTCTGCATGCCGTCCCGTGGCGAGGCGACGAAGAGATATGATGGTGATCGCGGGGTCCTCTGCTTTTTCCGTTTCGTTTCCGTTGAGGTGCCGTTTGGACGATGCGGCCCTGCCGTAGCTTGTGCTGTGGTGTATTGTTTGCTTCGTTTCGTTTCGTTTCTCAACAGCTGCCGCCTGCGGTTGCGCTCAAATTGGGTTTTTTTTTTTTTTGAGAACACGCTCAAATTGGGTTGCTTTCTCCGTTAGCGATGACCCACAGTTTTTTTTTACTTTACTCCCTCAGACATTAATCTTGGAAAGTCAAAGTTTTTTAATTTTAACCAAATTTATATAATAAGATAATAATATTTATGATACTAACTAAGTACAATTAGATTCTTCATTAGTTATATTTTTATAATATACATATTTGATGTTATAAATCTTTGTATTTCTCTCTATAATTTTGGCCCTCCGAGATTATTGGAATGTCTTGTAATTTGGGATGGAGAGAGTAGTTATTAACGAATTTAATTGGCTGGTAATTATTTCATTTCCAAACTAAATATGTTCTATCATCGGACAGAATTCCACAAGTTGGCATGATCATAGAACTTGGCACCACATTAGGCCTTCTGGTGATCGCCATGTTAGCAAATGGACTTAGATTTAACGTGTATAAGTCAATCATATGAAAAGAATTAGGACAACCGTGGACCCTGTAAATACCCATTTAGTCCGAGTAATAACTCAACAGTAGGTGATCAAATGTTTAATTGTTTATTACATTGTATATACCCCCACACCCAAAGAGCAACTTGGTGACCTTTGAATTGAAATATTTTTTTTTGCTACAAGTGGTACAGGTGGGTAAAGAAAAACTGCATTCAGACGATACCTCGTGAGCTAACGTGCAAGGACTCGGTCCGGTCATTGTAACCGCAACAGCAGCACAGTCAGCATGGTCTCGAAATGCCGACGACGACATGCTCTACCTAGTAGTAGAAAAATAAAATAGGCAAGGACAGCAATTTATTGCTTCAAGAATCAATAGTGCCACTCCCATTTCATTGTTCACCATCCTATTGACTGCAGCAAGCATCATCACTTTATGCCTGTATCCCATCAAATCGACAATTTGCTGAGCTACTGCTCATCGTAAGAAATTACTAGTATCTGGTGTTATGCCTTCAGTAGCTCGGTCAGACATGAACTGAGAATACAACCGTGTACAAGAACAGAATGCTGTGCAAGCATGCCTTCTAAAAGATCGAGGAGCGGAGCTCAGAGTAGCTGTTTAGGCAAATTTTCACTGTACTGGGATCCATGCTTTCCTACCTCAGCCACCATCTCTGAACTGCCGAAATAGGTGTGTTGAGGAATGGCGCGTAGCGGTAAATGTACGGGTTTACAGCCCGGCCAATTCTTGCCCACCCGCTCTGGTGGTAACCAGATGTCACAGGAGAATGGTACATCAACTTCAACAGCTGCACAGAAGAAATGTCCGAAAACGCCAGTCAGTGAAGTTCTAGCTGAACTGCTAATAGGTTCTATCAATAAAAAAAACCTAGAGTCAGCGATGAGTACACTCATTTAAATTACTACCCAATTGGTTATGCTAGATATCAACAATTCAATTTTTCATATGACAGATTAACAAAACTGATACACACGAATAGCTACTCAGTTCTCAGAAGTTTGAAGTGCAAAAGTCATGCTGCATTTTGAGATGCTAGTACACACGAATAGCTACTCAGTTCTCATAAGTTTGAAGTGCAAATGTCATGCTGCATTTTGAGATGCTAGTGCACATGAACAACTACTACTCAGTTTTCAGAAGTTTTGAAGTGCAGAAGTAATGCTGCATTTTGAGATGGTTGTGACCATGGGATGAAATGAGAAAAGGAAAAACCACTTGTTCAGAGCAGTATAACTCACATGAAAGTACATAAATGTCTGGATTATATTGCGTCTTGACCTGCATTGGCAAATGGACAAAGCATACGATGTAAGCTCACATACAAAAAAACCTTTTACAAATAGTTCTTCACGAGGTAAATGCACGCACGAGAAAAGTGAGATGATCATGAGAAACCCCAGGGTGATTTCAGCATTCGAACAAAGTAGGCTGAGTGTAGTGTTGTTTGTCTCTACCCATAGGCAAGGATCCTCTAAGTACTTCCTGAACAAGAGAAAGTAATAAATCACTAACCATCTGATGCTCATAATGGCATAAATTGGGTCATATATGACAAAACATATAACCTGTTTTGAATTGAATTTACTTACCTGTATAAAGAAGAGTGTGTAAAATTACGCCTTAGGAATCGAGCAACATGATCAAGCGCCCAGCAAAGCACAGGAAGTAGAGCAACTATAACCAAAACAAAAGGGAATATCTCAGAACAGATGATATGTGAACAAAATCAGAAGTTCAGAGCAACTATTATTTGATATAGTGGACAAAATCAGAAGTTCAGCTTACTCTTAAAGTGCACGTTAGATGTGAACATCATAAGAGAGAACACCAAGTGAACAAAGTCCTTGGCTACAATAATAGATTGCAGCCAGGACTGAATTGCAGGCATATTCCATGCTCTTGGTTTCTACAAGCAGAACAAAAATCGTAACCACCATAAAATGGAACATTTTAACAGTAAAAAATAAAGGTGCATTATCCATTCATTCAGAATAACAGCCACTTACCCCATAAGTGCTATATAAAGAATATGCAGACGAGCATATTGTTCCTAGCAATGAAAGTCTGTATGCTTTACTTGAGATATGGTTGGGTAGAACTGGGAGTATTCCAAGACTAGCTACAACCAGTACCTGTGAAATCATAATTCAAGAAACCATAGGTCGGTCCAACATTTAAAATTATCAACCAAGCCATAGTGGTGTTAAGAACAAGAGAAACAGAAGGACAGTTATCAAAAATCACTGATAAATCCATGATCTAATGATCAGGTAATCTGCCAGAATATATCAAAATCAGCAGAGAAAAATGTTATGCTCACGTATGCTGTTAGCAGTCAGCAAATATGTGATCTATAAAGACAACTCATAAGAATCAAAATGGTAAAAAAGGTGAAAGGAGTGAAATGACTAGGCGAAAGTAAAATTCAACATAATAAATGGTAGCCCCTGCTCACAGCTACTAGGCAATACATAAGACATAGTCACTTCATACCCAGGCATTGATAGAAAAATGTATTGTACGTCCGTCTAGCCGTAATGAATTTGCAGTCCTCTCTGCTGATGGCTGTTGGGAAGCCCCAGTTGATCTCGTGCTAGAGCCTGCACGAGATCAACTTTAAATCTTAGATGAATGTGACATAAGAGAATAGTGGTAGGTCCCCACCAAATAATTCAAACTGTAATTCCAAAGTAGGCTCTCAAGTATAAATTCATAATACCTGAGTCACGAGATCTGACATTCTCACCAGATGGTGTAGCTGAAGACCTTGCTGCTGGTCTGCTAGACTGAGTTGAAGTCATGGAGGACATCGGCTCAACAACCAAACCAGGATCCTGACATGTAAAGGAAGGAGTTTAAGTATTTTTTAAAAACCTGGGGTTGATTCTTTTGCCTGGTCATCATATCACCTTGAAAAGATCAAGAACAAGCAGCAATGTTTTTGTAACATTAAAAAGAGGTTTAACTCTACAGAAGCTATTATATGCAGAAGAAGATGTATAAATCGAAACACTAAAAAGGATAATGCTTACTGAAACAATGGCAAAACATCGATCAATCATGAGCAAAAAGTGAAAAGCTATATAGTAGTATATTACTCTGTGCAGTCCAAGGAAACAAAATGGTTACATCAATAATTGGCAGATATGAGCATCTAGCCATGTTAAACATGATTCCATGAGCACTGAAGATGAAAAAGGGAAAACTTAACAGAACAAAGTCTCAGCTCTTTGTTGTACCCTTAATTGTGAAAATCCAAAAGGTAGCAGGAATTCCAAACACCGGACACACCTAAGGGTGCAAATTAATGACCCTTAGGTGTACCTCCAACCCTCTATAGTTCAAATATTTGTACTACTTCTTCAAAGTGAGATCTCATTTAGTATAAATATTCAAACTAAAGAGGTTTGGAGATGCACCTAAGGTTCACCAATTTGCACCCTAGGACACACCCATGAATTACTTTTGTAGCTCCAAACAACAAATCGACAATGCAATCTCCTGTTGTCTGTGCTACCTCAACTGAATGCCCTGCTGAGCCACCCTCCAACTCCTCATGGATAACTCCACACAAAAAGCATATTCACACCAGATTTACACATGTGAAAACATTTAAGCCTAAATATTGGCAGGCAAAACCATAGCGAAAGTGAGAATTTGAGAAAAACAGCAATATCACATCACCTCAAAGTGGATTTGATCTTATGAGACAAAAAAAGTACACTAGAGTAGCACGGTGATGCAAGAGTACTAGTTCTCCAATTCCTTATGGGTACCTCCCACACAAAAAGCATATTCACACCAAATGTGCACATGCGAACACATTTAAGTCTAAGTATTGGCAGAACCATAGCAAAATATGAGAATATGAGTGCAATCAGGGCCGTCGACAGGGGTGTGCGAGCTGATCGATTGCACTAGGCTCCCAAATAAGCAGGGCCCCAAGTCAAAGTTTTTCCCTAGCCCAACCTGTGTTTGCGAGTCTGACCATATCAGGCATCACAAGACGTCACATACGTATCCAAGTAATGTTGCCCCGCTGCTCTCGGCATTGTCTGATAATACTCTTTGTCCTTTTTGAATAGTTATTACTTAATCATTTGAATCGTTGATAAGTTCCGTATAATTGACTAGTTCATAGCTGTTGTCAACAAAGATCTACACTCGAGTAGCAGAAAATTTTTGTATAAATTGATACGGTTTAAGATATAAGTTGGGCATTTTATTTTGACAAATACTAGAGATGATGCTTTCCAGTAGAATAATGTCAGTGCTATCGTCTTTACTCTCTTAAATTTAGTTTGTTTGATATATTTCTAAATAATATTACATAAAACATCACACATTAAAATTATATAATTGAGTGAAGAAATTATAGCTTATTTGTTTTAGACGATGTTGAGTTTTGAAATTTTAGAAACCTAATTTATGTTTCGCTCCTGGGGCCCAAATTCCTGGAGACGGCCCTGAGTGCAATATCATAGTCCCTCATACCAAATTTGATATTATGAAACAAAAGGTACACTAGAGTAATACGGTAATGCAAGGTAGACGGCTGGTGCTTTTGTTCCTTTGCCAAGACAATCCACTAGTAGTACCTAAAAGAGACACTCCCTTTCCATTGTGCAAAGACATTTTTAACAGAAGCGCACCCACCCTTTCGTGGAACCAATAATTCTTCCCGTCACAAGTGCAGAGCATAAAGTCAGACGGATCGAGCTCAATGCAGTACGGGGCGCATCCAATCCAATTGACCCGAGAGACGCACACCAATCCGGCAACGACAACGCGCGGAGGTTTAGGGAGGTAGGGGTCCTCACGATGTATCGCTGGTAGAACTTGCGCTTGAAGTGGTCGACGACGTCGGGGCGGGAGGCGAGGTGGGGCGGCACCAGGACGTTGGACCAGTACCCGGCCCACCGCGCATCGTTCTCGTAGTCGTACGCCGCAGCGGCGATCCGCTTCAGCCGCTGCGGATCTCCGCCGGCCCCGCTCCCTCCGGCGCTCGCGTCCGCCTCGCCCATCGCCGTCGCACGCCGGGATCCTCCCGCCTGCCCTCGACGGGATCCTGGGTTCGCGACGCGGTTCGCCTTTGCGGTTCGAGGGGAGAGACCGAGACGGGGATGGCTGAAGAATTTTCAGCAGATGGGGAGATTTGCAGAGAGTGGGGGGACCTACCTAGAGTGCCTGGAAGTTGTTGGTAGTTGGAAAATTCTAAACTTCTATTCTAGAGTGGTGGGCCAGTTGCTCATTGCAACAAAAAATGCTTATCCGTTTATACGGTATTTCTGTCATCCCGGTTTTATATGTCCAAAATGATGAACATTTATTTTAGTTCAAAAACCACCATCTCATGTGAGAAATAGATTTATGGTTCATATGTCCATGTTGCGGTAATTTGGTGAGTGGAAATGAAAGACTTACTGCACGTATCATCTCTCTCTTCCTACAAATCTAAAAAGACTAAAAGAGGGACAGAGTTTTGGTGCGGAATATTTTCGCTACGCCGGTCCGCTCAGCTCCATGCGAACGAAAATACAAAATCTACCTAATCTCCTCCCTCTCCGTGAGCTCTATAGGAAATAAATAAACACAAATATTGCTGCCTCCATCCACCGCCGCCGCACGGCCCGTCCAGCGACCACGTCCGCTCGTCGCCTCCACCCACATCTGCCTCCATTGCCGCCGCCCCGGCCTCTGCAGCGCCTCTCCTCCCCCTTCCAACGAGGATCCCCGCCACCATCTCGATCCCTACCGTCCCTGCGCCAACGCCGAGTCCTGTCATCGGCGACGATCCGCCCCACCGCCGTCGTGGTCATGGAGGCCAGTCGAGCGCCACCGCAGGATCTGGCGCCGCGTCCACTGCCTCCACACCGTAGGATGCGTTGCCGTCTCCCCTCCACGCGCATCTTGCATGCTCAGGATCTCTCCCAGTCATCCACGGAGGGAAGAACCACAAGGTGTGCCAATCCCTTCTCTTCCTTTCCTGCTGTGCGAAACGGAGCACCCTAGCCTTCCTAAGCCAATTTCCTATTTGTATTCGGATCTAATCTAATTACATGTGTGTATACGTATAGCTAACTTTGATCCATTTCAAGATTATTATCATGCGTACATCTTTACGAGATCTGCGCTTGAAATTCTTAGTTTTGTCTGCTTTGTGCTGAACGTTGTGTGCACTTGAAAGTTTCCCAATCACGAAAATTTGCTTACCTGCTGATTTCAGAACTTGGCGCTTAAGGAATGTTCTGGAAGCTTTGCACTGTATGTTGTGTGCACTGAAAGTTCTCTAATGAATAACTTTATATCCTTAAACTACTGTTCTTGGGCAGTGCCATTTTAAGTTGTGATAGTCCAATACTTAAATCAAGCTGATGTCAAAATATCAAGTATTCTACTTTTAGCTTGTAAGTAAGCCTTTATAAGCAGCCATGAGTATAAATAACTGCCTGCTTGGAACCATTTGAAATTTTTTAATCTACTGCTCAAGATAACTCTTGTTCCAAGTTTTTCTTGGCTACTCTCAGACTTCAGTTCTAACACAATATCCATGCATAGATTCAGTTCTGACACATGCAACATTGTAGCAATAGGTGAAAATATGTACTAGAAAACAAACTTTAGATTGAATGCTAAAATCGGTTGGAATCTTCTAACTTGAAGTTTGTATACAGATTAATGCTCACTTTGTTTATGAAATTTAATTTAACTTGCATGTTCGTACGCTGCACTAGGAAAAACAATTAACTGTAACCTTCTGTAGAAATATTTTTTTTACCATGTTCCATATACTTTGTGATTATTACGAGTACAAGATGCATGTTCAGATTATGATCTTGACGTGATTGCTTCAACTGTCACTTGATATAAGACTGAGACAATATATTAAGTTTGTAGTCTTTTTGAGGCAGTATATTAACCATGACTACCAATTGGGTGCTACTACTCTGAATGAAATAGCAAGTGCACATGAATTGAATCCGGAAAGCATGGTTAACTAAATGTGAATTGTGTCTGGACTGTCACACAAAAATAGAACAAAAAATATGTATTTTTATTCAATTTGTAGTATCAATCCTTCTACAAATCAACAATTTATAGTCGATGCTTCTAAAAAACAATTTATAGTCAACAATTGTGACACCCCAATTTTAAGAACAAAATTAGAGCACAATATATGTATGCCAGGATCAATTTTCATACATATATCCACATCATAGTAAATATCAAAACAATGCTTTATTAATATATCGAACATTATTAAAAAAATGACCCTCGGGTCTGAAAGAAAAGTACAGACTCCCAGTCTAACTCTAATGAAGACTCTGATGAAGACGCGGAAAATAGGACTCCAACTCCACAGGAAGGTCGACCGGGGGTAGCGCCATCCTAGTACAGGTCGTCAGGGTCGTAGCCACCGTCCTCTGGATACTCCTGCTCCTCGTAGGCGTAGTCTCCAGCGTCTGGGTGGGGTAGCAGGGGGACAAAGAGGAAGGGTGAGTACATCGAAATGTACTCCGCAAGTGTAGGAAATATATGCTTATGAGGCTATAACAAAGGTAGGCTGACTTTGGTTGACTCAAGCGCCTAAAGCGACACATCCTATTAATCCTATGCACCTATTTACTAGGTTATAGACACAGACACTGTAGAAAAGTAGAACACTCGGAATCCACCGAGCAAACTGCACTTGGTATCCACCAAGCAACCACACTTGGAGTCCACCAAACACAACCCACACCTGAAGTCCATCAGGCAAACCACACCTGAAGTCCATCAGGCCACCCACAAGGCCGACTCGAAGAGTCCCCCTATGTGTATTAGTTCCATATGTCACGACATAGAGAGCTACCTTCCGTAATAACACCAGGTCTGCGCCCGAGCCTGGGAATCACTCTCGTACCAAGCAGTAACCCGCGTAGAAGAAGCCTCTGTACCCATGTCATATGGGACTAATGACCACATAAGGCTTCCCTAACGAACCAGTCCCAACCCACCAACTAATCTCGAAGAAGTCCAAGTCCGCTCGTGACCGTGAGCACGGCTGATATATCAGTTTTAATACTCTGCAGAGTTCGCACATCTTTACCCATGAGTCATGCGTTTCCCATCACGCCAAACACTGCCGAGGTGCACAGCGGGATCGCACTACAAGGCCTTTACAAAGCCTCCTCCAAGTCCGTTCTACACGTTCACTAAGGTTTCACCGCTAACAGTGGATATACACACCACTGCAGAAGCCCCCTCTTGTGCCACAAATCCGACCCTGTGTAAACCCTCAACTTGGAGGAAACTAATTACTTAGCCAGTCCCAGAGCCATATAGGCCTCATGGTTTGCGTTGTTTTGCCGGGTTACTTGTCCAAGAACCGGGTCCTAGGGATCCAGGCAGGATAAATCTAGCACGAGCCCAGAACCAAAAACCAAATAAGAGCTGCCAAATCCTTGGCACAAAACCACCAGTACGGTCTATCCTGCCGGATTTACCTAACAACCATGTTACTACAAAAATTACCATGTCCACATTGTCTCATAGTTCATTATTCAGGATTATTAACAATTGACCACCATCCCATCCCAACATGACTGCAGGGCTAAGCATGACTTCTACCCAAACATCCCAAACCAGGCGACAAGGATAATAGAGCAAAATCTAGTAAACCATAACATGAGATTCAAATTTATACACTGCATGCATCTACAGGATCTAACTACTCTAATACCAAAAGTAAAATAAATCATAGGTGCAAGATGTTCAAGAACACTTGCCTGCGGGCTGGGTCGAATCTGCAGGATCACAGGAATAGGCGGGAACGTCCTCGTACTCCGCACTCTCTGGCCCAATCAACATACATGGCACATACAAAGCAAAATAAATAGCAGTACAACAAACAGTAGCAAAACAGTAAACTAACAGATCTACTGCGTAGAGAACAAAATTATGAACCTAACGCAAATTGAACGGGTCAAAACGGAGTTAAAATGCAAAAGTTATAAGCGTTTGAAGTTGGATGACAGTTCTGTAAATCCTGTGAACTCATTTTCGTATTTTAAATAAGCTAAAAACTGAAAAAGAATTGCAGCAGGACTGGGCCTCAATTCGGGAAAACGCTGAGGGCTAGATTGGAAAGATCCGCAGACTCATCGCACAGTGAGGGACGGAGCACGGGTTCATTCGTGAGTAGATCGAGGGCTCTTTTGCAAAATGACCGTGACCGGTCTGTGCTGGCGTGCGACTGCCGACGTGGTGCAGACGTGGCGCTGACGCGGCGCTGCGTGGCGCTCGCCTATTGGCTCGGTGTGCCGCGCAGGCAGTGGTCGCGTGAGCTGGCCCCCGGTGGACTGAGTCCACGACGTCGAGTGGCCGGTGCATACCGGTTCACTTGCAGGTTCTAATCTCGGCCATCCAAGACGGATCCGGCGGCCTAGGCCGAAAAGGGAGAACAGGGTGACCGCCGGCGGGGAAGGGCACGGCGGCGCCTAGGCTCTACACGGCGGCGCCATGGGAGGGACTCGCCGGAGTGCTCGGATCGGGCCCTAGAGACTAGTAGAGACCTAGGAGAGAGGTGGAATCGGACGGGCAGCTTACAGCGAGTCCGTAGGTAGGGTTCACGTCGTCGGCGGGGGTCCGGTTGAGGGAGTTTGACGGGGAGGAAGACTGCTCGCAGCTCGGATCTCCGGGAAGCACGAAGAAGGGTGCGCCGACTCCGACTTTCGCCGAGGAAGGATCTCCTGGGTGCGGCTTGCTTTGGCAGCTCCGCTGGAGGTCGGAGGGAACCGGTGGGGGGCCTTCTCGGTGCGGCAGTGAGCTCCGCAGAGCCCTCCAATGGCGATGGCGGCGGCGGGCTCTGGAGACTCTAGATGGAGGGGCGAGGGGTGTTTGCGGAGGTGGTGTAGGGTCGGGGTGGCACACCTATTTGTAGGACGAGGGTAGGAGGGGTGGCGGCGGGTTCCTGTTGCCGATCGGGCGGACGGAAGAGAGGTGTGGCGTAGCGTGAAGGGCGGGGGAGAGCTGTTGGGGACGATGGCTGGCTACGGGTCCCTCTCGTCAGCGTCTGGGAGAGGAGGGTGCGGCGTTACAGCAGCAGCTGCTTGCTGGCTCGGTACGGGGAGGGGGGTGGGGAGCTCGTGGGCCGCTGCTAGCGCTCTGGGTCGGGGAAGGGAGAGGGGGACGGGTGCGAAGGGGAGGGGGTGGTGGTGGTTCGTTCGGTCGACGGGCCTAGCCCAGGTAGGTGCGAGCAGTGGAGAGGGAGTGGTGTTGGGCTAGCCAGTGCAGTGGGCTGGAGCAGGAGAAGGTGAGGGAGTGGGCTCCGGTCCGGTGGGAGAGGGGAAGGTGTGTTTGGGCCGGCCGGATGGGAAGGGTTTGAGGTTTGAGGCCTAAGCCAAGCTGCCTTCCCTTTTGTTTTTCATTTAAACTCATTGGAAAAACACTTCTAAATCCAATTTCAAAACAGTTTGAAAACAAATAAATCTGAAGAGTTTTCAAAACATTTCCCTAGTTTTTGGAAATAAAAGTTGAGTTTGGTTTTGTAAAACTTTTATAAATTTTTTTTTATTCCTTTTCTTAAATAGAATAAACTCGATTCGCCCTATACGGGTTTAAGAAAATTATTTTCCACACAATAAAATATGCAATGGCATGAATGCAACATAAAAAATGATAAATAAATTTTATTTTCCTCCACTAATTAAATAACCAACCCATTTAATTTCTAATTTATTTAATTTATTTGGGGAAATTTTAAATCAGGGTGTTACAAACCTACCCCCTTAGAAGAATCTCGTCCTCGAGATTAGGAAGAGTCGGCGAAGAGATGAGGAAAATCTGCCTGAAGATCATCTTCCTTCTCCCATGTGGCTTCTTCGGAGTAATGCTTCCATTGCACCTTGCAGATTTTAATCCTCTTGTTGCGAGTGCCTCGCTCCATCGTGTCCAGAATCTTGATCGGCTCAGAGAATGTCAGATCAACCCTGAGATCAAGCTCCTCAAGTGGCAACTGCTCCTCTGGAACTTTGAGACATCTCTTCAGCTGGGATACATGGAATACATCATGGATACCTGCCAGCCGTGCAGGCAACTCCAGCTGATATGCAACTGCACCTTTCTTGTCAATCGCCTTGAAAGGGCCAATGAATCTCGGAGATAGCTTCCCTTTGACATTAAACCTCTGAAGACCCCTGAAGGGTGACACCTTCAGATATACATAATCCCCAATCTAGAATTCCAGCTCTCGTCGTCTGACATCTGCATAGCTCTTCTGTCTAGACTGAGCTGTCTTCAGGTTGCTTCTGATCTCCCTGACATGTTCTTCAGCTTCTTCTATAGACTCAGGGCCAAAAACTTTCTTTTCTCCAACCTGATTCCAGAACAGAGGAGTTCTGCACTTCCTGCCATATAGGGCTTCAAACGGCGACATCTTCAGACTAGCCTGATAGTTGTTGTTATAAGAGAACTCGACATAAGGAAGACTCTTATCCCAACTCTGGCTATTCTGGAGTGCACTAGCTCTCAACATGTCCTCCAGAATCTGATTCACCCTTTTTGTCTGACCATCCGTCTGAGGGTGATAAGCTGAACTGAAACTGAGGCGGGTGTCCATAGACTCATGCAACCGCTGCCAGAATCTAGATGTAAACTGTGTGCCTCTGTCAGAGACTATGATCTTCGGCACTCCATGAAGGCACACAATGCGTGACATGTAAAGCTCTGCAAGCTGCGGTCCACGATATGACTCCTTAACTGGAATGAAATGAGCCACCTTGGTCAAGCGATCCACGATGACCCAAATAGAATCATATCCAGACTGCGTTCTGGGCAAACTAGTGATGAAATCCATGCTGATCTCTTCCCACTTCCACTCGGGAATCTGCAGAGGCTGTAGCAAACCAGCTGGTCTCTGATGTTGGGCCTTAACCCGCTGACATGTGTCACACAAAGCCACATACTCTGCCACTTCCCTCTTCATACCATACCACCAGTAATACTGCTTCAGATCCTGGTACATCTTGGTACTGCCTGGATGAAGAGAGTAGGCTGAATCATGAGCTTCCCTCAAAATCAATTCCTTGATAGCCTTCACATCTGGAACACAGATCCTGCCTCTGAACCATAAGACACCCTGATCATCCTCTGTGAATCCTGGGGCTTTGTCATCCTTGATCAACTGTCTGATTTCCAGAAGGTACTCATCAGTGAGCTGCCCTGCTCGGATATCATGCTCCAAGGTTGAATCAACCTGCAAGGCTACTGCATCAGTATGGCCAAGAATACCCAAGTTGAGCTTCACAAACTCCTCATGCAACTCGGGCTGCTGCTCCTTGATCTCTAACACATTGCAGTAGACCTTCCTGCTCAAGGCATCTGCTACAACATTCGCCTTGCCTAGATGATAGTTGATATTCAGATCGTAATCTTTAATCAACTCTAGCCATCTCCGTTGGCGGAGATTCAGATCTGGCTGGGTGAAGATGTACTTCAAGCTCTTATAATCAGTGTATATCTCTGTCTTCTTGCCCATCAAGTAGTGCCTCCAGATCTTCAGAGCATGAACAACAGCTGCCAACTCTAGATCATGCGTAGGATAGTTTAGCTCATGCTTCCTGAGCTATCTTGAGGCATACGCAATCACACGACCCTCCTGCATGAGTACACATCCCAGACCCTGACGCGAAGCATCACAATAGACCGTGAAGTTCTTCTGGACATCGGGCATGACAAGAATAGGAGCAGAAGTCAACCTCGCCTTCAACTCCTCAAAACTAGCCTGGCATTCAGGGGACCATACAAACTTGGCACCTTTCTCAGTCAGCTTCGTCATCGGCTTCACAATCTGGGAGAATCCCTCAATGAACCTACGATAATATCCAGCCATACTGAGGAAACTCCGAATCTCAGTAACACTCTCAGGTACCTTCCAGTCCAATATATCTTGGACCTTGCCTGGATCAATAGATACTCCACCCTCTGAGATGGTATGCCCCAAATATGCAACCTTCTTCAACCAGAACTCACATTTGCTCAGCTTCGCATACAACTGATGCTCTCTGAGCTTCTGCAACACTAACCTCAGATGCTTCTCATGCTCTTCTTCATTTTTCGAGAATACCAGGATATCATCAAGGAACACCACGACGAACAGGTCCAAAAACTCCATGAAGACCTTGTTCATTAGATACATGAAGAATGCTGGGGCATTAGTCAAACCGAAAGACATCACTGTGCACTCATAAAGCCCATATCGAGTCACAAATGCAGTCTTCGGAATATCAGCTTCACGAATCTTCAGCTGGTTATAACCTGTTTGCAGGTCAATCTTCGAGAACACATGAGCACCCTTCAACTGATCAAACAGATCATCAATGCGAGGAATAGGGTACTTATTCTTGAAGGTGGCTTCATTCAATGCGCGGTAATCCACGCACATCCGTTGGCTTCCATCCTTCTTCGGAACAAAGATCACAGGGGCTCCCCATGGGGATGTACTAGGACGAATATGTCCCTTCTCTAACTGCTCTTGGATCTGCGTCTTCAGCTCAGCTAGCTTTTCGGCATCCATTCTATATGGTCGCCTGTATATAGGTGCAGTACCAGGAACTAAATCAATAGAGAACTCAATCTCGCGATCAGGTGGCATACCTGGCACTTTCTGGAAGACATCAGGAAACTCCTTGACAACCCGAATATCTGGCACCACAACTGCCTCATACACTCTGGCTGCCTCCATCATCTTTGGCGGTGCCTGATATGAAATCTCTGTCCATATGGATGCTTCACTGCAATGGTCCGCTGAGCACAATCAATAATACCATGATATCTGCTCAACCAGTCCATACCCAGAATAATATCGACCTCTTGCGACTCTAGGACGATGAGATGAGAAGGGAAGACTACCCCCCTTATGAAGAGACTCACATCGGGGCACATATACTCTGACAACATTTCTCCTCCAGGAGACTTGACTAGCAGCTTGTTTTTCAACAGAGATTTAGGCAGATTACATCTTGTTATGCATGGTGTTGATATAAACGAATGCGATGCCCCAGAATCGAACAACACAGTAACAGGATATGCATCAATGGAGAACGTACCGATCACCACATCAGGAGCCTCCTGAGCTGACTCCAGAGCCACATGGTTCACCTTCCCATGCCTGAAGTTCTGGCCACCATTCCTGTTCTGGTTCTGCTGCCGAGGTGCTGATGGAGCCTGCTGTCTGGTCGGGCACTGGTTGGCCAAGTGCCCCAGCTGGTGGCACTTGTAGCATGGACCAAGCTGCCCTGCCCCCTGTGCTGGACGGGGCTGCTGCGGAGCTGGAAGACCCGGGCGAGGTGTCTGAGCCTGGCGAGGCTGCTGCTGCTGGGGTGGAGCGTGGTGCTGTGGAGCGGGCTGCCGGTACTAGGGCGGCCGGTACTGCTGCTGCTGTTATGGGAACTATCTGGAAGCTGGAGCAGATGGAGCGTAGCGGGGACGAGTGAAGCTACCGGAGGATTGTCCCTGGAAGGCCATCTTCCTCTTGCGATCAGCATCGAGGCCCTTCCTTTCCTTCTCCACGACGAAGGCACTGTCAACCAGCTTCTGAAATGAGGAATACTCATTTGAAGCCAGGGCGTAGCGGAGTCCAGGGTTAAGTCCATGCCTGAAGCAGACAACAATTTAATTACTTGACAGATAGTGACCAGAAAGAAGTATGAAGGTATGAATCATGGGTTAGTGAAAAGATATTGACAAAAGAAAAGACTTGCCTGAAGCAATCCTGCTTCTTGTCATCATCGTCCACGTCACCCGGGGCGTAACGGGACAGCTGGGTGAACAGCGTGAAATACTCACGCACTGACATCGTGCCCTGCCTGAGGTCCTGAAACTCTCGGCGCTTCACCCTGATCTCGCCGGCGGGAACGTACTGGTCGCGGAAGGCCTTGCGGAACTCCTGCCAGGTGATGGTGTTGGCGTCCACGTGTGCGGTGGTGTAGGCAGTCCGCCAGTTCTTCGCCGGGCCCTGAAGCTGGTGCGCGGCGTAAAGAACCTTATCATGGTCCTCAACATGAGCAAGCTGCAACTTGCCCGCAATAGACTCGAGCCAATCGTCAGCATCCATCGGCTCGATCGCGTGGTGGAAAACTGGAGGGTGCGTCGTCATGAACCTCCTGAGAGAGTCATCCTGTCGGGGTGGCTGTGCAGCTCCTCCACCCTGAGCACCCTGGGCCATTTGCTGCATGATCTGGGCCATGTTCTGCATCATCTGGTTCTGCACCTGGGCCATCTGAAGCGGGTCGTACGAGGGCGGAGGCGGAGGTGGCGGAGGTGGGTGAGGCGGCTGGTTACCACCTGCCCCGCTCCCGCCAGCGTTACCCGCGCTGCTCCTGGTGTTAACCATCTGTTACATCTGTTACATTTCCAGGAGTAAAAGTGAGACATGATAGATAGATATATAACAACCCTGATTTGGTTAATTAATTCGATTAGTAAAACATTTTAAACAAATGATGTCGCTGCAACCTGACGGTCGCAACACACCAACAATCATTACAAAGAACCAAAACATTACATATGCACAAGTACATGTCATACAACGACCTACGAGATCACATAATTACGGTGGGCTCCTTACGAGTTTGGAGGACCTACTTTTAAACAAAATTTGAATTTTCAGCACAGACAGGCTACAGAAGTGGGAAAAAGGGTCAGACTTTGTAAAAATAGTTTTGTAAATTTGACGGCTGACTAGGGTAGCGTCCTACGGTCAACACGGCTTTGATACCACTCTGTGACACCCCAATTTTAAGAACAAGATGCATGTTCAGATTATGATCTTGATGTGATTGCTTCAACTGTCACTTGATATAAGACTGAGACAATATATTAAGTTTGTAGTCCTTTTGAGGCAGTATATTAACCATGACTACCAATTGGGTGCTGCTACTCTGAATGAAATAGCAAGTGCACATGAATTGAATCCGGAAAGCATGGTTAACTAAATGTGAATTGTGTCTGGACTGTCACACAAAAATAGAACAAAAAATATGTATTTTTATTCAATTTGTAGTATCAATCCTTCTACAAATCAACAATTTATAGTCAATGCTTCTAAAAAACAATTTATAGTCAACAATTGTGACACCCCAATTTTAAGAACAAAATTAGAGCACAATATATGTATGTCAGGATCAATTTTCATACATATATCCACATCATAGTAAATATCAAAACAATGCTTTATTAATATATCGAACATTATTACAAAAATAACCCTCGGGTCTGAAAGAAAAGTATAGACTCCCAGTCTAACTCTAATGAAGACTCTGATGAAGACGCGAAAAATAGGACTCCAACTCCACAGGAAGGTCGACCGGGGGTAGCGCCATCCTAGTACAGGTCGTCAGGGTTGTAGCCACCGTCCTCTGGATACTCCTGCTCCTCGTAGGCGTAGTCTCCAGCGTCTGGGTGGGGTAGCAGGGGGACAAAGAGGAAGGGTGAGTACATCGAAATGTACTCCGGAAGTGTAGGAAATATATGCTTATGAGGCTATAACAAAGGTAGGCTGACTTTGGTTGACTCAAGCGCCTAAAGCGACACATCCTATTAATCCTATGCACCTATTTACTAGGTTATAGACACAGACACTGTAGAAAAGTAGAACACTCGGAATCCACCGAGCAAACTGCACTTGGTATCCACCAAGCAACCACACTTGGAGTCTACCAAACACAACCCACACCTGAAGTCCATCAGGCAAACCACACCTGAAGTCCATCAGGCCACCCACAAGGCCGACTCGAAGAGTCCCCCCTGTGTATTAGTTCCATATGTCACGACATAGAGAGCTACCTTCCGTAATAACACCAGGTCTGCGCCCGAGCCTGGGAATCACTCCCGTACCAAGCAGTAACCCGCGTAGAAGAAGCCTCTGTACCCATGTCATATGGGACTAATGACCACATAAGGCTTCCCTAACGAACCAGTCCCAACCCACCAACTAATCTCGAAGAAGTCCAAGCCCGCTCGTGACTGTGAGCACGGCTGATATATCAGTTTTAATACTCTGCAGAGTTCGCACATCTTTACCCATGAGTCATGCATTTCCCATCACGCCAAACACTGCCGAGGTGCACAGCGGGGTCGCACTACAAGACCTTTACAAAGCCTCCTCCAAGTCCGTTCTACACGTTCACTAAGGTTTCACCGCTAATAGTGGATATACACACCACTGCAGAAGCCCCCTCTTGTGCCACAAATCCGACCCCGTGTAAACCCTCAACTTGGAGGAAACTAATTACTTAGCCAGTCCCAGAGCCATATAGGCCTCATGGTTTGCGCTGTTTTGCCGGGTTACTTGTCCAAGAACCGGGTCCTAGGGATCCAGACAGGATAAATCTAGCACGAGCCCAGAACCAAAAACCAAATAAGAGCTGCCAAATCCATGGCACAAAACCACCAGTACGGTCCATCCTGCCGGATTTACCTAACAACCATGTTACTACAAAAATTACCATGTCCACATTGTCTCATAGTTCATTATTCAGGATTATTAACAATTGACCACCATCCCATCCCAACATGACTGCAGGGCTAAGCATGACTTCTACCCAAACATCCCAAACCAGGCGACAAGGATAATAGAGCAAAATCTAGTAAACCATAACATGAGATTCAAATTTAGACACTGCATGCATCTACAGGATCTAACTACTCTAATACCAAAATTTAGACACTGCATGCATCTACAGGATCTAACTACTCTAATACCAAAAGTAAAATAAATCATAAGTGCAAGATGTTCAAGAACACTTGCCTGCGGGCTGGGTCGAATCTGCAGGATCACAGGAATAGGCGGGAACGTCCTCGTACTCCGCACTCTCTGGCCCAATCAACATACATGGCACATACGAAGCAAAATAAATAGCAGTACAACAAACAGTAGTAAAACAGTAAACTAACAGATCTACTGCGTAGAGAACAAAATTATGAATTGTTGACACTCCTTAATGGATCCACTCTAAGAATGAGTCACATAAAATAATAATCTAGTGAAAGCACAAAAGAGTGTACGGGACACTACTAACTCCACTTAACGTCAAGTTGTCATCGCCAACATGAAGCTAGCAATGTAATTATATCAGGGCACTGGATTTTAGAGATAGATATTTACCCGCAAGCGCACAGATAAACAAACCCGCTGTAGAGCATTTCTCCCAAGCTAGTCTCAGGTATCGTTATTTCTATTTTAGCCTAGAGACTAATCAATTCAAGATATGATGGTATTATAAGGACTTAACAGTATTTAATATGGCACACACTTATAGCAAGACTGATAACACACTAACTAATATGAACAGGAATCGGGTACAGAGTAAAAGATATGGTAAATATTTGATAAAAGATAACAGAGATCAGATCAATCAAGGATAAACTTAGAACAGTACCGCCTAGTAAGATGATGATTAGAACAAGTATTAATAAGGAACATCCCTAAGTTATTCTAATTACAAGTCATAGCATACATTGATTAGTGCAATTATATTTGGCAATCATTGGTTAGGTCATATCATATTTATAATCAAGAGGCAACTCCATAGCTAAGGTGTTAAGCAAAGTAACCCTTAAACCATGAGTTAACTGAGCCATACTGAACACTATATTCGGGAGGTGGAATACAGAGGACTCAACAGGTCTATCACACCCGCGATCTACCACTCTATCCGGAACATAGGAGGCATTCGCAGATAAATAATGTATAAGCACCATGCCTACACAGCATTCATCACTCACCCGTTGTACTTTAAGATGAGCGTTATACGAACATGAGTATAAACATAAAGATGAACTATCTATGCCAAATATATAATCAAAGCAGACTATAAGCATTATAACTAAGAATATAATCATTGATGTCTTAATCATATCAATTGTATTGCTATCTAGAACACAATAATGAACAATAAGGTGAATTAGATCATCGAGAAGAACTAAAGTACGAACTAGAACATTAACTAGAACAGGATTATGAACTAGAAGATGAACTAGACGATGAACATGAACTAGACGATGAACTAGAACATAAACAATGAAGAACAATGATGAACTAGAAGAGCAATTATGAAATAGATCCATAATGTTAATACAAGAGAGAAGATCTTGGGTTTACCGAGCCTTCTCGTGACTAGATCAGGAATCCAAGCGAAGCTTGCCTCCTCTAATCCTATTCTATCTACTAATCTAGGTGGATGTAGTCCTAAAGCTTCCGATTGATCTCCCTCTGGTGGGTCTAACCCTGATGAATGAATTGCCTGAAACCCTATTGCCTAGAGGGGGGTCAGGGGTCTGTTTATATAGCCCTGGGCGATGAATCGTGGCCCTTGGATCAAACCGACTTGAGGTACGGTCGAGATGCATCCTGGAGGTCGGTGGAAGTAGCTTGCAGAGGACGGAAGCGTGGGGGCTCCCTGGCCGACCGACCGGTGGGCCCTGTGGGACCGGTCGGTCCCACAGGTCGGCCTCTGGTGGTGTCCTTCCTTGTGGTGTCTTCTTACGTCCTCCGGAGTCTTCTAGAAGTATCCCGACGTGGCGGTTGCGTTATCTCCCGACGGTTTCCTTCTATGGGAAGCTATTGGTGCTAATTTCCTGGTTTAGTCCCTGCAGAATCATAACTCACCAAAACTCATGGAATATTGTCAGTTGAAGCCCTAAACCTTTGTTGGTGATCATATTCTTGCCCTTTTTATATTTATTTATCTCTTAATTATGATAGTTAACCAGTGTCAACAATTCCCCCAAGCTTATCTTTTGCTAGTCCCTTAGCAAACACTTCATGATGAATCTGGAACTGTTACTATGCCTCCACTTACGTTAAAACAAAAATCTTCCTTGGTTTAGAGTTAACTATTCTGACTTTCTCATATTACCTTTAACTATGGAGCTTTTGCCTTCACCTGGGTCTTTAAACAATTGAAAGACAGAACAATCAAGTTAAGCACTGTATCTCTAACTCTTTGATCAACCTTCATTCTGGAGTTTTTTATATATTTTCAAATGAAAATCAGAGATTCCTTTGTATGATACTCTCAAATCGCTCTTTTATATTTTATGATTCCTCACTGATGCATTTTTCCTTCTTTCTATGGATAAATATCTGGAGCTTTAAGAAGTGAAAAGCATATCTTACCAAGTCAAAGTTCAAAGTTTAGGAAGAAAGATGTCATACTCATAGATCAAGACCTTAGAACATTTGAAATTTGTCATCTCTTGCTGGCATATTGTAATTAGAGGGGCCATGGGCTATCATTTTTTTTCATACTTTTATCATAACTCTTTTTCTTTCTTTCTTTGAGGTAGTCGGACACTTGTCCCTTTTTATTTCCTCCTTTTATACTTTTGCATAGCCCATGCCTCTAACACAATACTACTTCGGAAGAGTGAATCTTTTAATAAAACATTCTTGATCTCTAGAGCATGATAAATTTCTCAACCATAACTAAAAACTTAGAACAAAGCAAGTAGCCTTATCTTAAGATCATATTAATGGCTCTGGGTAGGGATTCATGTGGTGTCATACAGGATCTCATCATGTGTTTTTAATCTTTTCAAAGTGTAAATCTCCAGAACTCTAGTATCTCTAGGAATTAGATAAACAACAGCTCAAACTTTTATATCATATCTCACAATTATCTAGACTTTTGATCAAGCATTTGTCATCCATAGGTTTTAGGTTCAGAGTTTATTCAGAACAGCTTTGTCTAAAACTCAAGAAAATTTAAGTTTGAACAGTAGGTACTTAAGAGGGATTACGGCAGAGCAACTATTCATCATTTTCATCATGAGCAAAATTAAGTTCATATCCACTTAGGCATTTATATAATATCTTTATTTGGTTTTGTAATAGTTATTCATCTTTTTAGGGGTTTCTACATTTATTAACCTGATCTAACTAAACCGAACTAATAATAATAGATAAAAAGCCGTGATACTTATCGTGATAACTGAGGGTGCTCTCCCCAAGCTGGATCTTGACGTGACCTCTTCCCCAGAAGATGAGTAGACCATCAGTAGTGGCTTAAGTCCCTCCTTTATTTCCTGCTGAACTTAAAAATAGACAACACAACTAGTGAAACTTGATTAAGTGTTAGTGATAAATATTCTTTCCCTTTATCTAGTTGTCTAAAGCTCTTAAGATCATTTATGTTTTTCCTTTCCACTAAGCAGAAATTCAGTAGTTCTCTATAGTGTCTCTTTTTAGATTTAATGGTGAGCCTTCATGTGCCCACATATTTTTGTCTCTCTTTTAATTAATGGTGAGCCTTCATGTGCCCACATATTTTTGTTTTTTTGAATTTATTTATGAAAAACTTAAGAGGATAAAGATACTTACGTGGATACATGGGGGTGCCTTCCCCCAAGCTGAATGTTGACGTAGTCACTTTGCAATGTAGCAGACTGGCAGTGGATATGTCCTTCCTCTATTTGAGCTTTGATTGATGTTGATGTTGTTAAGACAGTGCTCAAATAGTGGATGGAGCATTCAATTGTTCGTTAGCTTTTCTTGGCCTTTTAAATCCTGTGAAACTAAAATAGACAACAGAACTTGTGGAACAGATTAAGCATTAGTGATTGGCCACTCTAGCCTTCGTTGTTTAGAATTTCAGTAAGATCTCTTTCTCAATATTTATATATATTTTTATTTTATTTTATTATTATTATTTTGCTTTCTAACGCAAATATAATTGCTTAAAAAGTAAATATGATGCTAATAGTAAATGATCATGCTTTATCTGATTATGCAGTGATAAGTTTAATGCTAATGATTATGGATAACTACCGAGTTACCTTCCGGCGAGGATTCGACGTTTATAGTCTATCGAACAAGACTCCTTGTATGCTCTCTATTCTTCCTTAGGTGTATTAGCGGATCCTGAGAAGTACCTCGATGATTTCATGTCAGTAGAACTCTCTTTCCTTCTCCATACTTGCTTGACTGGTGGACTTATCTCCTTTACTTCTTCGTCCTTCGTTTCCTTCAATGGGACATCTTCACTTCTGGTAACTTCTCCTTCATAGTCAGCCCATCCATCCTTGATTTGTCGTCTCTTGTTGTGTTGGGATGTGCGGCGTCTCCTTCTTGAGTGGTTCTTCTTTTCCTGTACATTAGTGGCATAACTATTGAAGTAACAGCGTACCTTCTCTCTGAAAAACTAGAAGTGGATCTCTCCAGATCTCATGTAGATGATGGTGCCAGTGGTGTTGAGGAAAGGTCTTCCTAGGATGATGTGAATGTCGTCTTCTTTTCCCATGTCTAGTACTAAGAAGTCAGTGGGAACATAGTGGTCTTTAATTTGGATCATCACGTCTTTTATCATTCCTTCCGAAAATCGATAAGTTTGGTCCGCCATCTGCAGCTGCACATATGTCGAATACATAGGTCTATTTTTATATAAGTGTTCATATGTTACCTTAGACATTATATTGACACTTGAGCCAATGTCGCAGAACGTCTTGTGGAATGTACTTCCTTCGATCTTGCAATCGATGGTGGGTACGCCTGGGTCATCTCTCTTAGCGAGGAATGGTGATGCAAGAAGGTGGTCGTATTCTGTTTGGACAGAGTTGACCATCCATACTGTGTCTTGATGTGGTTGTGTAGCCTTGTTCTTCCTTCTTCTGTTTCTATTCTTCTTCTTTGATGATATGATGTTTGTATCTTCATAGGGCATCTGAGGGTGGACTTTGGTAGTGAGTGTACGGCTCTTGAAGCTGAATCAATCTTTGTTGCCTGTGATTGTGAAACAGATCTTGGCGCTGTCCGCGTAGATGATGGCTTTGGTTGAGCTTAGGAACGGGCGTCCAAGAATGATGGGTGCTCTTTTGTCTCCACCTGTTTCAATGATCATAAAGTCTGCACATATATACGAGCGTCCCACTCGTATACAGATGTCTTCTAGAATTCCCAATGGGTAGCATAGTGTCTGATCTGCAAGCTGCAAACACATGGTTGTATATAATAGAGGTGCACCATGCATTTGTTCGTATATTACCCTTGGCATAATGTTGACGCTTGCTCCAAGGTCACAGACTGCTTCTTCAAAACTGTGAGGTCCAATATGAATTGGAATCACAGGTCTTCCTGGATCTCCTTTCTTTGGGGCAATGGAATCGTCCATCCATTCCCTCGAAGGTCTAGGTATGGGGTGTCCTGCATCAAAGATGTCTACAAGATTTGCAGTTTCTAGCTCTTTTGGACTTCCTGGAATCTTACCGTTTTTAGTCATAGGGACTGAAGCTGCTAACTGAGATAACTGAGATTCTATCATCTTATTAAAGCTATGCTGATTCTTTATGGCAGAAGTAAAGCTATCCATTCTAGTATTAATATTTTCAAGTAGTTTATCATTGGAAGCTATCTTTTTAGACATATTATCAATAATTTTATTTTGATTAGATATCATCTCTCTCAAAGGTGGTTGATTAAAAGTATTACCTTGGTAATTACCTGAGTAGTTACCTGAGTAATTAGGCCTTAATTGTTGGTTCCATCCTTGAGCTTGTTGAGGACGATAGTTGGTGTTGTTGTTGATGTACTTCGCATCCTCTTGAATCTCAGGGCAGTTGCTCCCTGAATGACCAGTGCCTCCACACTCTTCACATGTCATGCGAGATTCGTAGATTTGCTTGACGTCTTCTCTCTTGGGAGTGTGTTCATCAAACTTCTTCATGAGTAGGTCAAGTTTGGCAGACAACATGTCTACTTCCTTTAGTTGATGTATTCCTCCCCTCTTGCGTGGCTGAGAGCGTTCCTCATTCCATCCTTGGTTCGAGGCCATCTTCTCTATGAGTATAGTTGCATTGTTGATTATGAGTGATAAGAATGATCCTCCAGCAGCGGCATCTACATTCTCACGGGTACTTGAAGTGAGCCCGTGGTAGAAGGTCTGCATGAGTAGCCAATTCTCCATCCCGTGGTGAGGGCATTCTGATATGTAGTCTTGAAAGCGTTCCCAAGCTTCTGGGATTGATTCTTCATGTTGTTGTTGGAAAGTTGAAATCTTGGCACGGAGGGCATTCGTCTTGCCCACTGGAAAGAACTTTGCTAGGAAGGCAGTTGAACAGATCGCCCACGAGGTGTTTCTAAGAATGAGTCACATAAAATAATAATCTAGTGAAAGCACAAAAGAGTGTACAGGACACTACTAACTCCACTTAACGTCAAGTTGTCATCCCCAACATGAAGCTAGCAATGTAATTATATCAGGGCACTGGATTTTAGAGATAGATATTTACCCGCAAGCGCACAGATAAACAAACCCGTTGTAGAGCATTTCACCAAAGCTAGTCTCAGGTATCGTTATTTATATTTTAGCCTAGAGACTAATGAATTCAAGATATGATGGTATTATAAGGACTTAACAGTATTTAATATGGCACACACTTATAGCAAGACTGATAACACACTAACTAATATGAACAGGAATCAGGTACAGAGTAAAGGATATGGTAAATATTTGATAAAAGATAACAGAGATCAGATCAATCAAGGATAAACTTAGAACAGTACCGCCTAGTAAGATGATGATTAGAACAAGTATTAATAAGGAACATCCCTAAGTTATTCTAATTACAAGTCATAGCATACATTGATTAGTGCAATTATATTTGGCAATCATTGACTAGGTCACATCATATTTATAATCAAGAGGCAACTCCATAGCTAAGGTGTTAAGCAAAGTAACCCTTAAACCATGAGTTAACTGAGCCATACTGAACACTATATTCGGGAGGTGGAATACAGAGGACTCAACAGGTCTGTCACACCCGCGATCTACCACTCTATCCGGAACATAGGACGCATTCACAGATAAATAATGTATAAGCACCATGCCTACACAACATTCATCACTCACCCGTTGTACTTTAAGATGAGCGTTATACGAACATGAGTATAAACATAAAGATGAACTATCTATGCCAAATATATAATCAAAGCAGACTATAAGCATTATAACTAAGAATATAATCATTGATGTCTTAATCATATCAATTGTATTGCTATCTAGAACACAATAATGAACAATAAGGTGAATTAGATCATCGAGAAGAACTAAAGTACGAACTAGAACATTAACTAGAACAGGATTATGAACTAGAAGATGAACTAGACGATGAACATGAACTAGACGATGAACTAGAACATAAACAATGAAGAACAATGATGAACTAGAAGAGCAATTATGAAATAGATCCATAATGTTAATACAAGAGAGAAGATCTTGGGTTTACCGAGCCTTCTCGTGACTAGATCAAGAATTCAAGCGAAGCTTGCCTCCTCTAATCCTATTCTATCTACTAATCTAGGTGGATGTAGTCCTAAAGCTTCCGATTGATCTCCCTCTGGTGGGTATAACCCTGATGAATGAATTGCCTGAAACCCTATTGCCTAGAGAGGGGGGTCAGGGGTCTATTTATATAGCCCTGGGCGATGAATCGTGGCCCTTGGATCAAACCGACTTGAGGTACGGTCGAGATGCATCCTGGAGGTCGGTGGAAGTAGCTTGCAGAGGACGGAAGCGTGGGGGCTCCCTGGCCGACCGATCGGTGGGCCCTATGGGACCGGTCGGTCCCACAGGTCGGCCTCTGGTGGTGTCCTTCCTTGTGGTGTCTTCTTACGTCCTCTGGAGTCTTCTAGAAGTATCCCGACGTGACGGTTGCGTTATCTCCCGAGGGTTTCCTTCTATGGGAAGCTATTGGTGCTAATTTCCTGGTTTAGTCCCTGCAGAATCATAACTCACCAAAACTCATAGAATATTGTCAGTTGAAGCCCTAAACCTTTGTTGGTGATCATATTCTTGCCCTTTTTATATTTATTTATCTCTTAATTATGATAGTTAACTAGTGTCAACATGAATCTAACGCAAGTTGAACGGGTCAAAACGGAGTTAAAATGCAAAAGTTATAAGCGTTTGAAGTTGGATGACAATTCTGTAAATCCTGTGAACTCATTTTCATATTTTAAATAAGCTAAAAACTGAAAAAGAATTGCAGCAGGACTGGGCCTCAATTCGGGAAAACGCTGAGGGCTAGATCGGAAAGATCCGCAGACTCATCGCACAGTGAGGGACGGAGCGCGGGTTGATTCGTGAGTAGATCGAGGGCTCTTTTGCAAAATGACCGTGACCGGTCTGTGCTGGCATGCGACTGCCGACGTGGTGCAGACGTGGCGCTGACGCGGCGCTGCGTGGCGCTCGCCTATTGGCTCGGTGTGCCCCGCAGGCAGTGGTCGCGTGAGCTGGCCCCCGGTGGACTGAGTCCACGGCGTCGAGTGGCCGGTGCATACCGGTTCACTTGCAGGTTCTAATCTCGGCCATCCAAGACGGATCCGACGGCCTAGGCCGAAAAGGGAGAACAGGGTGACCGCCGGCGGGGAAGGGCACGGCGGCGCCTGGGCTCTACATGGCGGCGCCATGGGAGGGACTCGCCGGAGTGCTCGGATCGGGCCCTAGAGACTAGTAGAGACCTAGGAGAGAGGTGGAATCGGACGGGCAGCTTATAGCGAGTCCGTAGGTAGGGTTCACGTCGTCGGCGGGGGTCCGGTTGAGGGAGTTCGACGGGGAGGAAGACTGCTCGCAGCTCGGATCTCCGGGAAGCACGAAGAAGGGTGCGCCGACTCCGACTTTCGTCGAGGAAGGATCTCCTGGGTGCGGCTTGCTTTGGCAGCTCCGCTGGAGGTCGGAGGGAACCGGTGGGGGGCCTTCTCGGTGCGGCAGTGAGCTCCGCAGAGCCCTCCAATGGCAAAGGCGGCGGCGGGCTCTGGAGACTCTAGATGGAGGGGCGAGGGGTGTTTGCGGAGGCGGCGCAGGGTCGGGGTGGGACACCTATTTGTAGGACGAGGGTAGGAGGGGTGGCGGCGGGTTCCTGTTGCCGATCGGGCGGACGGAAGGGAGGTGTGGCGTAGCCTGAAGGGCGGGGGAGAGCTGTTGGGGACGATGGCTGGCTGCGGGTCCCGCTCATCAGCGTCTGGGAGAGGAGGGTGCGGCGTTGCAGCAGTAGCTGCTTGCTGGCTCGGTACGGGGAGGGGGGTGGGGAGCTCGTGGGCCGCTGCTGGCGCTCTGGGCCGGGGAAGGGAGAGGGGGACGGGTGCGAAGGGGAGGGGGTGGTGGTGGTTCGTTCGGTCGACGGGCCTAGCCCAGGTAGGTGCGAGCAGTGGAGAGGGAGTGGTGCTGGGCTAGCCAGTGCAGTGGGCCGGAGCAGGAGAAGGTGAGGGAGTGGGCTCCGGTCCGGTGGGAGAGGGGAAGGTGTGTTTGGGCCGGCCAGATGGGAAGGGTTTGAGGTTTGAGGCCTAAGCCAAGCTGCCTTCCTTTTGTTTTCCATTTAAACTCATTGCAAAAACACTTCTAAATCCAATTTCAAAACAGTTTGAAAACAAATAAATCTGAAGAGTTTTGAAAACATTTCCCTAGTTTTTGGAAATAAAAGTTGAGTTTGGTTTTGTAAAACTTTTATAATTTTTTTTATTTCTTTTCTTAAATAGAATAAACTCGATTCGCCCTATACGGGTTTAAGAAAATTATTTTCCACACAATAAAATATGCAATGGCATGAATGCAATATAAAAAATGATAAATAAATTTTATTTTCCTCCACTAATTAAATAACCAACCCATTTAATTTCTAATTTATTTAATTTAATTGGGGAAAATTTAAATCAGGGTGTTACAACAATCTCTAAACAATTTACAGTAGGAAAGCATTTGATACATTGCATTGGCATGTGATCTCATATCCATGGTTCTTGGATTTGGTTCAGTCTTTCCTGGGTAAGCATCGGTAGTTTTCTTGTCTTAATGTGTCATTGTCTGTTCAAGTATTCTATGATGATTTAGTAGTGTGGCACATCAGGTGTGTCCAGCTAAAAGAGGCCAGGTGTTTGAAGGGTAATAGCGAGACCTCTTTCCATCCAGTAATGTGTATTATTTTTTTTTGAATGTCACTGTTCTTTGAATGCTGATGCTGCCCTGTCCTTTGTCTGCCCCAGAACCTTAGGTGACTCTAAATGTCATGTCAAAGCTTACAGAGACCAACCTCAAGTTTCTTTTCCACATCTAACTGCTGACAGATGTGAGTACAGACATGAGTAGGGACATGATTTTTTTTCCATTAGGACATGATAGGAGGATGCTTTGCTTCTTTGCAACGTACTATGTGGTGTTGGATGCTAACGTTCCATCCCTCACGATGGTGAACAGGTGTGAACTAGGTGAGAACACAACCACCTCTTTCAAGTGATTCTAGCATGGTGGTATCTCCCATAGCACGAGCCTTCCCCTCAAGCAATGATTCAGTTGATTACTTGATTTTGCCTTAGCTTTGCATTCTAAAAGGTGTTCTAATTGGAGCTTCAAAATACTAACCTTTTAATCGATTATGGTTCCTTAAATAATTTTCTGAATTCTTTTCTAAATAGGTCAGTACAAGAGCAAGCTTGGCTTGATTGCTTTATAATTGAATTGGTCGAATGTTGTACCGATTTACTTGTATCTCCATTTCTCCTAGATTTGAAGCAGATAAAATCTTCAGCAAATGGACAAGCTGCTGTTGATTTCTAGGGTGCTTGTCAAATATGACTTTTTGTTCTGTGTTGCAGACCCTTATTTGTTCAAAACTGAAAGTTAGTTTGAGGTTACCTTGTTAGCTGGTGACATTGTAATTGTCTGAAAGGTAATATTTTTTTCACAGCCATAGTTTTTAAATCTTCTTCCATGTTGTTAATACAATTTTGATGCTTTTCAAATGCATGGCTGTAGCAGATAATTAAACACACCACCACTTAGCTGACATTTTTTTTTCTGAACTAAGTTTTTTTTTTTAATTTCTGTTCATCGATGTTATGGGTTATGTAAAATGATCATCAATTTTCCCAGCAGCTGCACTAAACATATATATGATTATTTGTCCTGCATTTGTCCTCTCTTTTCTCTGAAATACAGATTAGTCGATGTTTAGAAAAAAATGAAAAAAATGTTACAAGTAGTATCTTTAGCATAATTTTTTACATTGGTGTTTATGTTTTTCTCTCATTTCAGTGTGAGTTGAATCTTCACTTTCTCATTTTAGTACTGACCTATTAGCTAATTAATACAATTTTGATCGAGATAAACTTATAATGTGGCAGTGTATGAGGATGGTGGCTAATGAACAATTGGTAGAGTTGGATATATGGGGATGAAGTGAAGGAAGGCTTTAGGAGGAGCAGAGCTTCACCGCTTAAGATTCCTGACAAATCTGGCCAAGAGCAGAGCTTCACCGCTTAAGATTCTTGACAAATCTGGCCAAGAAACTATTAGCTCCCTGAATCCTTGCTTTGTGCTTTAGATGGAATTGACTCACATCTGATTTTCAGTTTGTAAGCGTTTTTTGTGGATATGTTCTTGCATGGATGCTAAGGACAGAATCCTCTTTATGACAAGTTAGCTACTCATGCATTATTTTTGCAGTGATCTGCTGAACTGTAGGTACCTTTATTGGCTGCTAGCTGCTAAGAAAAACTAACATTTCATCTCTCCCTTTCCTACTAAACATAGGATGGTGAGGAAAATAAGCAACATGGAAGCATTATAACTGATGGCAAGGAAAACTGATGTCAAGGAGAACCACAATTTTGGTTTTGGCACTTCCTTTTCTGGAGGCCGTGGCAATGATAGGAGTCATGGGAATATCAATGTACTTGTTTCTCAAGCTATTTAGAGACCTAAGATAATTTGGTTCATTCACTGGGATTATTTATTTTGATACTCTGACTAACAGCTGAGTGTTGCCGTCAGGAACTGTCAATTCTTTAGAAATTCAGTGCCTTGAGTGTTAGTTTTTGTCCCTGTTTCCCACTAAATTTCAGTGTTAACTTTCAGCCAGTGTTTTCCTCCAAAATCTAGTGGATTCACCAAATAGTCCATTAGCAAATGGAGATAAACTTAATTTTAGTTTTTAGTGGACTTTTGTCATTGCTCCAGAGTTTAGGCAGTTCAATCCGCACCAACTAGAACACCGCCCTTAAGTACAACCAATCTCATTTGGGGCTCTTAGCTTGCTTTTGCTGTCTATCCGTTTATGCTTTTTGTTCATTAGATGGAAAAGAAAAACAATGTTTTGCTCTCTATCCTTATGCTACCATTACGTTACTAGCAGTTATGAAGTTTATTTGCTAGCCGTGCATATCGCTTATCGTGTGCTAAGGACTATTGGTTGAATTGCTATTCTCTAGAATTAGTTAATTGACATTACCTTGTGCATCAAATCAAATAGCTTAGATGTTTCCATAACTGAATATGCTTGTGTCAAACTTATGAAACCAGAATGACTTATTAATTTGGAAGATATGGTGTACATTAAAAACATGTATTAATACGCCACATCAACCGGTCTTGTGCTTTGTATCATTGATCGGCCTTTGTGTCATTGCTAGATTGAGCGGGGAGCGGCCTTGCACAGCCGCACCGATGCCTCCCCAAGTGGCCCCAGCTCCAGTACGTGCGCCGCTGCCACATCTCACGAGGTCTGCGTCAAGCAGTACCCACTCAAGCAGGGACACAAGCATGATCATAGGAGAATCGACTTCACGAAGGAATGAGGATAGGTTCCCCTATCCATGATCTATTTTTTTGTTTAATTTTTAGTTCTGATTTGTATGTTATAGTTCATATGAGATTACAAATATTTTGTTCTCACTAATTCTGTATGAATTGACTGTTGATTACAAATAAATAAATGAGAACACAAGCCTTTTGCTTCCAACCATTGAAAGGTGTTGCATGTTGCCTCCATCCGTTTTTATCATTGGTGGTGGCATTTCATGTTGCAACTGCTGGTGCTCCCTCCAATTCATCATTTAAGGTAACTGAAGAGTCATGGATTTTCATCTACAGTAGTGTACTTGCGCTAATGTTGCATGCTCAGTCATATTGGGGAGCCTATCAATTACAGTATGTTTGAAAGAGGGGCAGAAGCAGTTAAAGCACTTGAAACTTATTTGTTGTTGTCATGTTAAAATCATTAGTCCCTACAATGCTCAAAAAGCCTTTTATTTAGTTATGTATAATAGTTACCTACAACCAGCCAGCATTATGTATATACAATGTCATAGAAAGTCGGAAACAAGTATCATTTATTTTTCCACCGAATCCTTGCAAGGAGCAGTCACCTCTCTTATTTCCATGTTGTGGGATGATCGGATGAGAACAAAATTACCATTCATTGATGATGATTATAAAGCTCAAACCGAACTTAATCCCCTTAATTTTTGGCCAACTCAATTGCTATCATTGAATTATATAGGTCAATGTTAGTTTGTCTAGGCTTCTGACAGTGGTTGTGCATTTCTGAAGAGGTTGTCCAGGCTCAGAAGTGAATGCATTGCGGCGGCTATTGCTGCAACCACTTCAACATAAACTGTTTTGCAAGAAGGAAACATGCAGCTGCAAGAATATTATTTTAAAGTCGGTATTTAATTTTATAATATAATATTATTATCTTATTGTGTGATCCGTGTTTTCTTAGTATAAAAGTTTTGTTGTCCCGTAGCAACGCACGGGCACGCTACCTAGTTAACAACAACATGTATCATCTCTTTTAATGTTTGTTTGGCTGTACACTTAGCCAATTTTAATGGGGTTTTATTTGAGTTTCATTTGCATTAAATATGTTGTCACATAAGTATTTTTGATGACATGACATTGCATTTAAAAAGAGAGGAGAAATAAGTTTCATCTAGATGAAACTATACTTGGCCATGAGGCACGAGGCCCGCCAGCCCGGCCCACGCTACTCCCCGTTGTGTCGACCAACACTAGGTGACCCAATGGCTAATCGGCGCAAAGCCGAGCTCACAAAGAGCGTCACAAGAATCTACCACTAGTGAGGTAGCTCAATGACACGAGCAATCCACTAAGGATGCCTCTTGCCGCTCCGGCGAGGTGAGGCTCCCAAACCTCTCACAATCACGATCGGTGGTGGCCAAGAACAATCTCCTTCTCTTGCCAACAACACCACAACGCCTCCAAGCCGTTTAGGCACCGGCAAATGCCAAGAGTAACAAGAAACTCAAAGCCGATGCGAAGAACTAGTGCCACTAGATTGAACTCTTTTAAATCACGCACTAGATCACTCAATCTCACTTGGTTTAATCAAATCAACTTGGGAGATGAGTTGGAAGGCTTGCCAAAGCTCACTAGTATGCCTAGGAATCAGAATGTGCAAGAGACCAACCAAGTGAGCCGGCCAAGCCCCTTAAATAGGCCACACAAGTCGCCCGTTGGGCTGAAAACGGAGGCATCGGACGCGCCAGTGTCGGGGCCAACAGACGCTACCCCAGCGTCCAATGCTCCGATGAGCACCACGTGTCCCCCTGCTATGAATTCAGTCCGTTAGATCCCAACGGTCATTTTTCTTTGCGCCACGGTTAATGTGACATCGGACGCGCCGATGCCAGGCATCGGACGCTCCGATGCCACTGCTTGTTTCAGCATTTTACTGCGCCACAACGGACGCTCCGACACCTTCACATCAGACGCTCAACCCCTGCATCCGATGACCATGCAGAGAGGTTCCAGAGAGGGCCAAATCACATCGGACGCGTCCGATGGATCCGCATCGGACGCAGGCCAGCGTCCGATGCTCCCTGGAAAGCACGCTCGCGCCATGTCACCTGCATCGGACTCTGCAACAGTGTTTTCTCAGCGTCCGTTGCGAGCGTCCGATGCTCCTTCAACTTCTGACAGAAACTAGGGTTAACCATCGGACGCTTGGCCCAGCGTCCGATGCTCCCGCTGCCAGCGTCCGATGCTGATAACTCAGCACCTTTCGCTTTCTAACTTCTACCCTTGCTCCCATGCGCCAACACCAAAGTGTTTCAACACTTGTGCACGTGTGGTAGCATTTTGCAAAGTATTTTCCAAGGGGTTTTGTTAGTCACTCACTAGGTCTATAGCATCAATATGTTAGAGAACTACTAGTGACACTTGAACATCGCATAAGCCGTGAATTAACTCCTCTTAATAGTACGACTATCTATCCTAAATGTGAACACACTCGCTAAGTGTCTTGATCACGAAAACAAAGAGCCCTATAGGTTATACCTTTGCCTTCGGGCCTCTTTGCTCCATCTATTCTCTTCTTCGTTTCACCAATGGTAGAGCACTTGATCTCTTGAGTGCTTGTGGCGGTCACCATCCTTCATGGTTGCCACCTTGCTAGCTCCACCACTTGGCTTGGTCACAATCCTTTCTTATAAGCTACACACATGCTTAGCAATAGGATTAGACCAAATAGGTTTCATCAATTAACCAAAACCAAACTAGGGCTTTCACCGAGGCCTGCCTGGCCCGGACCTGGGCTGATGCAGAGGCACGAGGCCCAGCCCGGCGGCCCGCCGTGCCTCGGTCGGCCCGTCCCGGTCGGGCCGTGCCTTGGTTGGGCCCGGGCCGGGGCGGGCCCTGTTGGCCATGTATAGATGAAACTCTCTTGGCACGAATACCAACCTCTATGAGTCATGAAATTTAATGTCTATGAAACTTTAGAATAAAACTCTCACTCTCAATGGAGAGGTTCATTCAAGTTTCATTTTATTTTATATGACATGGTAGTCTTGGAAATAACGAAATGGAACTCATCATTGAGATTGACCTAATAACACACCTAATCCACATAGGTTGAGTTGAGTTGGATAAGGAGGTGTTCGTTTTCTGGCAAAAAAAATTAGTCTGTCACATCAGATGTTCCGGTACTAATTTAGTCTATTAAAAAAAATTAATTATAAAACTAATTACACTGTCATATGCTAATTAACAAGATAAATCTATTAAGGTAAATTAATCTGTCATTAGTAAACGTTTACTGTAGCACCATATTGTTAAATCATGAACTAGTTAAGTTTAATAGATTCATCTCGCGAATTAGCCTTCAGTTGACAAATTGGTTTTTAAATTACTCTATTTTTAATAGACTAAATTAGGACCGCAAAATCCGATGTGGCAGGACTAAAAATTTTTGCTGGGGAAACGAACAACCCCTAACTATTGTGATGAATGATTTTATAATTAGTTAAATTTCACTTCAACATCTTTCAACCCTTAACTAGTTATCTACCCTAGTACCTATCAACCCATGTGAATTGGTTAGGGTAGATTGATGTGCAACCAAATAAGTGGGTTAGGCGCATATTTGTTAGACCTTGTATAGCAATAAAGTTGTGTTTGATGTAACTATAAAGTCATTTGTTTTTATAGGTCATTGTCAAGGGGCATAATGAATCAAATATTGATCATAGCTATCTAAGAGCAAAAACATCTAATAATACACACTGCTTTTGGTTGTACGGAAGTTCATACTTTCGGTCTAACCAAATAGTAAACTTATCTATGGTCCACATGTTTTTTTCACTAAGTTTTTTTTCTCGTATACATAAGCTGGTTATAAGCCACTTCTTTTCTCTCTCCTCTCATTTCTTCTTCATATCAACATACAACCATTTATAGGCCTTTATTAAGAGAAATAGTATTGTTTCCTGAAAGGTACGGTGCTTGAAGTGCTCCAATAGTTGGTTGGCATTAACGGATAGAGGCCTAAACCTTTTTTATGTTGCTATGTACTCCCTCTAATCTAAAATATAAGTCATTCCAAAAAAAATAGAGAGTCAAAGTTTCTTAAGTTTAACCAAATTTATATAATAAGATAATAATATTTATGGTACACATTAGATTCTTTGTTAGTTATATTTTCATGGTATGCCTATTTGACATTATAAATCTTTATGTTTTTAATAATCTTGGTCAAATTTAAGATGTTTTGACTCTCCCAAGATTTTTAAAATGACTTGTAATTTAGAATGGAGGGAATATTTTATAGTTTAGTTCAAGATCAACTCTAAGAGTCTCTTTGTATCATTTCTTCTTGATGCATATAGGTTCAAGTGAAAAAGGTATTCTACTAGTTGTTTAATTGAATTTCCAAATATTATCATTCTTTTGTTTATCGACATTTATGTTATTGATTAACAAAAGAGTCTCAAATGGTTAAGTTGTATACAAATTTAACATAAATATCGACTAAACGGTATGATCAGCGTATGATTTGAGTAGGATAAGGATCGGAGATTTGATAGCCGAACTTCCGCAATCCAGGAGGGGTGCTCACTCCTACTCCCTCCGTTTTAATTATATAAGATATTTGACTTTTCTAGATATATTATTTGTACCATGTACTCCCTCCATTCTAAAATAATTATCGTTTTTGCTAAAAAACAACTTTGACTAGATATATTAAAAATATTAATATTAATAGTACATAATTAATATCATAAAAAAATCTTTGAATCTAGTTTTTTAGACATACAAATATTGTAAATATTTTTTTTGTAAATCTAATTAAACTCGCTGTACGAAATCCTAAAAGTTATTTTGGAACGGAGGGAGTATCTATATAAGTGGAAAAGCTACATATAAAAAAATAAAAAAACTAAAATGTCTTATAAAAAAACTAAAATGTCTTGTAAAACTATTCTTGCAACCAAAGCGGCAAACACAGTCTACCCATCAAACCAACTCGATCAGTGTTTACTGTTTACACACTGAGTACCGAGGTTTAACTGAAACGCAAGTTTAATCAATCCTACTACGCGGCAACGTCCATGGCTACGTAGACAACCCACCTTAGTCCCTTGCACAGAACCTCAAGTGACGCGGCCCTCGTCTCTGGGACGAACATGTTACATTTCTAGGATCGACTAGCAGTAGATCTTGCGGGGAAGAAACATAAATCGATTGAAAACTCGTTACCGAATTGTTGACGTCGCGTCATTCCAGCGGCGAGGGTGCAGTGGAGCTCCAGACAGTACGGTGGACGTCGGCGTGATGCTGGTGGCACTTCCCGTCACTGACAGCACGTCCCTCTAGATCGGATTAGGGTTTAGGTGGGGCAGCAGGGTTTCTGGCGAACCTCGTGTATCGTGCCACTAACCCCCACCTCTCTATATATGGTGTTGTGTGACATGGGCCCACCAGCCACCTATTGGGCTGGACGCCCCCGATCAGGGCGTTGGATCAAGGCCCAGTCTGACCGTTGGGTCAGACTGGAGGAGATCAATTCTAACATTCTCCCCCTTGATCTCATTGTTGACGGTCCTTAATGTCAATATTATACCATCAACTAATGCATGAAATGATACTAAATTAATTACAAAGCATAGTTGTAGGGTTTGAAACTAACAAGTTCCACGAGTTTTGGTGCTCTCACTTGTTTTGCAGGATTATCAATATTTTACCATATAAAAGTATCTCAAGTGATGAAACAGAGCACACCATTGCGAAGAGCTCGTCGAGACGATCGAAACGGACATATGGTTTGCTACATTTGGAGTCCCGATGAGAGAGTCCTCGATGGATACGACTTGGAAGATTCTAGAACATTCCAGAAGACATGAGAAGACGACCCACGGAAGGCGGGGCCTACCTGTCATAGGGTGAGACCGACCGGTCTCCTCCCTAGACCGGTCGGTTGGGTGTTGGGCCCAATTTCGTCCCCCTTCGCATGACGCACTCCCACCGACCTCTCCAACACGTTTTGGCCCATTTAGGCCCAAGTGCATATGACGAAGGATTTAGTCCCACATCGCTTGCCCAAGGTGGAGGGGAGGCCAGGAGCCCCTATATAATAAACCCAGGACCCCCTGAGGCATCATCATCATTACGGAGTATTTGTAGAGGCGTCCCTCGAAGGACAACCTCTCCTTCCTAGAGAATTAGGTTTAGATTTTCCAATGTAATAGCTTAGCTTTAGTCGGGAGTTAGGGAGAGCGGAGCTGCGCTCCGGTTTCAGAGGAGTCTTCAGAGTTTTGGTATGTCTTTGTATCTTTTCTTTGTAAGACTTATGCTTTAATATATTTATCTTCTCTATTTACTTTATGCCTTTCATATTATGATTAGTATAGTTGTTATATCTTGGCATGAGATCTTTGCTCGTATTGAGTGCTCTAGTTATAGGCCATAATTAGAGTAGTAATCGATAGATTAGACATGGTGTTTAGTCTATAGGTTACCTGAGGTTGCGCTCAATCCTCCGGATAGTTGTGGTAGCTACAGGGGTGACAGCTTTGTAGATTGTTATAATCCACCACGTTAGGATTGATGTTTTCGTAGAGCTTTTTGGCAGCCTTCCCCTGACTACCTTCTTCCCAGTCTTTTTCGAGAGTCAGAAAGGTACTGTTGCTCCAAAGTGCCAATGTTTATAACTGCTATATCTTTTCATCTTTGTTACCTTAGAACCCAAGTAATAGAGAAGTACATAGGAACCTCGATCTCTCCCGTTGTCCTCCCACTATAGTTACCTTTACATTTATCTTTAAATTCTCTTTATTGTGCTTCCATTCAATATCATATCATTTATCAATTACTCCTGCTTTAGTCTAATTAGTACTCTGAGTTAGTAGATGCATGATAGTGAGTTATCAGATTCTTGACCCTAGCTTCCCTATGGTAAAATATAAATAACGATCCTGGAATACTCCCGGTAAAATGCTACAATGATGTTCTGTGCGCTTGCGGAATCTTTTATATTCTTATTTGCGTTAACAAACGTCAACACTTATCTTATACTTTAACTTCTTATTCAAATTCAATTTCCAATCTTCTTTATTTCTGTTCCATTCCATTACAGATTAGTGCATAGAGCATGGTCCATCGTCACGGTCAGTCGCCGATAGATTTAACAGCTACAATCCACTTCTCTATTATGAAATAGATCATTTAACCTTGGGACCCTTTATTGTCCAGAAATCATAGGCCTTACCATAAAACCCATGTCGACTGTATATTCTCTAAACACACTGGGTGGTAAGCCCTGAAAAACGGATCCGTAATATTTTCACATCTAAAGGTATGATTCTGGACTTTCTCCTTCACAACGTACAACCCAATGTCAATGTGTTTGGCGGCACACTTGACCCGTTGTCTTAGGAGTAAACTTCTTAAATGGTTATTGCTGTTGTTTACCATTATAAACTCTGGGTATAGGTTTCTAACCATTTCGCCTGTCCTTTATGCCTCATGATAAGCTACATGATAGGTGTGCATCATCATGACACCACTATTGTTCCTTTGGAGCTTTTCCACAATAAAACTCCAACTGCGAGTGTTAGTTACTAATGTGGATTTCACTACACATCTCGCTCAAACATATCAGTTGTACTCACAACCATTTGAGAGTACTTGTTCTCTTATACTCGTCATGAGACATATAAAACTTTACACAATTGCAACACTTCCATCCCAGTGATCTATACCTGGATTGGACATTTGCCAAAATCCCGGATACATGAACTATGTCAGGGTAAATACTTGTGCATTCATTAAGCTTCCAACAGCCGAAGCATATAGGACGTCCATTTTATCGATTCTCATATCTATTCTTGGAACACTGAAAATTCTCAAAACTATTACCCTTGACCATAGGAACAAGCGTATGTTTACACACATAGATACTTTATTTCTTTAGAATCTTCTCAAGTATACACTTGAGACAGTTCTAATACCCCTTTCTTTTATCCCGGTAAGTTTCAATTCCTAGACGAAATGATAATTTACCGAGATCAATCTTATGTAATTTAGGGCAATGACTACTTTTCCAAAGTAGATTAACACCATTGCCAGCAAGCAAGGTGTCATCCACATACAAGTTTAGGAAAATAAATTTCCTATTCTTGAACTTTGCACAATGCCATTGTCCTTCGCATTCTCTTTAAAACCCAAAACTTTTAATTGATTCTTCATCCTTAAAATACAACTTTATAGAGACTTGCTCTAATCCTTATTGTTTCTTCAGGGGACATCCTTTATATGCATTTCTTCCATGACAAAAACAATCATGGAAACTTTTCGTACAAATCCCCATCATCTATCTGAGGTAACTCTAAACATTATGTGCCATTACACTAGTTAAAGTGTTTTCTTTCCTTTGTGTGAATCCTTTCACCATTATATTTCTATGTTCCCTCCGGAGCCACATTGCATCTTGTAGACCCATTGCAGTCTACTGTTTTGGCTCTTTTAGGAATAACTTCTCATCATTTATTCTTTGAGACCTTTTAGGTCCAAAATGGCACTCTTTTACATGAGTTGTTGTTGCTCTTTCAATTGCCAAGAGGCAATTGATACTTTAGGCTCTTGTATTACAAGATCCTTGTTTACATTATTCATCTTTCTAGAAGAGCTAACAACAGGTGTTGTATAGGCAAACAGCATCAACAAGTATAACTGTTCTTGAGTCATTGGAGTGGGCATGCAGTCCCACTTCTCTTCAAGTCTCAGATCTCTACATACCATGCTCCCCAGATTATCCCATCTTTCGCAAAGACGGTGCTTCCTCAAATTTCTTATTTTGGTTTAATCTGTCAAAAAACATATGGTGCCTTAAGCACCGCTCGTCTAGTACAAAAATACTGGCTCACTATGCTATCCTCCTATCATAACCATAAAGGTATAGGAATTTAGCTACTTTTCTAGCTATTTCTTTCTTTGCTTAGGGGTATCGTTATTATGATCGTTGTACTCCCTCAACGGTCACATTCACCTTTTATAGATCACACTCTTGCCTTAATGCATATCATGCATTGCATTTTGAGGCACAGGGAAATGGAGAGTATATATTTTAATCTTTATCTTTCTTAGTGTAATCTCACCATTCTCCCCCTCGAAATATGGCACGAACTTTACTGCCATAATTTCGAAACTATCCTGAACATTTGTGAACGAGGAGACATCTATAATTTGCTTTATTCACATGACCATGTCATGCAAACAAAGTCATCTTTTGATTCTTATGGGAGTATACTTTCCTCATTCCACTTTAAGAACTTAACAAAGTCCTTACTTAACTTTACTTTTGGAAGTCATGCTTGCATGCTTTCTTTATCTGGGATTGCTCCCCTCATGGCCTTAGCCCATGACCATGTCATGGTCAACACTGTGATAGCATAAAAGCTACCCAAACTTTTCATTCTTTCTCCCACTATGGGATATACTTTAGGCACATGAGCCATCACAAACTTTTTCCGGCCATGCGGGACAATTTCCCAGCAGGGACATTAAAGCCAGAATTGGCTTTCACATCCCATCACCAAATTCAGAAATAAATCAGAATATTCTGTAACATACACATTTAATCCAACATTGATCAAATTAAATATGCATATTGGTTATTACAACTTTTGTCATAATGACTGAAACTGAAACACATTCTTCTTCACAGAGAGTACATAAAACACATTTCATGTACTAAACTCTTACTTTGGACCAATGTCCCTGAATACTTTTCTTTGCAAGCCATTCTCTAAAGAGAACACAGTCCCTTTATATAATGACTTTCTCTTTCCATCTTCTGAGTCACAAGTACCCAGCTCTTTCTTTCTGCCTCCAAGAATGAAAGCATGAAGATCTTTTCTGAAAAACATTGATCAACGATAATCAACAACAATGAGCATGAAAATAACCCTACGTTGGTCTGGTTAAAACATGCACATTAAACTTTATAACTTGCAGTTCTATTCTATATCACCGTTGGGCAGAAATAGAATAAAACAATATTCTTTTACATTAATTCTACATCACCGTTGGGCAGAAATAGAATTAATGTATGCAAAACCTAAATAACTCGATGATAATCAACATCATTGCAGCGGAATAATTTTCACTTTATCAGAGACATTTTTTGATGCCTATATGGTCTCTGGAAAAATTGGTCAAGTTGACGCAAAATTTACCAGAAAATTCAAACTTTAAATTTAAACTTACAATATTGTTATCATCAACGTTGGTCAGAAAATAACAATATCATAATTTAACTTAAACATGTGACTATTCCTCTAATTAAATTTTCCCGTTGGTTCCAATTTAATTAGAAGATAATCAATGTCAACTTTGCAGCGGAAACATAAAATTACTCTTTCAACATATCATCCAAACTTTCATCCATTTTTTAAAAAATTAAATTCTACCGTTGGTTCGAATTTAACAATGAAAATTACAACTTCAAATACGCAGCGGAAACATTTAAATTCTGTCTATTTCTCAGAGGCATCAATACTGTCATATTTTAATCTCTGGAACTTTAACACGTTGGTGCAAAAATTACGGAGATTAAAATTCAAATTCCATTGAAATTCATTGAAACTTGCATATGAAAATATAGATAAAACAAAAACTAAAAACAGTACTGTGCTTAACGGCCATTTGGCCCACGGCGGCTTGCACGGCCCAGCCGAGGCGCAGCGCACGCACTGGCTTGGTGGCTCTCTGCGCCCAGGCCGCAACCTGGGCCTGGACCGCGGAAGAGCTCCCACGCCTGGGCCGAAAGGTGCCCATTCGAGCTTGGCGTTCTGTTGGCCGTCGGATCACATCCGACGGTTGACCGCGACTCGCGCTCGATCAAAACCAGGCGCCCGGCCGTCGGCTCCTCCAAAAACCCTAGAACCATTCCCATCCTTTCTTTCTCTTCGGATCCACACCGAGCTGCGGCGGCGGCCGTCATGGCCGTCGGCATCGGTGAAGAACCGCGCCACCGGAGCTAGCCCGGTTCCCCTTCCTTGCCTCATCTCCCTTTCTTTTCCTTCCCTCTGCTCTCCACACCCTGCGGCAGCAAAGGCGAACTAGAGCAGGCGGCGACCTCCTCGCCATTGCCGGAGAAGAAGCTGTCGGTCATGGCGGCGCCGTCCAGGAACCCTTGGTCGGCGAGTGCATTCCCTTTGGGAGAGCGCACCGCCGTCTAGAGGCCTCGGGGCGGCGCTCTGGACCGTGCCTGAGATGGAGGCCGGAGCCTCCCTCCCTCGTCACCCCCTCGGCAGCGACATCCCAGGTAGGATCCGAACGGGTTCCACCGTGCTTTTCCTGGTTAGGGTTTGGGTTCGGATGGATCCGAACGGGTCAGATCCATTTCTTTCTTCTGTTCATACCGAAACCCTAACTAGGGTTTGGATCTATGTTATACAGATCGAATCCGTCTTTCTTCTTTCTTTTCATCGGCGAGCGCCCTACTCGACCGGCCTACCCGCGTGTGTCAATGGACGGTGGTGACAGGACGGTCCACATCCTATGTTTTCTTGTCTTTTCTTGTTCTCTGTCGAAGTCCCGGTGGCCCGAGGCGGCCGACGGCGGGAGGTAGAGCCGCCAGCAGGACCCGTCGAGCCCCTCTCCCTCTTTTGCTTTTCTTTAGGGCTAGGTGAAAGGATCAAATCAGCCTAGAGGGGGGTGAATAGGTGTTTTTTAACAATCTGAAACTTCACAAACTAGAAAATGTAGTTAGATAACAACCGGAGAGGCCGGTTTGTTTGGGTAGGTACTACCGGGTGTAAAACGCCGGTACTACCGACACAAACAAACGGCACAACCGGGATCCTAAAGGGAACTACAAATCCAATGAATGTAACTTGTGAATGTAATACAAGAATCTATCCCACTTCCCTAAGTATGATAGATAGCAAATCTACTCTCACCGAGCCTTGGTAGCTTCCCTTGATGTAGATCGAGCCTTCCCTACCTAAGAAGAAGATAGGGATAGGAAGAACATGAAGAACACAACAACAAGTGTAATATAGAAAGTAGAGACAACAACAAGCACATGGGACACGCGATTTATCCCGAGGTTCGGCCAATCCACTAAGGAGTGCCTACGTCCTCGTTGTTGAGGTGACCACAAAGGTCGGAGTCTATTTCACCTCCTCGCCTCACTCAAGCAACCACAAAGGCTACGAGAGTTTCTCCACTAGAAATCTCAGGGGTAATACAAACACTTCGGGGAGCCCTCACAAGTGAATCAATACGGGCTACCACGAAGAACACCTAACCGGCTAGAGCTCAAAAAGCTCAAGAGTAAAAGACACAAATCAAGCCGACTAGATGGAAATCAAGTGCTCAAGTCACAGATCAAAGCTTCCCACTCTCTAATCTCACTTCCCTAGCTCAAATCTTGCAAGAGAATGGATCTAGGAGCAAAGGGGGGGAGAGAGGGGAGGAGTCAATGCTTGGAGAGAGTTTGTCTCAAGTTAGGTCAGCAATAAGTGAGTGGAATCAGTGGGTGACCGTGAAAAGTGAAGAGGGGAGGCATTTATACTCCCTCAGTCCCGAGGTTGGTCGATGGTACCGACCGCCCATGGTCGGTACTACCGACCAGTTCACAACGGTCGCATAGATCCAGATCTGACCTAAAAGTCAGCTACCGACCTCAGGTCGGTACCACCGCGGGCGGTAGTACCGGCCTTATGGCGGTACCACTGCCAGACCAAAATGGCCGCGAACAGAGAGCTCCGCAGTTAGGGACTTGGTCCCTCGGAAACTACCGACCAGCGTCGGTACCACCGAGGGTCGGTAGTACCGAGGTTATGGCGGTACTACCGCCAAGTCACAAGCGAGTCAGTCCAGAGAGCCCTGCAAGCTTGGTTACCACCGGCCAGGGCTCGGTACCACCGGGGGCTGTAGTACCGAGGTAATGGCGGTACTACCACCAGGTCAATTTCAGCGCGAACAGAGAGGCCTGCGAAATCAAGCTTACTACCGACCTGGGTCGGTACCACCGAGGGCGGTAGTACCGAGGTTATAGCGGTACTACCGCTAGGTCATTTTCGACTCTACACAGAGAGCTTCGCAAAACCAAGTTACTACCGACCAGGGTCAGTACCACCGAGGGCGGTACTACCAAGGTTATGGCGGTACTACCGCTAGGTCATTTTTTACCAACACAGAGAGGTTGTTTTGAGCACTGCCTGGAGAAGCTGTGGTCGGTACCACCGACCACCCATGGTCGGTACCACCGACCACACAAATTTAACCTCTATGTGTTCGTGATTGTGCGGTGTCTCTCAAGCGAACTATAGTTAGTCTATTTGAGCACTTTTCTCTGCATCTAGCCAACATGATTTGTGACCCTCTTGATAGTCTGGCTTACCTATAACTCAAGTTTAAAATTTCAATTTTAAACTACTACTTGAGCTAGGCATCTTTATGTCCAAACGTATCCAACGTGCTTTGTTCACGAGATTTTAACGTTTCAAATCTTTCTTAGGACTAACACCTGCATACATGCTTTTATAAATCGGTTAGTCCCTAATTTGATTGTCATTAATTAGCCAAAACCCACATTGGGGGCGAATGCACTTTCAAACTCCCCCTTTTTGGTAATTGATGACAACCAACTTAGGCTTATAATAAGGATAGAAAGAATTAAAGCTTTTGAATTCCAAAATTTAGTTCAAGCTCCCCCTTAGTGTATGCTCTGGATATGAATTTCAAACCTTGATTAGAAAGCAAGGTTGCATACACAAGAACAAGAGCTCCCCCTAAATTTTGCAATCCGTGGGGTGCCTAAGTGTGTGACAACATCATATATATCAATTTGTGATGCATAAGCGATATGACATGGTGATTCACATAGCAATGTAATAAGAAAAGCGAATGGCTATGGAAGAAAGAAAAGGACTCAAATCACATAGCCATATCGAAAACAACAATCACCATGACAAGAGCATAAATATTGAGGATGAACCAACCATGAATATAACAATAAGCACAAATGTTTTACATCCTCATCATCACATCACAAATAAAAGGTAGCATACCACACTTAGTTCTCAAAGTTTAACCCTCTCTCACAGCTAGCTATTACAGCAGGATAAACCTAACACTCCCCCTTTGGCATCAAGTACCAAAACGGGTAGGCCAAGATAAGCAAAGAACTAGTAATAGCCGCTGGAAGATCCACCATGATAAGAACCACCGAAGAGAGAGGAGTAGGCACTCTCACCAACATCACCACCTGGGAAGGACGACGGAGCAGAAGAATCCGGCGGAGGAGTAGAGTCGCGGAAACCACCACTCCCAGCTGGATCGGTGTCGGGACCAGCAAAGCCCATGTACGAGCCACCACCACCACCGTGATATGATGTGGATCCGCCAGCAAAGGACGTACCCGCACCATAGTCAGGGTAGAAAGGAGGAGCCTGGTACTGTGGTGGAGCCTGAGGATAGAATTGAGGAGGCTCGAACAGCATGGAGCTGTAAAAGCCAGCCTCACCACCACCGGGCTGTTGGGGCTGCTGCTGCTGCTGCTGCTGGTGACCACCGTCATCATCATCATCATCATGGTGGAGCTGAGCGTCATACTCGGCAAAAGGATCTGGATGGGGTCGGGGTGGAGAACGCGGAGGGAGACCAAGGTGCTGACGCACCTCCTGGTGATGCCGCTCGTCGCGCTCGGCCTTGTAGCACATCCACTCGAAGATCTTGCCGAGAGCGGAGCGAAGACCGCCACTCCTACGTCTCTCACGACGCGGAGGAGGAGCGGTAGCAGGAGGTACATGCCCACTAGCCTGCTCGGGGCCAGGAGCCTCGCCAGGCGCTGCTGCTGCGGGAGCCTCATCGCCAACAACACCCTTGTCCTTGACGATCGAAACAAACTTCCGAACACTGTAGTCCTTGACCGTCCGGTCGTACTCAAAGGTAGCTCCCACAACATGCTCAATGATGTGCATAAGATATGGAGCATAGGGCAGGAGCTTGTGAGGGTCATTGTACACATCCGAAATCTTTTGCCAGAGAAAATGCGAAATGCTAAAGCGTCCATCTGGCAAAGCAAACTGGACAAGGACCTTGGCAGCATCATCCCGCAGGTTGTCTTGGTCTCCAACCTTTGGATCCAGAGTCGGGCGCATCAAATTGTTGAGCACAAAGTAGGCAGGCTTCAGACCAGGGACCTTGAAGTTTGCCACTGCACCATCCATGTAGACACCTGAATCCTGCAGCTGAGCTGTGTACATGCCCCCACCGTACATCTCTGACAAGCGAGGAGCATCCCTGTCTACATGGTCGAATCCCAACAACCGGGCGAAGGTGACAAAGTTGCACCGGTAGTGGACCCCTTGGGTCATCCAGTGCAGCACCTGCGCCTCCTGATCAATGAATAGGGTTGCCCAAAACTGACAGATTATCTCCTGGTTGTAGCTGCGCTCACCAGAGACCAACCCCAAGATCCTCCACTCCTCTAGCCTCTGCACCAAAGCCTGAATGTCTTCTGAGTCCTTGTCTGTCAAGGAGCGGATAACCAGCCGCTTGTGCTCAAAGAGAGGGGGATGGCCCTTAGCACAGAGACTCTTCCAGAGGACTGACACATAGTAATTCTGCTGGAACCTCGACCAAAACCTCCGATCAACTGAATCATCTCTGATAAAGAGGTATGGATTCTCCTCACGCTGCCTTCTCATCAGATTTCCCTTCTTCCTGTCAGAGTAATCCATGGTGTTTCCAAGATGAGCGGGGGCAGTCATGACGGCTCCAGCTTCAGGGTGCACATGAAATGCACGGTTGATAAGCATCAACCCTGAAGTCGGAGGAGACGGCGGTCCAACGCGAGGATCGATGGAGCGACCCTCACGCTCAACACCAGCCGCCTGAGTCACACCACCCACAATGACGCTATGCAGGCGCCCGGGCGGACCAGCGACAGGGGGCGGAGGAGGTGGAGGATCAGCATGCCCACTGCCACCGGCATGGCCGCTCCCACGTCCCCTAGCACTATCAACGCTGCGACGTCCCACGTGGCCCCCGGACGAATGTCCACGGACCTGACGTGGGAGTTCCTCCATACTCCCACCGGTAGACCGAGCACGGCGCGCAGGATTGCGCCGCTGTGGCCCACCGGGCTGCACATCACCTTGCTCAAAGGCAGCATACTCCTCATCATCGTCATCACTAGCGGTCCTCCGGTTATGTGACATCTAGAACAAGATAGCATAGACCGAAGTGAGATAAAGATGATAGAAAGACAACTTCAAAGGATGTAGCAAAGACGACGATCGTAATCGGGGAGAGAAACCCCTCGCTGCGCGCGGTCGGTACTACCGACCCCAGCGGGCGGTACTACCGACCGCACAGCAGCGTGCGGTTCCCCTCAATCCAATCACACAAATCATCCATGAACTTGCAAACCAAACATCCTAGAAGCATCTACACACTAGATAGAGCAAACCTACCAAAGGAATCGACCTAGAACAAGGTACATTTAGAGATCGGGCAAGAACACCCTAGTACCTTGCTACTCGTGTAGAAGAGGTCGAAATCCAATGAAGGAAGAACCTTCGAGCTTCAAGAACACCACCAAGACGATCTCCTTGCTCCCACGCACCTTTCCACCGGAGAGATTCGGATTTGGATGGAGGAGGAGGGAGATCGGGTGGAGAGAAGGATGCGGCGGCTTGCACGGTCACGGGCACGGGCGGCGGCGGCGCAAAGAGGCGGCGGCCATGGTGAAAAAAGAGTTGACTGATTAGGGTAGAAAGGGATTTCACCGCGGCCTTTTATACCCGGGACCACACGGTCGGTACCACCGCCCATAAGGGTCGGTACTACCGATGTCGGTACTACCGACCCTATGGCGGTACCACCGACTGTGCAAAAACAGAGAGGACAAAGAGCTATTCCAAGAGAACCTTGAGTGGTATACTACACATACTTCAAATATGTCCAGATTTCATACAAGCAGTACATAGCTATGGACACAAGTGAAGCATGCAAAATAGATTTTGAAATCACACAATATTTTGTCAAAGCATTTATCTAGGTCTCTAGGTGAAAACAAATATGTGCAAGACATCAAGCCACGTTACGAGAATCAATGATATTTAGTTCACTCCTCAAAGCACAAAATCTTGACTCATCTAAAGGCTTTGTGAAGATATCGGCTAGTTGTTTTTCGGTGCTCACATGGCGTATTGCGATATCTCCTTTGGCTTCATGGTCTCTCAAAAAATGGTGTCGGATGTCTATGTGTTTTGTGCGAGAATGGTTTATGGGATTGTTGGCTAGCTTGATAGCACTCTCATTGTCACACAAAAGTGGAATTTTGTTTTCCTCACATCCGAAGTCTTTTAGTGTTTGCTTCATCCAAAGTAGTTGAGCACAGCATGCGCCGGCCGCCACATACTCGGCTTCGGCGGTGGATAGGGCAACACTATTTTGTTTCTTAGAACTCCATGACACCAAAGACCTCCCAATAAATTGGCAAGTCCCGGTAGTGCTCTTTCGGTCTACCTTGCAACCGGCATAGTCCGAATCGGAATAGCCAAGTAGATCGAAAGTGGAGCCCTTGGGATACCATAAGCCAAGATTAGGAGTGTGCACTAAGTATCGAAAGATTCTCTTAACGGCCATAATATGACATTCTTTCGGATTAGCTTGAAACCTTGCACACATGCACACACTAAGCATGATATCGGGCCTAGATGCACAAAGGTAAAGTAATGAACCGATCATAGAGCGATATACCTTTTGGTCCACTGACTTACCATCCTCATTTAGATCAAGATGTCCATTGGTAGGCATGGGGGTCTTGATGGGTTTGGCCTTGTCCATCTCAAACTTCTTTAGCATGTCTCTTGTATACTTGGTTTGACTGATGAACGTGCCATCCTTGAGTTGCTTGATTTGGAATCCAAGGAAATACTTCAACTCACCCATCATGGACATCTCGAACCTTTTGGTCATGATCCTACTAAATTCCTTGCAAAAAGCCACATTAGTACTACCAAATATTATGTCATCGACATATATTTGGCACACAAAGATATCATTATCAACTTTGCGAGTAAATAAAGTAGCATCGGCCCTTCCTATCTCAAAACCCTTTTTGAGTAGGAAGTCCTTAAGACAATCATACCAAGCTCTAGGGGCTTGCTTGAGCCCATACAACGCCTTGTCGAGCTTGTAGACGTGGTTAGGAAACTTTGGATCTTCAAAACCCGATGGTTGCTCAACATATACCAATTCGGAGAGGGGGCCGTTGAGGAATGCACTTTTCACGTCCATTTGGTATAGCTTGAAATCATGGTGAGTAGCAAAGGCAAGTAATATGCGAATTGACTCAAGCCTAGCTACAGGTGCATAGGTTTCCCCAAAATCCGAACCTTCGATTTGAGTGAAACCTTGAGCCACCAACCGTGCTTTGTTCCTTGTCACCACGCCATGCTCGTCTTGCTTGTTGCGGAAGACCCATTTGGTTCCTATCACATTTTGCTTGGGCCTTTCCACCAAGGACCAGACTTCATTCCTGGTGAAGTTGTTCAGCTCTTCTTGCATAGCCATCACCCAGTCCGGATCATCAAGTGCTTCTTCCACCCTAAGAGGTTCCAAAGAGGAGATAAACAAGTAATGTTCACAAAAACTTGCTAAACGAGAGCGTGTCGTTACCCCACGCCGTATGCTCCCCAATATGTTGTCAACGGGATGATCCCATTGAACTGTATGATGAACTCTTGGATGTGGCACAAGTGATCTCCTTTGGATGGGTCCATCTTCATCATCTTCATATGTGTTGATGTCCCCATCTTCTTGTTGGACTTCATGTTGAGCTTGTGTTTGATCATCAACTTGATGTATCACTTGAACATCACCCACACTACCACCATTTGGAGTTGCGGAAGCTTCATCATGCACATGTGGATGCACAAGATGGATATGAGAATCTTGTGGAGTGTGTGATGGATCATCTTCATCATCTTGAATTTCAACGGGCCTCACATCACCGATTGCAAGCCTCTTGATAGCTTCGGATGGAGGCACGTCATTACCTACAAGCTCATCATTGACTTGCTCCTTTTGGGAGCCGTCGGATTCATCAAAAGTCACATCTACCGTTAACTCAATAGTGCCGGTGGCATTATTGAATACACGGTAGCCATGTTCGTTAGTACCATAACCAAGTAGAAAGCCTTCGTGTACCTTAGGTGCAAACTTTGAGCTTTTGGCCCTCTTGTTAAGTATGAAACACTTGCAGCCAAAGACTCTAAAGTAGTGCACCTTCGGTTTGTTACCGGTTAGAAGCTCATATGGCGTCTTCCCTCTTAGCTTGTGAAGGTAGAGGCGGTTGATTGCATGACACGTCGTGTTCATCGCCTCTGCCCAAAAGCCATGGGAAGTCTTGTACTCATCCAACATAGATCTTGCGGCTTCAACAAGAATTCTATTCTTCCTTTCCACAACCCCATTTTGTTGTGGGGTATATGGAACGGAGAACTCATGCTTGATTCCTTCATCATCAAGATACTCTTCTGTGTTGGTGTTTCTAAACTCGGTCCCGTTGTCACTTCTCACTTTCTTGATCTTGATATCAAACTCATTTTGTGCTCTTCTAGCAAACTTCTTGAAAATGCCTTGCGTTTCACTTTTATCTGCTAAAGAGGACACCCAAGTGAAGCGAGAATAGTCATCAACAATAACGAAACCGTATTTGTTACCACCGATGCTTTGGTAAGCAATGGGTCCGATGAGGTCCATATGCAATAGCTCCAATGGTCTTGTGGTCGACACGATGTTCTTGATTGGATGCTTTGCTCCAACTTGCTTTCCGGCTTGGCACACACTGCAAATCCTATCTTTCTCAAAAGAAACATTGGTTAGTCCAAGGATGTGCCCTTCCCTTTGAAGTTGGGCCAAGTTCCTCATCCCAACATGAGCTAGTCGGCGATGCCAAAGCCAACCCATGCTAGATTTTGCCATTAGACAAGTTGTAGGTTCTACCTTACTAGTTGAGAAGTCAATTAAGTAAAGTTTTCCCTTCAACACGCCTTTAAATGCAATAGAGGAATCCCTTCTTCTAGAGACGGTCACACCCTTATCCGTAAAGAGACAATCGTAACCCATTTCACAAAGTTGAGAAACAGATAACAAGTTGTAACTCAACGAATGCACAAGTAATACATTAGATATGGAATTGTCAGTTGAGATAGCAATTTTACCCAAACCAAGCACCTCACCCTTTCCATTGTCACCAAACACAATGTTGTTGCATGAGTCATGGCTTGGTTGGAAGGAGGTGAACATCTCTTTTGCCCCGGTCATATGGTTGGTGCATCCACTATCCAACACCCAACTTGACCCACTAGAGGCATATTCCTACAAAACAAGTTTATGTTCTTGATTTAGGTACCCAAATGAGATTGGGTTCTAGGGGGTTAGTCACATAAGCTTTTGGCACCCAAACATTTCTCATAATTTCCCTCTTCTTGAGGGCACCAACATACTTGACTACTATCTTGCCATCCTCTCCCCAACAACACAAGTAATCACATGTATAGCTTCTTGATATGAGCTTTTGTTGCTTGGGGGCTTCCACTTGCTTTTCCTTGTTGATCTTACCATTAGCAAGTGGAGCCTTGGGATTGGCAATCTTGTTGGCCTTGTTCATTAGGTCAAAGAGAGGAACCCCTTTGTTAAAGTTAACAAAAGGTACCCCATTGACCATCTTTCTTCCATTGGCCTTACCACCATACCTATTGTACCCAATTCCATCCTTGATGGATGGGTGTCTTGCGGTCTTGAGGATATCTTTTGGTTGTTGCACCTTACACTTGCAACCATTCCTCAAGATCATGTTCAACCTATGAATCTCCTTGTCTTTCTTTTCTAGCTCAACAAGGTTAGTTGCACAAGCATTTGTATCAAGTTTATAGCATCTTTTGCAACCATTACTAGTTGAGGCATTAGAGCCGTCGGAATCCTTAGGAGAGGTTGAAGAGGTGCTATTCCAAAGAGTGTTGTAGATTAGTTCAAGATTTTGATATTTATCTTGAAAGCTTGTGAGGCTTTCTTGAACCAAGCTAACTTCATTCTTTAGTTTAGCAATTGAGTCATTGCTCATGGAACACTCCTTAGCCAACTTCTTGTTAGAGTCATTAGCTAAAGATAATTCCACGGTCAATTTCTCAACCTTCAACTTCTCCTCGGCAAGAGAGGCTTCTAATGCAAGGTTCTTTTCTCTCTCTTGAGAGATCAAGTCCCCTTGCAAAACAAGACTCTTATTCCGACTTTCCAACTTACTAAGCAATTTTAATATTTTTGGTCCACCTTTCTTACCAAACTTTCTTATGATACTTAGTTCAAATTCATCCATGTCATCATCACTAAATTCATCGCTAGAACAAGTAGGAGAGTTAGATGATACCTTCTCATTCTTTGCCATGAAGCAAGAATGAGTGAAGTCATCCTCGTCATCGGAGAGGCTCTCGAACAAGCGTGATGAAGTTGTCGATGTAGCCATGTTGGAGAAGAGACTTGGAGAAGAGGTCCTATGTATGGCAATGTTGGCCGCTCCCTTCTCCTTCTCCTTGCTCTTGCTCTTCTCTTCATCACTTGAATCATCTTTCGAGAACCATTCCTCACCAAGATGAGCTTCATCACCTCTTCTTCTTCCTTGCTTCTTGTCATCACTCTTGCTATACTTGTTCTTGTTCTTCTTTTGTGGACAATCGGCAATGAAATGATCATCCGCACCACACTCATAGCAATTCCTCTTCTTTGACTTCTTGAAGTATCCACCTTTGCCCTTCTTGTGCATCTTCTTTCTCATGAATCTTCTAAAGTTCTTCATGAGAAGGGCCAACTCATCATCGAAGTCTTCACTTCCTTCGCTTGAAGAGTCATCTCGGGCCTTGTTTCTTTCTTCTTGATTAGCTTTGAGAGCTACCACCTTCTTGTGTCTTTCCTCTTGATCTTCTTCATCATCTAAGACTTCATGATGCTTTATTTTGGCAAGCATCTCATGAGGTCCCATGCTCTCATAGTTGGGTCTCTCCATGATGATTGATGCAAGATTCTTGTTCCTCTTTCTATATGCTCTCAATAGCTTTCTTCCAGCTGAGTAGTCATCCCACTTTGTGTCTCCGAGAGCTCTAATCTGATTTACCAATGTCATGAATCTATCAAACATTTGTTGAGTGGTCTCACTTGTCTTGATAGCAAAGTTCTCAATCTTTCCATGAAGAAGCTCTATGTTGCACTTCCTCACACTTGCATCACCCTCATATGATATCCTAAGGGTATCCCAAATCTTCTTGGCACTCTCCATTCCATGTACCTTGTTGCTTTCTTCAGGCTTAAGGCATGATAGAATCAATGATGCGGCTTGAACATTTTGTTGAAATTCAATCACATCATTGTCGGTGAACTCTTGACCTTCAACATGACTTGGTCCACTACTAACAATCTCCCAAACTCTTGCGGCAAGAAGGTGTAGCTTCATCTTGTGTGCCCAATCATTGTAGTTGATTCCATCAAAGGCGGGTGGTTTGCCTAGATTGACACTAGGCAATTGAATGACTTTGCCCATTTGGCTATAGTCAAAATGCACTCTAGAGAACTCATTGTCTCTCTTGCCTTTCTCCTCATCTCCCTTCTTCTTATCATCCTTGGGCGGCTGATTATCACCGCTTCCGGATGATTCGGCTTTGCTGTCTAAAGCTCGCCTCAAACTCTCTATCTCATCTTTCATCTTCTTCATTTCATCTTCATGCTTCTTTTCTTGATCTTCAATTACCTGAGCAGTAACCTTCTTCACAAGCTCATCAAGCTGTTCTTGACTTAGGGTCGACATGATTCTCCCTTACGCGGTGATGCGCTAACACAAGGGTTAGGCTCCGATACCAATTGAAAGGATCAAATCAGCCTAGAGGGGGGTGAATAGGTGATTTTTAACAATCTGAAACTTCACAAACTAGAAAATGTAGTTAGATAACAACCGGAGAGGCCGGTTTGTTTGGGTAGGTACTACCGGGTGTAAAACACCGGTACTACCGACACAAACAAACGGCACAACCGGGATCCTAAAGGGAACTACAAATCAAATAAATGTAACTTGTGAATGTAATACAAGAATCTATCCCACTTCCCTAAGTATGATAGATAGCAAATCTACTCTCACCGAGCCTTGGTAGCTTCCCTTGATGTAGATCGAGCCTTCCCTACCTAAGAAGAAGATAGAGATAGGAAGAACACGAAGAACACAACAACAAGTGTAATATAGAAAGTAGAGACAACAACAAGCACACGAGACACGCGATTTATCCCGAGGTTCGGCCAATCCACTAAGGAGTGCCTACGTCCTCGTTGTTGAGGTGACCACAAAGGTCGGAGTCTATTTCACCTCCTCGCCTCACTCAAGCAACCACAAAGGCTATGAGAGTTTCTCCACTAGAAATCTCAGGGGTAATACAAACACTTCGGGGAGCCCTCACAAGTGAATCGATACGGGCTACCACGAAGAACATCTAACCGGCTAGAGCTCAAAGAGCTCAAGAGTAAAAGACACAAATCAAGCCGGCTAGATGGAAACCAAGTGCTCAAGTCGTAGATCGAAGCTTCCCACTCTGTAATCTCACTTCCCTAGCTCAAATCTTGCAAGAGAATGGATCTAGGAGCAAAGGGGGAGAGAGAGGGGAGGAGTCAATGCTTGGAGAGAGTTTGTCTCAAGTTAGGTCAGCAATAAGTGAGTGGAATCAGTGGGTGACCGTGAAAAGTGAAGAGGGGAGGCATTTATACTCCCTCAGTCCCGAGGCTGGTCGGTGGTACCGACCGCCCATGGTCGGTACTACCGACCAGTTTACAACGGTCGCATAGATCCAGATCTGACCTAAAAGTCAGCTACCGACCTCAGGTCGGTACCACCGCGGGCGGTAGTACCGGCCTTATGGCGGTACCACCGCCAGGCCAAAATGGCCGCGAACAGAGAGCTCCGCAGTTAGGGACTTGGTCCCTAGAAACTACCAACCAGCGTCGGTACCACCGAGGGTCGGTAGTACCGAGGTTATGGCGGTACTACCGCCAAGTCACAAGCGAGTCAGTCCAGAGAGCCCTGCAAGCTTGGTTACCACCGGCCAGGGCTCGGTACCACCGGGGGCGGTAGTACCGAGGTAATGGCGGTCAATTTCAGCGCGAACAGAGAGGCCTGCGAAATCAAGCTTACTACCGACCTAGGTCGGTACCACCGAGGGCGGTAGTACCGAGGTTATAGCGGTACTACCGCTAGGTCATTTTCGACTCTACACAAAGAGCTTCGCAAAACCAAGTTACTACCGACCAGGGTCGGTACCACCGAGGGCGGTACTACCGAGGTTATGGCGGTACTACCGCTAGGTCATTTTTGACCAACACAGAGAGGTTGTTTTGAGCACTGCTTGGAGAAGCTGTGGTCGGTACCACCGACCACACAAATTTAACCTCTATGTGTTCGTGATTGTGTGGTGTCTCTCAAGCGAACTATAGTTAGTCTATTTGAGCATTTTTCTCCGCATCTAGCCAACATAATTTGTGACCCTCTTGATAGTCCGGCTTACCTATAACTCAAGTTTAAAATTTCAATTTTAAACTACTACTTGAGCTAGGCATCTTTATGTCCAAATGTATCCAACGTGCTTTGTTCACGAGATTTCAACGTTTCAAATCTTTCTTAGGACTAACACCTGCATACATGCTTTTATAAACCGGTTAGTCCCTAATTTGATTGTCATTAATTAGCCAAAACCCACATTGAGGGCGAATGCACTTTCACTAGGGTGGATCCGAAAAAGATTCGGGTCCTTTCCCTCTTTGTCTTTAGGGTTGTGGATCTAATCCCCCCTCTGTTTTGCTTTGCCGAAATCCTATCAATTTAGGATTTGGCTTCATCCCGTACGTCGGCAAGCCGGCGGCGGGCATTAGGGTATCCCATTACTGTTTCTGTCTTTCCCACACTCGATCTACAAGCTAGATCGGATCTGATACATTGTTACATTTCTAGGATCGACTAGGAGTAGATCTTGCGGGGAAAAAACATAAATCGATTGAAAACTCGTTACCGAATTGTTGACGTCCCGTCATTCCGGCGGCGAGGGTGCAGTGGAGCTCCAGACAGTACGGTGGACGTCGGCGTGATGCTGGTGGCACTTCCCGTCACTGGCAGCACGTCCCTCTAGATCAGATTAGGGTTTAGGTGGGGCAGCAGGGTTTCTGGCGAACCTCGTGTATCGTGCCACTAACCCCCACCTCTCTATATATGGTGTTGTGTGACAGGGGCTCACCAGCCACCTGTTGGGCTGGACGCCCCCGATCAGGGCGTTGGATGGAGGAGATCAATTCTAACAGAACAGAGTCATCAGCATGCCTAGGAAATTGGTGCCGGCCAGGACCAATAGCTCGTTCCGGGTGCCAATATGCCCGCCGCCTGCTCGCTTCCGGCGCCCTTCTTGGGCAAAACCCCGTACGCCCCAAGAAGGCAAGAACCATGCCAGTCCGCCCCCGCCGCCGCGGCGATGCCGTGGCAGGTGCACCGGAGCGGCGCTGGGAAGAGCTCAGTTCGACCGGCGTGACGAACGTCGTCGTGCCGGGACCGACGCTGGCGAAGAAAAAGGCCACGTTGTAGAGCACCACGAAGCCGGCGACGTGCGACGTCCAGTGGTTGTGTGACGCGGCGAGGGCAAGCATGGCTAGCATCATCATCAGGAATTGCCGCCGGCGAGCTGGAGGCGGCGCCGCCCGTAGACGTCGATTAGGGCGACCGACAAAATGTTCCCTGGAACGACGCCGCAGATCGCGATGAGCGCCATCGCGCGGGCGAGGCGGCTGCCTTTCTGGACGGCGCCCATGGTCGCTGCCGGGGAACGGGAGACCCACCCAAACCTGCCGAAGAGGTCCTGCTGGAGAATGGTCTGGGTGTAGTAGGACACTGGACACGCCGAGGAGGAACCACGCGCTCGAGGTGGCTAGCAGGTGAAGGCCATGGTTGTAATCCCCGGCGAGGAAACCCGTGCCTGCAAACGCGGCGGCGGCGGCGGCGGCGAGGTGGTACCGCTGCGTCTTGGCGCGGTCCAGTGCCGCCAGGACGTTGAGCTGGTGGTGCGTGCGCGCCATGGATGGCCGGCCGCCGGCAGCACGCGGCTTGGTACAGTGATCGAGTTGTGTTGGGCCGGCGCCAAGTCAATGTTAACCCGTACAAGCAGAGGCAACTGGGCAGGCAAGATAATTGAAAGTGTTCCGTTTCTAGCTGTAATTGTCGAGCTCGCATACGTACACCTACGCCGTGCGCGTCCCGGCGAGTCGGCGACGACCGATGCAGCATGACCTCGCCGTTGACGTCGACCCGGCCGACTCCCGAACGCACCGTCTCGCCGCCGTGTCGTGCGTGGCCTGGAAAAATCATTTCCAATGCAAAGCTGACCCGGCCACCATCTATTTGCTACTGTAAAGTGTAAATACTAAAAGAAAGACGGAATTAGGTAGACCAAAATGGGATAATTCACTGTTACTCCTGCCCCGAAGCCGACTTATGATCTCATATCTTATTTTAACCCCCTCTGTTTCAATATGTAGAACATATATTATTACGATTAAAGAAAAGGTTAAACTTTGTAAATTCTGCCAGATATAGTTACCTAAGAACATCATGAACACCTAGATAAATAAAATTCACATTCTATGAATCTTTGGAGGAGTCGTAATAGCCATTGATAATTCGGAGGTACTAGTGCCTGGACGTCCGGCCCCAGCAGCGCGCCTGGACGTCCGGCCCCAGCAGTGCGTCCGGACGCAACTCCTATATAACACGGAAATAACTCGTGGTCCCGCTTCCGCATCGCATCCCCTGTCCACCCACATTGTATCTCGTGCCTCGGGCCACCAGCGTCTAGAACCGTGCCCACGTGGGTCCCAATTTAGCTACCCCTGAGAATGCATGCCGCGGAGGCGCCTACAGCACCAGTCGGATGCAGTAGGGCCGATGTGAAGGGGGTGGCTGATTTCCATTCGACGACGGGTGAAATAGGAGACATCAAGGCGAATGCGAGCCAACAGAAAAACGTCTTATCACCAACTCACCACCATAGTCCGCCCCCAAATACAACAAGGTAAAAAAAACTATTGCAACATCGAAAGACAACTTAATGAAACAATCAGGAAAAACTTATGAAACAACCAAAAAAATACTATTGAAACATCGAAAGAACGACTAATGGAATAAAACAAAAATATGAACCGCAATGTAAAAAAATGACTACCGCACATATTCAAAACACATCCACTGCAACATCAAGGGAGAATCTGCTGCAACAAAAGAGGACAAAGCTATTGCAACATCAAGCAATACTAATTGATACTAATACAACATCAGAAAAAACACTCATGTTACAAAAACAAAAATCTACTACAACATCAGGAGGAACTGCTACAACAACAAAAAAAACTATTGAAACAACAAAAAATATATTAAAACATCTTAAGAACCACTCCTACAACATCACAGAAATGTCTGTTGCAACAATTCCATATCATCTGTTGCGAAACATTGAAAATGAATCATTACAACAACTAAAAAGATCTCAAAGATCTGACTCACCCTCGAATCTTGGCCACCACTGAAACCTTAGATCCAGAGGAGGAGGAGGAGGAGGAGAGACTAGAGATCCAGAGGAAGGAAGGATGGGGAGGGAGGCCGCAGATCCAGTGGATCCAGATTCTTCCCCACCTACCTTGCCGCAGCCGCGCCACCTGGCACGACCTGTCGCCGCGACTCGGAGGTAGCCGCACGCTGAGACTAGGAGAGGGAAACCATGCGATGTGTAGTAGGGCTGTGAAAGGATCAAGATGCCCAAGAGGGGGGTGAATTGGGCTTTTCTAAAACTTTAGCAAGAATTAAAACCTATTAAGCATAATTAACCCCCTTGTGCCTAGAAGTGTGTTTCTTTCTATTCTACCGCACAAAAGACCAAGTCTATGCCACTCCTACTCTAGCAAAGCAATTCAATAGTGAATGAACAACAAGTATAATGCAGAATTGAATTGCTCAAAGGTAAATGCGTAAGTAAAGGAGTAGAGATGACAAGACGATCTTTTCCCGAGGTATCGAGGTGTCGGCACACCCCCTAGTCCTCGTTGGAGCACCTGCGCAAGGGTATCGCTCCCCCTTGATCCACGCAAGGATCAAGTGCACTTCGGATGATCACTACCGGTCACAACGTGACTTGGGTCATCCACAAAGCCTCCGGATGATCACCAAGCTCTTCGATCACCACCAAGCCATCTAGGTGATGCCATTCACCAAGAGTAACAAGCTAGAACTCTCACTTGACCAATACAAGGCCAAAGAGATGATGGATGCACACTTGCTACTCAATTCTCACTAGGAGGTCACTAATTCTCTCAATTAGCAATTCTCTCAACCTCACTAGGACTCTTGCACTTTCTCACACTCACAATGTGTCTCTCAGCAGATGGAAGTGGCAAGAACACTCTAATGGATGAGGGGGAGGAGTATAAATACTCCCCCAACCGGCCATCCAAAAGAGCACCGAACAGGTATTTCTACAGGGCGATGCCTAGCATCGGACGCTCCGATGACCTCGACCAACGGTCGACTGTACCACCTGTCACACATGTTAAAGTGGGCAGCGTCCGATGCCATCGCATAGGACGCGTCCGATGCGATTTTAACCTCTCTAGAACCTCCCTGCATGGACATCGGACGCTGGCCCTCAGCATCCGATGCAGGCACAAATTCACGCGCACGTGAACAGTGGCACAGGCGCGTCCGATGCCACGCACCAGACAAAATCCTAGTCTGAGTGAGCATCGACGTGTCTGATGCTCACCAGACCAGCGTCCGATGCCCATCTCAAGGGCAAAACCAACTCGGATTGTGACGCGGCCTTAACGACTTTTCATCCTCTCGACATAAGGCATCCCTCTGAGCTACCTAGGGCTATGAAATAACAAGTGTGCACCACACCTACCTCAATAGACTCATCTAGGTCAAGTTACTGATTCACGCTCCCCTTTATAGTACGGCCAAAGGAAAAACAAGGACCTAAGACTACCTAAGTGTCCTCCAACATCATATGACACTTAGCCTAGTCTACCATCGTCTTCGTCGTCCGTCCTTTGAAAACTGAAATGATATCCATCGCCAGGGGACATGAACTCCATATGCCTGTATCGTCGTCATTACCGTGACCTAACTTAATCTTGTTTCTGCAAAACACACGTTAGTCACAGTAATCTTGTGTTTCATCCAATGACCGAAACCCACTAGGGGCCAAGATGCGTTCAATCTCCCCCTTTTTGGTGATTGATGACAACACGAGATCGAGTATAGATAGAAGAGGTTTTTAAATCATGACATGTATGAACTTGCAATGAATAAGAGAAAATGATTAGAGGCAAGCTCATACATATCATGCCAACATCCTGCACTCAACAAGTTAGAGTGAATAGCAAGTGCAAGAGTAAGGAGCTCGAATACATAACAAGTGAGAATTAAGCGCAAGTAAACGAGTGAAACGTAATGACATGTCATATAGAATATCATAGTGAGCACATACATGTCATAAGGTCCATCGCACACATATATAACAAAGTAATGTGCAAAAGATGTGATAAAGCGAAGAGCGTATGTGAACATAACATAGCAAAAGATGTAAATCCCTCTCACATCGCTCCCCCAATCGCTATACTCGACCACTCTCCCCCTTTGGCAACAATCGCCAAACTAAGCGTCGGAGGGCGGAGGTGGTGCAGACTCTGGAGACCGCTGAGTGAACTCAAACTGTTGCAAGATGGCCTCAGAGTCTGAAGAGGACGAGCCCGTAGCCTGCTGACCCTCTGGAGCTAGAAACTGTGGAGAAGTGGTCCGGGTCGGCTCGGGCACAGACTGCTCTGCCTGCTCTGTCTGCTCTAGCTCTGTCGCAGTCTCTGTAGCTGTGTCAACCTGAGGGTCGGAGTGCAGAAGCTCATGTATCGGAGATAACTCAGGGTGAACAGTCGTGGTCGTCTCTGACTGGATAGGCTCTGTCTGCTCTGAGGACGCGACGGAGCTCGGGAGGGTCTCAGTAGTAGAAGTCACTAGAGCCGTCGACGTCTGCACTGGATCCTGAAGATCAGGTGTGGGAAATCCAGTAAGCTCACTGAAGCTGGCCGATAGATCCCGTGTCACTATGGTGGTCGTCGCATACAGGGACTCTGTCGGTCGGGAAGTGAAGCCAGTGCACAGTGGACTGAAGAGCGGGGCCCCACCTGGTGGTGTAGTGAAGCTCGTGAACTGAGAAGAGTTGGGGGCCAAATGACTGTTGTGGCTGACTGAACGGCTGAGGTGGCGGTGGAACCTGATGCTGACACTGAAGCTGCTGCTGCCGAGGTGGAGGCTACTGCCACTGCCACTGCGGAGGTCCGCTCATGATGCGCTCCATGAAAGAAAGAGTCTGCTGCTGGAGCTGGAGCATCTGTTGCTGAAGGGCATCAGACCTCTCCTGTGCCTGCTGGTGCGCGAGGGCCTGCTGCTGAGCCAGCCGCTAGTGCTCCTCGGCTAACCTCTGAACGTCCTGTGTCACGGTCCTCTGCTGCTCCTCCATCCGAGATAGAATCGCAAGAAGTGCGGGGTCGGAGGAGGCAGTACCAGACGGCCCGACCTCGGAGTCGTGAGCGCTCGGCTGGTAGTGAGGCGGGAGCTGGTAGTCCTCGTCTGAGCTGTTGATAGGGTCGTCAGCCACGAACGTGTCCTCACCCTCTAAAGCTGCAAGCTCCTGCTCAGCGAGTTCTTTGACAGTCTCATCCTGCTCTTGAGCGGACTCTGGCACCTCTGGCCGCTGTCTCGAGCTAGAGGAGGCTCCTGGCTGCTGTTGCTGCATGCGGTCCCGACCGTGTCCCAACAGCTGACTCATGTTATACTCAGGGAACACGGTCGCGGAGCCGGTGAGGGACTGTCTGGGGTGAGATCCAGTGGTGGCAGCTACCTTCCACAGTATATACGAGATCCAATGGGCATATGGTAGCTGTCTGCGGGCCTTGATGCCCTCTGCGATGGTGTCCTCCATCTCACACAAGATGACATCCCAAACGTCGAACTCCTACTGCCTGACCATGTAAGCAAGTAACCAGAGCTGAAGGCGAGATAGTCCCTCTCGGAAGCCCACCCTAGGAAGCAAGGTCCGCCGAAGAACCTCGTTGAGGATCCGAGTCGTAGGGGTGAGATCCCTAGGCGCGCGACTCGAACCCTCGCCGAAGGGCTCAATGAAGCAGGGGCGGACCAGGTTGGTCGACGTCTGAGCACCACCGTGAGGGCGGCGGGGTGGCTCCGTCCTGTCGTAGCACAGGTCGTGGATCCGGGTCTGAGAGTGTCGCAGTCCAAACCAATCCCGGATCTCAGAAGAAAACAGCCTGTAGTGCTCCCCCTCAAATGCAAACTCTATCATCTCTCGGTCAGGGTGCACCCAAAGTGACGCATAGAACTAAAATACTCAATCCTCAATATATGAGCCAGACCGCCCAGAAGGTCTGCCAAACCAGGTAGATAGGTGAGAATGGGGCGGATCGCTCTCCAACTGCTGTGACGACTGCCTCCAGGGGACATACGCGCTGCGAACACAAGCAGATGTCGGCGTTCCTGTATCCCTGATAGAAATCCTCCTGAAGAACAATGTGGAAGTCTGCCCCTGCCTGCTCCTGCCGCTCTCTCGGGAACCACTGCTCAACGGGGACAAGCCTGAGGGTCTGAATCTGGGAACACGTAGCTGCCCGGAGGTCCAGTCGTGGGATCGGTGGGGGCGCACGCCTCGACGGAGCACGTGCTCCCCGTAGAGGGACGTCGGGCCGGGGTGGCACCGCAGGCCTGCGACGAGTGGACCGGCGCCGGGGAACCTCCTCAAGAACCTCCTCCTCCTCCTCTGCCTCTGCCTCAGCTGCCGCTGCTGCCTCGGCCTCTGCCTGGCCCTGCCCGGAGCTCTCGGGCTCCACACCCAGAGAGGTGAACGTCGTCCGGCGACCGGCAGCCATAAGCGTGCCAGTCGGTGAGTGGTGAAACCACTCAACCTGCTCAACTGCTCTGCGCTGCTCGGGCGACAACTGATCCTCGATCCACAGACCACCTCCACGGCCTCCCTGCTCAGCACGCTCTGCGGCAGCTGCAACCTCACGGGCCTGATCGGCCTCACGTTGCTCCCTAGAGCGCTTTGTGCGCGTGATCAGCTTCCCCTTCCCTGGCCTCTGACCAGAAGGGGGACGGGCAGGAGAGTCCCCAGGGGCACCGCCGATGTTCTTGCAGCGCATAGCTGACAAGAACAGAAAAAACTGTCGCTAAAAGACTAGACTGCCGCTGAGAAGATCAACTGACACTGAGAACCTCTGACCACCAGCTGACAAGCAACCCAACTGACAAAGAACTTCCCCTGACACTGTCACCCAACCCGCGAGGCTTGGCCTTGATCCGTACCCGCGGGCTTGGCCCTGGGTTGACTGACACTGCCCAACTGCCAAGCTATCACGAACACTGACTCGCTGCATAGAATAGATCGGAGATATATAAGAAACATATAATCTAGAGATGAGAAGGTCCTATGGAAGCAAAGCAATGTAGATAAGAGATGAAATTTGCTTGGCTACCTGACGATCGACGATCCGAACACAAGAAGAGGTGAGCACTGACGTTCCGGCACCCACGAGTCACACAAAGGGGAATGAGTAGGTTCTGCCGGCCGAGAAGGAGATCACCGGAGATGAGGAGGCAAGCTCGAACTGGCAGGCGAGCTCGCGGCAGGCGAGGAGAAGCTGGCTCGGCGGAGCGCGAGGGACGGCGGCGGGGGTTGGGGTGGCGAGCGCAGTGGCCGACGGCGAGGGGAGGGCGCGAGAACGGGGCAGCTAGGGTTAGGGCGGGGTCGCGGCGGCGATTCGGGACAGGACTGGCGCAAGGAGGACGAAGAGTGGAATGACACATGGGTCCTAAGAGACAGTGAAGAGAACAACCTGCTCCGCTTAAAGGGGCATCAGACGCGCCGATGTGATCACATCGGACGCTCCGATGTCCACTCAGAGAGCTCCAGAAACGCCCAGTTTGCATCGGACGCGTCCTATGCCTCGGCATCGGACGCTGGGCAGCGTCCGATGGAGCCTCGGACGCTCCGATGATGACACATCGGACGCTACCCTGACACTGTTCCAGCCGGAGCTGTCTACACGATGCAGCGTTCGATGCCACATTTTGGGCTGTTTTGAAGTTTTCTATTGCGGCTCCCTCAACCAACCAAGTTCCAACTCAGATAAGAGGCAAATAAACACCAGTTGGAACCTAGTATGAGCATCCTCGCATAAACCCTCAATTTTATAAATATTTTTCCATAGGCTACATATCATTTTTAGGTAAGATAGGCGATAAAACCCAAAGAGACAACATGTGGCCACCAAAACTAGGGGTCTTAACCATTAGGAGCCTCAAATGCTCCCCCTAGCGGTGGACGAACACAGCGGTTGCTCAAAGCATAACCAAAAAGGAACGACAAAGCAACACACATGCATATGCAATGAAATACGGAATTTGAATCTAGGTTGCTTGTCAAGTTTGCTCATGGGTAAGCTTCTTCACACGCTTTTTAGGGCGGTTACCTTAACCACGTCTGATAAGCCTATGTGCAAAGCATAATTTAACATGGCATATGATACAATGCAAAGACAACCCCCTTTCACCTTTTGACAAAGTTACTTAGATCAAGCACATTAAGCTCACTTCGCAATCTACAAAGAGTGTTTTCATCTAGGGGTTTTGTGAAGATATCCGCCAATTGATCTTTGGTTCTAACTCCCTCTAAGGATATGTCTTTCTTTTAAACATGGTCTCTAAGAAAGTGATGGCAAATATCTATGTGCTTGGTGCGAGAGTGTTGAACCGGGTTGTTAGCAAGTTTAACCGCGCTCTCATTGTCACACAGCAAAGGTACCCTTTCTAGAACTACACCATAGTCTAAAAGGGTTTGTTTCATGTAAAGGATTTGCGCACAACAAGCACCAGCGGCTATGTATTCTGCCTCAGCGGTAGACAAGGCCACACTATTTTGCTTTTTCGAACTCCATGAAACTAGTGATGTCCCAAGCAAATGGCACCCTCCGGATATTGTTTTTCTATCTACTTTGCAACCCACGTAATCCAAATCGGAATACCCAACGAGTTGGAAGTTAGCTCCTTTGGGATACCAAAGGCCAATGCTTGGGGTGTGCTTTAGGTACCTAAGGATTCTCTTCACGGCTATGAGATGTGATTCCCTAGGATCGGCTTGAAAAAGAGCGCACATGCATACACTAAACATGATGTCGGGCCTAGATGCGGTCAAATATAATAAGCTACCAATCATAAAGCGGTAGAGAGTTTGATCAACCGGGTTACCTCCCACATCAAGGTCGAGATGTCCATTTGTTGGCATTGGAGTCTTGATAGGCTTGCAATCATCCATGTTGAAGCGCTTGAGGAGGTCTTTTGTGTACTTCTCTTGAGATATAAAAGTCCCCTCCTTCAATTGCTTGACTTGGAAGCCTAGGAAGAATGTGAGCTCGCCAATCATGGACATTTCGAACTCCTTCGACATCAAGTCACCAAATTCCTTGCAATAGGCTTCATTTGTTGACCCAAAGATGATATCATCGACGTAGACTTGACAAATGAAGATCTCTTCATCAAGCGTCTTGGTGAATAGTGTGGTGTCGACCTTCCCAATGGTGAAGCCCTTCTCAATGAGGAAGTCCCGGAGGCGCTCGTACCATGCTCTTGGGGCTTGCTTGAGCCCATATAGCGCCTTGGACAACCTATAAACATGATTAGGATATCTAGGGTCTTCAAACCCGGGAGGTTAATCAACATAGACTAGTTCATTTATGAAGCCATTTAAAAATGCACTTTTCACATCCATTTGATATAATTTAATGTCATGATGTGATGCATATGCAAGGAGGATACGAATGGCTTCTAGACTTGCAACCGGTGCAAAGGTCTCTCCAAAATCCAAACCTTCAACTTGAGAGAACCCCTTTGCCACTAGCTTTGCCTTGTTTCTAACAACCTTGCCTTGATCATATTGCTTGTTCCTAAACACCCATTTTGTTCCTATGACTCTTGCGCCTTTTGGTCGCTCTTCAAGTGTCCAAACTTGGTTGCGGGTGAAGTTGTTTAATTCTTCATGCATAGCATTCACCCAATTCGGATCATCTAGAGCTTCCTCTACAATGGTAGGCTCAGCAAGAGACACAAAGGAGTGATGTTCAATAAATTGAGCATGTTTTTGAGATCGAGTCATTACACCCCTTGTTGGACTCCCTATGATGAGATCTTGAGGTTGAGCTTGTAGTAGAGGAGTAGTCCTTTGATCAACCACTTGAGGGGCCGCTTGAGGAGCATCAACATCTTGAGCTTGTACCACCATTTGATCATGGGAGACATGACTATCTTCAAATGGATCTCTCCCATTTTTATCATCATCTTGTGGTACGTTTAATGAGGATGGCTTGTCAATGACTTGCACATCATCATCATCATGTTTAGGCTTGATGGCTCCAACCGACATGTTCTTCATTGCTTCCCTCAATGGTTCATCACCTACATCATCAAGATTCTCATGCTCTCCTTGAGAGCCATTAGATTCATCGAATTCCACATCATATGTTTCTTCTACCATCCCGGTGGCATGGTTGAATACTCGATATGCTTTGGACTTCAATGAGTAACCAACAAGAAAACCAATATCACATCGGCGTTGGAACTTCCCTAGGTGTTAGCGCTTCTTGTAGATGTAGCATTTGCACCCAAACACTCTAAAGAATGATACATCCGGCTTCTTGTTGTTCAGTAGCTCATAGGGGGTCTTGCCAAGGAGATGATGGGGGAACAACCAGTTTGATGCATAGCAAGCGGTGTTGATTGCTTCCGCCCAAAATCTTTCCGATGTAGAGTACTCATCTAACATTGTCCTTGCTAGGGTGATTAGTGTCCGATTCTTTCTCTCAACTACCCCATTTTGTTGTGGTGTGTAGGTTGCGGAGACTTCATGCTTGATCCCAACTTCATCACAATATTCTTCAATGTGGGTGTTGTCAAACTCCTTTCCATTATCACTTCTAATTTTCTTGATCTTCAAGTCAAATTCATTTTGGGCTCTCTTGGCAAACTTCTTGAATGAAGGGGTTGCTTCGGATTTGTCATGAAGAAAGAATACCCAAGTGTATCTAGAATAGTCATCAACAAACACTAGGCAATAGAGATTTCCACCCAAGCTAGCATATGTTGTTGGCCCAAATAGATCCATGTGAAGTAGCTCTAACTCTCTTGATGTTGACACAAAGGCTTTGGTTGGATGAGTATTTGCAACTTGCTTGCCGGCTTGACATGCACTACACAATTTGTCCTTCTCAAATTTGACATCTTTCAAGCCTCTAACCAAATCCTTCTTCAATAGCTTGTTGAGAGTGTTCATTCCCACATGAGCCAATCTTCTATGCCATAGCCAACCAAGTGATTGCTTAGTGAACAAACATGTCTTCAAGTTGGCATCTTTGGAGGAGAAATCCACTAGATATTGTTGTATCTAAAGCCTTTGAATATCACTTGTGCATCATCTTTCCTGGTCACAACCATTTCTTTGTCGGTGAACAAACATTGAAAGCCAAGATCGCATAGTTGCCCAACGGATAGCAAGTTGAAGCTTAATGATGCAACGAGAAGCACATTGGAGATGGTATGATCATTTGAAATTGCCACTTTGCCCAATCCCTTGACATTGCCCTTTGAGTTGTCACCAAATGTAATCTTTTCTTGGTCATCGACATTCTCTTCTAGTGAGGTGAACATCCGGGGATCACCGGTCATATGTTGTGTGCAACCACTATCAATCACTCAATGAGATCCACCGGTCTTGTAGTTCACCTACACACACAAGAAATCAAGCTTGAGCTTTCGGGACCCAAACTTGTTGAGGTCCCTTAACCTTCTCAACTAGTGACTTTGCAACTCATATTTGCTTTGGCCTATTCTTGTTAGGAGGCCCCATGAACATGACTTTCATCTTGCCACTAGAGTCTTGTCTAAGCATGTAGTGAGCATTGAAAGCAAAGGGCCTAGCATGCTTGGGCAAGGGTGTGGGTTTTGGCTCTTCACAATCATGAGCAAAGTGTCCTTCTTTTCCACACTCATAGCATCTTCCAATCTTCTTCTTCTTTGGCTTTGTGATGCTCTTGTGTTGCTTCATCTTCTCTTCAAGGAAGCCAATACCATTTTTATTGGTCTTCATTACGGTGTTCATGAGGAGCTCACTTTGAAGACATTGACCCTTGGTGAATTTCTTCAATCCGGTGGTAAGGTGCTCCTTCTCTTTCTTGAGCTTGTCATTCTCTTGTTGGAGCTCCAATTTAGATGGTGTCATTTTGTAGTCCCTCTCCATCTTCAATCTCTTGTTTTCTTCTTTTATCATGTATAGCTCAAGTGACATGATATAATCATCATCTTGGGTCTCAACAATGACTTGCTTTGTGGTTGCAAGCTTCTCTAGATCACTCTTGAGCTTTGCATTCTCATTCTTGATCTTCATGTAGTCATCATAGTGATCGGCCACAACCACTTTCTTGCCCTTGCCACTAGCTCTTTGCTCATCATGCTCACTAACCAAGTCCTCACAAGATGTTGCTATGTCACACTTAACAAGGTTAGGGGCATCATGTGTCTCATGGGAAAGTATATCATAAGCTACAACAAGTGTACCATGATCTACTTTGACTTGAGTATATTGTTCCTTAAGCAAAGCATAGCTAGAGTTAAGGGTACTATGCATCTTATGAAGTTTTTCATTTTTAGCTTTGAGCTCTTTGTTGGAGGACTTGAGCTCCTTGATAGATGATGACATAGTAGCAAGTTCATTTTGTTGCTCATTGCTAGCATGTATAGCATGATCATACTTCTCAACAAGAGAATCATTTTCATTAACAAGCTTTTCATTTTTAGCTCTAGTCTTTCTTATGATTCTAGAATAGTTGTTTAGCAAATCAACAAGTTCATCATAAGAGGGAGCTTGGAACTCTTCATCACTCTCATCATCACTAGAGTCATCATCACTTTGTACCTTTTGGTCACCCTTGACCATGAGGCATAGGTGTGTAGTGGATGATGGCGACGGTGGTGGTGGTGGAGTAGACGTCCCAATGACTAGAGCGGCCACCTTCTCCTTATCATCATTATCTTCATTGGATGAGCCACCGGAGGAGTCAATGTCGGTGAGCCAATCACCAACAATGTAGGCCTTGCCACCTTTCTTGTGGTATTGCTTTTTCTTCTTGCCATCCTTCTTGTATGGCTTCTCACTCTTTTTCTCATCTTCACTAGATGAGTCATATTTCTTGCCCTTGTGCTTGTTCTTGTAGCTCTCTTTCTTGGGCTTGGTGCATTGATGAGCAAGATGGCCAAGTTCACCACAATTGTAGCAATCCATCTCGAAAATTGGCCTTCTCTTGCTACTTGTGAAGAACTTCTTCTTTCTTGAGTCGAAGTAAACTCCATTCTTGTGAAGCTTCTTCAACATCTTTGTGGTTCTTCTCACCATGAGAGCGATGTTGGAATCATCCTCTTCATCACTTGAGCTCTCATGGTGCACCTCAATTGACTTGGACTTGCCCTTCTTGTCATGGCTTGCTTTGAAGGCCAAGTCTTTCTTCTTGTCGGTGGAGGAGCCACCACTTGGTGTGATGTGCATGTACATCTCATGTGCATTGTTCTTTCTCAAGATTTGTGTTGATGTAGCGGTGGAAAGATCACTTTGATGTAGCACGGTCACAATGTGTCCATACTTCTCAATTGAAAGAACACAAAGAATCTTCCTCACAACATCGGATGGTTGCATTTGTGTGAGGCCAAGTCCATTTAGCTCTTCTACAAGAACATTCAAGCATGAGTACATTTCATTTGCACTTTCATTAGCATGCATATCAAAAGAATGAAGCTTTTGCATAACTAAATGATAGCGTTCCTCACGCTCACTCTTGGTTCCCTCATGGAGCGCACAAATGTTTTCCCATAGATCATGGGCATTTTTGTGGTTCCGGACGCGATTAAACACATCCTTGCAAATGCCTCCAAAAAGGATGTTTTTGGCTTCTGCATTCCATTTCTCATTTTCCTCCTCATTAGGAGTAAGGCTTGTGCCTTCCTTGGGCTTGGCAAAGCCGGTGATCGCGGCTTCGCGGCATTTAACATCAACCGCTTCTAGGTACGACACCATACGGGTTTTCCAATATGGGAAGTCGTCTCCCTCGAACATGGGAGGTGGTCCATCACCTCCGGACATCTTAACTCTAGGCGGTTAAGCCTAAATCGAGAGCACGAGGCTCCGATACCAATTGAAAGGATCAAGATGCCCAAGAGGGGGGTGAATTGGGCTTTTCTAAAACTTTAGTAAGAATTAAAACCTATTAAGCACAATTAACCCCCTTGTGCCTAGAAGTGTGTTTCTTTCTATTCTACCGCACAAAAGACCAAGTCTATGCCACTCCTACTCTGGCAAAGCAATTCAATAGTGAATGAACAACAAGTATAATGCGGAATTGAATTGCTTAAAGGTAAATGCGTAAGTAAAGGAGTAGAGATGACAAGACGATCTTTTTCCCGAGGTATCGAGGTGTCGGCACACCCCCCTAGTCCTCGTTGGAGCACCCGCGCAAGGGTATCGCTCCCCCTTGATCCGCGCGAGGATCAAGTGCTCACTACGAGCTGATTCTTTGCCGCTCCGGCCCGGTGAATCGCTCGCTACCGGTCACAACGTGACTTGGGTCATCCACAAAGCCTCCGGATGACCACCAAGCTCTTCAATCACCACCAAGCCGTCTAGGTGATGCCAGTCACCAAGAGTAACAAGCTAGAACTCTCACTTGACCAAGACAAGGCCAAAGAGATGGATGGATGAACACTTGCTACTCAATTCTCACTAGGAGGTCACTAATTCTCTCAATTAGCAATTCTCTCAACCTCACTAGGGCTCTTGCACTTTCTCACACTCACAATGTGTCTCTCAGCAGATGGAAGTGGCAAGAACACTCTAATGGATGAGGGGGAAGAGTATAAATACTCCCCCAACCGGCCATCCAAAAGAGCACCGAACAGGTGTTAATGCGAGGGCATCGGACGCTCCGATGCCTAGCATCGGACGCTCCGATGACCTCGACCAACGGTCGACTGTACCACCTGTCAGACATGGTAAAGTGACATTGCCATCACATAGGATGCGTCCGATGCGATTTTGAACCTCTCTGGAACCTCCCTGCATGGACATCGGACGCTGGCCCTCAGCGTCCGATGCCAGCGTCCGATGTAGGCACAAATTCACGCGCACGTGAACAGTGGCATGGGCGCGTCCGATATGACAACATCGGCGCGTCCGATGTGACAACATCGGCGCGTCCGATGCCACGCACCAGACAAAACCCTAGTCTGAGTGAGCACCGAACGCGTCCGATGCTCACCAGGCCAGCGTCTGATGCCCATCTCAAGGGCAAAACCAACTCGGATCGCGACGCGGCCTTAACGACTTTTCATCCTCTCGACATAAGGCATCCCTCTGAGCTACCTAGGGCTATGAAATAACAAGTGTGCACCACACCTACCTCAATAGACTCATCTAGGTCAAGCTACTGATTCACGCTCCCCTTTATAGTACGGCCAAAGGAAAAACAAGGACCTAAGACTACCTAAGTGTCCTCCAACACCATATGACACTTAGCCTAGTCTACCACCGTCTTCGTCGTCCGTCCTTTGAAAACCGAAACGATATCCATCGCAGGGGACATGAACTCCATATGCCCGTATCGTCGCCATTACCGTGACCTAACTTAATCCTGTTTCTGCAAAACACACGTTAGTCACAGTAATCTTGTGTTTCATCCAATCACCGAAACTCACTAGGGGCCAAGATGCGTTCAGTCTAGAAAGAGAGAAAGAGAGAGGGAAGGTAGAGAGAACGCACGGAGCAGCAGGAACTATCAGGGAGAAAGAGAGAGAGAAAGGAGCTCGTTTGGGCAAGAAACCGTATGAAGCAGAGCGAGAGAGACAGTCTGCGGATGAGCAGATAAGGTAGAAGTTTTTTTTTTTGAGGGAGCGAATGAGTGGATAAAGATGAATGACTGTGCATCTAGATGGACGGACGCCTATGATAGAGTATTTCCGATTAAGGGGGTGTTCGTTTCGCTGACAAAATTTTTTTGCCTATCACATCGGACATTGCGGTACTAGTTTAGTCTATTAAAAATAAATTAATTATAAAACTAATTACAGGGTCATATACTAATTACTAAGACGAATCTATTAAGGTAAATTAATCTATCATTACCGAATGTTTACTGTAGCACCACATTATCAAATCATGAACTAATTAAATTTAATAGATTCGTCTCGTGAATTAGTCTCTGGCTGACAAATTAGTTTTTTAATTAGTATATTTTTAATAGGTTAAACTAGGGCCACAATATTCAATGTGACAGGACAAAAAAAATCCCCTGAAACGGACATGCCCTAAAAACGCGCGCGGGCTTGCGGAGCGATCGGTCCGGACAGACGGACGCCCGCTCGGTAGCATTTCCGTTCATAATTTGGTTTTACAGCAATTTGAATCGTAGAAAAAGAAACGGATGGAGTATAGCTGGTTGATTTGTGTTCCAATATACTGCGGAGTAGTTGATTGTCTGTGCTCTGCTTTCTGCAAGCACCTCCGCTGTAACATTGCTGTCCACAATATCCCAAAACCTGTCGTAAAAGATGGAAGGCATCCCATCAGGGGGCCGGTGCTTTCGTATCACCAATAGAATTCAGGGCTGCTATCACCTCCTCTTCACGGAGTTGAGCCAACATTGATTCATTCATCTCCCTAGTGACGCGAGATGCGACCACATCAAGGACTTGTCGCGCATTATTTGGATTTGGATCTGAAAAGTTGCTTGAAATGCTTCTCTACCTCATCTTTATTTCCACCTAGCTCCCGCCGTTCGCCTTTTTTTTCAAATTTCCTATTCTATTATGCCGCCTCCTCTCCTTGCAACAACAATTGTGGAAGAAAGCTGTGTTTCAATCCCCCTAGACTATCTCCAACAAGAGAGACATATGAATACCCAAACGCAAAATAGGTAGCAGAAGACTTGAAATCAGTCTCCAACAGAGTACCTATATAGAAGACACATTTTAAGTGGTCTGAGAGGCACAACCCAAATATGAGTTTCCTCTCTCCTGAAAACTCATTTGCAGAAAAGTATCACTTTTGGATTTGTTATTGAAGAAGACGTTATATGAGTATCGAATCTTTTGATTGTAGCACTACCTAAATCTTAAATGGGTCTTGTATTTGAGTGTTGGTTGTTCGAGATAGTCTTAGTGAGCCAATTATTTACAAGAGCTCGTCCTTCGTCCCAGAATAAATAGATTTCTAAAATTATTTTAAGTCAAGTTTTTAAAACTTTAACTAAATTTTTAGAAAAACACATCAAGATTTATGGTATCAAATTAGTATCATTAATTATATCATAGAATATATTTTCATAATATGTTATTTTATATCATAGATATTTTTACTCTTTTTTTATAATGTTGATTAAACTTTAAAAAAATGACTGACACAGATTCTAAGAATCGATTTATTCAGGAACAGAGAGAGTATATATATATGAATTCTTCTTCCTTTACTAGTACTCCTATGTAAAAGCAATTTCCTCACAAAAGAAACAGCTCCTGAAACAATTCTTTTATCACCGGCTCGCCGCAATGCAAGAGGGGAAAAAAGTCGCTCATGAGGAAAAGCCATATGACGAGTTTATTTTTTTTTCTTTTCTTTTCTTTTTTGGAACAAGCTGGTCATATGAGGTGCCTAAGCTAAGTGCCAAAATGGACGGACTGATGTGTGCTTGCGGGGCCGCACGGCCGGCAAACAAGCGAACAAGTGCAAAGCCGCCGCCTGTGTGGCTGTGTCCTTCCTTGTCACCACAGAAAGGACGACGATCAAAGACTATGCATGAATCATGATACGTGCGTCAACAACTTTTACATCAGTCGACCAAACCAGCTTTTTAAAATTTGATAATTGATACGTACTTACCAGTCTTGTTTTTGTCTCCCTTTTCATTCGTCAATCAGAAACTCAGAAGAAAAAAAAGTGTCTATCACTACAAGACGTTCAGACTTTGCTGGGCCTCTCGCACTCGGCGAAGGCTTTGTCGAGCGCCGCACTCGGCAAAGGGCACTCGGCGAAGAAAAAGTCGGCAAAGATTTCTTTGCCGAGTGCCAAATATCGGGCACTCGGCAAAGGCTTCGCCGAGTGCCAGGTCAGCACCCGGCGAAGCAAACGGGAGCCGTCAATTGAATGTCTCTTTGCCGAGAGCCGAACGGACCGGCACTCGGCAAAGGGGGCCTCTTTGCCGAGTGCCACGAGGGCCGGCACTCGGCAAAGAGGCCTCCTTTGCCGAGTGCCACGTAGACTGACACTCGGCAAAGAGGCCCTCTTTGCCGAGTGCCACGTGACCATGACACTCGGCAAAGAGGGCCTCTTTGCCGAGTGCCAGTGAGGGCCTCTTTGCCGAGTGTCATGGTCGTGGCACTTGGCAAAGAGGTCGAGCTGGGGAAAATTTGCCCAGCTTTGCCGAGTGTCGTGGCTTCTTTGCCGAGTGTGGCACTCGGCAAAGCTGGGAAAAAATGAATTTTTTTTCTGTTTTCATTTTCCAACATAGAAGACCTAATATATATATATATATATATATATATATATCACACATCCATATTCCATCACACAGAACTCAATATATCACATGCATATCCATTTCAGACAACACATTCAGTCTCCATGCATCACAAGCTCACAAGTTTATGACAAGTTCATCACAAGCTCACAAGTCCATCACATCCATCTCACTAGTTCATGACAAATCTAAGTCGGCCCTCACTACTCACCTTGGTGCTCAGATTACGAAGAACCCCCACCTTGCCACGCGTCCCACGACCCGCCCGAAGGACCACCTTGCCAACCTTGCCACCCGGGCGGCAGAGGTCCAGATGGTCACCCGGTGTACCCCGACTGGCCAGGAAGGTAACCTGGCCACCCATAGGGCGGAGGAGGGCCACCAGGGAGCCACCCAGACTGCGGAGGAGGGCCACCAGTGATGTGCAGAGTGTGCGGAGGAAGGCCAGGTTGAGGAGTCGGTGTCGAACCCTCCGACTGTTAGTGCACAAAGGAGAAGCAAATTCGTTAGCACCTGGAGGACGGCCGTAAAAGTTAAAGAAATATAAACAATCATATATACTCACCGGAGTCTCTGTTGAAGGAGTAACAGGAGGCACAAAAGGAGTGAGCAGTGAGGGAGGCACGACAACACCCACGATGTTCAGGCTCCCAAAGAAGTGAGCTATGTCCTGCGTCCTCTGCGCCTCCCGCTGCTGGACGACCAGTAACTCGCGACGATGGGCCGCCGTCTGGGCCTCGTGCATGGCCTGCAACCTCTGCACCTGGTCCGCCTGGGCCTGCATCTGGGCCTGCAAAATTCGTGTTGAGATGTACTGGTTTGTAAGCATCGTACGTGACAACTTGCTCCAAAATTTCTCAAATTTTTTTTCGTCATACGCATATGATGTAACAACATCTCGCCAAGTTTCACGATTTTCGGAATTCATTTGCATTTTCTATAATTAAAAAACCGTTCGCACGAAATTTTGAGGTTTTGCCCCGTGAGCACGTTGATCGAAACCTCGGGTCAGTTTTTGGATTTGGCCTCAACATACGGTTAAGAACAAGAATAACATTTTTTAAATCATCAAAATCAATTATTCGATGTACCCGCAGTTCAAACTTGCGTCTTTCGGGAAAATTCAAGAAAATAAAATAAAGTCAAAAAATATAACAAAAAGTTTTGAAAAAGTGTCCAATTTGAACACGTTGACAGTGGTAGTGTGGAAGTGCCTCAAAAAAAATTTGGTGGCAAAAACAAAAAAAAATAAAAACTCCGCCGAGTGTCAGACCTGGCACTCGGCAAAGAGGCTCTTTGCCGAGTGGCAAAGAGCCAGACGGCTGGCACTCGGCAAAGATAACGGCTATGGATGTCGTTTGCCCCGGCGAGATTTGCCGAGTGCCCATCTTTGCCGAGTGCCTGACTCTAGGCAAAGAGGCCTCTTTACCGAGTGCCTATCTTTACCGAGTGCCGGACACTCGGCAAAGACGGCCTCTGCCCAGTGTCATTCTTCGCCAAGTGCCACGTGGCCAGGCACTCGGCAAAGAGGCTCTTTGCCGAGTGCCCGATATTTGGCACTCGGCAAACCTCCAGTTTCCTGTACCGGCGTCGCGCGCCTCGCCTACATGATGGATCATATGTAGTACTCACGCATATGCTAGTTGGTCTTCCTCACGTTTTCATATCATCCATCCAACTGAATCAGAGTGTTGTTGTTGGTTATCAAATAGTAAGAGTACCAACTGAGCGACGTTAATTGCCAGCCGCCCACGAGACACCATCTATCATCGGATTCTCTCCATCAACTACGCTTTGCCACGTACGTATAACGTATGCTCCTAATTAATAATAACTTCCAATGGCAAAAACGTACGACATGATTACTTGACCTCTATCTAGCTAGTATTATTATATATACTAAATCTTCTAATCTTCTTCATCTTTGAAATAGGCATCAATCTCATGGCAAAAGTATCTTGGAAAGATCCTACTAAAGTTAAAAAACCTCCTACGAAGAACGAGGAAGGTGTCCAACCAAAAATACTTAGACCAACTGGTGGCAAAACCATCTTGAAAAGATCCTGGTAAAGTTAGAAAACTAATGCAACAGACAGATCTCAAATCAGAGCTTGAATCCAAAAAAGGACGAAAATAGCAAAACTGTGAGGCAACATATTGTCTGCTACAGTACCTCGGACAGTCCGCTACAGTACCCCCAGACAACCCGCAGTTCAAATGAACAGTAATTCCGGCACGTCTGAAGCTTTGCACCAATGAGTCCAATTGACCCCCCCCCCCCCCCGGACAGTCCGCCGGTCACAAAGAAAACGGTAACTGTGCGAACCAGTTCTACCCGTGAACACGCCTAACCTGTCCGAGCTTGAGGTCCAATCTGCCGTTGTGTAGATAGCACAAAAACACATCCGCCCAAAACACAAATTTGACCGGATCTCGTCCAAATCAAAGGGGTTTGTGTCGACGAAATATGGTCGATAGTCCACCTAGGGGTATGCTCAAGGTGGTAGATTAGAGAGGAAGGTGCGCAAGACGACGACCCAGACGTTGACGCAAGGCAAAACTAGATGAACACAGAGGTTTATCCAGGTTCGGGCCGCTAGGTTAGCGTAATACCCTACGTCCTGCGTCGAGTTGTATTGATTGGATCTGGCTCGTGGCTTATGACCTGTGACCTAGGACCTGTTGTCTATCTCACTTGTCCTCTCGGAGGACCCCTGCCCCTCCTTATATATTTCGAAGGGACAGAGTTACATGGTAAGTACTAGAGTTGGTACTATATCTAGATTACAACTGTCGTACGGTGCATGTCGTACGCCTTCATCCTGTGGGCCGGACGACCCTTAGTGGTGAGGCCCATGTACCATCGTGTGGTACCCTGGGGTCTATATCCCCACAGCTAGTCCCCGAGCCTGACAGCAGGTGACTCGGTCACGTGGTGTCAGGGTCTTGAGAATAATCAGAATTATATACATGCGCGAACGAGCGCCATGTATACACGGTAGTCCCCAAGGCTGCTAGAAGATGAAGAATAAATCTTGTAGCAGGCTTATAAAAAAGAAAAATCCACTATGGTGAAAGCAGCAGGTTGCCGAACGACGAGTCCGAGCACCAAGCAGTCCCTAGGTTAGCTGGTGAGCCCTCGGTGTAGCCGTCAATGAATGTCGAGGAGTCTGGCTAGCTGGTCGGCGATGAAGTCTGAGCGCTAGGCGGTGAGCACCGAGCGATTCGACCAGCGTTGTTGACGATGTTGGCGAGAAGAACCCGAGCACCGAGGAGTCCCCAGGTCAACTAGTGAGCTCTCGGTGTAGCCGTCAATGAGCGCCGAAGATTACGGCCAGCCGGTCGGCGACTAAGTCCGAGCGCCAGGTGGTGAGCACCGAGCGAAGCGAATAGCTGGTCGATGACGAAGTCCGAGCGCCAGGTAGTGAGCACCGAGCAAAGCGACCAGGTGGTCGACGAACCCGAGCACCGAGGAGTCCCCAGCTCAGCTAGTGATCTCTCAGTGTAGCCGTTAATGAGCGTCGAAGAATACGACCAGCTGGTCGGCAACGAAGTCCGAGCACCAGGTAGTGAGCACCGAGCGAAGCGACCAGCAGGTCGGCGACGAAGTCCGAGCGCCAGGTGGTCCCAAATGATGATCTTCTCGTCCATCGTGACCGGTCCAGTCCCCGAGCGTAAAGAATTAGCTCGCAGACTGAACATGGTTCCTGTAAAATAAACATGGAGAATGGTAGTACATGACGTACGAATAAAATATAGAGAAAACATTAGCGGTAAAGAAACAGCATGTGCTGTTCAGCGGTCAGTCAGCTGGATTGAACGCTCAGCATTAAATAAAATTCCCCCGAGCAGTTTGTTTGTAAACTGAGTCGCCAGCCCCAGCTAGCCGATAACTCCGGAGCGTGAGGGGCGGAGCCCAAGCACGCGTAAGAGCACCAGCATCACCGAGGAGCCGCTGCCGACCACCCGTAACGCAGAGCGTGGAGCTGCATTCACGTGTAGGGAGGAGCCGGGGACAGGGCCGTCTCTGGAAAGCACGAGTGTAAACGTGGCTGCTCGGGAAAACACATATGTCATCCTCAGGCTGGTATATATGGTGAAAAATAACGAAGAGCCGTTGTAAAGAATAATGTGACCGCGGAGGCACACGATGATATCTAGAGATATATCACGATCGAAGAAATATTTGATTGATGTGAAAGATAATGAAGGACCGAGAGTGCGACCAGAGGGGGGGTGAATGGGAGCTTTTCAATTTTCCTTTCGGAAACTTTAAGCCACTGTCCCGAAAATCAACCCCAAGAGCAAAACCGATGCGCGTGATGTCCACGACCCAAGAGAGTGGGTGGATGTTCCCTAGGAACACAGCGGGACACCACAAAAATTCCCTCGCCCAAGTTCACGCAGGTCAACTGGTGACAGGATGAAATTTGGGTAACCTCAACCTCCCCCGAGCAACGCGAGAGGGATTCAAGCTATTTTGTAAAGCGTGAAGCTCAAATTCTGAAGAGCACGAAGTCAGGAATCCAACGCAACAAGCGGATCTCAAATCGAAAGTCGGACGAGCAAACTGCGGACGAAAACATGCAAACTGCAATTGACCGGACTCTACCTGTGTCCGGTCGAGAGGCACCGGACGCGTCCGGTCACACAAAAGCCAAAATGGGACCTCTCTGTTTCTGACCGGACTCACTGAAGGGAAGCGTCCGGTCAGTAACCGAGCGTCCGGTCACAAAAGCCAAGCCAGATGAACAGTAGGATGGGTGCGTCCGGTCGACTGTGAACAAAGCGTCCGGTCAAACTCCGAAACAGAGCATTCTGTGTTCAACGACCGGACTCTGAGACCTAGCGTCTGGTCTGCACGACGCTAGCGTCCGGTCACCCCGCAGCAGCACTGTTTGTCCACCGATTTGACTCAATCTCACCCAAAACGAATCCTCTAGGGATCAAACTTGGTGAGAAGAGTCACAAGGAGGATAGTGAGCTAACTCTACGAGATCATGGCTCGACCCTATCTCCAAATCGATGAATCAAAGAAGTTTGGGAAAGAAGAAAAACTTGACCCGAAACAAAAATCAATTGATCTACTAGCTCGTGAGGTTAGAGGTGAATTCCTTCGGTGGAAAGAAGTGCCTCACGATCTAGAACAACTTGGTTCAAACGGATTTGCAAACAACGCACCAAGCAAAGAGATCGATCGACGGGAAAAACGTGGAGAAAAGCAACTCACGAAGAACAAGAACAAAACGTGAATCACAACCACAAATTTGCAACCGTGTGGCTACCACACGCTACAATAGTGAGATTACGGTCTCACTTCCTCAAAATCTCACGGGCACAGAGGTATTGTTCTCTTCTCTGTGGATCTCAGTTCGCTACAGCAGAGGATGGGGAGAGCAGGAAAACCCTAGAAGCAAAAGAGCAAATGATTGAGATAGATGGGGAGGTGGGTGTCTCCCCCTACTTATCCTAATTCTAACTATTCCTAATTCCCACTCTACCCCTAACTACTTACAGAGCGAACCAGCTAAACCCTAAGGTTATTCTGGACCAACTCGATGGTAGGTGGATCCGACGGCCACGCCCGCACAACTCGTAGCGTTGCCTCGACGCAACCTCCCGATTGCCGCCACGTGCCACCACCGCTCTGCGTCCTCTTCACGGACTCTGCCCCCGGTTTTGTGGCCCAAACCGGGAAACCAGCCTTCATAGCCAACCCCCGATTTTGAGGCCCAAACCGGGAAACCAGCCGCCAATCGCCCGAGTTTTGTGGCCCAAACTCAGCAAACCCGCAGCACCCAGGTTTTGAGGCCCAAACCTAGAAACCGTCCTCAGCCCGAGTTTTGTGGCCAAACTCGGAAACCATCCGCGCCCAGGTTTTGAGGCCCAAACCTGGAAACCGTCCACCCGATGGTTTTTCTCTGGCTCTACCACCAAACCGAAGCTGTAGAGGGGATGCACCGCCCGTGCACCCCGTCCACCGACACGTGTCCCCAGGTCCTCGACCCGAGCAACACCATGTCCCGCAAGTCTTTGCTCGTTGCTGTCCCTGGCTGCCAGCCACCACAGCTGATCCTCAGGCCACCGGTCCCTCAGTCCAAGCCTCACGTCCGCCCTTCACCGCTCCCGGTCCGTCGGCACGGCACGTCTCTACTTGACCTTCACCTTGCCCTCGATCACTGTCTCTGTGCTCGACACCTGCACAACACAAGCCAAAGAACATGCGATCAAACCCGTTGATAATCACTCATCACTCCGAGACTCGGCATACACCCATGTATCCGTAGATAATACTTAGCTTGATTGTCGTCCGAACAGATTAGTCGACGAGAGGCGTCGAGGACGGTGACGAGTCAACAACGAGCGATCGGTGAGGATGGCGGTGAGACGATGATGACGACGTGATGGCTTGTCGCGGCTTGTTGGTGGCTCGTTGGCTCGTCGGTAGCTTGGCGTCAGCTCATCGGTGGCTCGACGTCGGCTCGCTTTTGGCTCATTGGTTCATCGACGACATGATGGCTTGCTTTTGGCTCGTAGACTCGTTGGTGGCTCGTTGGCTCGTTGGTAGCTCGGCTTTGGCTCGACGATGATGTGATGGCTTGTCGCGGCTCGTTGGTGGTTCGTTGATGGTCAACGATGGCTCGTTGATGGTTCGTTGATGCTCAACGATGGCTCGCTTTTGGCTCGTAGGCTCGCGGGTGGCTCGTTGGCTCGTCGGTGGCTCGTCTTTGGCTCGACGACGACGTGATGGCTCGCTTCTGGCTCGTAGATGATCAGAGCGAGCATAGGGCACGGGTCGTCGAGTAGCTTCTCGTAATCCTTGTCGTAGTTGATCAGCCGAGCCAACGATGTCTTCTTGTCAACGGTGATGGAGTTGCCTAGCCCTCGATCTTTCCTCCCGGTCGTGGTCGTCATAGCGCTGATTATTACGGCGATCATCATTGCAACACGGTTGGAGGTCGGAGCGAGAGGTATGGGCAACGTTGTGCTCGGGAGATCGATCTCTGATCAGATCTACGAGAGCGAGAGTGTCGGTGATGCCTGTTGTGACCCGATCGATGGATTCGATCAGATCGGTATTGTCGACACGCCGTCCCCGATAGCGGGGAAGCGTGGTCGGAGCGCCGGGGAATATGACCTCGAAGAGATGTCGAGGCTGGTCTCGCTAACGCTGAAGTGGTGGTAGCAGATCTGTTCGGCACAGGGAAAGCCTGCACCGCCTCCACGGCCCTGGCGGCGCCATCGACGTCGGTGGTCGAGGAGAACGACCTGACGACGAACGTGAAGCCTTCGAAAGGGTCGTGGAAACGAGGAAGGAAACCATCTGAGTCGTCATGATGTCCGTACGCACATGCCCCACGATGGGCACCACTGTCGATGAAATATGGTCGATAGTCCACCTAGGGGTATGCCCAAGGTGGTAGATTAGAGGGGAAGGTGCGCAAGACGACGACCCAGACGTTGACGCAAGGCAAAACTAGATGAACACAGAGGTTTATCCAGGTTCGGGCCACTAGGTTAGCGTAATACCCTACGTCCTGCGTCGAGTTGTATTGATTGGATCTGGCTTGTGGCTTATGACCTGTGACCTAGGACCTGTTGTATATCTCACTTGTCCTCTCGGAGGACCCCTGCCCCTCCTTATATATTCCGAAGGGACAGAGTTACATGGTAAGTATTAGAGTTGGTACTATATCTAGATTACAACTGTCGTACGGTGCATGCCGTGCGCCGTACGCCTTCATCCTGTAGGCCAGACGACCCCTAGTGGTGAGGCCCATGTACCATCGTGTGGTACCCTGGGGTCTATATCCCCACAGTTTGTAACCAAACTTCACTTAGGTGATCTTGAACATGTTGGTGAGCTATTCCTGAGAAATCATGGCTCAAACCCAACTAGATCTCGAGATATTCCAGATCACGTGAAAAGGGAGAAAGTATTTAACTACGAAAATAATTTCCGACCGATCTATATGTTTGTGAGGAATTAGAAGAAATTTTTCAGTGGAAAGATGTTTCTCACGACAAAGAACAAGATGGTTCAAACGGTGTGGGCAGAGTCCCCAGATACCCCGCAAGGAAGGGTGAAGACCTAGCCCAAATAGGACTCTCCGTATGTAATCCTAATAGTATTGCTACCTTGTAATTCTACTAGGACTCTTAAGATTGTAACCGACTAGGACTCTTGCCTCCTGGACTAAGGCAGAGCTCCATAGATAGAGGTCAAGATGCACAACTAGATACCCATAAGCGTAAGGGCGCAATATATTATTCCCCTCAAACTGGACGTAGGGATACTATTCAGTAGCTCTGGGCATAATTAACCGAAGACCGAACCGAACTAACCGAGACCGAGATCGAGACCGAAGTGACCGAGACCGAAATTTTCGGTCACTAGTTCGGTCCTGAGTCCACACTAACCGAATTTTTTACGGTTAGTTCGGTCATATGCATCGGGTAACCGAACTGACCGAACTAATTGAACATCTAATTTTTGTGGATATATAATGTGTACTTTAGCCTATTATTAGTGCTATAATATTTATTCTAAGGGGTTTATATCAACCATCACTCTCTTTAATCTATAGTTTGTATTGTTATTTTTGTCGTATAATAGAAAAAATGCTAAAATTGGCTAAAAAATATACTATTTAGCGGATATTTTGTATAGTTCGGTTAGTTCGGTCATGACCAAGACCGAACCGAACTAACTAAGACCGAACTTGCTCGGTCTTGAGTTTTGAAACTAACCGATCGGTAGGGAATTTTCAAAGTGATCGAAGAACCGAACCGATCGTTTCGGTCATGACTGAATGCCCAGTCCTACTATGCAGTAGACTGAACCAGTGTAAATCATTGTCTCTGCGTTTACCATCGAGTTCTGCATACGCCGAAGCCCTTCGAACAATTGTCTGAGTAATCCCGAGACGAGTTGTCGGCTAATAAACACCGACAGCTGACGCGCCAGGTAGGGAATTTTGGCGATTTTGCGATAGAGAGCTCCATGGGCCTCAAGATTATAAGGGCAGTCCCAATGGATATTAATGATGGTTTCTACCTCTATTAAATGAGATGTCACCTTAGCAAAAATGATAATAAGGTACCCTAATTAATGAGGAAAGAGAACCAAATCAGAAGAAATCGTTTCTTGCCTGAGAAACGACGTCTTCCCTTGCCCCGATGCGTGGAGAAACGATGAAATCGTCATTGGGAAGAAACCACCGGTTTCTATCAGGTTCATATGCGTGTGTTTGCCCACGCGCGGCCCCTCGGCCGTGGCGCCGCTCGCCCACCGCCGCTCGCATGCCCGTGCCCGCCCATGCACGCAATTGATGGGGACAGGCCCAATCTTCCGAGAGGTAGATGGTAAGTTCCACTTGTGGAGATCTCGACGTTGGCGATCCGGCTTCAAATCAGACACGATTCGAACCCTGCAACCGTTACACCACTGCTCCGTTGGTTATCAACCAAGCACAACTTGATTGACTAGGTAATGAACAAATGTGAATCTACGGCAAACAAGATTATACCGCGCGGGAATCCTGAAATATCCGATACCAATTGATGAGGACATGCCCGATCTTCTGAGAGGTAGCCCATAAATTCGATTTGTGGAGATCTCGACGTTGGCGATCCGGCTTCAAATCAGACACGATTTGAACCCTGCAACCGTTACACCACTGCTCCGTTGGTTATCAACCAAGCACAACTTGATTGACATCGCCAAGAAGGCTTTTCCTGCAAGCGAATCGAAGAGCACAAGCAAGAAGGTAAAACACGCAATCTGAAATTGCAAATACGAATGACGTGAATATCAATAGAGAGTTCAAGAACTCGGTTCCAAAGGACTAATCGACATAGTGGAGGAGATCAACAACAGGGACCCTGGATCACTGTAAAAAGATTCGACACCACAGTTACAATAAACGATTCAGTTTCTCGATGGAAAACTAAACTCTAAACAAAACCCGAACCCTAATGATGACGACGACTGATTATAGGGATGTGGTCAATACCCCTGCTGAACGCGCCCCCTAATGGGCTCTAAGACGATACATGGCCCAACAGACCAAAAGACGGTGCCCTGGCAGATTCTGGACGCTGACTTGTTTCGACGATTCCCGTTGACTCGGGATGATTTTGACGTGAGACCAAAGTCATTGGTTAGCTTATCAAATTATCTTTCAAAGCATATCTGGTTTGTCGAAAATGGAGTCGGTATGCGTCCGGGGAGTTGATTTTAGCCGGAACTGTTCTTGGAATCCGAGATGGACTCGGACTTGAGTTGGACTGACCCTCCACCATGGAAAACTCGAGTTGGATGCCTTCGCTGTTATTCCTCCTCTCCTAGGCTTGTACATGAGAGTGATGTCCTCATCATCTTCCCCTTCTTAAATTGGAGTCGTCCTCGACTCCATCTTGTCGATGTTCTCATCACATATCACAGTGGCCGTCGGCCCTGCTTGCCCGCTGCGGCCCCGCCCGCCTGTGCCGGCGACCATGCTCGCCGACGCCGTTGTGGCCGGCGGCCCTACTCGCTCGCCTGCGCTGGCGCCGCTCGCCCGGTCCATCGCGGCTATGCTGCGCCCTCTAGCGCTAGCGCCGCTCGATCGCGCCCGCTCTGCTCGCCCATCGCCACTCGCGTTGCCATGCCTGCGCGGCCCCACTAGCCCGCGCTCCATCGTGCGTGTCCGTTCGCTGGCCGCCACGCTCGACCGCGCCCGCCCTGCTCGCCCGTCGCAGTTCGCGCCGACGTGCCTGTGCCGGTCCGTGCTCGGCCGTGTGCGTCCTTCTGCCTATTGCCCCGCACGTGGTTGTCAGAGCGCTCGCGTGCTGCCCTGCTGCGCGCCTGCTAGCCGCCGCTCACACTCGTCGTCCCACTACCATGCGCTCGCGTGCTGTTCCGCTGCACTCTAGTGCTGCTGGTTGCGTGCGCTCGCTTGTACCTTAGAGAAGCTGGTTGCATGGGTTCGCTTGTACCGGAGAGAAAGCATGAGGAAGAAAGGGATAACGAAGGAAGAGAAAAATCTAACATTTATTAGGTGAAGACATCACCATTGTGTCAGATGGTTTCTATCAATCATTTTTTCTTCTGATGTGGTGATTATGAAAACTGTGCGTGATTTTTATTATTGGGACTGCCCTAAGCACGTTTCTACGAGGCCTATGCATCTAGCTACTTGCTGGCTTTGAATAAGTGCTCGCAGAAAGTTCCCTGTCCAACCTCAAGATGTTGCACAGGAGCTTCACCAATCACCGCATTCAGATCATGCACAAGGCTCCACCTCTGCAAGTCTGGATTCAGGCATCATAGTTGTGGAGATTACGACACTGTCTTCATGATATCAGAGTCCCGATTAGACACGGTGGAGGATGTTTGTATCATGATGCACCCAGAACATATTAATCAATATTCCGCCGAGATCCAATTTATGTCGATCGACGAGACGTGCAAACTAGCCATGTTAACCATGCAGGTCGTAGCTGCATGGCAGCGAAACACGACAAGACAAAATTCCGCATTGATCCGATCCAATCCGATCCGATCAGGCTGAAGTATATCCAGCTATGCCAAGCGATCAAGCAGGAAGCAGTCGACACGCATAACACCTATCCGACTCACAGTTCCAGCTGATTCCGTCCCAACTGATCGAGTTCGACTCAGTCTTCCTATCTGTGACAACTAAATTCTTCAATAGCATGAAAGCGAGTTGTCTAGGCTCAAAGTGAGCTGCAAACAAATTATCCAAGCTGCAAGCAAGTCAAGCCACAAGCAATATACGAGACTTCGCGAGTACTTCTGACTACGATCTCGTCACGCGTATGTTCGACTCTTTATGCCCATCCGAGTACTTGGACTCAGCTATATATGTCCATGCAGCCCGAGGCACGACAGCACGGCACGAAGCACCATATTTTGGCCCGGCCCAAGCATAGCCCGACCCGATGTCAACCGGGCCCGGGCCGGCCCAGCCCGAGGTACACGGCAGTGCCTGGGATGCACCCTAGGCCCGTGGGCTGGCACGGCATGGCCCATCAATTCCTTATGGCCCGACAAAGGCCCGATATTTATTTCCAAACTAGCCAAACCCTAATCCTATCTCCCCAGTCCCCATCCCATCCCAGCCGCCGTTGCTTGGCTTCTGCTCGCGCAGTCGCGCTCCCGCGGCTTCGTCTCGGCGGTCTCGCTCGCGTCCCTCGCCTCCTCCCTTCCCGACTCGGCGACTCCTCACTCCTCATCTCGTCTCCTCTCGGATCCCGCCTTCGGTCCTCCCTGACTCCTTGTGTGTGGCCGTGCGGGAGTGAAAGTCGCCGACTCGCCGGCCAACAGCGCTCCCAAGTCTCGAGCGATGCGGCTCAATCCCATGCTTGTCCTCCTCCAGCTCCTCTCCAACGCGCGCTCGAGCGACGACGACTGTGCCTTCTCCTTCAGCGAGTGCGGCGGTCACCTCCAGCGCAAGGCCGCGAGTGCCGCGGACGGCGGATCTGCCTCCCCGGTCGCCTCCGGTGCGAGGCCGCGAGCGCCGCAGACGGTGGATCTACCTTCGATCCCCATGACCCTCCTCCACGCTGCGGGCGAGCAGCGCCTCCTCGACCTCTTCCTCCGGCGGCCGCATCTCCTTCAGCGAGCGCGGCGACGGCGCCACGTCCTGTTCCTCCCCGCGCGGCCGCCTCCAGCGCGAGGCCAAGAGCGTCACGAATCTGCCTCCCCACGGCCCTCCATCCCTCCACGCTGCGGGCGAGCAGCGCCTCCTCGTCCTCTTCCTCCGGCGCCCGCATCTTCTCCCCCACCGCTGAGAAAAAAATGTCTACTGGGCCACGGGCCGGCCCAGCCTGCTAAAAACATCGTGCCTAGCGGGCCAGCATGGCCCAAAAATAGGCTCGTGGGCCCGTGCTTGGGCCGAGGGCAAGGCCCGTGGGTCACTAAGGCACGACACAGGAGGCCCGCGGGCCATGTCGGCCCGACACGGTGTGGGTCGTGCCTAGCCCGGGCCGGGGCAGGCCGGCCCGGCCCGATGGCCATCTATAGACTCGCCGACTACTCCACTTGACAATACTGATTCCTCCACTCAGATCCAACATGTTAGTCGGGAACGAGATCCAAATGATCAAGAATTACTCGGTAATAACTCGGCTCGATCAAAAATCTGCCAAGGAGTTGTCCCAACTAGTCGGCTTCATCAACAACCAACTACTCGTACATTCACAATGCCTAGATACCGAGTCGTCGAGTCGTCATGTTGTTGTAAAGCCGCAAGTGAGACGTGAGCCGCAAGTGAGCCCTCGAGCTGCTGTTGAGCCACGAGCAAGTCATCAAGTTGTCGTTGAGTCGCAAGCAAGCAAGCCCTCGAGCTGCTATTGAGCCACGAACGAGCCATCAAGCTGTCGTTGAGCCACGAGCGAGCCGTCGAGCCACAAGCGAGCTGTCGAGCAGTCGTTGAACCATCAAGCTGTTATTGAGCTGCAAACAAGTCGTCCGAGTAATATGCAAGTCATTCGAGTACCAAGACATCTATTACTCAAATATGTCGGCGATGCCGACTACTCCCCTCGATGGTACTGGCTACCCCACAACCACTCAACTCGGCGTGAACCAAGCTAAGTCATGCTTTAATATTTTTCTAAATAATCTTTGAATATCTCTAGATATTAATCATGAGCTGCTACGACCATATCATAATTGCATTCCTGGCTACTCATACAGCTCTGAGCTTGTAGTCGGGACAACACCTCACAGGTGTATAATGTACACTCGGAGTGTGCTCTCTTTTTTCACGCAGCATGACTGCTCTAGTCTTCTCTTAGCAAGTTGTTAAATTACTCGAGTAAGCACATACCTTAATCCGTGAAGCTTGATCCTCACGCTCGATCCAGCTTTCGACACGCAGGACATGTGCTTAAACTTCACAGGCTCACTACTCGGGTAACTTAAACAACCTAGCAAAAGCAAGATGTGAAAAAATTCATATGCATTTGATAACGCTGGGACATGCTCCCGACTAATTATTTCACTCGCATTTCTTAATGTTGGGAACTGCTCCTGACTTGATATCCTAAATATCAGTTACTGCATATTTTTGTATGTCTACTTTGCAGGGGAACATATATGGACTACAACAGTGATGGAGGTACGCCCCTGAGAGTTGCACTACTCGGACACCATGCCGCTGGGTGAGGTAAGCCCCTAAGAGCTGCCTCACTCGGACACCAGGTCGCTGGGTGAGGTACGCCCTTGAGAGTTGTCTCACTCAGACACCATGCTATTGCGACGAGGCATGCTCCAATCTGCAGGACTTCCTCCGAACATGGTCATGATGATTTGGGAATTTCGAGGTGGGGTGATATGGGGTCTCCGGTGATGATACTGCCCACCCGAAGCCTTGGGCTCACCAATATCCTATTTCCACTACTTCGATCAATCTTTTTTCACCTCCACGTCTTAGTTGGCATTAAGCTCAGGGACTCGGTCATTGCCTCAACTTAGTCGGCTTCACTCCTACTATGCTCGGGGGCTCGGATTCATGAATGAAAGATCAAATTTACAAGCATTCAACCACTCGGCAACAAGCAGATGTTGATCCTTCTTTTCAGAAGGTTATTCAGCTACACCCTTCAGGATGTCTACTAGATCCTAAAATCGACTCTGAGTAGTCAATTTTAGGCTCGGGGGTTGCGGGATACATATCCTTAGAGGATGTGTTCAAATTTCTTCGAAAGAAATTGGAGCAATTTCAAACAAGACCCTCCAGCTATTTATGCTAAATAGCAAGAGGCTCGGAGGCTACACCCAATGGTTGCACTTTTCAGAAAACGCACACCATTAAAAGACTTCAATAGCACTTTATGGTTTCTCTTAGAAGGTACTCGGCCGAAACTTGATCAAGGCCAAGAGTCTCAAGATTACTTCAACGATAAACCATGAAGAGCTCGAGGGCTTGTGGGACAGAGTCCCCGGGTACCCCGCAAGGAATGTTGAAGACCTAGTCCAACTAGGACCCTCCGTATGTAATACTAGTAGTATTTTTACCTTGTAATTCTACTAGGACTCCTAAGATTATAACCGACTACGCCTCTTGCCTTCTGGACTATATAAAGAAAGGCCCATAGATCGACAAAGGGTCAAGGTGCACAACCAGGCACCCACAAGCGCATGGCGCAACATATTATTCCCCCCAAACTCGACATAGGGATGTTGAAAGGTCCAAATTGGCTAGAGGGGGTGAATAGCCTAATTAAAAATCTACAAAATTACTTAGCAAACACTATTAGTATAACAAATGGCGAAGCTTTTTGCGTTAGCCTAATAGTGTGTTGCAAGCCACCTATCCAATAATTCTACCTAATATAACTATAGCACACAAGCAATTAGAGCTAGAAACTAATGCGGAATAAATAAACTAGCTCTAGCACAAATATGATCAAGATGGTCTAAGATAAACAAGAGTGTGCAAAGGATGAACTATATAAACTAATCACAACTAGTAACACAAGGTATATAACAAAGGATATATGACAAGTGTTTACACCAAAATTTGGATTAAGAAGAAAAATGGAATGAGTTTTACCGAAGATAGCGGTAATTTGAAGAATCGGCAGAATCAAGGAAGATCGGTTGATCAAGTGGACCCGACCGACAGTGGGATAGGCATTCGGTAAACAACCAAGTGGTCGTTTAGCTCTCGGAGTTTTGGCAAGTGCAGGTGCGGTCGGCTATCTTGCAAGCCGATGACTCCATTCGGGAGGCAAATACAGTAGGTAAAGCCGGCATGCATGAGAAGACACGTAACAATAAAGGACACCGGGAGGAAAATAGGAATAGGATTCGTATTTTCCAAAGTTTCATTATGTAAGTCGTAATCTTCTAGGACTCGTATTTCGCCCAGGGTATAAATATAAACCCCCGGCCATTGTAAAATTGTTCACAACCATATCAATACAAATCGGCCCCGTGCCATCTTTGAGTCCTTTGTCGTGTTGTCGAGTTCTTCGAGAGGAATCATCGATCCGTCGACCTCCGTAAGTCCCGACAACCTTGTTATCATGTCTAGTATCATGCGGTGGATTTAGATGTGATGCAAGTAGTCTTGTTTGTTTACAAAGATCGTGCGGCGGATCTATGTCGACAATCAAGAAGTCTTTGCTTATGCTACGCTTACGAGTAAATACCATGCGGCAGGCGTTTGCTTGATTTGTTTAGCAGGAGCGACATAGTTATCGGCTCTATTAGATTCGGCAAGATCTAGTAGATTCATTAAGTTACCATGTGTTGTATGATTTATTTAATTAGCTTTACAACATTCTTTTGCCCAATCTAGATTGACTTTGTTCAGCCTTATTTTACAAGTTTTTACTTGTTTTCTTCCAATAATTGAATAACCATGATGGCCGAATTAATTTCTAATCTAGATTGTTATATGTTGCGGGTTCATACATGTCAATTACGCTTAGGCTTTGATAAAACTAGGTATCGTGCGGCAGATACAGGTTTTAGATTAATTTGATCGTTTTTGGTTTGCATGTTCCTTCTTCATGGACTCCAACTTGGCTGGTTTGCCGAGCTTGGTTATACGTTATTTTACAATCTATCTCTTGTTCAAGCATATCTTTTACATATGTGCATTCGGCAACCAATTGATTACATATGCTCATGTTTGGAGTTAGCCGAATGATCTTTAAAACTTGTTGACAGATAGCTTCTATAGCTATATGTCGTTGTGAATGGCTTCAGAGCCGTAAATATGGAACTGTCTGGTCTTATCCGGCATGTTCTAGTTTTATTCTCACAGTTTCATCCCTTGTTGGCTTTCAGGTCAAACCGACTGGCACGTCTCCGGATTTCAAACCGTCCGGGCATCCTATTGAAGCCACGCTTTTTCGGCTTGCTGTGTGTGAGGCACGGTGCGACACATTTTGTGCCAACATACTTTTTGGCACGCCCAGTGGGACCCTGTATTCCAAGATGGTTGAGTTCGACAACACTCAGATTTTGGAAGTGACCATGGATGAGTTGCCACCAGAATTGAAGAATTTAATACAACAAGCATGCGATGAGTTTTAGCGCAAATGCTTGATGTCCTTTTCTAAGAACAAGAGCAACAAGGTTTTCCAGAAGCAGGCACTCCCAAGAACTCTCCTTCCTCATCAATCTGATAGTACTGATGAGGAAGATGCTCAGAAGTTGTCCGAGCTAGTGTACAAGGCTATAGCAGAGGCCATGACAAATCACCAATCAGCTTTCTTAAATACCTTTCGTGCCATCATGGTTGGTATTTTCGGCCCGACGGTTGATAAACGTTTTGAGGAAGCTGCTGGCCCGATGCAAGGACCGCTGTTGTTTCCCGTACCCCAACATCAAAGAAAAACTACTGAAGACGGCGGGGTTGGTCCAAGCAAAGGTGGGATGGTCCTTCACTAGGAGCAGCAACCTCCCACAACTCACGGCCAGCTCACATTCGGCACGACGGGAAACATCCCGCAATCTGCCTTCAGAGTATCTCCAGCAACAAATAGGTTGCAGAAGAACATGTATGGCGATGGATATCAAGAGTTTGTTGACTACAGTGCGATTGATGCTTTCCCGAATCCGGGCTATAAAAACTCAACAGGGGCGTTTCTTGGAGGTCAAACGCATGCGGCTCCAGATTCAAATGTTGACCTCATCATGCATAGGATGGCCGATATGATGCAAAGTCAATTCGGCCTGAAGCCAAAGAGTCAGTCCTATGCGTACAAATCTCCTTATCCAGAGTGGTACAGCAGGGTGGCACTTCCTCCAAGAGTGAAACCTCCCACTAATCTTACAAAGTTTTCGGGTCAAGATGACACTAGTACCATAGAACATATCAGTCGTTACTTGGTGCAACTTGGAGAAGCATCTGCAGATGAGGCCTGGAGAATTCGGTACTTCCCACTGTCGTTAACAGGACCAGCTTTCTCATGGTTCACATCTCTACCGGCAAATTCTATTAATACATGGGCAGAATTAGAACAGAAATTCCATGCGTATTTCTTTACGGGCACTAATGAGAAGAAGTTGGTCGACCTCATGAGTTTGAAAATGAGGGCTAATGAGACACCACAAGAATACTTGCGCAGATTCAGGGAGACTAAAAATCGCTGCTATTCCCTGAATTTACCAGATGATCAATTGTCAGGGATAGCTATAGCTGGTATGTTGCCGAATATCAGGGAGAGATTATTCGGCATGGAGTTTGATGATCTTGGGCAATTGGCACAATGGTTGGCGATGATGAGTAATCAGGCTCAGGGGTTTAAGAGAAATAACCAGTACCAGAAAGACGATGTGGCTAGTGAGATGTACCAGGCTTTCTTAGAAGAAGCGATGGAGTATGATGATGAAGATGAGATAGCTACAGCAGAGCTGGTCTGGACTAAAGGGCCGACTCAGGTCAATCAACGATGGCTGAGACAGCAAAAAGGTACCTACGACTTTGATGTTTCCAAATCGGATAAGCTATTTGAGTTACTAGTGAAAGAGGGACGCATCAAGTTGCCGGAAGGTCATCCTATGCTGAACCCTGAAGGAATTAAAGACAAGAAGTATTGTGGTTTTCATAATACCAGATCTCATTCTATTAATGATTGTCGAGTGTTCAGAGTGCGAATCCAGAAAGCTATCCAAGAAGGGCATTTGAAATTTGATGGAAAAATGAAAGTTGACGGTAGCCCTTTTGGACAAAATACCGTATCTTTTTCCGCTAACATGGTTAATACAGATGACCCCAGGGGTAAAAGCAAGATAAAGGTGTTAACCTCTGATAGAGCAAGAGAAACTGGTGTTGTTGACCCCGATCGGCAGATCACAAATGAAGAACTTCGACGACAAGTTCGTTTTTAGAATAGCCGAACTGAAAGGGGTGAAGCTTCCAGGCCCAGGGTCACGACACGCATTTTGTTAAACAAATGGCGTCGGGAGTAAGAACGGTACCAGAAGCAGAAATTTTATGAAGAACAAAAGTTCATAGAAAAGAAGCGGAGATACGAAGAGGAGATATACCAAGAAGAACGAGAATATATGAGAGAGCAAGAGCAATCTCATTGGGAGTGCTCATTTTTCAAATATTGTTGGAATGAAGGCTTGAAGCTGCCTGCTAAGAACAACTGCCCTGAATGCAGTGATCAATATTCTGAGTACAGGCAGTCTCGAGTCAACCGCCGTTCGGTCCATGAAAGGCTTGGGGTGCGACTCCCTGAGGACGATCGGCGCTTAAAAATAAGTAATTCTGAAAATCGGCAAGGAAGAAGATTTGTCGACCAAGGTTGGGCTCACGCTGAAGAAGAGGAGTACCGTGAATATGTTTGGCAGAAAGGACAATGGTGTCCACCAGGATTAAGGAAGAGCCAGAAAAAAAGAGTGCAGTGCCTAAGGGACAGAGAATTGACACAAGCAGGTGCCAAAACAAAGCAAATTTGGCGTCCCAAGGAAAAGCCTGATGAGGGTGATCGTTTGGCTGATGCGTGCATGGCATTCTTTCTTCCATCAGAATTTATAGCTTCCGAAGATCAGGATGTCCAAGAAGAAGTGTATTCGGATTTTGATGAAGACGAATACCAAGATCTGTTGGCTCAGCTTGTTTTGACTCAATGGGCAGTTTTTGATAAACCAGCTAAGCATCGACATTTGAAGCCACTTTATATGAGGGGGTATGTCAATGGCAAGCCATTAACAAAGATGTTTATTGATGGGGGAGCTGCCATAAATATCATGCCATATACTACCTTCAGGAAACTTGGGATGGCAAGTGAAGAATTATTGAAAACTGACATGGTGTTGAGAGACTTTGCTGGCAATCCTCCCGACACTCGAGGAGCGGTTCATGTTGAGTTGACGATCGGGTCAAAAACTCTGATTACTACCTTCTTCGTCATCGATGGCAAGGGGGCATATAGTTTGCTTTTAGGAAGGGATTGGATACATGCAAATTGCTGCGTTCCGTCAACTATGCATCAAATCCTCATCCAGTGGATTGGAGATGACGTCGAAATTGTCCTTGCTGATGATTCAGTGAGTGTTGCTGCTGCAGAATCTGTCTACTGGGAATATGACGGTGTCGAGTGTTTCTCTGGAAGAGTTTGGGAAGTAGGTCCTGTGAATGTTTTTGACAAGGACCAACAGCCGATTCAAACAATCGGCTCTTAGAGCAATTTTTTAATGAATAATCCAATTGATGGTAACGGAGGAAAGTTGGGACAAGGTTTCAAATCGACTGATAAGTTAGGAGAAGTAAATATTGATAATGGAGCCGGAACAAGACCCATATGTGTCAGTATAAAGTTGGATCCAGAATACAGATTGAAATTTATAGACCTTCTGAAAGAGTTTTTGTCTTTTTCTCCGTTGCTAAAGCTTAAAAAAGATCGAAGATTCATGTGGGGTGGCGTACAATGGAAAGCTTTTGATGGGATTAAAGAATACATGAAAGCACCACCAGTGTTGGTACCTCCACAGCTTGGTAAAACTTTCAAGTTGTACATGGCGGCCGATAACCTAACAATAGGATCAGCCCTTATACAAGAATTTGAAGGAAAAGAAAGGTTGATAGCTTACTTTAGCCGAAAGACGTTAGACCCAGAGATGAGGTATTCGGCTACGAAGGAATTTTTGTTCATATGTGTATTACTCATGTACCAAGCCTCGACACTGCTTATTAAATGTCGAATGCTTAATAGTTTTTGAATTTGATGTGATAGTCGGTACATGAGCGGATTCAAGAATATTTGTGTGCAAAGATATCCGATGTAAAGCATCGCCTTTAGCAGGAAAATGCTCCAAGAGTTTGAAAATATAGCCGATATTGTTTATATCGCCTTTAGTACAAAAATGTTCATAACCCTGGTGACCCTAGCATTTTTCAAGTTAGCAGGTTTATCGGGAGAAGAGAAAGGTGAAGTGCAGTAAATAAGGTGTCGAGTGACATGACATGTCAAAACAAGATCTAGTCGGCTAAGGTGACGTCATGCATTCGGGAAGCGTTTTATGAGGAAATGTTGCAATCGGAAAGATCACTGAGATAATCAGGAAATGCAAATGGACATTATTCAGAGAAAAAAATATGACTTCGTTTATTCATTTGCAGATCCATCCTAGTACAAACTACTCCTGGAATAATTTGTTCAGAACAGACTGCGGATTGGTGACCCCGGCGAGAGTAGCGGCATTATCATCATAAACTTCAATGCCTTCGATTTCATCTAGGCACCCGCCTGCGAAGCTGACTGGTAGAAAGGAGTAGTCCTCGTTGGTCCAAGAACTCATCGCCGCTAGCCCAAGAGAGACGCCAAGATGCACACCTTGGATGACGGCCTGATCTATGCAACCATCCGCGGCATCAAGGCGCGCCTCGGCTGAGTCCCTGTGGGCGTTCACCTTGTCGGCAACTCTGTTCGCTACCGCTCTCAGACAGTCATTCTCTGCAGAAAGAACTGGCAAAAGGGAAAGATGCGTCAGGCAAAGCAAAGCTCAATCAAAAGAAGGGAATCAAGCGAGGATTTCACTAACCTGTGATAGCGTTGCAGAGCTGCTTCCGCTGGTCCTCCCATTCAGCTTCTTCGATGCCGTACTTTTGGATACGTCTTCCAAACTTCTTCTGGACCTTATCCCTCTCCTCGCGGTACCGGGGGGCATCCAAACGGGTGTACCGAGGTAAGTCATCAGACTCAGAAGAATTTGATGACCCAGAAGAAAGAGTGGGGGAGCCCTTTCGAGCTGCCGTTTCTGGAAAAGGAGTCCGGGTTTGACTGGAGGAAGCCCTCACCCAGGAAAGAAAAGTGAATACTGAATCAGGAACGAATAAACCAGGGAAGCCACCGCAAGGGGGCAGGAGACAAATTTTTACCCGCAACGCCGACGAGTCGGTGCTCGGCTTCCTCCCGCTTCGTCTCCAGTAGGACGTTTGATGTGGTCACCATTGCCTGCCATTGATAAAAGAATACAGGCGAGGGTTCTTTCTCTTTGGCTTGAGCTAAGAGCCGAGAAGTGGAAGGTTTGCAAGTCAAGCTGTTCAATTGGAACTGAAGATAAAAGGCTTGCGTAAGGTCATATTTATGGAACTGTGGCTTGTACCCTGGAGAGCCAAGCGTCGGAATAGGGTTTTCACGATTTATGGGCCGTTGTTGGGCCGAGCCATGATTTTGCTGACTTGAGGAAGTCGTGGCTCTAGAGTCAGAAAGCCGACAGGATTCGGTTAAAGATTGTTGCCACATGAGGGTTTCAGTTTCGGTTGATTGTTTTGAAACCCATATTTCCCATTAACACCAAAAACAGTAAGTTTGGCAAATGGTCTTCGAAGTGGGAAGGATCATATTTTTTAATTTCAGGCAATGGAATTTTCAGGAATTCCTTAAGGGGTACCATCCTAGTGTCATCATGGAGTGGAAAATTGAAAGGGATCCAGAACACTAGATCTGAAAATAACCGATTATGACGATCGCCTGTGAAGCAGAGATGACTGACATGATTGTCAGCAGTAAGCCGATGCAATATACATTGCCTTTAAAGCAAAAGGAGTAGAAGTCAGTGATTAATGCACGAAGCAAAACACACATTGATCTCGAAGGATCAGTCACAGATTGACTTCAAGGGTCACACAGAAAGACTTTTATTTACAAGAAGGAGGTACAGGATTACAGTAAAAAAATCAGTTCATCCACCCTATCCTTTGATCGGGAGATCGTGGTCGAAAGAATCAGCCAGATCTGTTCCAGCTTCCTTCATATCATCCATAGAATGTGCTACTCTATATTCCAACCCCCGCTCACAGACATCGAAACTACGGTAGTCGGCGCCGGAGTGAATCCGTACAGCGTTGAAAGCAAGCGTTGCGCCGTATCCCATGCCAGCCCTGGAGATGTCGGGGAGGATTCGGTTAACATCGTTTACCCGATCTAAGGCTGTCGTGCCTGCTGCGTTGGCCGTGACAGCAAGCCTGGCAACGACAACTTCAAGAGCATGAAGTTTGGCCCCCAGAGCTGAGATAGAGAAGAGTAAGTAAAAAAAGGGGGGAAACAAAGATAGCGATGATGAGAATATTCACCGGCGGCCCGATTCCAAGCGACATCACGCTCCCGGGAAACTTGAGAAATCTCCTGATTCTTCTCTTCCAGATCAAGCTGAAGGTCTATGATCTGTTGTGTCAAGTCCTCAGAGAAATCATCACCGACCCTCCTGAACAAAGGTAACAAAGTAAGAACGGTTGCTTCATTTTTGAAATAAAGTAGAAGAGAGCAACCTCCTCCTGGAAGTGCTGGAGATGCCAAGCTCGGAGCTATGGTTGCTCGCCACGGAAGACATCTTTTGGATTGGATTGGGTGATGATAGGAGGAAGAAGGGTTTTCTTGGTTTTGAGATTGAAACAGGAGAGCTTGAAGTAATAAGCCGAAATGAGATGAAGGGTGACTTAAAAGGACCCCAAGGGGTGCATCAGGAGATGAATCGGTAGGTAAAGTAATTATGACACACATAATTTCCGCAAGAGGTAGACGCTTCCAGAGGTTCCACGTCAGTGGTTCGGGAGAAAAGAATTTTGGAATAAATATTTATCCCAAAATTAGGGGGCATGTGTTTACACCAAAATTTGGATTAAGAAGAAAAATGGAATGGGTTTTACCGAAGATAGCCGTAATTTGAAGAATCGGCAGAATCAAGGAAGATCGGTTGATCAAGTGGACCCGACCGATAGTGGGATAGGCATTTGGTAAACAACCAAGCGGTCCTTTAGCTCTCAGAGTTTTGGCAAGTGCAGGTGCGGTCGGCTATCTTGCAAGACGATGACTCCATTCGGGAGGCAAATACAGTAGGTAAAGCCGGCTTGCATGAGAAGACACGTAACAATAAAGGACACCGGGAGGAAAATAGGAATAGGATTCGTATTTTCCAAAGTTTCATTATGTAAGTCGTAATCTTCTAGGACTCGTATTTCGCCCAGGGTATAAATATAAACCCCCGGCCATTATAAAATTGTTCACAACCATATCAATACAAATCGGCCCCGTGCCATCTTCGAGTCCTTTGTCGTGTCGTCGAGTTCTTCGAGAGGAATCATCGATCTGTCGACCTCCGTAAGTCCCGACAACCTTGTTATCATGTCTAGTATCATGCGGTGGATTTAGATGTGATGCAAGTAGTCTTGTTTGTTTACAAAGATCATGCGGCGGATCTATGTCGACAATCAAGAAGTCTTTGCTTATGCTACGCTTACGAGTAAATACCGTGCGGCAGGCGTTTGCTTGATATGTTTAGCAGGAGCGAGATAGTTATCGGCTCTATTAGATTCGGCAAGATCTAGTAGATTCATTAAGTTACCATGTGTTGTATGATTTATTTAATTAGCTTTACAACATTCTTTTGCCCAATCTAGATTGACTTTGTTCGGCCTTGTTTTACAAGTTTTTACTTGTTTACTTCCAATAATTGAATAACCATGATGGCCGAATTAATATCTAATCTAGATTGTTACATGTTGCGGGTTCATACATGTCAATTACGCTTAGGCTTTGATAAAACTAGGTATCGTGCGGCAGATACAGGTTTTAGATTAGTTTGATCGTTTTTGGTTTGCATGTTCCTTCTTCATGGACTCCAACTCGGCTGGTTTGCCGAGCTTGGTTATACGTTATTTTATAATCTATCTCTTGTTCAAGCATATCTTTTACGTATGTGCATTCGGCAACCAATTGATTACATATGCTCATGTTTGGAGTTAGCCGAATGATCTTTAAAACTTGTTGACAGATAGCTTCTATAGCTATATGTCGTTGTGAATGGCTTCAGAGCCGTAAATATGGAACTGTCTGGTCTTATCTGGCATGTTCTAGTTTTATTCTCACAGTTTCATCCCTTGTTGGCTTTCAGGTCAAACCGACTGGCACGTCTCCGGATTTCAAACCGTCCGGGCATCCTATTGAAGCCACGCTTTTTCGGCTTGCTGTGTGTGAGGCACGGTGCGACATATTTTGTGCCAACAACAAGTAATAGTATCTACACAAATGAAATAGCTCAAGGTAAATGCACAAAGTAAATGAGCTAGATAGAGGTGGTTTCACCGAGCCTTCGGGATCGCCTAGTAGAGAGTCAATCACCGGTGAAATCTACTCGTGAAGCCAATCACCAAGAAGAATAGCAATCACAATAAGCAAACGGAATACCAAGATTTATCCCGAGGTTCACGTGCTTGTCGGCACGCTACTCCCCATTGTGTCGACCAACACTAGGTGACCTGGTGGCTAATTGACACAAAGCCAAGCTCACAAAGAGCGCCACAAGAATCTACCTCTAGTGAGGTAGCTCAATGACACGAGCAATCCACTAAGGATGCCTCTTGCCACTCCGACGAGGTGAGGCTCCAAAACCTCTCACAATCACGATCGGTGGTGGCCAAGAACAATCACCAATCTTGCCAATCAACCACCTCAACGCCTCCAAGCCGTCTAGGCACCGACAAGTGCCAAGAGTAACAAGAAAACTCAATGTCGATGCGAAGAACTGGTGCCACTAGATTGAACTCTTTCAAATCACGCACTAGATCACTCAATCTCACTTGGTTTGATCAAATCAACTTGGGAGATGAGTTGGGAGGCTTGCCAAAGCTCACTAGTATGCTTAGGAATCAGAATGTGCAAGAGAGGAACCAAGTGAGCTAGCCAGGCCCCTTAAATAGGCCACTCCAATTGGCCTAGCCGTTGGGCCAGAATCGGGGGCATCGGATGCCCCGATGCTTGACCATCGGACGCTGCCCCAGCGTCCGATGCTCCAGATGGAGCCACGTGTCCCCCTGATATGAATGCAGTCTGTTAGATCCCAACGGTCATTTCACTTCGCGCCACAGTTAAAGTGACATCGGACGCGTCGATGCCACTGCTCGATTCAGCACTTTTCTGCGCCACATCGGACGCTCCGGCACCCTTACATCAGACGCTCAACCCCTGCGTCCTATGACCATGCAGAGAGGTTCCAAAGAGGGCCAAAACACATCGGACGCGTCCGATGGATCCACATCGGACGCAAGCCAGCGTCCGATGTTCCCTGGAAAGCTAGCTCGCGCCACGTCACCTGCATCGGCCTCTGCAACAGTGTTTCCTCAGGGTCCGTTGCCAGCGTCCGATGCTCCTTCAACCTCTGATAGAAACTAGGGTTAGCCATCGGACGCTCGGCCCAGCATTCGATGCTGCCGCTTCCAGCGTCCGATGCTGATAACTCAGCACCTTTCACTTTCTAACTTTTACCCTTGCTCCCATGCGCCAACACCAACGTGTTTCAACACTTGTGCACGTGTGATAGCATTTTACAAAGCATTTTCCAAGGGTTTCGTTAGTCACTCACTAGGTCTATATCATCGATATGTTAGAGAACACCTAGTGGCACTTGAACATCGCATAAGCCGTGAATTATCTCCTCTTAATTGTACGGCTATGTAACCTAAATGTGATCACACTCGCTAAGTGTCTTGATCACCAAAACAAAGAGCCCTATAGGTTATACCTTTGCCTTCGGACCTCTTTGCTCCATCTCTTCTCTTCTTCATTTCACCAATGGTAGAGCACTTGATCACTTGAGTTGCATATGGCCATCACCATCCTTCATGGTTGCCACCTTGCTAGCTCCACCACTTGGCTTGGTCACAATCCTTTCTTATAAGCTCCACACATGCTTAGCAATAGGATTAGACCAACTATGTTTCATCAATTAACCAAAACCAAACTAGGGCTTTCAGATGCTATTTAGTAGACCGAACCAGTATAAATCATTGTCTCTGCGTTTACCATCGAGTTCTGCATACGCCGAAGCCCTTCGAACAATCATCCGGATAATCCCGAGACGAGTTGTCGGTTCATAAACACCGAGAAACGGAATCGCAATCCATCTATCAAATCAAAAGATCTCGCGAAATCACAAAGAGGAAACGAAGAACGCGAAGAATGAAATCACAAGATAAAGAGCACGAATTTGATCTTTGGATTTCCTCAAGATGTATGATTGGATTAGCTCAAGGTATAGGGTTACAAGCCACTCCTAGCAAAACAAACCTATTGATGACTAAAAAAATCAAGAACAAGAGTCACTTCTCTCTCTAACTCTAGCCTCCTCTCAAGAACAAAATGAGAGTGACACACCTCCAAGGATAGTTGTCCCCAACTGTCCCTTCACATATAAATAGGCGCATGCCGAAAAACACAAACGTACTTACATGAAGCACTAAACCCAAATACCCTTTAGGGGTAAAACCGTCCAACTCTGCGAGTTTCTTCATCGACGGTCATGCACCTTCCTCATAGTTAGCTTCCCCGCAATACAAGCCTCACGATGTCGCCACGTGCCATCCCGACTATCACAAGCCTTCTCATCGCTAGCTTTGCCTCGACGCAAGCCTCGTGGTGCCGCCACGTGTTGTCCCATTTCTCCTCGAATCCTCTGCTAGGATTTGACACCCAAACCAGCAAACTTGCCAACCTGAGTTTTGAGGCTCAAACTCAGAAATCAGCCACCCAGGTTTTGAAGCCAAAACATGGAAACCATTGTGGTAGTTTTCTGAGGCTCAATTGCCAAACCCGCGTCGTAGAAAGACGTAGGTGCTACGCCCTGTCTCTCGACACTGATGTCGACACATGTCTAGCCTCCGCTAAGCACGACGTCTTCTTTCCTCCCTGACTCGACCGATGACACTTGCATCTCTCATGCAAGCCCGTGTCCGACCTCCACCAGGTACCATGATGTCATCGCCTTCCATCTTGACTCAACCGATACCGTCTTCATCCTCATGTACTCTTGCTTGTTGCCGCCAAGTGCCAGCTACCGCAACTGGTCCTCCAGCCTCCAGGTCCCTCAGTCCAAGCCTCAAGTCCGCCCTTTGCCACTCCCGATCTATCGGCACGGCTACCATCGACTATTGCCTCCGATCTCCACACTTGCACACCAACACATCCAAGAGTGTGCGCGCGCACACACCAACATGAAACAACACAACTCAACGCCACCAGTTAGTTATTAACATTAGCAAGCATATACTCCCTCTGTCCCAGAAAACAAGTTGTCGTAGAGTTCAAAATTTGTCCCGAAATAAAAGTCGTTGAAGAGTTCTGCATCTACAACTAGCTACTCCTGTAGGTTAGTTTCAGCATCAGTCAACTGCACCACGAGGCTTTGCCCCCTCTAAAGTAGTCCCTCTGTATCGCAAATAGAAGACGTTTTGGAAAAAGTTTCGGTCAAACATTGAGAATATAAATCATGAATAACTTTTAAACTATTGAGTTTAAAAATGTAAAAATCATATAAATAAATTTATCTTAAAAAGTATTTTCATAAAAGTATATATATATACCACTTTACAAAAAATATTTTTTAAAAAATATATGGTCAAAGTTATGTTTTGGAGACCGTGTCGCTGTCCTAAACGTCTTCTATTTGTGATACAGAGGGAGTATGTGTAGTGAACAGTTTACAATAGCATTAATGCAGTTCCTTATGGTTGCACGCGTAGGGGTAATGCAGATCAATTTCGATTTCCTTGGTACCCCCCACACACACACACCAAGATGTAGATAACATGTAATCTAGGATGGAGGGAGTACAAAATAAGCTTCAAATCTTCCACACAAGTGATAATCATTCATCATACACATGGACACTTCTCAACCATGTGTTCACAATTATACTAAGATAAGAAAACCCATTAAGGTTCCCCTAATTTGCTTGCGTTATTATTAAACAAAAACTGAAACAGTTGGCAACGCAATTGCAGCACACACACAACCACCCATATGCATGCAAAAAAAAAAATAACAAAGGGACGCTAACGCTGCGCCAATCCGATGTTTACAAACGCACCACTAGTCCACCACACAGAAGCAGGTAAGCAATGCCTTTTGAACTCGATCGGCACGGCTATAGATGGCCATCGGGTCGTGCCGGCCCGACGGATGGTCGTGCCTCAACGGGCCACCGTGCCTGTCGGGCCGTGCCACAGCCGTGCTCGTGCCTGGCTGCCGGCCCAAGGCACGGTCCGTGGGCCGTTTCGTCGTGTCGGACCGCCCGATGGGCACGACTTATTTTACCGGGTCGTGCCGGCCCATGGCCCGGATGCCTATTAAGACATTTTCTAAGTGTTTTGGTTCACAGTTCACATTGTCACACACTCACACAGATTACAGACATACAGTTACAGTCTTACAGAGATAACATCAGAAATCAGATAATAGACAGATAATAGAGAAATTACGATGATAATCAAAATGAGCTGTTTTTGTGCAATGCTGCCTCATTAAAAATCTTTCTAGGTAAAACTCACCCTTGTGAGAAACCCTAGATAATCAAAATGAGCTGTTTTTGTGCAATGTCGCTTATATATGCAGGCATGCAGCGACGGCGGGGGCCGGGGGGTGCTGGGGCCTCTGGTGGGCTGGCCGCCTGCCTGGCCGAGGCCGAGTGGCCGACTGGCCGTTGGGGCACCGGGTCGCCACCGGGCCGTCCGCTGGATCGGGCCGTGCCCGGGCCTAGATAGCGGCCCAGGCACGGCCTGGTCCCTCGGGCCGGGCCGGCCCTAGCCCGATGACCACCAGGCCGGGCCATGTTCGGGCCGGGCCAAAAGAGCGGGCCACGGGCCGGGCCAACGGGCTGCATGACCATGTATAGGCACGGCAGAGAGAAGAGAAGGTTTTAATTTGCAGGGCGGTGGCAAATTAATAAAGCCGGCCGCGGGCGAACGCGGACGTGGAGGGCACCGGCCGCCGGCCGTGGTGGTTGTTCGCTTTATACTAGCGCCGTGGTGACCGCACTCGCAGCTCGCACGTGTGTAACTGTTAACTGTAGTGCATGCATATCGCTGTTGTGTTGTGTGGTACAGACACGTAACGTCGTGTGTGTCGTGTCTGTGGGCAAACAATAGATTTCACCAGCCGGGCAGGATCCGACCGAGGAGCTTTGCACGCGATGGCTATATAGCTAGCTAGGCGCTAGGCACCAATGCAATGGCGGGCTGCGGCAGAACATGCGTTGTACTAGCTACTAGTATCATACTGCCACGCATATGCTGTATATCATCGGTCTTTTTTTATGATTAGCAAACATAAACATATACTCCCTCTGTCCCGTTTTACTTGTCATCCTGGCACTGCTGTAAAGTGTCTTCATTCACTGTCTCATCCATACATGTGGAGTTGTCGACACACCCATTGTCTAGGTTCAAAGCTACAACGACTATTAAAATGGGACAGAGAGAGTATGTAATAAGTAATTTGTGCTATGGTGTTCGAACCAACAAGACAATAATACTATATGTTCTAGCTATTTGTATTGAATTTAATTAGACCTACCTCAAACTTATTTGTATTGAATTTAATTAGACCTACCTGAAACTTATATCAAATACCACAACAAACTCCGGTAAATCAACATAGGTAAGAGCATCTCCAAGGGCTTTGGCAAATTGACTTGGCATTTGTTGGTATTTGCAAACTCCCATAACAAAATGCAAAGGATAAAAATAGATCATCTCCAAGGGAATTGACATTTGGACTTGGCAAAGGATAAAAATAGAAGGTCTCCAGGTGCGCGCGCTTTCCTCGCGCGCGACTTTGCTCGCGCGATGGGGTTTGCAAAGTCGTCCACGGTTTGGCATTTTTGCCAAGTTTGCTCCCTCATTTGCCAAGTTGCCCAAATTGCAAAGTAAAAATGCAAAACCGTTGGATAGCTCTTTTGAAGCTTTTTGGCAAATTACTCAAATACAAACCTCAAATGCAAAACCCTTGGAGATGCTCTAAGCATTGTGCTATAAAAAAAAACTGGGTAAGAATTTCCAATAGTTCAAAAAAGGGTAAAACAATGAGTTTCCATGTGGCAAAAAAAGGTTGCAAGCCCATTTATTTGGTTCCTCCAACCATCTCTAACATCTCAGTCCTAAAATGTAAAATACAACTTTACGTCAAAAGGCTCGTACTAATTTCAATCGCCAAATCCATTTTTATACTTTCTTTTCCTCTTATGCATTTGCATCCGGAACATCGATGCATTTGGTTGGAGAACGAGTAGGATGGAATGGATGTGTCCCTAATTTTAAGAATCTAGAGATTCTTCTATGTCCGGTGTTGCAAGTGAGCGCTGTTGTATCCTGTCGTTCAGAGTTCGAACCTCTACGAGGACGAATTTTTTAGATGAAGGAGACGCAGTTTATTTACACGTTGAAAAAAATTTCCTCATCATGTCTTCTTAAGCGGATTCGGAATTTTTCTTAACCTGCGTGCCCCCGCGGGTCGGGTTTTTTTTCTATGGCCGGTGTTTGGGACTTTGGGCGAAGGAACGGAATGGTTCTGTTTGCCGTTTGGTTGGCAAAAACAAGGACGAGGATTGACACCAATTCCGTTAACGCCGTCATAGTAGGGCCCGCACGTTAGCCAACCAAGCCTTTCTCTCCTCCCAGTGTACTTCCGCAGCACCGCCGCCGCTTGCATGCTGCTCCGGCCGTCGCACGCCCGCCCGCCAGCGCGCCGCCCGGCCTGCCCGTGCGTGCCTGCGAGTGCGCCATCCGATCCGGCTGCTGTGCGCCTGCGACCGCTGTGCCCAGCCACGCGAGCACGCGCCGCCGCTTGCTGCTTGCCCGCGCCTACTTTCACCACCCCGACGGACGCTGCGGGCTCGCGCCGTCGCGAGCCCCCACATCCACCAGCCCACCGAGTAGAAATGTGTGAGTCGTGAGTGAGTTGGATAGAAACGGCGATTCACGTCGTTGAGAAAGGATCGGTTGCGTTCGGCCGAAAAAAAGAGCGAGCTGGTGAAGGATATTGAGGGAATATTCCCCGATGAAACCGTTGCATTCCTGATGTCCGGGAACCAAACGCTCTAAAAATTACTAGGGCCTCCTTCGGTTGGCGTCAAGTCATTCCGGACCGAGCTTGCTTCAACAATTTAAATAGCGTCGGATTCAATCCGGCCAAAATCGACCCGGAACGGATGCAACCGAACGGACCCTAGGATGGAATGGAACTGCTCCACTCTCGTCAGGTCTCCAACCAAACGCATCCTTACATTTCTCCACATCACCTCTAGCGTTGTTGATCCATACGTGCGTACATTTCTGCACAATTGAGCCGGTTTTTCCATGTGCAGAAAAATTTGGCGTCTATTTTTTTTTCAATCTTGCCAACAATTTAGATTTAGAAGTGAATTTTGGAAACTCTTGGAGATGCCGTAATATGTTAATCTAGAATGTTTGGTAAACATGTTAAGTGAGTAAAGAAGAAATATATACAAGTGGTATGTGTGGTATCTTCGTGCACATACATTTTTGGGCGCGAGAAACAATTTTGGAAGCCACACGTGTGTTCGTAGAACGACTTATACAACTCCCTTCGTCTCTGATTGTCTTAGATTAAATTATTTTAATTTACCAAATCTATAGAAATAAAAATATAGTATTTATGACACTAAATAGGCACACTGTTATAAAAAATATATTTAAATGTATATCTAACTATACTAACTAATGTAATATATATTCATCATTTTTTATAAATTTGGTTAGACTAAAAAAATAAATTATTAAGATAACTCTGGAATGTCTCTGATTTTTTCTTAAATTTAATTGTTTTAATTTACCAAATTTATATAAAAATAAAAATTCAATACCTATGACACCTAATAAGCATATTATATTATATTATATTATATTATAGGGAACGTATGCTATGGAAACCAGGTTTAGCCATAGCCATCGGATTTAGATCCAGCGATCCACATGCGAGTTTTCATAGTTTCCACGGGAACCTGGTTTCTATAGCATACGTTCTCTATATTATATTATATTATATTAAATTATATTATAAAAATGTATCCAAGGGTGTATCTAATTATACTAATAATAAGTATTCATGTTCTTTAGTAAATTCGAACAAACTAAAAAAATGTTTAAATTATTAAGACACCTCGATGTTCAATTTGGAGACAGTGGGATATTTATTTATCATGAAAACAACAGCATGTACTATTCATGCTAGCCTTGGATCATTTGTGTTAATATAACTGACATGATACCTTATAATTATGTAAGATTGTGATGTGAGGAAATATTTTAAGACAGTCCCAGTGAATTTGATGGTAGTCTGTCATATCAACTTTTGTGTTGATAACTGTGATGATATATTAATATATTACTCTCTCCGTCCCATAATAATAACGTTACGGGACGTGTGTCTATCAAATTTTCTCAACTTTAATTAAACTTATAAAAATACGTACAATATTTATATCTCCAAATAAATTTATTAAAAAATATTCAATAAATATTAATTATGTATTATAAATATTTAAAAAATTAATATATAATTAGTTAAATTTATAAAAAAAATAACTTTTTGATGAGTCAGAATAACATCTATTTTGGGACGAACCGAGTATATTCAGATAAAACTGTATTCTACTCCCTCCGTTTCAGAATAAGGGTCGTTCTCGCTTCCCGAGAAAACACTGTCATTAATTATATATTAAAATATATTAATATTTATATTAAGTGATTAGTATCATCGGAAAGATCTTTAAGTCTAGTTTTTTAACAAAATTATTTAAAGATATAAATATTGCATATATTTTTTACAAATTGAGTCAAATTTGTGGCACGAAAACCTAAAACAACATTTATTTTGGAACGGAGGGAGTATCTCTCTTCGTAGTAGCCTGATTGATCAAATCAAAGGGATTCGATTGTGGGACCCCGCGAAGCTTCCTTTTTCTAACCCCGGCGACAATCCAGCTCGGATGTCAACCATTATTTCCTCGTCAGTCGTCACCATTGACCAACCGAACGTACGTAGACTGTGGGAATGCGACGCAGTCACGCAGACACCAATCAACGGCTGGGACCACACCACCGCCGATCGAAGCCATCCATGGCCGTGGCGCCGTGCAAAGCAGAGCCAGAGATTTTCCAATGGAAACTTGCAGGCAACTACGTACTCCGTACTACAGAGTGAGACGCGGCAGCTCTCCTGAAAAGTGAAAACAACCCATGGGAGACTTGCCCACCAAGCACTGAAGAGAATATATGAATATGAATGTTAATATTACTATTACCCTTTCAATAGCCGAAAGGGGACGTTTCTGGAATTTATAGTAACTCTGAAAATAATCACATTTGCTGGTGTGAGTTACTATATTTTATTTCTTTTTAAAAAAAAAAATCAAGTGATTCAAGTAGTCCAGTTAGTCGTGCGATTTGTTGGCTAAAACCACATAAATTTACGTGTGAGAACAAGTTATGTGATCTGAATTCCATGCCTTTCTCACTCGGGTGGTATGATTGTTTAAATCACATGGTTTAGATGATAGGAGTAAATCATGTGACTTCAAAGGACTCCATCACACGAATTAAACTAGCCAACAGCTAATGAATCTTTAGTTACACGAATTCAATCTAGCTTGAAATTTCACCAAAATAATCACCATAAATTTAGTGCAAGTACAGTGTAAATCCAAATAAAAAATCAATAGTAAGCAAAATTGGGACGTGGGAGGGAAGAGTTTCACACCTTAATCTTCGCTTCTGCCATGCATGCGATTTAGGAAGAAGATAAAGAGGATGAAAGAAAAAAAAAATCACTTCAACCGAGCTTGATATATATAGCAAAACTAAGTAGATATTTATATACTGCAACAAAACATATGTAGATGACAAAATAATCAAAGTAAACTAATACAAAATTATTTTATGGATTGCAAAACAAAAAAAATACTTAGCCCTTCAATTAACCAAACATATCAACACCAAAAAATAATCTCCTCACACATCGCTTTTAGCCAGCGAATGATGGTCATGGTGTCAACCTGTGCAACACTGATACTCAACAGACACAGGTAGGACTTGTTTGCTTGCTGGTCTAAGTTGAGACTTGTTTGCTTCGACCTGGGAATCTGTCTGGTGCAAGCAGGCATTGGTTCAAGCTGACTAGTCAGCAACCCCAGGCCAGGGCAGCAACCAAACACCCCCTTTGGTGTTGAGCCTATTGGCGGAGGGCAGTGGAGACGAACCTGGGCTATGCCCCCCATCCCGGTCCTCCTCACATGTATTTATGTCCTCCTGATGCATAAGTTTTCTCCCATTGGAAAAAACATGTATATGTTTAGTTTAAAAGGATTGTTCCCTGCATGAGCAAAAATTTGCAGATTTTCAAGGTCAATTCCTAGAACCTTTCGGGTTTGCTCTTTTTTTTTAAAAAAAAAAGCTGCACTGAGCCACATATATTGCATGTTTGATAGCTTATAAGCTACTTATGGCCAAAATAAGTTAAAGCCAACAACAAGAGGGCTTTTTTTTTTTGCAGCTTATTTCGGCCATGCTCATCATTCTCGTTGCTCTTTATTTGTATAAAAAAGCAAAAAACTGGTCGAGACCAGCTTATTTTGACCGTGCTTTTACTCTATTTATTTATGCGCCTTATCTAGGAAGCACTTTTCTATTCAGTTGGTGTTTTTTTTTTTTGTTAGCAGAGACGCCTTTTCAGAAGCCAGACCAATCGACAATGCATCCATGAAAAGCTGCAGATTAAAATTGTAACCGAGTCCGAGAGCACCACCAGTTCCATTCCATAAACCATAAGCGGATTCCTTAGCCCTGGCACTCTCGGGTCAACATCTGTGGGTGTCCAAAGTGACAGTACACACAAGCATCATAAAGTGTGAGTTGGCAAGCGACGCCTCGCCAGTTCGGTTCCTATTTTCTAATGCACTTTCGCTACCCAACACACAACGAAGCTTTTGTCTTGTGCTTGTTCATTCATTCTGCCCTGCTGCCCCTGCTGGCTGGCACCCAAAAGAAACCATGTCCGTCCGTACGCATGGGAAATTACTTGAAAACCTGGGAGGCCAACGTGACGCCGTTTTCTCTACGCTCGCCAAGCCCCTCCCTTTTGTAGACAACGCATAGCCTAACCACATTTTTTTATTTTAGTACTAAGACTGACTCGTCAATCACTTCATCACAGTTCAACACAACTAACCATCCAATCCAACCAACCCAGTCGCCCATAAAACCCAGCAGCCCCCAGACCCAGCGCAACCAAACATTGTTGAGATCACCCCTCCCCTTTCCCACGCGAGCGATCGATCCATCCTCTCCTCCGGCCAGAGGCCATGGCGACCTACGACAAGGCGATCGAGTCGTACAAGAAGGCGGTGACGACGGCGGCGTCGCTGGCGGCGTCGGCGATGCTGGTGCGCGGCGTGGTGAACGAGCTGGTCCCCTACGAGGTGCGGGAGCTGCTCTTCTCCGGGCTGGGCCAGCTGCGGTCGCGCATGTCGTCGCGGCACACGGTGGTGATCGAGGAGACGGAGGGGTGGGCGAGCAACCAGCTGTACGACGCGGCGCGCACGTACCTGGCCACGCGGATCAACACCGACATGCAGCGCCTCCGCGTCAGCCGCGTCGACGAGGGCAAGAGCCTCATGTTCAGCATGGAGGAAGGCGAGGAGATGGCCGACGTCCACGACGGCGCCGAGTTCAGGTGGCGCCTCGTGTGCCGCGACGGCGCGGGTGCCGGCAGCGGCGGCGGCGGTCACGGCCACGGCCACGGCCACGCGCGCGGCGGCGGCGGCGGAGGCGCCGGCGGCTACCGCCTCGAGGTCCGCTCCTTCGAGATGAGCTTCCACCGGAGGCACAAGGAGAAGGCCGTCGCGTCCTACCTCCCGCACATCCTCGCCGAGGCCAAGAAGATCAGGGACCAGGACAGGACGCTCAAGATCTACATGAACGAGGGCGAGTCCTGGTTCGCCATCGACCTCCACCACCCGTCCACCTTCACCACGCTCGCCATGGACCGCGGGATGAAGCAGGCCGTCATGGAGGACCTCGAGAGGTTCGTCAGGAGGAAGGAGTACTACAGGCGGATCGGCAAGGCCTGGAAGCGCGGCTACCTGCTCTACGGCCCGCCCGGGACCGGCAAGTCCAGCCTCATTGCCGCCATGGCCAACTACCTCAAGTTCGACGTCTACGACCTCGAGCTCACCGAGGTCAACTGGAACTCCACGCTGCGGAGGCTGCTCATCGGGATGACCAACCGCTCCATCCTCGTCATCGAGGACATCGACTGCTCCGTCGACCTGCAGCAGCGTGCAGAGGAAGGTGGTCAGGAGTACGCTGGCACAAAATCCAGTCCTCCTCCTTCAGAGGACAAGGTAACAACAAACCAACCCTGCTGCTGCTGCTGGTGGTGGTGGTGGTGGTGGTGGTGGTGCAAATGGAATTTATCACATCAACGGCTCAACGCCCAGCCCTGCTGTTGTCTTCTTCTTTTTTTTGGTTCCTTATTACTAAATTAATTAATTGATTAATTAACTCTCTCTTGCGGCATTTGCTGCTCAACAGGTGACACTTTCTGGGCTGCTCAACTTCGTCGACGGCCTCTGGTCGACAAGCGGGGAGGAGAGAATCATCATCTTCACAACAAACTACAAGGAGCGGCTCGACCCGGCGCTGCTTCGGCCGGGCAGGATGGACATGCACATCCACATGGGCTACTGCTGCCCGGAGTCCTTCAGAATCCTGGCCTCCAACTACCACTCCATCACCAACCACGGCACATACCCTGAGATAGAAGCGCTGATCAAGGAGGTGATGGTGACTCCAGCAGAGGTCGCCGAAGTGCTGATGAGGAACGACGACACCGACGTCGCGCTCGAGGGCCTGATCCAGTTCCTCAAAGGAAAGAAGGGTGATGCCAAGAATAGTGGAGATGAAAATGTGGAGCATGTGACCAAAGAGGACGAAAAGGAGATGATGCCGACAAAAAAAGATGGCCCAGTGGATCAAAATCTCAATGATGCAGGCAAACAGTGATGCCAAAGTAGTGTGCATATCAAGTATTATTAGTACCAATATCAGTAGCTAGCGCCAGGATACCCTGCCGAAAATGTATCGTTTTGGTATTAATAAGAGGTCATTTTTTTGGAGCTGCTGGTAGTCTGGTATTATTGGTTCCTTCAGAAAACGATGCCGCATTCACATTGTATGTGAAGTACATATAGCCCCCCCCCCCCCCCCCCCCATTGTAGTCAGATGAGTATATTGAGCAACTCTAAAGTGTCATTTTATATAGACAATCTCAATGTTGACATAACCTACAGACTACAGGGCGTTTTGCATACCGACACTGCTTCTCACAACAAATCAATCTTCAGAATCGGTGTTCACCACATTTTCTCCTTGTAGCTCCTTTTCTTCTCGTAGATCATACTCAACAACTAGACCAAGATTATCAACAAACTTGTGGTACACCTGGCACCCTGCACACTGTTTGTGCAGCGTATGTTAGTAGAACATAAATTTACAGCATGCATAAGAAAAGTCAATCATACAAATATGGGCATGTCTCATACAGCAAGCCAAAATGAACAAAGCAGTAGGTTTGGAGATTGCATGTGCACATAAATAAAGGCAAAGAATAGTCTACCTGAAGGAAAACTGTTCCTCTTTCATAGGCTACTCTATTTATCAAGCGCTTGGTCCTTTCACCACATGCATTGCATGTAAATTGAACAAGCAAGCTTCTTCTAGGAAGCTTTATACCAACAGTGGCTTCCTGAAACACCGCACAAACAAAAGTTACATATAGGGCCATTCTGGCCTACAAACTAGACTCCTGCTGTTTGCCACTTCACTATTCAATCTGCCAGCAAAGTGAGCAGCATTTCAATTTCTGGACCCAGTTTGTTCCTCAATCAGCAAGCAATTTGTTACACTGTTTTTTCATGCAATAAACCACAGAATTATATATAAAATGCAGGAGCTTATCATTATTTCTTTTGAATGCCAAAATCTGAAAGATACCCAAGCAATGGAAGACCTAGAAGAAATGTACACGAAGTGCAATCTCATCAGTAAACAATTAGCAATTTCAAATGAGGGCATGTTCAGTTCCTCAAATTCCCCCAAAAATCTTGCACAGTGCTCATCACATCGAATCTTTAGACGCATGCACGAAGCATTAAATGTAGGTAAAAAATAACTAATTACTCTCTCCGTCCCTGAAAGAATCAATTCCTAGAGTTGTCTTAAGTCAAACTTTTTAAACTTTGACCGAATTTTTAGAAAAAACTATCAAGATTGATGGTACCAAATTCATATCATTAGATATATCATAGAATATATTTTCATAATATGTATATTTTATATCATAGATGTTATTACTTTTTTCTATAAAGTTAGTCAAAGTTAAAAAAGTTTAACCGGCACGGATTCTAGGAATTGAATCTTTCAGGGACAGAGGGAGTATACTTTTAGTTTGTTCATGTCGAGACGAATCTTTTGAGCCTAATTAGTCCATGTTTAGACAAAGTTTGTCAAATAATAAGGAAAGTGCTACAGGAACTTTTTCCAAAAAAAAATTGCGAACTGAACAAGGCCTGAACAACATGGGGCATGTTCATATATACAGTTTACTAAAGCCAATCAGCCAATGTACAAAGAACATATGGTGCTACAAAACCACAATTATTCCGACAATAGGAATAATTAAAGTTGGTATAGAATAGCTAGCACCCTACATCCGACGTACTCCGTACCTAAGTTATCCAAAAGCCCAAGCAATTACTGTTTCCTCATTGCTGGTGGCTACCAAATCCGATCCATTCCCCATTTCCCCTAACCGCCTCCGATAAACATTTCCAAGGAACCGGAGCATCCATAACCCAAACCCAATTCACCCCTGACAATCTGGAAACATCATAGAGAGGGAGGGGAGAAAGAGAGAGAGAGAGAGAGAGAGAGCGCTACCGTTGGCGACGGCACCGCGTCCGAATTGGCCGCGCCGGAGGAGGAAGCAGAGACAACGAGCCTCCTCGGACGGTACGAAGCTCTTAACCTGCGCGAAGAGGGACGAGCTTAGACACCCGCGAGCCGAGCCGAGCCGTGAAGAACAAGCTAGAACGTAGCCGCACCGCGGTGCCGGCGGCCTGAGCTTCGAGGAGGAAGCGGCAAGGGACACCCGAGGAGGAGGAGGAGGAGGAGCAGGCTCCCGGCGGGTCCAGAGGATCCCCGGAAACAACGCGGAGGGCCGCAGCCCCGCCGAGCAGCAGCCGTACCCCGCGGCCGTCGTCGCCATAGCCGCCTGCCTAGCCTAGTTACTTGGCCACCGCTGCTTGGATTCGCTTGCCTGTCAGCGAGGACCGGGGGGTGGGGTGGGGGGGCTCGCGAGGGTGAACCGTAACTGGGCCGCCCACCGTAGCCCAGGAAAGGCCCGTTCAACCATTCGAATTGATTCTGCGTTTGGCCTCTCAGGCCCTCTCCTCTGACTTTTCCTCCCTCTCCTCTGAGATGACGGTTTCCTCTCGGCCCCTCTGATCGCAGATCGCACATTCGCACTCGACGGCCGTCTGCCGCGCCCGTGCCCTGATTCACGTAAATATGCATCTGAATCACGTAACCAGCAGTGTTGCATTTCTAGTCCAGCAAACCACACCAGAAACAGTGAAACACCAAGTTTTGTACTCTATAAAATTATTATGGCATCAAAGCCTTACTCTGAATCTCTATCTACTCTTTTAGTTTTATATGGACAGGACAGCCCTGGATGCATTTGGAATGATGGAAGTATATGAGTCAACCAAAAAAAAAAAAAAACCTACTCTGTACCCGGCTACCAGCCATGGATACCTTTGGTTACAGCATTACAACGTCTTCTGTAGTCCTCATTAACAACACACTGTTGCAATGTAGCAGCGTGACCACAAGGGAGCTGCAAGGAACGCACGAAAAAATTCCAAGCCTCGCCACCTTTGGCAGCTGTAGCTGAAGATCAGAGCTTCTTCACCGTTTCTTCCACTGCACGTTCATAGTACCTCATTCTCTGTGTCGCTTCCACTGCACGGTCATAATCTTTCTTGTCAAATGCCTCCCGGAAGGAATCAGACCAGGCTCCAAGCTTTTCCTTAATCTGGAAAAGGGAACAATAAGCTATGAGACCAGAAATCATTGAAATGTAATCAAGCTCCCTGGTTATGGCATGTGTAACTTTATTCAGAGATCAGAACCTGAGATTGGATCTTCTCCAGGGTTTGAGAATCACTGGCATCGCTGACAGCTTCCCGTATCTCCATCATCTGTAAATGATTTGTTATTGATTTATTCAGAACATTCTCATCTTCGTTTCGTGCGAGTTAAGATGTATAAAAAGAAACCATTTGTGTTGTTGTTGTATCCCTCTCAATTAAGAGTTCATTCATTTTTGTACTTCCCAAAGGATGTTTAACAATTGAGGGCGTGTTCCAACAGTTGCAATGTTGTTCACAGTTATCAAATATATATATGAAATGGTAAGGATGACTATATTTACTGCATGCCAACACATGTATTCTGATTTCCAAGATGAATGAAATTACCTCCATAAGAAGTTCTGGATCATCGATAGTCTTTTCTTCATCGACATGTATCCCCTCGAGTTTCAACTGCCAAAAAAGTTAGTACAGGTGAGATGCTTCCAAAGATGAGTAAAATGCTTGTGTTTATTCGTATAGTGGGCAAACTTCCAACAGAGAAAATCAAAGGATGTAATTACCACATCACTACAAGCAACACACCCAGCACAAAGTTGTGATTACTTGTTACTCCGTATTTCTTTTCATGTACACATAAGTGAAGGGTCAACAGACTTCTTCAAAATACATTAAAATAAGATGAATCTAAACATATGTGTTCCATTATTACACATCACTGAAACTTTAAGCATTGCTGGATAAACTCACCAAGTACAATGCCCTTGATAAAGGCTTGCTGAGTGTGCGGTACGCATCAATCACAAGTGCTGACTGCTCCGCAGCATAGCCCCTCTCTTTCTAAATAATAAATATAAGCCATTCAGAAGTGATTTAGAGAGGTTAACATTAAATATGGGTATTTCTATGAACGCCAGATGGACAGAAACCTCAGATTTCGAGTGAACTAGGTCAGGATGCAACTTCTTCTGCCAGTCCTTGTACTTCCCTTCCAAGTTATTGTCCTTTGTATTATATTCTCTTTTTCTGAAGAAACCAACAAGAAAAAACATCAGCATCATATGTTCAGTGGCACAGAAACATTACAAGAAGCAAAAAAATGGCAGAATCTTAAAACATGTTGAAGTTTCATTAGCTTTTAATAAGCGTAGTACTATTCTACATCGTAAACAAACATAAGTTTATGAACAAATCTCCAGGTAAGGTAATCAATAACTAACTAACTACGGTAGGAATATGGAAAAGATCATATTAATACTTAATAGCATGGAACTGACAAGGATAAAAACAATTGTGTCTAATTGCAAAAATGTTTGGCAAACAGATATTGTGTCACAAAAGTACACATTACAGGCAAAAGTGCATCTCTGTGTTAACTCAGTAAAAGTAACATGGATTGTTGAGTATATACGTTCAGATAATGGCCCAATTCCACACAACACCCTTTCATTTTGTAAACAAACAGATTGCACACAAACTAAAAAGAATTGTCTTATCGAGGTCCTAAAACTTAATAACATCACTCTCCAGACAGAGGGGTCACATTCGTAAACCCAACGGTAACTGGTACTCCCCCATGTTTACACAATCAATAAATAATCAATCGTGTGGATTGATGGCATGGTTGATGGTATTAAATTTATCATGGAAAATAACGGCATAGCTTTATTTTAAATGACATGCTTAGGAATGCTATCAAAGGATCGTCTTAGAGCATGTTGATATCATATACAACAACAACAACAAAGCCTCTTAGTCCCAAGCAAGTTGGGGTAGGCTATGTTGATATCATATACAACTTATATTTAGATTAGAGCAAGTAGTTGATCAATCCTAGCCACACATGAGTACAAGTTCTAAGCATCCATGTAATGAAATTCTAATAAGACGCATGTTTATCCTTCTTGTTTTTGGGTGTGTGTTTTATGGGGTTCTGAGAGCACTAAATTCCATCCCTAATTTCCACGATTTTCACTGCATAGCATAACAGGGCACACACAAAAAACATAGAACAATAAGCTGCAACTCTGCAGGGCAAACATTACAGCTCCAGTTACTATTGCAGCAAGGCCTCATTATTCAGCAAACAGAGACTTAAATTGCGAAGGCATCGCATCATTCAGCATCATCACAGAATTCGGAGTAAACCTATGAGCGCCGAATCCGCCGCAGCAATGTAATTCAAAGGCTTGAGATTCCTGAGCTACTCACATGCCAAATATTTGGAAGTAGTCGACGGCGGGGTCGACGGGCTGCACGCTCCCGCAGGACCCGCAGGAGAGGAACGCGCCCTTCGCACCGCAGCTCCAGCACGCGCCGCCGCCGCCTGACTGGTTCGACAGGCTCCGGAAGGGAGCCCCGACAGAAGCGGAACCCCACAAGATTCCAAGATTGTGCTGGGACAGGGGAGAGCAAGAGGCGAGGGAGGATGAGGCGGGGGTCATAGGAGGCAGCGGGCGTCGATTAACGCGGCGGCCGGCGGCGGCGGCTGCAGCGAGGTGGTGGCGGAGCGGCCCGGCTCCAGCGCGGCGCCACATGGTTTCTGACGGTGCGGGTGCGGCCTAGGGCAGGCACAAGGGCAAATTCTCTCAAATTGCTCTAAAATAGTACTATAGTACGCATTACTGAAAATCAACGGATTTTCGATAATAACTTGTGCATGACCAAGTTGATTGTATTTCCAAACAAACAATTCTTTACCAATAGATTTTTGTTTTGTGTCCTATAATTACAATTTTCTCTTAAGCTTACATAGTCAAAACACATATCAAATATGGCTTTGCATCGTCAACCATCAAAGCAGTTATAAGGTCGATGTCAATGTTTAGGTTCATTTTGTTGTTTACGAGACTATCATGTCATATTAAACTCTCCATTGAAAGTGAGAGTTTCATTCTAAAATTTCATAAGCATTAAATTTCATGACTCATAGAGAGTTGGCATTCGTGCCAAGATAAAACTCATTTATTCTCTCTCTTCTTAAATACAATGTCATGTCATCAAAAGTGCTTATGTAGCAACATATTTAATGTGTTTCATTTGCATTAAATATGCTGTCACATAAGCGTTTTCGATGACATGGCAGTGTATAAGAAGAGAGATGAAAGATGAAACTCTCTTGGCACGAATACCAACTCTGTATGAGTCATGAAATTTAATACCTATGAAACTCCAGAATGAAACTCTCACTCTCAATGAAGAGTTTCATTCACGTTTTATCTTATTTCATATGACATGGTAGTCTTGGAGTTACGACTGTTTCATATAAACAGTGGTAACAGAAAATGTGGACGGAGCTCATTCAAGTTTTATCTTATTTTAAATTATTACGACTGTTGCATGTATTAATTACTTCCTGTTGCAATTTGTATGAGCAAAATTTCCAATTTTCAGTTTGGGTGGGTGGGGTGGGGAGAGGAATCCGTTATGCGAAACCACAATCAACAGTGCTTGTCCAATTTCCACAAAATCCAATAGGCAAAATCACAATTTTCACAATGTTTATATGCTTCATATTGTTACCATAATAAATTGCTGCTAAAATGTTGTCGACATTTTAAATATTTTTAAATATTAAACTTGTTTTGAAAAAATGTAAATTGTGCCAAATATATTTTGCCAAATCTAACTATCTTTATCAAATATAATATAAATGTCATATTCCAAAACAAGAGCAAAAATACAATTAACTATAAAAGCTATGGCAAAATTCTATGGATATATTGGTCCTTTTGTATAATTGTTAATTAACATTGTTAGGGAAGGATGACGTAATAGGGATAAAGTGGTGCTTTGTTCCGAAAATACAGAGATAAATTCATAAAGTTAAAAAGATAGAGGCAAAACCACAATTCCAATACAAAATAAGGGTAGCCCCTATCTATAATGGTGTACAATTTTAATATCCTTAGCATTTTGTTTGATTTTTTTATTACAGCTTGTCTATTTTTGACTTTATGCAAATACGGAGTAACGTGCAAGACTACTCATGCATAAGACAACTTTGTTTTTATAAAAGTCCCGTCGAAACACGTAGGGTATTTTATTTACTCTATAAATATATCATTTATGTAATTTAAATCATGGCCTAGCATCCATTTTACATTACAGGTCAAGTGATACAAATATTGGTGGTAAAAGAGTCTTTTAACAAATTAAAAGGTGTTTGTTTATCACGACTAAAATTTAGTCTCCGTCATATTGGATATAGCAGCCATATTTAGTCTACTAAAAATAGACTAGTTACAAAAATAATTTATCAGGCGAAGACTAATTCGTAAGATAAATCTATTAAATTTAATTAGTTTATGATTTGAAAATGTGGTATTATAGTAAACATATGCTAATGATAAATTAATGTGGCTTAATAGATTAGTCTTGTTAATCAGTGTATAATTGTGCAATTAGTTTTATAACTTGTTTGTAATAGACTAAATCGGTGTCATAACACTCGATGCGACACGGTTAAAATTTTGAAAAAAGTCTACATACCCCCTCAACTATTGAGTGTCGACTACTTCATCTCTCAAACTATAAAACCAGATGTTTTACCCCTTAAACTTTCAAAAACCGATTTGGCCTGGCGGTAGTACCGCCATAGGGCCGGTACTACCGCCCCTCGATGGTACCGACTTGAGGCCGGTAGTTGACTTTAGGTCAGATCCAGATCTGTGCAACTGTTAGTGACCGGTCGGTACTACCGACCATGGGTGGTCGGTACTACCGACCAGCCTCGGGACTCAGGGAGTATAAATTGCTCTTCTCTTCTCGTTTGACTGTTACCCACTCATTCCACTCACTTATTGCGACCTAACTTCAGACAAAAGAGCCTCCAAGCATTGACTCCTCCCCTCTCTCTCCCCCCTTTGCTCCAAGATTCATTCCTTTGCAAGATTTGAGCTAGGGAAGTGAGATTAGAGAGTGGGAAGCTTCGATCTACGACTTGAGCACTTGGTTTCCATTTAGCCAGCTTTGTTTGTGTCTATTACTCTTGAGCTCTAGCCGGTTAGGTGTTCTTCGTGGTAGCTCGTATTGATTCATTTGTGAGGGCTCCCCGAAGTGTTTGTGTTACCCCTGTGATTTCTAGTGGAGAAACTCTCGTAGCCTTTGTGGTTGCTTGAGTGAGGCTAGGAGGTGAAATAGACTCCAACCTTTGTGGTCACCTCAACAACGAGGACGTAAACACTCCTTAGTGGATTGGCCGAACCTCGGGATAAATCGCCGTGTCTCGTGTGCTTGTTGTTGTCTCTACTTTGCATATTACTTGTGTTCTTCGTGTTCTTCCTCTCCCTATCTCGTTCCTAGGTTGAGAAGGATCGATCTACACCGTGGTAACCAACTAAGGCTTGGTAAGGCTAGATTTTCTATCTATCATACTTAGGGAAGTGGGGCATACTCTTGTATTACATTCACAGCTCACATATATTGGATTTGTAGTTTCACTTTAGGATTCCGGTAGTGTCGTTTGTTTGTGTCGGTAGTACCGGTGTGTTACACACGGTAGTACCTACCCAAACAAACCGGCAACACCGGTTGTTATCTAACTACGAATTCTAGTTTGTGAAGTTTCAGATTGTCAAAAATCACCTATTCACCCCCCCCCCCTCTAGGCTGATGAGATCCTTTCAATTGGTATCAGAGCCTAACCCTTGTGTTAGCGCTTCACCGCGTAAGGGATAATCATGTCTACCATAAGCAAAGAACAAATTGATGACATTGTCAAGAGGGTTTCTACTGAGCTGCTAGAAGATCAAGCAAAGAAATTCGAAGATCAAATGAAAAAGATGAAAGATGAGATTGAGACCTTGAGGCAAGCTTTGGGCAACAAAGCCGAGTCATCCAGAAGTGGAGAAAATCCACCACAGCCCAAAGAAGATAAGAAGAAGGAAGATGAAGAGAAAGGCAAGAGAGACAAGGAGTTCTCTAACATACATTATGACTATAGCCAAATGGGCAAAGTCCTTCAATTGCCTAGCGTCAATCTAGGCAAACCACCCTCCTTCGACGGAATCAACTACAATGATTGGGCACACAAGATGAAGCTGCATCTTCTTGCCGCAAGGGCTTGGGAGATTGTTGAGAATGGACTAAGTCATGTTGAAGGCGAAGAGTTCACCGACAATGACGAGTTTCAACAGAATGTTCAAGCCGCATCATTGATCCTATCATGCCTTAAGCCCGAAGAAAGCAACAAGGTACATGGAATGGAGAATGCCAGGAAGATTTGGGACACTCTCAGGATATCATATGAAGGTGATGCAAGTGTGAGGAAGTGCAACATAGAGCTTCTTCAAGGAAAGATCGAGAACTTCACTATCAAGAGTGGTGAGACCACTCAACAAATGTTTGATAGGTTCATGACATTGATCAACAAGATTAGAGCTCTCGGAGACAAAAAGTGGGATGACAACTCAGCTGCAAGAAAGCTATTGAGAGCATATAGAAAGAAGAACAAGACACTTGCTTCAATCATCATGGAGAGACCTAACTATGAGAGCATGGGACCTCATGAGATGCTTGCCAAAATAAAGCATCATTAAGTCTTGGATGATGAGGCTCTAGAAGATCAAGAAGCAAGCAACAAGAAGGTGGTAGCTCTCAAGGCAAACCAAGAAGAAGGAAGCAAGGCCCAACATGATTCATCAAGTGAAGGGAGCGACGATTCCGATGATGAGATTGCTCTCCTTGTGAAGAACTTTAGAAGATTCATGAGAAAGAAGATGTACAAGAAGGGCAAGGGTGGATACTTCAAGAAGTCAAAGAAGAGGAACTGTTATGAGTGTGGTGCGGACGATCATTTCATCGCTGATTGTCCACAAAAGAAAAACAAGAACAAGTTTAGCAAGAGTTATGACAAGAACCAAAGAAGAAGAAGAGGTGGTGAAGCTCATCTTGGTGAAGAATGGTTCTCCGAAGATGACTCAAGGGATGAAGAGAAGAGCAAGGGCAAGGAGAAAGAGAAGGGAGCGGCCAACATCGCCATTCACAAGACTTCTTCTCCAAGCCCCCTCTCCAACATGACTACCTCGACCACTTCATCACGCTTGTTCGAGGGCCTCACCGACGATGAGGATGACGTCACTCATTCTTGCTTCATGGCTAAGGATGAGAAGGTATCACCTCCCCCCTCTACTTGTTCTAGTGATGAATATAGTGATAATGAAATGGATGAATTTGAACTAAGCATTATAAGAAAGTTTGGTAAGAAAGGTGGACCAAAAATATTAAAATTGCTTAGTAATTTAGAAAGTCGGAATGAGAGTCTTGTTTTGCAAGGGGACTTGATCTCTCAAGAGAGAGAAAAGAACCTTGCATTGGAAGCCTCTCTAGCCGAGGAGAAGTTGAAGGTTGAGAAATTGACCGTGGAACTATCTTTAGCTAATGACTCTAACAAGAAGTTGGCTAAGGAGTGTTCCACGAGCAATGACTCAATTGCTAATCTAAAGAGTAAGGTTAGCTTGGTTCAAAAAAGCCTCACAAGCTTTCAAGATAAATATCAAACTCTTGAACTAAGCTACAACACTCTTTGGAGTAGTACTTCTTCAACTACTCCTAAGGATTCCGATAACACTAATGCTTCAACAAGTAATGGTCGCAATAGATGTTATAAAGTTGATATCAATGCTTGTGCAACTAACATTGTTGAGTTAGAGAAGAAGAGCAAAGAAATTCAATGATTGAACATGATCTTGAGGAATGGTTGCAAGTGCAAGATGGAACAACCAAAGGATATCCTCAAGACCGCAAGACACCCATCCATCAAGGATGGGATTGGGTACAATAGGTATGGTGGCAAGGCCAATGGAAGGAAGATGGTCAAGGGGGTACCCTTTGTTAACTTTAACAAAGGGGTTCCTCTCTTTGACCTCGTGAACAAGGCCAACAAGATTGCAAATCCAAAGGCTCCACTTACTAATGGTAAGATCAACAAAGAAAAGCAAGTGGAGGCCCCCAAGGAACAAAAGCCTATATCAAGAAGCTATACATGTGATTACTTGTGTTGTTGGGGAGAGAACGACAAAATTGTCGTTAAGTATGTTGGTGCCCTCAAGAAGAGGGAAATTATGAGAAATGTTTGGGTGCCAAAAGCTTATGTGACTAACCCCCTAGGACCCAATCTCACTTGGGTACCTAAATCAAGAATATAATCTTGTTTTGTAGGAATATGCCTCCGGTGGATCAAGTTGGGTGTTGGATAGTGGATGCACCAATCATATGACTGGGGCAAAAGAAATGTTCACCTCCTTTCAACCAAGCAACGACTCATGCAACAACATTGTGTTTGGTGACAATGGAAAAGGAGAAGTGCTTGGTTTGGGTAAAATTGCTATCTCAACTAACAATTCTATATCTAATGTATTACTTGTGCATTCGTTGAGTTACAATTTGTTGTCCGTTTCTTAACTTTGTGAAATGGGTTATGATTGTCTCTTTACGGATAAGGGTGTGATCGTCTCTAGAAGAAGGGATTCCTCTATTGCATTTAAAGGCGTGTTGAATGGAAAACTTTACCTAGTTGACTTCTCAACTAGTAAGGTAGAACCTACAACTTGTCTAATGGAAAAATCTAGCATGGGTTGGCTCTGGCATCGCCGACTAGCTCATGTTGGGATGAGGAACTTGGCCCAACTTCAAAGGGAAGGGCACATCCTTGGACTAACCAATGTTTCTTTTGAGAAAGATAGGATTTGCAGTGCGTGCCAAGCCGGAAAGCAAGTTGGAGCAAAGCATCCAATCAAGAACATCGTGTTGACCACAAGACCATTGGAGCTATTGCATATGGACCTCATCGGACCCATTGCTTACCAAAGCATCGGTGGTAACAAATACGGTTTCGTTATTGTTGATGACTATTCTCGTTTCACTTGGGTGTTCTTTTTAGCAGATAAAAGTGAAACGCAAGGCATTTTCAAGAAGTTTGCTAGAAGAGCACAAAATGAGTTTGATATCAAGATCAAGAAAGTGAGAAGTGACAACGGGACCGAGTTTAGAAACACCAACATAGAAGAGTATCTTGATGATGAAGGAATCAAGCATGAGTTCTCCGTTCCATATACCCCACAACAAAATGGGGTTGTGGAAAGGAAGAATAGAACTCTTGTTGAAGCCGCAAGATCTATGTTGGATGAGTACAAGACGTCCCATGGCTTTTGGGCGGAGGCGATGAACACCGCGTGTCATGCCATCAACCGCCTCTACCTCCACAAGCTAAGGGACAAGACGCCATATGAGCTTCTAACCGGTAACAAACCGAAGGTGCACTACTTTAGAGTCTTTGGCTGCAAGTGTTTCATACTTAACAAGAGGGCCAAAAGCTCAAAGTTTGCACCTAAGGTACACAAAGACTTTCTACTTGGTTATGGTACTAACGAACATGGCTACCACGTATTCAATAATGCCACTGGCACTATTGAGTTAACGGTAGACTTGACTTTTGATGAATCCGACGGCTCCCAAAAGGAGCAAGTCAATGATGAGCTTGTAGGTAATGACGTGCCTCCATCCGAAGCTATCAAGAGGCTTGCAATCGGTGATGTGAGGCCCGTTGAAATTCAAGATGATGAAGATGATCCATCACACACTCCACAAGATTCTCATATTCATCATGTGCATCCACATGTGCATGATGAAGCTTCCGCAACTCCGAATGGTGGTAGTGTGGGTGATGTTCAAGTGATACATCAAGTTGATGATCAAACACAAGCTCAACATGAAGTCCGACAAGAAGATGGGGACATCAACACATATGAAGATGATGAAGATGGACCCATCCAAAGGAGATCACTTGTGCCACATCCAAGAGTTCATCATACAGTTCAACGGGATCATCCCGTTGACAACATATTGGGGAGCATACGGCGTGGGGTAACGACACGCTCTCGTTTAGCAAGTTTTTGTGAACATTACTTGTTTGTCTCCTCTTTGGAACCTCTTAGGGTGGAACAACTTCACCAGGAATGAAGTCTGGTCCTTGGTGGAAAGGCCCAAGCAAAATGTGATAGGAACCAAATGGGTCTTCCGCAACAAGCAAGACGAGCATGGCGTGGTGACAAGGAACAAAGCACGGTTGGTGGCTCAAGGTTTCACTCAAATCGAAGGTTTGGATTTTGGGGAAACCTATGCACCTGTAGCTAGGCTTGAGTCAATTAGCATATTACTTGCCTTTGCTACTCACCATGATTTCAAGCTTGTCGGTGTTTCGACCCCGGGGGTATGACACCAACTAGTAATATGATCGCGTGTTCTCTTCCTGGATGGTGATGCAAGATGACACAAGGATTTATCCTGGTTCGGGCAAAGAAGGCCCTACGTCCAGCGGGGGAGGAGGTTCTCGTATTACTTGCACCTAAGTGCTTGTACAGGGGCAATACAAGCTCAATGAGCGTGGACCGGAGTCCGGACTCGTGTTTTTTGTGTGTGGACTCGTGTGTCTTCCCTTGCGCGTGAAGGGCCCTGGCGTCCCCTTTTATAGAACAAGAGGAGGCCAGGGTTTACATAGGATTGACATGTACAGCGTTCGATATGGCGAAGGGTAGGAACTCTGTCTCGTCGAAGTCACTGTAGCCAACGTGGGTGTTGCTGTTGAAGCATCCTTGATACGTGGCCTCCATCCCGGGCGCGGACGTGGAGGCATGGCGATGTGGAAGTCGTACAGCACCCATCCCGGTACGTACAGGACACGGCGGGGTCCCTCCGGGTCTTGGGGTACCTGCCCTCCATTAGTGTGAAAGCAGTTAGGGCTCGAGGGGCGCGGAGCCGGCCTCGAGGTGGCGCCTACGGAGGGCTCGAGCCCCCGCAGGTATGGGCAAGTCCCAGAACGCCCGGGCGTACAGCGGGATCCCAGGCCTCGGGATGAGGCTCAAGTGTGCTACAGTGCAGGGCACGGCCCAACAGTGCTGTACTTGCGCCTTTTTGCCCATGCTTGAGGTGAAAGCGAGATTTGACTGTGGCTCCGGTTTACTGTGGCGCATGTCGCCGTGCACCAGAAGACGTGATCGGAGTAGGTGAACGCATTAAATACGCAGTATGGGGTTGGTATCCGGTGCCCGTGCCGCTCGAGGGAGGCGTGGAGCGTCTCGAGGGATAGGCTGTCGTGCCAGAGAGGCTCGAGGTCCCCGCGTGGGGTCTCGAGGAGCGATGTATGGCTGCGGAGGGCTCGAGGCCTATGTATCGGGGCTCGAGGAGTTGGCTTCTTAGAAGGTTATACTTGCTAGGTTTTGCTATTAATTGGTGTTCTAGGTTTAACCTATTGGTTTTGCGTTGATTGGGGGTACCCCTTTGGTGTTCCCCCGACAGTAGCCCCCGAGCCCTTGTTCGAGTGCTGGCACTCGAGCAGGGGCTCCCGACTGGGATCTTGAGGGTTAGCTAACCGGTCTCGAGGGTTGGGCCGTTTTGATTCCGTGGGTGTCGTGCGAGCGACACCCGCGGGTGTAGCCCCCGAGGCCACGGGGGAGTGGTTAGGGCTCCCTCGTGGGCTGTTTTGCGAGTGTTAGTTACGTTTTTTAGGTTCGGGAGTGTCGAGCCCCCGAGTTTTTTTAACCCTCTTTCGTCGAGGGGTGCCAGGCTGAACTGACCGGCCGGCTCTTCGAGCTGTCCGGCACGCCAATTGCCCTGGCTTGTCATCCCGCGAGTCCTTTCGATCGGATGCGAGGGGGGATGCCTCGTACTACCACGAGTGGGTGAGTATCAAGGTTTCCGGTGAGCTGGTAACGAGGAAATCCAAGTGAGACCTCGTGCCCCGTTCGATGGGGTCGACTGTAGCCCGGAGGCGATCTCATAAAGCATGGGCGCTCAGTCTGCAGGAGTGCCGGGTCCATTCGATAGGACCCGGTGTCTCGATGCCTCCCTCCGAGGGGATGTCACTGCACGTCGCGCGCCCCGCCTTGGATACACGTGAGGGGCCTCGAGGGCTTGGCCCTCGAGCGATGCTGCGAGTGGCGCCCCTTGGTGTCCCTGACTCGGGTGCTCGAAGCCGGCTGTCGAACCCCCTTCGAGGGCCAGCCTTCGCTGCTTCGAGGCTTAGGGCCGGGGCCCGTTTTTACCTTCCTGAAGAAGCCTTCGTCGCTTGGAATCCTTCTGCCCGTTGGGCGCGCCTTTTTAGGCGGAAACCGTCAGGGAGTGGAGATCGTGGTGCCAGGGCAGCGGACGTGAAGTTGGAGCGGCGGCCGCGGAGGGCCCCGGTAGTTGAGCGGATGGGATGTTGCCGCGTGTACCTGTCAACCGGCTCGAGACGTGGTTAGGTGGGCGCATTAAATACATGCGGTTACCTTTTTACGTCGTGGGAGACCCCGCCCGTTGGGGTTTTCCCTTATAAATATCGAAAGAGGGGAAAAGGAACCCTTTACTTTGCCTTTGCCTTCACCACCGCCGTAGCCTTCACGCGCCCTCTCCCTCGAGCTAGTCGATTGGGAATTTTCCGGCCGTCCGTCCGCTGCTCGGGTCCGCGCCGCCATTGTCATGGCTGCCCAGACACAAGCGTTGCCGGCCAAAGACTGGAGCCCGACGAAGGTGACGCAGCGCGAGATGGACTCGTTGGTGGCCCAGGGGCTTCTCCACCCTAACCCGGAGGAGGGACCCGCGTGGTGGGCTATCCCGTCGGTGGAGCACCGGGAGCCGCACCCGCCGGAGGGGTACGTGGTGAGCTTCACGCGCTACCACCGCATGGGGCTCGGTGTTCCACCGAGCCGCTTCATGTGGGCGCTGACCCACCACTACGAGGTGGAGCTGCAATACTTCTCCCCCAATTCAATCTCGCATGCTGCTATCTTCGCCGCGGTGTGCGAGGGGTACCTGAAGATCGAGCCGCACTGGGAGATGTTCGTCCATCTCTTCCGGGGCGAGCTTTTCATCAAGGCCTTGAAGCCCAGCGGGAGGCGGCTCGTGCGCATGGGCTCCCTCACCGTCACTGCGAGGACTGGGACATCGTCGGCCAATGTCCCCCGCGAATACCTGCGGTACAAGCTTTCCACCAACCTGGTCGGGCGGGACGACCACTGGTTCTATCTGCGGAATGAAGGTGGTCTTCTTCCGCAGTACACCGGCAGTGTCCTCACTCAACGCCCGGAGAAGTGGACCTGGGGCGTCGCGGCGGATAGGCAACGCCACCTGGTACCGCTGATGAAGATGATGAGGACGCTGGTGGACGAGAAGAATTTGACCGTTCAAGCGGTCATCTGGGCGTTCCACCAGCGAAGGGTTCTTCCGCTGGCGGACCGCCACCTTCTTATGCACGAGATGGGGCCGAAGGCCCAGCTCAAGGCGCTAAATCGGTCGAGGATGGCCGAGGAGAGGCTGCCTCGGAGCGAGGGCGTCTCCCGGGTGTCGATCACGATCCAGGGGTCGTTCGTCCCTGAGTACACCCACCTGGTCGCCATGGCACCCGACGAGGGGTGTCTCGACCTGGTAAGCCCCCCTCAAGCTAAGCTGTCCCGAGCCTCCTCCCCCTTTCTCTTTCTCCGAACCTTGTACATTCTTCTTGTGGTTTGTCTCGTCACGCTTCTTCTTTTTTGCAGGGGGCGTTTACTTGTCGTGCGTCGAGGCCCCCGGTGAGGGAGGACGCCGCGGATACCCAGGTGAGGCGCCTCTCTGCTCAGAAAGATAAGGAGAGCAAGGATGCCAGAAAGAAGAAAGAGAAAAACAAAACCTTGCGTCGCTCGGCTCGGGAGCAGAGGCTGGCGAAGGCTCGTCGCAACCGACAGCCTGGAGATGGGTCCCCCGAGCTGAGCTCTTCGAGCTCGGAGGAGGAGAGTGATGATGAGGAGGAGAGTGACGACGAGGGGATGGATGCACGTCTGAGACGCGCGGGGGTCGTCATCATCAGGGCTGACCGCTCCTCTGTGCAGGAGGGTATACTGGAGGTCCCTCCGGCGAAGGGATCGCGCGGGACGCAGCCGCGGAAGGCGGCGCCGAGCCCTGCCTCGTCGGGGGCCCGAGGTCCGTCAAGCTCCATGCCGGACGCGCCCCTGGACGCAAAGAAGCCTCGGACCCGGGGCGCCGTCGCCGTGGCACAGAAGGAGGCTTCGGCCACGTCGACTCAGGCGGGGGGTCTCGAGAAGGGCCGGACCTCGAGGAGCGATCATCACGCCGGAGGGGATGCCGGGGTCGACCGCCACGAGGCGTCGAGGGCGACGTCGAGCCCGCGGAGGAGCGGGCAGCATGAGAGGGCGTCGAGCCCCCGTCATCATGACCGTCGAGGGGGGAGTCCCCGGCCGTCTCGCGACCAGAGTTGCGATCGACCCCGGAGTCCGTCGCCGCACCACCGCCAGGAGAAGGAGGCAGATGTGGGGAGGCGCGACCACCGGCCCGAGCGCCGGAGTAGGTCTCGGAGCCCGCGCCAGGAAAGGCGCCGAGATGACCACTCGAAGGAGGCGCGGTCGCCCCCCAGAGACAAGGGGCAGAAGGAGGGCTCCCCATCGAGGTCGAGCCACGGGAAGCACCGGGAGCCTTCCCCCCGATCGAGCCACACAGAGACGGCTCGGGAGCATGGCTCGAGCCATAGATCGGGCTCGAAGCCCCCGGGTGAATCCGGCAGCTCGGGGAAGAAGGCCCGCCGTCACTTTGGGTAAGTAGTGTTTTTCAATTTTGCTGGTAGTGAGGTTTTACTCCCCCCCCCCCTTTTCTTTTATCTTTTGTGATGCGCGCCGTCTATGGTTTTTTAGGGGAAAGCGCTCCTGGCAGGAGGTGGACCTCGCAGCGTCCAAGTGGACTAAGACCTCGAGCTCTGCTGTGGAACAGGCACCTCGAGGTACGGCTTCTTCCTCTGCTGGGGAGGCCGCTTGGCTAGCAAAGGCCCGAGCGGCCATGGCTCGGGGAAGTCAGATGGCCGCCGCGGATCTTGGTGAGGCCGCCGCCATCGACCATGGAGGTCGAGGCATCTTCCTGACTCTGGCGACGTCGTTATCTTTTTCAGCAGGGACCGCAGCTCCTGGCGTCGATCCTGCCGTCACCGCGTCCGTCGCGACACCGTCTCCTCCTGCTCCGGTGGTACCTACCGAGGGGGCCGCTTCCCCCCCCCCCACCCGCCATGACAACCATTTTGGGGGGAGCACCGGAGATAGGCGTGGCTCCGTTGGTGTCTGAGGCCGGGGGGTCAGCGGCCCCCGAGACCCCAGTCGACGAGAGTCGGCCCACGGAGGAGGGGCAGGAGGGAGAGGCGTTGGTGCCGACGATGGAGGAGCTCTTGGACGAGCTGGAGCGGGTGCCACCTCCGGTCGAGGGCCCAACGCTGGAAGAAGCGCTCGAGGCCCCGGTCAGGGGCAATAAGACGCCGGAGGACTCGGCGAGGGAGGAGAGCTTGGGGGCGAGCCACCCCTCGAGTGATCCGCTACCGCTCGGGTCCCCGTCTCCACGCGAGGCCGCGCCGTCGCCCCAGGAGGAGACGGAGCAGCGGGCGGAGACGGAGGAGGGGCGGAGGGAGCCACAGCCTGTGCCACCGGTTGGTGGGCCGCAGATGGCATCGCTCGAGCCGGAGGAGGAGGGCCTGCCCCTCGTCGAGGTCGATCGACCGGTGTGGCCGTTTCCTTACGCGCCGAGCTCGCCCCGAGCCATGGTCCCCGTCGAGCGATCGGCCCAACAGGGGGCCCTGCGGGAGGCGTGGTCCATCTTCAGGGAGGTGGTCGAGCTCATGGCGGAGGCGGAGCGGTCCTTCTCGGAGGAGACGGACAGGTCTGCGCGGGCGGCGGCTGCCCTCGCTAGGGCAGAGGCGGAGCTCCAGGATCTCCGCGTTGAGCTGAGCCGGAATGCCCAAATGGCGAGTCGGCTCAACGAAGCGCAGGTAGAGGCCCAGGCGGCTCGAGGGGAGGCCGCCCGAGCTAAGGAGGAGGCCGCCACCGCTCTAGAAGCATCGAGGAAGGAGGTCGCCGATGCCCGAAGCGAGGCCACCATCGCCCGGTCTGAAGCGGAGGCGGCGAAGAAGGAAGCCGCTGACGCCCAAAGCGGAGTCGCCACCGCCCGATCCGCAGCAGAGGCGGAGAAGAAAGAGGTCGAGGATGCCCAGAGCGAAGCCGCCACCGCCCGATCCGCGGCGGAGGCGGCGCGGCGAGAGGTGATCCGGAAGGATCTGGCCCTCGCAGAGACGAGCAAGCTGGTAGAAGACCTCAGGGCCAAAAAGCGCGACGTGCTGTCCGAGAAGCGCAGGCTTGATCAGCATGTCGAGGGCCTTACCAGCGACCTCGCCGCTCTGGGCATGCACTGCGAAGGTAATTTTCATGCCTTGCCTTGTTTTGATCTCGAGGTTTTTGTCACGCCGCGATCTCACTCCTTCTTGTTTGTTGCGCAGAGGTTGAGAAGACCGCCGAGGAGCTTCGCGGGACGAACCAGGCTCTCCTGGGGCAACTCCAGGACGAGACCATGGTGGCAGAACGAGCGCGCGCCACCCTCGACAGGCTTGACTCTATGTGGGACGTCGCTCCGGTAGCCGCGGCAGAGGGCGCGATGGCTCGAGGCGACGCTTTGGTCAACGCCTTATGCTATTTTGACGCGGCCGCGCGGGACCGAGTCCGGCACGCTCTCCACCATGGCGTCAAGCAGGCGCTCGCGGCCGTCCGTTCCGCCTTCCGCTTCCCGGTCAATGTCGTCGCCAAGGGCTTCATTGAGATTGAGGGGAGGGACGAGGAATGGAACGATCGCCGCGTCGACAAGATCCTCGAGAAGGTGGACAAGCCGGGGGCGGCGCTCGCGAAGCTCTTTGAGGAGGATGTGCTACCTCCGGATGCGGACAGCGGTGTAGGTGGCCCCCCTTCTCCTGGCCCGGACGTCGAGGCCGAGCCCGCCGCGGAAGATCTCGTGGAGGAGTACCGGACCGACGAGGATTGAGACCTGCGTGTCAAATTTGGGCATCGAGGCCCTTTGTAAAAATTTGTGTCATTACTTGTGGCCTGACGAGGCCAATCATGTGTATATATGACTTGTTTATTTAAAGAAGTTGTTTTCTTTTCAAATTTATTCGATCAATTCTCTTTGTCTCTAGCTCGAGCTTCAACCGGCTTGGTCTGTGTTCCTTCGATACGCGCCACGAGTACCTCGAGGGGAGGCGTAGGTAGGGTACCGTAGCCCGGGGGCGTAGGTGGCCGTCTACGTCGACGCCCCCCGACTCTTGGAGGCTCGGGGTACTTACGGATTTAGACGCTGCTATTATGCTCGAGGTGCGAATTGAGACGAGGGTCGAATTTTTGAAAAGAAAACGCGTATTTTTTCCGGAGTCTGGGGGTGGGCCTGTCAGCCCCCGAGGGAGGCTCGACCCTGAGCATAGCAGGGTCGAGGCTGCCTTAAGTTGCTAAGTAATATGAAAGATGGCACACGAGTTGGCTCATTCATACTCAACGTGTTTGTACAAAGCAACAAAATGAACAAGGCCTCGAGGCCCTTAAGGGTAAAAGCGACGTAGCTGAGATATGTTCCATGCGTTCGCCAGGATCCTGCCTTGACCGTCGTAGAGCTTGTACGTTCCTGGCTTGAGCACTTCAGCTACGGTGTATGGGCCCTCCCATGGAGGGGTGAGCTTGTGGCGCCCTCGATTATCTTGCAGTCGTCGAAGCACGAGGTCCTCCACCGCTAGGTCCCTTTTGCGCACGTGCTTGTCATGGTAGCGTCCAAGTGTTTGCTGGTAGCGCACGGAGTTGATGAGCACCACGTCTCGGGCCTCCTCGAGCTGGTCCTTGGCGTTGGCGAGCTTTTCGTCGTTGGTTTGCTCGTTGTAGGCTCAAAGTCGAGGTGAGCCGTACTCGAGGTCCGTAGGCAAGACGGCCTCAGTGCCGTAGGTTAGGAAAAACGGAGTGAACCCGGTGGCTCGATTCGGCGTAGTCCTGAGGACCCACAGCACCGAGGGGAGCTCTGCGGCCCACCCCTTTCCGAAATTTTTGAGGGTCTTGAACAGCCTCGGCTTCAGCCCATGGAGTATCATGTCGTTGGCGTGCTCGACCTGCCCGTTGCATTGAGGGTATGCGACCGAGGCCCAGGTCACGCGAATGTTGTTGTCGTCGCAGAAGTTGGTGAACTTTTTGCCCATGAATTGGGTGCCATTGTCGGTGATGATGACATTAGGCACCCCGAACCGGTACATGATGTCGGCGATGAACTCGACCGCCTTCTCGGAGGTGGGGTCGCCTATGGGCTTGGCCTCGATCCACTTGGTGAATTTGTCGATGGCCACGAGCACATGCGTGTACTTTCCGGTTGTCATCTTGAGGGGACCCACGAGGTCGAGCCCCAGACGGCAAACGACCAAGTAATGGGGATCATCTGCAGGGCGTGCGCGGGTTGATGCGTTTGCTTGGCGTAAAACTGACACCCTTGGCAAGCTTGGACCAGGCGCTTGGCGTCTCCGATGGCGGTTGGCCAGTAGAAGCCTTGTCGGAAGGCGTTCCCTACCAAGGTCCTTGGCGCTGCGTGATGGCCGCAAGCCCCAGAGTGCATGTCGTCGAGGAGCCTGCGTCCTCCCTCGAGGGGGATGCAGCGTTGAAGGATTCCTGATGGGCTTTGACGGTACAGCTCTCGTTTGTTGCCGTAGATGACGTAGGTCTTGGCCCTTCGAGCGATGCGTCGGGCCTCCGTCTTGTCTTCTGGTAGCACGCCTTGCGTCAGGTAGTCGAGGAAGGGCGTCCGCCAGTCGAGGGGTCGTGATGAAGAAGAGGCGGGCGTGTCAATCTGCATTGCCTCATCGGATGTCGAGGTGTCGTTCTCGAGGGGTGGCATTAACGGTCGAGCCCCCGCGTCTGTCTCGAGGTGTGGTGTCGAGGGGCCAGCACCTGGGCCGATTTTGACGGATGGCTCGAAAACGTCCCTCGAGAAGACGTTTGGTGGAACCGTGCCGCGCGTGGACGCCAACTTTGCCAACTCGTCTGCGGCCTCGTTGTACTTTCGAGCTATGTGGTTGAGCTCGAGGCCGTAGAACTTATCTTCTAGCTTGCGCACATCCCCGCGGTATGCCTCCATCTTGGGATCGATGCAGCTTGAAGCCTTCATAACCTGGTTGATGACGAGCTGCGAGTCCCCTCGAACATCGAGGCGTCGGACACCGAGCTCGAGGGCGATGCGTAGCCCATTAACCAGGGCCTCGTACTCAGCGACGTTGTTGGAGGTGGGGAAGTGTAAGCGTAGCAGGTAGCGCATGTGGACTCCGAGGGGTGAGATGAAGAGCAGGCCTGCGCCTGCCCCCGTCTTCATGAGGGAACCGTCGAAGTACATGGTCCAGAGCTCGACTTGGATTTGTGCCGGCGGGAGCTGGGTGTCGGTCCATTCAACAACGAAGTCTACCAACGCTTGCGACTTGATGGCTTTTCGCGGGGCGTAGGTGATGGCCTCCCCCATTAGCTCGGCGGACCACTTGGCGATGCGCCCCGTGGCCTCCCGATTGTTGATGATCTCGCCGAGGGGGAAGGATGACACCACTGTTACGGGATGAGCGAGGAAGTAGTGCTGGAGCTTGCGTCTCGTGATGATGACGCCGTAGAGCAGCTTCTGGATGTGCGGGTACCGGATCTTGGCCTCGGAGAGCACCTCACTGGTGAAGTACATCGGCCGTTGGACCGGCAACGCATGACCCTCCTCGCGCCTCTCGACGGCTATGACCGCGTTGACCACCTGAGTGGTTGCGGCCACATAGAGGAGGAGAGGCTCGGGGGGATCGTCACCCTGGGCCGGTCACGGTGGCACGAGAATTGGCGCGGAAGTCAGCAACCCCTTCAACTTGGTTAAGGCCTCCTCGGCTTGGACAGTCCACGCAAAGCGTTCCGTCTTCTTCAGCAGGCGGTAGAGGGGTAGCGCTTTTTCCCCTAGCCTCGAGATGAATCTGTTGAGAGCGGCTAGGCAGCCTGTCACTTTCTGTACACCCTTGAGGTCTCGAATTGGGCCCATCCTCGTGACTGCTGAGATTTTTTCGGGGTTGGCCTCGATCCCCCGTCGTGAGACAATGTAGCCAAGTAGCATGCCCCGAGGCACACCAAAGACACATTTCTCGGGGTTGAGCTTCACATTCTTGGCCCGGAGGCACTCGAATGTGGTCTCGAGATCGCTGATGAGGTTCCCGACTTTCTTGGTTTTAAACCACGATGTCATCGACGTAGGCCTCGACGGTTTTGCCTATGTGTTCGCCGAAGATATGCTGCATGCACGTTGGTACGTTGCCCCCGGCGTTCGAAGGCCGAAGGGCATTGTAACGTAGCAATACATACCAAAAGGCGTAACAAAAGAGGTAGCGAGCTCGTAGGATTCTTTCATTCTAATCTGGTGGTAGCCGGAATACGCATCGAGAAACGAAAGTACTTCACACCCCGTAGTGGAATCGACAATCTGATCAATTCTAGGTAAAGGAACGGAACTTTTGGACATGCTTTATTCAGACCAGTGTAGTCTACACACATCCGCACTTTTCCATTCTTTTTCCTAACTAGTACAGGGTTAGCTAGCCACTCTGGGTGAAATACCTCTTGATGAACCCGGCTGCCAAAAGCCTTGTGCACTCCTCGCCGATGATCCTGCGCTTCTCCTCGTCGAAGCGGCGTAGGCGTTGCTTAACCGGTCTGGACCCGGCCTGATCTCCAAGGCGTGCTCGGCAACTTCCCTCGGTATGACCGGCATGTCCGAGGGGCCCACGCAAACATGTCGATGTTCGCAGCGGAGAAAGTCCACGAGCACTGCTTCCTATTTAGGCTCGGACTGGCAACTGATGGTCAGTGTTTTGCCATTGGCGAGGTCGGGTCGACGGGTTATCTGCTGGTGTGTTCCGCCGGCTCGAAGGTGCCAGTGTGGCGCTTTGCTTCAGGGGCCTCCTCGGTGGCCAGGGCGGCTAGGGCCTCGAGCGAGTCGAGTTGGACGTTTGCCTCCCCACGCTCGACGCACTCCACGTCGCAGTGGTACGCGTGCTCGTAGGAGGTGTCGACGGTGATGACCCCTTTTGGCCCCGCATCTTGAGCTTCAAGTACGTGTAGTTGGGGACCGCCATGAACTTAGCATAGCCGGGCCTGCCGATGATTGCGTGGTAGGTCCCTTGGAACCCGACCACCTCGAAGGTGAGCGTCTCCCGGCGGAAGTTGGCCGGCGTGCCAAAGCAGACAGGCAGGTCGATGCGCCCGAGGGGTGTGCCTTCTTCCCAGGTACGACTCCGTGGAACCCCCCGACGCTGGGTCGGAGCTGGTCCCTCGAAATCCCCAGGAGGTCGAGGGTCTCGAGGTATATGATGTTGAGGCTCGAGCCCCCATCCATCAACACCTTGGAGAACCGTACATCGATGATGACGGGGTCGACGACAAGAGGGTACGCTCCCGGATTTACGACATGATCCGGATGGTCGTCACGGTCGAACGTGATCGGCGCATCAGACCAGTCGAGGTACCGGGGTGCTTCGTGGCGGAGTGCAAAGATCTCCCGGCGCTCCTTCTTTCTCTGTTGAGCCGAGAGCCCGACGGTTGGGCCCCCGTAGATCATGAAGCAGTCACGCACCGGGGGAAAACCCGCGTCCCCGTCGTCGCGTCGATTGTTGTCCTTGCCCTTAGGCGCGTCTTCCTTCTTGTCGCCGAGCTTGGAGTAGAACCCCTTCAACAGTCGGCAGTCTTTTAGCTTATGATTTACGAGGCCCTTGTGATAAGGGCAGGGGTCCTCGAGCATCTGGTCGAAAACAGCCCCGTCAGGGGGCCTCGAGGTTTCTTATGGTCGAGGGCGCCCATGAGCACTTCTTCATCGTTGTCGTCGTCGGCGTCGCGCTTCGCCTTCTGACCTTTGCTTTTGTTCTTCTTCTTTTTGTTGTTGTTGTTGCGGTTCTTGGCGTCGTCGCCCTTGTTCGAGCCCTCTGGCGCGGTCACCGCCTTACCTTTGTCCGTGGAGCGGCCAAAGAAGGCCCCCACTGCCTCGTCGCCTGAGGCAAAGCTGGTGACACGATCCATCAGGTCCTCGACCGTCCTGGGACGGTAGCGTCCTAGCTCATGAACTAGCTCTTGGCATGTCGTGCCCGCGAGGAACGCTGAGATGACGTCCTCATCAGGCACGTGGGGGAGCTCGAGGCGCTGCTTCGAGAACCGCCGAGCAAAGTCGCGGAGGGGCTCGTCCGCCGCCTGCCTGCAACGCCGTAGATCCCAGGGGTTGCCTGGGCGCACGCAAGTTCCCTTGAAATTCCCGTCGAAGACCCTGACTAGGTCGGCCCAGTCGTCGATCCGATCCGGCGGGAGCCCCTCGAGCCACCGGCGGGCGGTGTCCGAGAGGTAAAGTGGGAGTTGGCGTATGATCACACGGTCGTCGTTCTTCGCTCCGCCCAGTTGGCAGCCTAGGCGGAAGTCCGAGAGCCAGAGCTTGGGCTCGACCTCCCCGTCATACTTCACGATGTTGGTCGGTGGTCGGAAGCGGTCGGGGAGGGTTGAGCTGCGGATGGCCCGGCTGAAGACTCTGGGGCCGGGGGCTCGAGGACTTGCCGGTCCTCGTCACTGTCGTAGCGCCCCCCTCGATGGGCGCTATAGCCACGCTCTTGGGCCCCCTTGTCCTTGCGCCGGCGGTTGATGTCGTTGCGGGCGTCGTTGGGGTCTCGAGGCGGCCGGTTGTCGACGATCCGTTCCCGGACTGGCCTAGCTCGAGAGGCGTCCGGCTGGTGGACGGACATCTCGCGCTCGTTGCGGGGCGTGTCTGCTGGTTCCCCGAGGCCGCCCCGCGCCGCCGCGAGGCTGAGCTCTCCGCCTGCTGCACAGCGGCTGTCTCGAGGAGGTTCTTCATTTCCCCAAGCATGCGCCTGGCGTCAGGGTTGGAGACGGCGGGTAGATCACGGAGCAACATTGCCGCCGCCACCACGTTCTGCCCGGCTCGCGGGAAACGCACCTCGGGGCGTGCTGGTGCCTCGTCCTCGAGGATCTGCCGGTGGACATCTCGAGCGCGGCCACGAACACCGGCGCCTCGAGGCTGTGCCGGGTCCTGTGCTATAGTTTTTCGAGTTGCAACAGGCGCTGTCGCTCCCCCTCAGCCTTGGCGATGGCCTCCCGCAGCTGCGCGAGCTGCGCCGCCCGGTCGTCGCCGTGCTGAGATGGTGCAGCCGGTGCCGGGGGTTCGTCCTCCCCTGAACGCGTGATCCTCCCGCAGCAGCCACGTTTCCGGGCTCTTCGAGGTTGAGCTCCGGCCTGGCGTCGTCGTCGCCGTCGTCCTCGGCGTCGTCCACGACCCCTCGAGCTGGAAGCACTCCCTTGGTGGGTCCCAGAGGTCAGGGTCGTGGTAGTCGTACTCATCGGAGTCGGAGCTGCTGATGCCGCGCCGCCCTGGCTCGTGCCGGGACTGTAGCTCGCGGTACCACTCCCCGAAGGTGGCTCGGCGAGGTGGCTCGACGGCTCGTGAGAGGCCGCGGTCGACGTGCACGGGGTAGACGATCTCCAGGTCGGTGGTGGCTCGTAGGAGTACGCCCGGACGCTCCTCCCGCTCTGCGGCCGCCGGTCCTGACGGAGCTCGCCGAGGCGGTGGGCGTGAACTGCCGCGGGTTTGTTGAGGCCAAACGGGAACCGCTGGCGTCGGGCGCGGTACACCCCGTGCGGGAGGAGGCCTGGTGGTGTCGACGGAGCACGGCTCGGGGGCCTCTGGCCAGGCTCCCGGTCCGTGCGCGTGACGAACGCGAACTCGCTGGGGGAGTGCGCGCGCGCCCTAGAAGTCTCCGGCCGTGCGCCGGGCAGGTTTCCCCTCGGGGACTCTGCGTCGGCCGCGGGGAAGTGGGCGTGCGCCGCGGGCACCGCCCGTGCCCGGCGTCGATGGTGACGACGGCGCCGCTCGCGAGGTGGCGACGCGTGGTGGTGCGGGCGACGCGCCACGCCCCCGCGCGGGGTGGCGCGACACGCCCTCCGCTCAGGCTCTCCGTGGAGAGCAGGGTCAGCTCGTTGCCGTTGCCGGTGGCCAGGAACTCGAGGCTCCCGAACCAGACGACGGCACCAGCCGAGAACGAAGGAGGGGATGAAGCCATCCAGAAAACAACGAGAAATCGGCTCGGACACGCGAAGGCCCTACCTGGCGCGCCAACTGTCGGTGTTTCGACCCCGGGGGTATGACACCAACTAGTAATATGATCGCGTGTTCTCTTCCTGGATGGTGATGCAAGATGACACAAGGATTTATCCTGGTTCGGGCAAAGAAGGCCCTACGTCCAGCGGGGGAGGAGGTTCTCGTATTACTTGCACCTAAGTGCTTGTACAGGGCAATACAAGCTCAATGAGCGTGGACCGGAGTCCGGACTCGTGTTTTTGTGTGTGGACTCGTGTGTCTTCTCCTTGCGCGCGAAGGGCCCTGGCGTCCCCTTTTATAGAACAAGAGGAGGCCAGGGTTTACATAGGATTGACATGTACAGCGTTCGGTATGGCGAAGGGTAGGAACTCTGTCTCGTCGAAGTCACTGTAGCCAACGTGGGTGTTGCTGTTGAGGCGTCCTTGATACGTGGCCTCCATCCCGGGCGCGGACGTGGAGGCGTGGCGATGTGGAAGTCGTACAGCACCCATCCCGGTACGTACAGGACACGGCGGGGTCCCTCCGGGTCTTGGGGTACCTGCCCTCCAATAGCGTGAAAGCAGTTAGGGCTCGAGGGGCGCGGAGCCGGCCTCGAGGTGGCGCCTACGGAGGGCTCGAGCCCCCGCAGGTACGGGCAAGTCCCGGAACGCCCGGGCGTACAGCGGGATCCCAGGCCTCGGGATGAGGCTCGAGTGTGCTACAGTGCAGGGCACGGCCCAACAGTGCTGTACTTGCGCCTTTTGCCCATGCTTGAGGTGAAAGCGAGATTTGACTGTGGCTCCGGTTTACTGTGGCGCATGTCGCCGTGCACCAGAAGACGTGACCGGAGTAGGTGAACGCATTAAATACGCAGTATGGGGTTGGTATCCGGTGCCCGTGCCGCTCGAGGGAGGCGTGGAGCGTCTCGAGGGATAGGCTGTCGCGCCAGAGAGGCTCGAGGTCCCCGCGTGGGGTCTCGAGGAGCGATGTATGGCTGCGGAGGGCTCGAGGCCTATGTACCGGGGCTCGAGGAGTTGGCTTTTTAGAAGGTTATACTTGCTAGGTTTTGCTATTAATTGGTGTTCTAGGTTTAACCTATTGGTTTTGCGTTGATTGGGGGTACCCTTTTGGTGTTCCCCCGACAAAGCTATACCAAATGGACGTGAACAGTGCATTTCTCAACGGCCCCCTCTCTGAATTGGTATATGTTGAGCAACCAGCGGGTTTTGAAGATCAAAGTTCCTAACCCAACGTCTACAAGCTCGACAAGGCGCTCTATTGGCTCAGCAAGCCCCTAGAGCTTGGTATGAGTGTCTTTAAGTACTTCCTACTCAAAAAGGGTTTTGAATAGGAAGGGTCGATGCTCTTTATTTACTCGGCAAAGTTGATAATGATATCTTTGTGTGCCAAATTATGTCGATGAATAATATTTGGTAGTACTAATGTGGCTTTTTGCGAGATTTAGTAGGATCATGACCAAAAGTTCGAGATGTCCATGATGGGTGAGTTGAAGTATTTCCTTGGATTCCAAATCAAGCAACTCAAGGATGGCACGTTCATCAGTCAAACCAAGTATACAAGAGACATGCTAAAGAAGTTTGAGATGGACAAGGCCAAACCCATCAAGACCCCCATGCCTACCAATGGACATCTTGATCTAAATGAGGATGGTAAGTCAGTGGACCCCCATGCTCTATGATCGGTTCATTACTTTACCTTTGTGCATCTAGGCCCGATATCATGCTTAGTGTGTGCATGTGTGCAAGGTTTCAAGCTAATCCGAAAGAATGTCATATTATGGCCGTTAAGAGAATCTTTCGATACTTAGTGCACACTCTTAATCTTGGCTTATGGTATCCCAAGGGCTCCACTTTCGATCTACTTGCTATTCCGATTCGGACTATGCCGGTTGCAAGGTAGACCGAAAGAGCACTACCGGGACTTGCCAATTTATTGGGAGGTCTTTGGTGTCATGGAGTTCTAAGAAACAAAATAGTGTTGCCCTATCCACCGCCGAAGCCGAGTATGTGGCGGGCGGCGCATGCTGTGCTCAACTACTTTGGATGAAGCAAACACTAAAAGATTTCGGATGTGAGGAAAACAAGATTCCACTTTTGTGTGACAATGAGAGTGCTATCAAGCTATCTAACATCCCGTAAACCATTCTCGCACAAAAACACATTGACATCCGACACCATTTCTTGAGAGACCACGAAGCCAAAGGAGATATCTCTATACGCCATGTGAGCACCGAAAAACAATTAGCCGATATCTTCACAAAGCCTCTAGATGAGTCAAGATTTTATGCTTTGAGGAGTGAACTAAATATCATTGATTCTCATAATGTGACTTGATGTCTTGCACATATTTGTTTTCACCTAGAGACTCTAGACAAAAGTTTTGTCAAACTTTGTGTGTGATTTCAAAATCTATTTTGCATGATTCACTTGTGTCCATAGTTATGAACTGCTTGTATGAAATCTGGACATGATTGGAGTGTGTGTAGTATACCACACAAGGCTCTCCTAGAATATCTCTCTGTCCGTTCTGAAAGTGAACGGTCGGTAGTACCGCCATAAGGGCCGGTAGTACCGACGTCGGTAGTACCGACCCCTATGGGCGGTAGTACCGACCGGGTTTGACCCGGGTATAAAAGGTCGCGGTAAAAATACCTTTGACCTATCCAGTGAATCCTCTTTCACCGCAGCCGCCGCCTCCTTGCGCCCGTGCCTCCGGCCGCCGCTCTCTCGCCTTCTCGCCCCGATCTCCCTTCTCCTCCACCCAAATCCAAATCCCTCCGGTAGCAAGGTGAGTTGGAGCAAGGAGATCGTCTTGGTGTTGTTCGTGAAGCCCGGAAGTTCCTCCTACATCAGATTTCGGCCTCTTCTTCTCGAGTAGCAAGGTACTAGGGTGTTCATGCCCGATCTCTCAATGTACCTTGTTCTAGGTCGATTCCCTTGGTAGGATTGTTCTATCTAGTGTGTAGATGCTTCTAGGATGTATAGTTTGCAAGTTTATGGGCGATTTGGTTGATTGGATCGAAGTGAACCGCACACTGTAGTGCAGTCGGTAGTACCGACCGCGCGCAGTGAGCAGTTTTCTTCCCCGATTTTGATCGTCGTTTTTGCTACATCCTTTAAAGCAGTCTTGCTATCACCTATGTCTCATATCCGTCTATGTAATCTATTTCTAGATGTCGCATAGTCAGAGGACCTCTCGTGATGCTCGACGGGCTAGAGATGAGGAAGAGGAAGAATATGTTGGTTTGGAGCAAGGTGATGTGCAGCCGGGAGAGCCGCAGCGACGCAATCCCGGGCGTCGTGCTCTCCCCGGTGGGAGTAGTGAAGATCTCACTCGTCAGGTTCGTGGACGTTCGTCCACGGGCCGTCGGAGTGTCGACAGTGACAGGGGTGGTGGCAGTGGACATGCTGGTGGAAGTGGTCATGCTGCTCCTCCACCTCCAACGCCCCCTGTTAATGGTCCTCCCGGGCGTCTGCACAGTGTGATTGTGGGAGGAGTGGCTCAGGAGGCTGGTCCTGAGCGAGAGGGTCGTTCCATTGATCCTCGAGTTGGACCTCCCTCTCCTCTGGCTGACGGGTTGATGTTGATCAACCGGATGTTTCACCTGCATGATGAGGCCGGTGCTCTGATGTCAACCCCCGCTCTTCCTGGTAATGTCATGGACTATTCTGACAGGAAGCGGGCGAACCTGTTGAGGACCCAGAGGTTGGAGAATCCCTATCTCTTTGTCAGGGATGATTCAGTGGACAGGAGGTTTTGGTCCCGCTTTCAACAAGATTACTATGTGTCTGTCTGCTGCAAGGGATTCTGTGCTAAGGGACATCCTCCTCTCTTTGAGCACAAGCGGCTGGCAATCCGCTCTCTGACAGACAAGGGTGTTGAAGAGATTGATGCTTTGGTGCAGCGTCTTGAGGACTGGAGGATTCTTGGTCTGATTTCTAGTGAGCGCAATTATAATCAGGAGATCATCTGTCAGTTCTGGTCCACTCTCTTCATTGATCGGCCTGCTCAGGTGCTGCATTGGATGACCCAGGGAATTCACTACAGGTGTAACTTTGTCACTTTTGCCAGGCTGTTGGGGTTCAACAGTGAAGACAAGAATGCTCCCAGGTTGTCTGAGATGTATGGTGGGGGCATGTATCCTGAGCATCTGCAGAGTTCTGGGATTTACATGCATGGCACAGTGGCAAACTTTCAGGTCAATGGGTTGAAGCCTGCCTACTTTGTGCTAAACAAACTGATGCGCCTTACCCTGGACCCCAAGAGTGGAGACAACACTAATCTCAGGAATGATGCTCCAAAGGTCCTTGTTCAGTTTGCTCTGCCAGATGGGCGATTCAGCATCTCCCACTTCTTATGGCAGAAGATTTCAGATGTCTATAATGACCCGCACAAGGACCTACCTTTTGCTCCATACTTAATGCATATCATTGAGCATGTTGTTGGAGCCACCTTTGAGTATGACCGGAGCGTGAAGAAGTACAGTGTTCGTCAGTTCTCCTCAACGGGCAAGGCCAAGGTTGATGAAGGTGGTGATGTTCCTGCAGCAGCAACAGCTCCTAGTGAGGCTCATGGCCCGAAGCAGGCCCATGAGGAGGTGCCCCCTGCTGCCCCTTCTTATCCACGTCCTGAGAGGCGGAGGAGTGGGGGTGGTGGGGTTGTTCGCTATGCGCTCAACAAGTTCTTTTCATGGTGTTGCTACAAGGTTGAGCGCGACGAGCAGCACCAGCGGGAGATGCGTGAGCACCTTGGTCTTCCTCCGTGATCTCCGCTCCGACCCTTCCCAGACCCCTTCGCCGAGTATGATGCTCAGCCCAGGCGCGATAATGATTATGATGATGACGACGGTGGCCAGCAGCCGCCGCCGCAGCAGCAGGGTGGTGATGAGGCCGGGATCTTCTCCTCCGACATGTATCAGCCTCTTCAGCACCCGCCCCTATACCAGCCTCCACCTTTCTATCCGAACTACGGTGAGGGTCCATCACATGATGGTGGATCCACCTCGTATCACGGTGGTGGTGGTGGCTCCTACATGGGCTTTGCTGCCCCCGACGCCGATCCAGCTGGGAGTGGTGGCTTCCGCGACCCTTCTCCTCCGCTGGATCCTTCTACCACTCCTTCGTTGTCGTTCCCAGGTGGTGATGTTGGTGCTAGTGCTTACTCTTCTCTCTTTGGTGGCTATGATGGTTCGTCAGGTGGCTACTATTAGATCATTTGCTTATCGTGGCCTACCCTTTTTGGCATTTGATGCCAAAGAGGGAGTGTTAGACTTTTATCATGATGTAATAGTTAGTCTTTGAGAGAGTTAAACTATGAGAACTAAGTGTGGTTTATGCTACTTGTTTATTTGTGATGTGTTGAGGATGTAAAACATTTGAGCTTTTATGTTAAATTCATGTATGATTCATCCTCTATATTTCTGCTCATGTCATGATTGGTGATTGCTGTTTTCGATATGGCTATGTGATTTGAGTTCTTTTCTTTCTTCCATAGCCATTCGCTTTTCTCTTATTACATTGTTATGTGGATCCCATGCCATCTTGTCTATGCATCACAATTGATATATATGATGTTGTCACACACTTAGGCACCCCACAGATTGCAAAAATTTAGGGGGAGTTCTTGTTCATGTGTATGCAACCTTGCTTTAAGTCAAGGTTTGAAATTCATATCCAAGCAACACTAAGGGGGAGCTCGAACTAAATTTTGGAATTCAAAAGCTTCAATTCTTTCTATCCTTATTGTAAGCCTAAGTTGGTTGTCATCAATTACCAAAAAGGGGGAGTTTGAAAGTGCATTCGCCCCCATTGGGGGTTTTGGTTAATTAATGACAATCAAATTAGGGACTAACGGATTTATAAAAGCATATATGCAGGTGTTAGTCCTTAGAAGGATTTGAACTGTTGTAATCTCGTGAACAAAGCACGTTGGATACATTTGGACATAAAGATACCTTGCTCGAGTGGTGGTTTAAAAGTTTGGTTTTAAACTTGAGTTATAGGTAAGCCGGACTATCAAGAGGGTCACAAATTAGGTTGGCTAGATGTGAAGAAAAGTGCTCAAATCGACTAACTAAAGTTTGCTTGAGAGACACCGCACGATCACAGACACATAGAGGTAAAATCTGTGCGATCGGTAGTACCGACCATGGCTTCTCTGCGCGATGCTCTAACATCCTCTCTGTGTAGACTCAAAAATGGCCTGGTGGTAGTACCGCCATAGGGCCGGTACTACCGACCTCGGCCGGTAGCAAGTCAGTTTTTGCAACCTCTCTATGTAGACTCGAAAATGACTTGGCGGTAGTACCGCCATATGGTCGGTACTACCGACCCTCGGTGGTACCGACCCTGGTCGGTAGAAAGTTCGTTTTGCGGAGCTCTCTGTGTTGACCCAAAATGGCTTGGTGGTAGTACCGCCATAGAGTCGGTACTACCGACCCTCGGTGGTACCGACCCCAGCCGATAGTAAGACAGATTTGCAGGGCTCTCTGTGTTGGCTCGATTTTGACTTGGCGGTAGTACCGCCATAGAGTCGGTACTACCGACCCTCGGTGGTACCGACCCTGGTCGGTAGTAACCAAGGGACCATGTCCCATTCTGCGGAGCTCTCTGTTTGCGACCGATTTGGCCTGGCGGTAGTACCGTCATAGGGCCGGTACTACCGCCCCTCGGTGGTACCGACTTGAGGCCGGTAGTTGACTTTAGGTCAGATCCAGATCTGTGCACTGTTAGTGACGGTCGGTACTACCGACCATGGGTGGTCGGTACTACCGACCAGCCTCGGGACTGAGGGAGTATAAATTGCTCTCCTCTTCTCGTTTGACTGTTACCCACTCATTTCACTTACTTATTGCGACCTAACTTCAGACAAAAGAGCCTCCAAGCATTGACTCCTCCTCTCTCTCTCCCTCTTTGCTCCAAGATTCATTCCTTTGCAAGATTTGAGCTAGGGAAGTGAGATTAGAGAGTGAGAAGCTTCGATTCTACGACTTGAGCACTTGGTTTCCCATTTAGCCAGCTTTGTTTGTGTCTATTACTCTTGAGCTCTAGCCGGTTAGGTGTTCTTCGTGGTAGCCCGTATTGATTCATTTGTGAGGGCTCCCCGAAGTGTTTGTATTACCCCTGTGATTTCTAGTGGAGAAACTCTAGTAGCCTTTGTGGTTGCTTGAGTGAGGCTAGGAGGGTGAAATGACTCCAACCTTTGTGGTCACCTCAACAACGAGGACGTAGACACTCCTTAGTGGATTGGCCGAACCTCGGGATAAATCGCCGTGTCCCGTGTGCTTGTTGTTGTCTCTACTTTGCATATTATTTGTGTTCTTCGTGTTCTTCCTCTCCCTATCTCGTTCCTAGGTTGAGAAGGATCGATCTACACCGTGGTAACCAACCAAGGCTTGGTAAGGCTAGATTTGCTATCTATCATACTTAGGGAAGTGGGGCATACTCTTGTATTACATTCACAGCTCTTATATATTGGATTTGTAGTTTCACTTTAGGATTCCGGTAGTGTCGTTTGTTTATGTCGGTAGTACCGGTGTGTTACACACGGTAGTACCTACCCAAACAAACCGGCAACACCGGTTGTTATCTAACTACGAATTCTAGTTTGTGAAGTTTCAGATTGTCAAAAATCACCTATTCACCCCCCTCTAGGCTGATTAGATCCTTTCAGTTGTACTGAAGCAAAACCACCATCTAAAACCGTCTAAGAGGGATCATTTGACCGGTTTTAGAAAGTTCAGGGGTAAAACATCTTGTTTTATAGTTTGGGGGGCGAACTAGTCGACGTTCAATAGTTGAGGGCGGAGGGTATGCAGACTTTTTCCTTAAAATTTTAGCGTTGATCTAAACATCCATAAAATATGCTTATGTCAGTCTCAGTGGAAGTGTCATCCCAGTTTCATTCGTATTTAATAAGTTATCACATAGTCATTTTTTATGATATGACACTATATTCCCTCCGTATAGGAAAAAGAAGTCGTTTTGAACAATAACCAGTCTCCAAAGTATAACTTTGACTCCTTATTTTTATTTATATGATTTTTTATATTCTAAACTCAACAATTTAAAAGTTATTCATGATTTATATTCACAATGTTTGACTCAAACCTTATCCAAAACGGTCATCTAAAAGTGATACAGAGGGAGTATATGTATATTTTTATGAAAATATTCGTCAATACGAAATCTATTCATATAGCTTTACATTTTAAAATCTAATAACTTAAAAAGTTATTTATGATTTATATTCCCAATGTTTAACCAAAATCTTGTCTAAAACGACTTCCATTTTGATACAGAGGGAGTATTTAAAAGAGAAAAAAAACGAGTGTCAATAAGATGACACCCTCCTAGCACACTTATCAACTCGTAATAAGTTATGGAATTAATGTCAATGAAAATCTAGAATGAAACTATTATCATCGGAAAATGAAACCCATCACTAAGGGCACCTGCAACAGTAAGAGTCAGCTGCTAGCTTTAAGCCAACCTCTCCATAGTATTAGCTTTTAGCAATAAATCATAATACAATAAACCCCACATACATACTCACATTATCTTGAAATGTGTGTATAAATCTAGAAATGTGTGTATAAATCTAGCTCTTGATTAAGAGCTGACTCTTCTCTTTATTGTATTAAAATATGAAAAAAAAATATCTAAGAGCTTTAGCAGCCACCGATTACGGGTGCCCTAACGCTGGCCTTACTGATTTTAACCAAAAGCATATTTTAAAAATTCAGATATGCGGAAGAGTCATTCACCGTGGGCTTTCATCTCCCGCTCAAGTTTTCAAAACACGCGCGCCCCCTCTCCTCCTATTTCGAGAAATCCACTCTCTCTCTCCGAACTCTCTCCCGGCCGCTTCCATCTCCCGTCATCCCGTGGCCTTTCTTGCAGGCTTCCGGGACTTGGCGAGCGCCGACGCCGTCCTACGCCAGGTGCCCGGGTCTTCGTCGGGTCCTTCGCCGGCGACGGGCCACCCCACCAGGTATGCTCACCCCTTCCAATCTCTTCCTGTTGTGGAAACCGAGCAGACCCCCCAAACCCTAATTTAAGTTATTTGTGTTCGAATCTGATCTAATTTACAAGTGCATACATGTAATTTATTGTTCCGAATGAAAATAAACCCTGAATTTTTATCTTGTATGACGCTGTTACGCTAGCCACCCAAAACAGCCAAAAGTCATTCTTACGCTGAAAGGTTATGTTTTGGTCCAGGGTAGAATTGCTCAGTAAACCACGAAATGGCTCAGGCTGCAAGGCTCAATCTGAGAATGCAGAAAGAGATTAAGCTTCTACTGGATGATCCACCCCATGGGGTTTCTCTTAATCTTTCTGAAGATGAAAATGTCCTATCATCATTATCGAGTATTGAAGCCAGTATGTCCTTTATATTTTACTATTTTTTATTTTCTTTTAATCGTCTCTAAATTTTCAGTGCAACTTTGTATGCTGATCTCTACTCTTTAAATCAAGGAATTGAGGGCCCTGAGGGGACGGTTTATGCTAATGGAGTTTTCATTCTGAAGATACAAATTCCTGAAAGGTGCATCTTATTTTAGACACCAAAACCAAACCCTATGCCTCACTGAAAAACGAGAAGAGAACCTCATCTTTATCCCCCTAATAATATCATTTCTGATACTCAAACTTTTGTTGAGATGCAGGTATCCTTTTCAACCACCCAATGTGATTTGTTACTCCCATTTATCATCCCAATATTGACAATGGAGGACGCATTTGCCTTGATATTCTGAATTTACCCCAAAGGTAATTGATAGGAATTGCGCACATGCTCAATGATAGTTTAGAAATCTCAGAATTTCATGTTCAGTTGAAATTTCAGAAACTCTTATTTTAACCACAGCAGTCTTTGTCATTGATGATGATGTTGTTGCACAGGGAGCCTGGCAACCATCACTCAATATTGCTACTGTTTTGACAAGTATTGGCTTGCTTCTAAGTGATCCAAACCCAGATGATGGTTTGATGGCTGAAATAGTAAGAACATTTCAGTAACAGTTGCAGTATGATAGTGGTATACTGATACATAATGCACTTGAGCTCATCATCCAACTATGTTTCTTTTTTCCCCTGAGACAGAGTCGAGAATACAAATACAACAGACAAGTTTTTGACATAAATGCTCGGTTATGGACAGAGAAGTATGCTAGCCCTGCTGCTGTTGGTGCTAGCTGTTGGGGTTCTGTAGATGCTGGTGTCCTGGTAAACAAGCATTCAACTTTCATTTTGCTAATTTTGTGTCCCAACATTATAATACAACTCTTGATATTTTATTGAGAGTTTTTCTCTCTCTCTGAAATCTAGGCACAGAATACAAAAATGGAGGACATGGATAGCCTGGGATCATTGCCAAATAGTTCTCAAAAAGTTTGTGAAGGGAGTCAAAAGAAGATGCGGTTACTGGGACAAAAGTTATCACTAAAGTCTGAAAGATCTGAAGAGAGTATGAAAATTGTCAAGCAAGATCCAGTTTGCTAGCCACTTACCATCCATGGCAAGATCCACCTATCCTAATGCTTGTTTTTCTGATGCTTCAGGCAGACAGAATGATACATCAGAGAACATACCTGTCAGTACTGCTAGTGGAGTGGTTTCAACGAAAGGTCACCAAGGCAATAAAAAGGATTTGCAGTTACCTGGCCAGAGTCTTTCTGTTACCTCAGAAGCTTCTTGCAAAAGCAGTGATGGCAGTGATATGTTACCTAATCATCTTCCAACATATGCATCTGGTGCTAAAGATCACGCCATGCAATCTTCTGATGGCATTTTAGAGAATAGTTTGGCAAGGAGAATTGGTGGATCATCAGCTAGTGCCTATAAAGCAGTGGAAGGAAACCGAAGGAATGTCAAAGCACTGAAGTTGTCACTGAAATAATCTAAATGAAAAAGAAAAATGACGATCAAAATGAAAATATGGCTCCAAACCATCTGCCTTCGCAGTCAGGATTCAGCAATTTGCAGAAAAGACCCTTAGATGCCGTTTCAAGGAAAAAGTTCAGCGGAGGTCCTGCACTTGTTCAACAAAATCCTAACACTGGACAGCAACTTTCAAACACTAACATGGTATCAAATGAAGAGTGCAATCAAGGTCTAAAGATGCAACGTAGGAGGCTGTCACTGAAATCTGAGCTGCCTAGAGTGGGCAATGCCTGTGAAAAGGATTGTAAGCCACCCAATCAGCCCCCAAGTGACAAGAAACTCAATGAACTGCCATCAGCAGCAGCAATCCCCAAGGTGAGCCCGTGTCACCCAATGAACTGCCATTGTCGGTGCCAGCAGTCCTTAAAAGTCAGCCAAAGGCCATTGGCTTCGCTGGTGGGAGAAAGACTCCAGCTCAGACAATTCCTCTGTCAAAGAAAACTCGGTTGCCATCGAGAAGGTCGTCGTTTCAGATAGTGAAGACAGCGCGGAAGAACGTGAAAGGCCCCCAAGATCAAGGCTATCATTGATGCGGAGACGGCTGGCTGGAAAGTTGAGAACCTAGTGTCACCGCAGAAATATTTCCATGCTGCGTTGTAAATTCTTGGAAGACGAGTATTCCGATTTGCTCAAGTAAATTATGCCTGTGTTTGTGGTAGATCATGCTCTATGTGTACTCCCTTCATACCCATATTAGTTGACGTTTTAGAAAAGATTAGAGTCAAACATTGAGAATATAATCATCAATAACTATTAAGTTTCTAAGTTTACAAATATAAAAATTATATAATAGATTTGTCTTGAAGAATACTTTCATAAAAGTATACATATATTACTTTTTCATAAATATTTTTATAAAAATAAGAGGTCAAATTTGTGTTTTGAAGACTGTGTCGCTGTCCTAAACGTCAACTAATACGTGTATAGAGGGAGTATGTGTTAGAGAACTTTGTCGCCCTACAATGTAGTGGGGGATGCTCTGTTGGTGGCACTCCTTTTGTTGGTAACGAAATTTGAAGAACTAGATTTTGCCTATGCAATTCAGTTTTAGCAGCTGTGTATAATGCATTCAACCAGTATTGGCGCCTGGCGGTTCTACTTTTTTCTTTTTAATCAGATGTCTATGAAGGACATGTACAGAGTAAGGGCATGTTTAGTTAGCTCTCTCTAAAATTTAGTCACTCAAATTAGTTCTAAAGTACCAAATACCTCACTAAAGTTTAGGGGCTAATTTAGTCACTCAAATTAGTTCTAAAATAGCAAATACCTCACTAAAGTTTAGAGGGCTTTAGACTGTCTTCAATGGAAGAGGCATTCCACTGCCCATACCCAAACTGCATGCTTTCCACCAAAAAAACACCCTCCAACAGCGTATGCAAATGGAGACTCAAATCTGCATCGACGGGAAAAGGAAGCCCAAATTTGCCTCGTCTCTCTCCTCGACCCATATGTGGTGTCCTCAACCAGGTGGGGCCATGGGAAGCTTCCCCGCCGCGACTCCGTGCGACCGCACGCAGCAACCGCCGGTGACCCACAACTCCTCCGTGCGACCGCGCGTAGCAAGGTCGGCTCGCCCGCCGGCGACCCACGACTCCTCCGTGCGACCGTGCGCAGCAAGGACGGCTCGCCGCCGGGCCGCCGGCGACCTGCAGCAGGGCTGCCCCATGCCTCCTCCGCCAGATCCCGGATGATGCGCGCTGCCCCGACCTTCCTTGCGGCGGTCCGAGCCTTCTACGCCGCTCCGCAGCAGGGCGTCCCAACCCCACCGGCGCTACTCATCATCGGTGTCCGCACTAGGGCTACACACGGAGCAGCAGGCCAACAGGAGGAGATTTGCGTTTTCTGATTTGCGTTCATGGTTGGAGAATGATAAGTTTTGGGTGGAGAACTTTTCCATGTGCATGACCCAAATTCTAATATAGGTGTCGTATTTGAGTGCTCTTTGTTGGAGACAGTCTTAGTCATGAGAGGATAGCTAAAAGTAACTAAACTTTGAACTTGAGTTAGAAGCCAATTTTAGAGATCATTAAATTTCAGGGAGAAAACTAAACAAACTCTAAAAGTACTTCCCGGCTCAAAATAATATCATTCTCGCTTCTCGAAAAATTACTTTTTTATAACTTTAATTAATTATATATTAAATAATATTAATATTTATAGTATATAATTAGTATCATTAAATATATTATTGAATATATTTTATAATAAATTTATTGGAGATATAAATATTATATATATTTGTTATATACCAGTAAAAGTTAAAAAGTTTGATCGGCGTGTAATCATAGCGTCATGTATTATGGGACGTAGGGGATGCAAGTGGGTACCCAATGCGTATTTTGGGTCACCTAATGATTTACGGTTGAATGTCATTCTAGTTCATTTTTTTACTTTTCTCAACTACAAAAATACCATCCTAGTTCATTTTACCATCGCTCTGCAGGACTCTTGGGACGGCGCGAATGAGACGGCGGTTCCAGTACTCTTGGGAAAACAAGTTCAATTCGCTCTGCAGGACTGCTAATCCGCTACGGCGCTACAGTACACTCTGTCTGGCGTTTCATTCGCGCCGTTGCATCGCGCGCTCCTCTCCGTGCCGCCGCCGCCGTCGCCGTCCAGTACTCACCGACCCGGCACGCTATCGCTGCCCCGGCGCGTTGGGCACAGTGACAGCACCAGACCAAAGCCACTGCCCCGTTCTTCCCTCTCCGCACTCCGCGCGCGCAGTACGCTCTCTAAGCCATGGCCATGGCGGTGATGTGCTCCCTGTGCCTGCTTGTGCGCTTCCTGATCGGTGCGGCCGCGGCACGCTCGGAGTCGCGGGCACTTCAAAAGCTCGGCACCGGCGGCGGCGCCGAGAACGGTGAGGCGGCCTTGAATCTGCATTTCTATCGTGCCCGTACGCTGAACGGTTTCCCTTGCAGCTCGCGCGCCGCCGGGGCTGCTCGCGCCCTCTCGTCCCCTTCAATCGCGCACGATGGCCGCCTCGTCGCCTGCTCCGGGAAGGACCTCCTCGGGTTCGAACCCAACGGGTCCTTCGCCTGGAGCGTGCCCCTCGGCCACACGTGCAACGACAGCATCAGCCCTGTATTCGAGGGAGAGCAGGTAGGTAACCCATCATTACAAAATCAGAAGCTCTGCATGATCTGAGTACTGTGTGCAGGTGTATCTGGTGGCAGAGGACAAGGTCATGAAGGTCACGACGACGCCACGGAGCGTGCGCACTGCCGAGCCAGCGTCGTCGGAGGTTTTCTTCAGCCACAACGCGACGTCGTCAGGGAGGTCCGAGGAGATCATTGGCCTGGCCATCAGTGGCAGCTACTCGTCTCTCTTCCTCACCATCAGAAACCGGGGGCTCTTCGCCTTCTCGCTCCGAGGCAGCACGCTCCAGTGGAACGTTGGGCCTGCGCTGAATTTGTTCGACTACCGTATTGGCTGCAAGAGAAACGTCTCCGGCTGCTACTTCGATTCAGCTCCTGTTGTCGATCAGTGCGAAGGGGTGCTTTATGTAAGGTCCATACATACCCTTGCCATAGTTTTGTCCAGTTTCTGTACTAGTTCTTTTCATTGTGCAGCAACCATGTTCTTACTTCTTACAGATATCGAACACTGAAGGCCAGCTCTATTCCCTGTACATTGATAGCCGTGGGATCAGATGGATCCAAGACTTGAGCTCGCATGACAGAGTGATGACAGTTGCACCGGGAGACAGTGGGCGCCTATACATTATCTTCCCACGGAAGTCTATCGTGGCGGGGATTGATGTTTCGACAGGAAACATTTCTTGGACGCGGAATATCGGTCCAATCAGTAATGAGAAAAACTTACCTACTGTCGATTCCAACGGTAAAGAAAAATGTCTTTATCATTATTATAAACTGGGCCATATTCTTGTTCTAAGTGTTTTCACTGAATTCACTGTATCAATAGTATTTTCGTCGGTTATCCATTCTTCTTGCTTGCTATAATTAAAGTCGTCAAAATTTGCTATCTCAAACAGTTTTGAGTTGACCACACCTATGTACTTGTTTGCTGCATGCTGTCATTTTTCCATTCGAGTTTGCTACATGCTACTTGAGTGATGGTAATATTGTCAATTCATTTAACAGGTTGGACGTCAATTGGTTCGCTAGATGGGACCCTCTACTCTATCTCTCCTGATGGTGACATGAGAAAGTTTCTCGGAGAAACAGCAAATGATTCAGTGATCCATATAGGTCCAGTCCTTGACTGCTCAGGATTTTCCATGTATGTCGCTAAGACCATAGCGGAAGGAAATTAATCCAGACAACTGGTGATTATACCTATGTATCGGCAAAGAAGCCATCGTTCGTTTTGTTCACGTTGTTGGCTCCGGCAACTGGAACTATTTACTGGACGGGAGAGTATCCTGGTCTGTTCCTTTTTATGCTTATATATAAGTAGTCATTTTGAAATGGCAATATGCAATTCTTTCCCTTGAAAGTTATATTGAATATCACATGAGATATTGATTGTCTTCCAGGGGAATTATCAAATTTGCTGTCCAGTAGTGATCTGAATGACTTTACCATAGATGAGATTGTTGTTCTAACTTCTATCTGCAGCAAGTAAGTCCTTGTACATATAGTTTTGGAATTACACATCTCAAGTCAGTTGACAGTACAATATTTCAAATCAACTAATCGGCAATGACTTCCTCTCCTGAAATTTCTAGAGACAGGGATCAGCAACACCACGCAGTGCTATACAAGAAGTATGTTTATCTTAAGCATCACATTTGTTTGTCATCATAATGTGGTCATCCTGACTTCCTTGTGTTGCTAGGGCAAAAGACTGCTTGGACTTGCAGGAAAGCCAAAGCCAAGTTTGTGCATGCTGATCCAGGTGAAGTTGAACTGCTTCCCCTTCTGCTTTTGTTTCAAAATTACACCATTACTGACTGAATAACTTCTGTCGATTAGGAGAACCTAGCTATGTTCTATTGTTGATCTTCCTACTTGTGGTAATCATGATACAAGCTGTAGCCATTTTGTTTTGCTGCAACTTTTGGAGGAAGAAAAGGCCCAAGACATTGGGCTGCAGAAGTTCCTGGAGAAGAGGGTATGCACACTGGAACTGGAACCTCTGTGCTTATCCTCCAATTTCATATTGTTCAGACTCCATAGCTTCTCCTAGTAGGCCTCACCTCCGTCTCCTGAAAATGCAGCGCTCACTTCACAGCAAGAGGAGAATCTTGGCAAAAAAGATCTTGGAGCTCGAGCAGAAGGCAACTGAAGATGCCTCCTCAAATGAAGCTTTGGGTCAGCTGGGTGAAATGGTGAAAGCCAAGGAAGGCGTGGAAAGAAAGCTGGACGGATCGTACAGCCTTGGCAGGGACGAGCCCAGCTTGGAGAAGCAAAGCTCCTCCTTGCCGCTGTACCATGGCAAGTACAGGAGCCATTCGTTCCACAGCTCACAGAAAGAGAGCATTACGATTTTCAAAATGCTAAGTGATACTTCTAGTAGCTGCTCTGATGATAGCAAGAGTTGCAGTAGTAAGAGCACTGGAGAAATGGAACTGGATGTGACGCCAGCAGAAGAAGCTGGGCCTTCCAACACTGCAAATGTTGAGGATGAGGAGGGAGAGTTCAACATGAACTAGAAACACAGAACCAGCATTGCAGCGCCTCATAACCCTTGTTGCTGGAAGGATCAGAGCTAGAATTAATTGCGATGCGTAGCATGTCTGGGAAAACAGAACCAGCACTGGTTAACTTATTTTTAACTTTTCTTTCATTTTATTATCTTGGTCACTTGAGTGTACAGGTTGATACTGAAAATGTTTATGAACTCCACTAGGACAACCTTCAGAAATGACAAGAATGGGCACAGCGCTCATAAAAAACCAGTTCCCTAAGCTGCACAAAGTTATTGCTGCCTCTCTGATTTCAATAGCAGTAAGATGGAAAAAAAAATATATAGCTTAAGCAAGAGAGAAGAAAAAGGAAAATTGTGCCTGAAATTAATTTAAAAATCAGCTCATGTATCTCGCCTAGCGTGAGCAAATGTTTGCAGTTCCAATTACACAATATGAATAAAAAAACAAAGAAAAACATTAGGATGGATTAACTCCAATTAATATGAACATCTCTATCCGCAGTAGGCAGTAACAAGATGAAAAAAAAGCTTAAGCAAGAGAGAAGAAAAAGGAAAACTGTGCCTCTAATTAATTTTAAAATCAGTTCATGTATCGCCTGTGAGCAACAATATGAATAAAAAAACTAAACAAAAATTAGGATGGATTTCGACTAAATTGCACTTAATATCCATTGTAGGCAGTCTCTCCTGTGCATCTTAAATGTTTCGATGGCTTGATATTTGCCGTGCAAATCCCGGCTGTAAAGATTTGAAATGCAGCGAGGCGTCAATAAAAACTAATACAAGCACTCAGAAGCCTCAAGCCTCCATTAATCTTGTGTGAAGCGAGAACTGAAGAGTTATATGCCTATACCTGAAGCAGCTTAGAAGAACCTTTCTTCGGTGTCTCTGTTGCTACATGACTTCGAGTCTTTCTTCCATTGGTAGCAAGAACTGAAGGGCTGTTGCCTCCGATGTCCCAGAAAGTACGCTTCTTTGCGGTTGGTGCTGGTGATGTAAGCCGGTGGCTGGGGCTTTTCAGCTCTCCTGCAGTTGATGCATCTCTCTGTACCTTTCGCAGGCTCGCCCTCGTGACAAACTTCTTTCACTTGTTGCCTCTTCACAGTTGTTAGGAGCCTTCCTGTTGATCAGGCCACGGATGAACTCGTCCTTCTGCTTTAGCTGCACTATGTAATCCTTTCTTATCTTCTCGATCTCGGACTCCAATGTCTTCACTTTCCTCTGCAACTCCCTGACCTGCGCATTGTCAGCTGTAGGCCTCTTGGAGTCTACTGTGTTGAAGTAGTTCCCAGCCAAGATAGATCGTCTGGTCTTTCTTTGAGTTGAGCCTGGAGTTGAAATGTGAGTCGAGGGAGCAGGAGATTGTTGTGGCAAGGTTTTTGAAGCAAGTAACTGAGACTCGGCAATCAGTAATTTCTTTTGTTGCTTCGCCAACTGCTCCCTCAGCACACTGTTTTCCTTCTGAAGCTCCAGTACAAGCATAGTTTCAGAATCTGGTTGATCCAGAACTTCCTCATTCACTGTGGGTTGGGTCTGCAAAACAATAAGATGATTCCACTTTGTCATGATGAGTTTTACTTAGTAAATGTGCAATGTTTTATTCACAAATTAACAGTATCAAACCTTTGTTTTTATCTCCTTGGCACGATCAGCCCAATGAAGCGTGTTCTGTGTCTCGCCAAAGGAAAGATTAGAGGGGCTAATGTTGGCAATCATGACAGTGTTGCAGGATCCTCCAAGTGAGTCCTTCAGGAGTTGGGTTAGCTTGGAATTGCGATATGGTATGTGCTTCTTACCCTCCACAAGGGCATTAATGCAATTGCTGAGTGCAAGAAGAGAGCGGTTAATGTTTGCTCCTTCAATCGACCTCTGTGTGCATTGATCTGTTGCCAAAGCTCTTTCAGATCCAGCAAGATCAATGAGAGATAGTTTTGCGACTCGTTTTGCTTTGTTAATTCCATCCAAGGACCTATATTCTACGACAACCTGTAAATTTTCCAAAGGTATTGAGTGGTTTTACTCTAGAAATTATTCCCCATAGGTCTAGTATGTGCATGGATTTTACCTGCAACACTGCATGAGAACGCGATGAGGTCTCGTTTACTCGAGTCGGTTCAGTTGTCCGATTCTTGTTACCTTTCTGAAGTAATTCCATAACCTGGAAAGCAAGCATATATAATAAACTAAGAAGGTTCCTCTCATCTTGCGTGAAAGCCACTGCAAGCTAATGCCTAAGAAACACCTCATACCTCGTCTGTGGAGTATACACTTCTTTCAGTAAGACCGGCAGCAACAATTCCCTGAAATGCCGCAGACAATTTTTTTTTTGTTAGAATAGCATTACTAAGGAGGCTTATCAAAACATTTGGAGAAAATGTACAAAGGACATGTGTTCAGAACTGACGCATTTTTTTGTGAACAAGAACTGATGCATTTGACTACTCAATCCACTGATAATAACTAAATTTAGTACATACCATTATCTGAACTGAGGGTTTTCTACAACAGGGTTAACCTTTACCATATCCAGTACTTACAAGTTACAACTAGCCACTAGCTAGGAACACAATAGTAATTAAATCCACTAAACAAAACTTGCTCTCAATAGTAACAACATGGTCAAGCATTTGAATTCATGTACCTGCTTATCTTCTCTCAGGTTAAGGGGGCTACCAGGAGACAGCAAATCCCTCACCGTCTCATTGTATATCTCGAGGTATGAGAGCTTAATTGAGTGGTTCCTCTGCGTCACCTTGGAGAACAGATCGTTTATTGCAAGCACCATTACGCCAGGGTTTTCCATTGTCCCAAGCATGGTGTAGGTCTTGCCAGCCCCTGTAGCTCCATAGCAGAACACTGTCCCATTCCTACCTTGCAGAACACCCTCCACAAGGTCTGCTGTTCTGCAGCAGACCAGAAGAGAAATGAGAAATGAATTATGGGCAGATATTATCTAGTGTATGTTCTCATCAACCTGCACAGTTTCATCAGTAAATTTCATCTGTCGTCATAAGACAACGAAGGAAACAAAAATATGAAATTGGATGATGCTCTCGAACGAATTTTGTCCCTGAATATTTTTTTACATCAAATAAGCAAACAAGTATAAATCTGTCATGAGTTTTTTTTTTCCATCGAGTTTTCTCATCAGGTAAGCAGAGCAATACTATAGTGGCCATGACATGAAAATCCAACATATTCTTATCAACTTGTGCAGTTTCATAGCAGATTTTGCTTGCTATCTTCACATATAAGAAAAGTAGTAGTCTGAATTTTTTTTGCCTTATCCGTGTCGAGATGAGCAGGCAATAATATGGAATGCGTGCATCTAGCCCAAAATTGGGCGCTCCCTCTGCATGTAAAATGTAACCGTAGGATGTTTGTGCTCTTACGAGGTGCTGTAGACTTCTGCCTGCATCGTCGAATCCGGGAAAACCGAGTCGAAGCAGAAATGGGAATCGCGCACACGCTTCAGCCGGAGGTAGTCGTTCTCTGGGGCGAACTCCGTGAGGTACCTCCTTCCTGTTGACGATCTTGACGCAACTCCTCGACCCGGCCTCCTTCTCCTTCCTCGACATCGGCGGAGCCTCACGAACACGAGGATCCGGCTCTCCGCCGCCTCGGCAGTGCCGGCCCCGACCTCCCCGGCGGCGGCGGCCTTCAGCTTGCCGCCCACAGCCCCCCCCAGGGAGAGTTTCCTCGCCGGTGGCAACGGAAGCACCGGGAGCGCCGGCGCTGCCTTCTTGACAGGGCAGGACATGCCGCTGGCGGCGGTGCCCACCACGTTGTCCTTCGCCTGCCGCGCGAGCGCGACGGCGTGGCTGTCGTTGGACGGCGCTCGCGCCTGCGGAGGCGCCACGTTCTCCCTCAGCACCGCGGCCTCGGGGACCAGAGCGAAGGCGTCGTAGCGGCGCTTGGCCACCCTGCCGCCGCCGCCGCCGCCGTCCTCCTCCTCCTCGGCGTTCTCGTCGTTGACCGCCTCGGCCGCGTCGAGGCACCGGATGCTGCTGCGGCGGAGGAGCTGCCGCGCCGCGGCCCCTCCGCCCTGCGACGCGGCAAGCAGCTGCTTCTGCTTCTGCTGCTCGTAGTCCTGGGTGAGCGCGCGGAGCTTCTCCTTGAGCCCGTGGTGGTGGTGGTGCTGGCTCTTGCTCGCGTCGTGCCTCGGAGCCGGCGCCGCCGACGCCGAGCCCCACGGCAGCGCGCCCGCGCCGTCGCCGCGGACAGCCGAGACCCGCGACCGTGTCACGACCGGCATCTCCTCCAGCCCTCCCCACTCACACCAGATCTGAGTGTCGCAAGCCGCTGCTCGGCCTCAGCATCGAACCGCGCACCCTTGCTCGAGACAGGAGATCCAAGAAACGATCTTTCTCCAAAAAAATATAAAAAAATCCTCCTCGAATCCCAGACAAGATGCTCGAACCAGCGCACCGAAACGACTAGTTCCTCAACGCCGAGGAGCGAAAAAGACCTTCGAATTTCGCCAAGTCTTCGGGCTCGCCGGGATTTCGGGGTTCTTGATCTGGGAGGGAGTCAAGGGAGTGGTGATAATCGAGTAGCTGGAGATCTAGAAGGAAGGCTCCAGGACTGTCGGGTCAGTACTCGGTGCAGGCCTGCGGGGACGGACGGCGGGTTTGAAATCTCCAGGGAGGGATCGGGCTCCAACGGTTGGGTCCGTAGCTCTCGCCTGCCCCTGGTGGTCCTGCGTCCTGCTGCCCAACCAAGGCTGCAACGGTCGACGAGCGCTCGCTGGCAGGCGGGGCCCGGAGGACAGGGGCCCATGGTGTGTTCATCGTGTAGTGTACATTTGGCTTGGAATGGCGGTCATGATGGTGCGGCGGATTAGCAGCCGGTAATTTGACTATCGACGCGTGGTTTGGCAATGATGGTGATTTGATTTGTGACTTGTGAGCAGCAATGCAGCATCCAAGGTACTTCTACTCCGGCCATGTGTAGTTCGCAAAATTTTTGGTGAAAAAGTTCGTGTAATACTTTTGTTGTTATTTAACAAACTTTGTCTAAACATAGACTAATCAAGCTCAAAAGATTCGTCCCGACATTTACAGATAAACTGTACAATTAATTTTTTTATCTACATTTAATGTTCAATTTATACATCTAAAGATTCGATATGACAGAGAATGTTAATTTTTTTTTGGAAAGGCGTCCCTTCCAGATTTGCATGTCAACGAAATTACTCGCTGACTTTAATCTGTCCCCTTTCCCCGGTTGCTCTGTTTCGTCTAAAAAAGGGCTTAATTAGAATCAAGTTATCTTAAATTTATGAAAGAAAATGTACGTATATGACGAACCGAATGATCTTTATTTATTTAAAAAAATAAGTATATTCTTATATAAATTTAATTAACATTTTGTTTGACTAAATACTATTTAAATTATATCTTTTTTAGGATGGGGAATATTAGACTTTCCACCACGTATGCGAAAACCAAATAACCAATGATGAAGCAAGAGATAAAGTTGGAGCATGGGTCATGCCATTGTATAGATCGTTATTCACTTGAAAAGGCAAACTTGCAAAAAAAAATAAAGTGGTGCAGGCCAAAAATATATGCACTGTTGCACCTTCTCTCTTTCTTCATCTTTCTTTTCTTCTTACAAATCCTCTACATTAAGTTTAGGTGATGTGCAACTAGAGAATGTATGCTATGAAAACCACTCTCCTGTACAAAATATAGAAATTCTAATCAAGACCCCCAAAAATCTAATCCGATAGTGGGTTATTTTAGCACTTAAATCTCTCCACTCATCTCATCCTAATCCAAACAGGCATAGGCACAGTGGGGGTTAAGCGCTAAAATAACCCACCTTCACCTTTAACCATCACATTAGATTCCTGTGTCCTTGATTAGAGTTTCTATAGTTTACACAGGAGACTGGTTTCCATAGCATACATTATCGTACAACTAAACTGAACATATGAGAGTTGTAAACGAAGGTGGGCCCTGTTCGCTTAATTTTGTTCACGTCTGATTTCGGTTTGTGAGAGAGAATAACACGAGCATCGTGACCTCCAAGCTGCCATTTTCACCTTAATGGAGTTGATATATGGTTGGTTGTAACCTGCTTAGGCCCTAGAGTAGTGTGTTTGGATCTAGATTGGTGATGAAACGTAGTGGTCCATGATTTTATGGATGGAATCATGGAGGAGCCAATTTTGTGTGTTGTTTAGATGGATGAGAATACCCTAAAAAAGATGGATGAGAATGAATGCGATGAGAATTGCCAGCTGCTTATATCTATTAATAACTTCAAATAATAACAAGTAATGATAATCAATGGGCAATCAATGTTAACCTTATCATGCTAATTATTATAACATATAATATGAAATATTAATTATCATTAATATTCCACTAGTAAACACTAATTAACAACAAAAATAGGCTAATTAGAGCACTCACAATAGTTGAACAAAAAAATTATTAAAGAGAGAAAAATCAAGACTCCAAGTCTTATTTAGACTCTTAGTCTATGATATTTTCGAGGTAATAAATAGATTTAGACTCGTATTGTGAGTGCACTTATCCATAATGAGAAGTAATTGATATGGTGATTGCTAACTAACAATAAAATACATTGATCATCTCACTAATAAGTTTTTACTAATATAAATAGACTAAACATCTGCATATGACCTCATCCAAATATGTTAGTCCCTTTAACTGCGGTTGTCATTCAATCCATCTAAACTCACTTAGGGTCTAGATGCACTTTTCAGTGAGGATGTGTCTTGATGAACAATGTGCCTAGAAAACTAATACACAGTTGATTGCACTACCATCATTCTGGCAAAATAAAGATTTTAATGCTATTGTGTACTGAAGCCTATAGCATCCTCCACGTACATCATATAACTTCTCCCCTCTTCCTTGCACCTGTCATATTCATCATCATCCTAACATTCCTATGATGCTATGTTAAGGACATCATCAAGACACCTCACCTTCTCCGTCCACCGACATTCATACACTACCCATGCACTAGTTTCTATCATCCTAGATTGTTCATATCTTATTTCCACAGTCGATAACAATCGCCCAATCTTGAGCCTAGCTCCCTCGGTAGAGGAAAGGTTCGTCCAACAATTTTGAACCTAACCGGTGAGGTGCAAAAGAAGAGTGAGGAGGAAGAAGGGCCCACTTGTAACAGTGAGATTGCTAGAGCCAAAGAACAATGCTAGTTTTATGTTTTTTTTCCTTTTTATGTGTGCAAGTTTCCCTTTGGATCGTGCATCGATATAGTTTAAAAAGTCTCCTCCTTTGTATTGTTGGCATTTCTAGTTGATCAACAACATCAATGGCAAAAGTCGTGTTTACAAGGACATAAGAGTATAAGACTACACCTTCTTCTAATAGGATTTAAAATATTGATGTCTACAAGTATAGTTGATATACTCCCTTCGTCCCTTTTTGTTGGTCGTCCGGAAAGCGTGTCTGTGACGAAACACGGATTTCTAGAGACATACATTTAGGGACGGAGGGAGTACATGTTTAAACAAGTAACATTCATAGACCTGTGGTAGAAAAAACACTTTGTTTGTTGGTGTGTAATGTAATGTGGCTTAGCTTGTGTAGTGAACAAGGAAAAGGGTAACCAACGAACTTAAAACACGTGTCTCGAGTCTCATTTCTCAAACTAGTTTTTCTTTTTTCTAGCAAAATTTCTCAAACTTGTTGGAGAAAGCGTGTCTTCGCAAGCAGGGAGAACAAAGCCCAACTAAAAAAAACTACGACGCGAAAACAGCCCGACAACTTCAGAGCCCAAGACCAGGTGGTACGTCGCCGTTCGTCTGGCCCGGATGCGGCCCTCTTCCTGCGGGTAATGGCAGGCACCACGCACCAGGCATTCAATTCAGCTGCAGCAGCTTGGAAGCACGCATCGCCACCACCATCGCCGTCTCCCCAGCATCCCCACCGATCCCCCGCGGCCCCGTCCCGCGCCACCTCTATGGCCGCTGGCGGAGGCGGAGGTGGGAACATCAGCGCCGACTCGGAGCGGCGCCTCAAGAAGGCCATGGACAAGCTCTACCACTTCCCCAAGCCTAAGTCGAGTAGCACAGCCGGCTCCAAGCCCTCTTCGTCGGCCTCTGCTCCAAGGTTTTGCCCTAATCTTTTTTTTGCTCGTGTCTCTTGTGTGCTTCTCCCTCTCTTATTTATTATGCGCTTTGACGTGCGTTTGATCTGATGATCTGATCTCACGCGGCAGCTCCGGGAGAGCGGTGGGGAAGGCGGCAGCGGAGGCGGCGAGGAGGTTCGGGGTGGTGCGCGGGTCGCGGCTTCCGCCTCAGATGTCGGCCATGTCAGCGATCTTGCCGCCACCGCCTTGCCGCCCCTGGGACCGCGCCGACCTCATGCGCCGGCTCGGGTCATTCAAGGCCATGACCTGGTTCGCCAAGCCCAAGGTACATTTTAGGCATGCCTACATTTTACTTGCACATTTTTACCCTTATAATGTTGTTTTTTGGATTGGTGGCATTCAGGTGGGCACTGGCCATTGATTTTGAGAAACTTTTAAGTCCTCTGTGGAGAATGTTTGGGGTACTGAACGTAGTTCCTGGTTAAAGCCTACTAAAATGCAATTGAAATTATGGTAGCAGGGCGGAGCTAGGGTTAAGTGGAGGGGGGGGGGGGGGATGCGCTTGCTTTGTGGGTGCATAGGTTTCTGATCAAAATCACTCTTTTTGATCAAAATCACTCTTTTTGTTTTTGCGCCCATCTGGTAGCTCTGGAATTTTGTGGATGTTCGATTTTGTGATGATTTATTATGTGTGTGTAAGGTTTAGTTGAAAACTGGTGATTGTGCATTGAGGTGAAGCATCTGCGGTTTGTAGTGGTGGTTGATAACTACTTGCTTTCTTCAGGTTATTAGTCCTGTTAACTGCGCAAGAAGAGGATGGACTAACGTTGAGCCGGATGTTATAACATGTGAAGCTTGTGGAGCACGACTCCTGTTCTCCACTCCTTCCTCGTGGGCAACACAGCAAGGTCTGCATTTTATGCTATGGTAACCTGTGCATTTCATCTCAAACAATGAGTTTATGATTGAAGAAGACAGTGTTTTTATGTGCTCTTCTTGTTGTGTGGTATAAGACTATTAGTTACACATAACTTCCGTGTAGTGATGATTTATGAACGATTATAAAACATCCCATTTTTATCTGTAAGAGAACGTATAGGCTTCATTTACCTGCTTGATGTGATATTCCTGTTCATAGTTTATTTTTATTTATTGAGAGCTGTGTTTTGTGCAGTTGAAAAGGCTGCTGCTGTTTTCAGCCTGAAGCTGGACACTGGGCATAAACTACTGTGCCCGTGGATTGATAACATATGTGATGAATCACTTGCTTTATTCCCACCAACACCTCCTCCTGTTTTAGTTGGGAACTACTATGAGCTTTTGTCCTCTCTGCTGCGACTTTTAGCACTCCCAAGAATTTCCTGCTCTTCTCTTGAGACTATGAAAAAGAGGAGTTCGCAGCTAGAGCAGTTCCTATCAGCACCATTCTCTTCATCAGTTGTTCTCAAAGGGGGATTTATGCTTACTGAGGACTCTACAATTAAGGATTTGGATGATGCTTTTCAAGATGCTGACACATATTATCAGGTAATTCTCTTCATCTATCTGTGGAGTTGCTAATTTGCTGTGAGATTTTTCCTGGTATGTTCACGCTTCACAGGAACCACATGCTGAATCATATGACTTTTAGTCTTTTAGGTGATATAAGTATCTGATATTACCCTAACTGAATAAACTGTGCTTAGTTAAAACCTATTAATGACAATTAGTCTATTACTCTATCATGTTAAAATCTTCTGTGCTGTATGCAATGAAATATGTTTCACAGTTCTTTTCTTCTTTGTTGGCTGTAGGTCTGATTTGAAATAATATTGTGATATTAGGGAAATTTAACAACACTCTCATGAAGGAAATTCCGACCTATAAATATCTGGTATTGCTACAAAATAGTAATGGCAATATGATATCTGTTAAGTTCTAAATGAAATAGTCAAAGATATTGAGCCCAACTGTATCTTTAAGAACTTGATTCTGTCTGTAGTAAGCTTCTTTGCTGTCTTCATTGGAATTAGATCCTTGTATCTGGATTGGCATTCCATATTAGTACATGAAGATATGCTTTGTTCCTTTAAAATATATCACCTTTTCTTTTTGTAATCTCACTGTGCATTCCTGCATCAAATCATCCATCTATCTTTCCAATTTAACACATAACTTTGTAGCAGGCACTTAAGATAATAAGTTTGTGTGGATGGGAACCCCGCCTACTTCCTTATGCTATTGACTGTGGAACTGAGTTTCATTCAGATGCAAACTCTACCTCTAAATTGGCTCAACCAGAGCAATCAAGTAAGACAATGGAGGATCGGGTCATACTTTACTCACCTGATGATGCTAATGGTGCTCGAGCATCTGCTGATGTTAGTCAAGAAGATCAGCATTATGATCCATTATCAGTTGTTTTGGATTGCCAATTTTGTGGTGCATGTGTTGCCTTGTGGCCTTTTTCTCTTGTACGACGACCTCTTCAACTCTTTAAGCTGATTTCAGATTCTAATAGTCAAGATGATCAGGATAATGGACATGCCAATGTAGTCGGTGGAGTAGGGCATTCAAAGGATGCCAACATTGGTTTTAATTTCACCATTGCTGGGGGTCCTCCACCAACTAGACAAAGTTTCCGACCAAAAGTTTCATTTCCTGTTGTTAGTCGACATTTGAAAGCTGACTTGAACTCCCGTGTGAATTTGCTTTCCTCCGGAAGTGATAGTCACATGGTTCCTGTTGCTTCGCATGCTTCGGGTTCCATGAAACGTAAAAGAAGCGCAGATCAGCCTCATTTGTTGGAAGGTGATACTGATGTTGTTGATACATCCACCATAGGGGCAAAGCATGATCAGCCGGGAGAAAATTCTGAAAAGAGCATACCTAACTCGGTAGTGAGCACTGAACTGAAACAAGGTGGTTCACATTCAAATACAGATAAGGATACCAAATTGGATGAAGCTTCCAATGAAGAACAACCAGAAACAGGTTCTACTTCAAGAAAAAGTATAACAAGCACAGGTGCGGCTGTTGATCAACATGGATTAGAACATAGATTTTGCTCAGTTCAGGGCACGAGTGAAGAACCTTCTAATGGAGTGACCCTGGCAGAGCCGCATGCAAACAATTCCAGGCCAACTGATGTCAGCACAATCACAGAATCATTAGTCAACAGGGAAAAAGGTCCTCCAGGTAAAGAACTCATTTCTGTGTAGTTGTTACAATTGAAATGATTGAAGTCAATATACAAGTATCATCAATGGGAGAATCAAAGGTGGTGAGAGAATAAGGAGATAGTAGGAGTAGCTTGTTTTCTGTCTGTTCGCCCAACTTTCATGTTGCTGTAATAAGGCTGTTACAGGTTTGAAACTTGTAGGTATAGTTAGCACATTCAAAGTAATAGCTGTTTTTTAGCACAAAATGTGCTGCTACAGCAGCGCTGAGTTTCTTTTTATCTCGTGGCAGCAAAAAAATTGTTTATCTCACTGCTATAGACTGAAGACTATGCATGCATACTATGTTTCTCATTCTTTTTTGTGTTTCTTATTTGCTAGTCTAGTTGAGTAATGTGCTTTAAATTCTTCAACGGTGTCCTCAGTTCTAGGGTCATCAGTGTCCATCACAGTTAGCTCTCCTCAAACCCTAACTGTGAATTTATGCTTTCTGTGACAGAAAAACAAGGACTGTATGACAGACTGAATGAGTTTGATCCTATCAAGCAGCACCGGACATTCTGCCCTTGGATTTCCCCTGATTACGGCGAACCGTTGCCAGGGTGGAGGCTGACTCTCGCGGCATTACTTGCTCAGCACAAAAGATCTGATGGAGACTTGCAAGTGGAGGTTCAGACCAGCCTTCTCGATGAGGTAGGTGCTTTCATTTGAATCGTGCCTTGTATCTCTAGAACGCAACCTCACAGTTTGTTTTCTATGATTCAGGAGGACGACCCTCTTACCTCTGTTAGAAAGCTTTTCATGACACCACCTCCGAAAAGGCGGAGAATACATCAGTCTGAAAGGAGCTGAGAAGTGAACCGTATCCACTTGTTGGGAAAGCTGGGGTCAAACCCATACCGTTAGACATATCAATGGGCAGAACCAGAATGGCATATGAATTGAAAGCTGGAATTGGAAATGTTTACGGTGCTATCTGTGCGATGTACAGATGCTTGGGGCAGCAGCATGGAAATAATTTATGACGCGGTTAATTGCTCCAGGCCGATACCGCCGTTGTAGAAGCCATTGTTGTGGTGGTTAAGGAATGTAGGAGTTGCTTACCTCTTCCTCCGTTTGAATTTTGAAACCACCTGACCTGATGTTGTTAACTTGTTATATTGCATTCTTTATATTGCTGTACGAGGAGCTGTTAACTGTTAAACCCTCGGGGAGTTTTGATTGGCGAAAGGCGAAATTGTTTGATGCCTTTGCTGGCTGATTGACCTGGAACTGCTTAAATATCTGATCGGCTTGTACGATAAGTAGATTGTGCCATTCCGTGCATGTCTTCAAGAAAGTAATGCATGTGCCGTGCTGCATCACCGCATTGGCTTCTTTACGCCAATAGTGTGCAGCTGCAGAAACGATGCCAGCGACATGCCAATCGCATTGGGGTGATTGGTGTCCGCCTCGTGTTTTGCCTGTCTATATGTATCCTCTCGTAACTAATGACGGCTGAGACAGTTCGAAGACGACCCTATTCGACCCTGCCGAAACTAGGGTGTTTGGTTCGAAGAATGATATGGTCCATCGTCTTCTCACTCCTCACTTTTTCTATTTGGTTGGTGGAATAGAATAAGTTGCATCACCACCTCATTTCTTATAAACTAATAATTAGTATAGGGATAAAGAATGAGTTAGTTCCACCAAAATTCATGGGATGAACTCATGATGCATCACCTCATGAAGGATGGTTTGATTCCACAAACCAAAACACCCTAGATGCATCACCTATAAAGGATGGCTTGATTCCACGAACCAAAACACCCTATAAACGATCGACGCCAGGTTTTAAGCGGCAGAAATTGTCAAGCTTTTCGTCATCCAGATCTAGCTTGGCTCTGAATGTTGGGTGGGCCAGCAGGCTGCCGGGCTGAGCGAAACAGGCTGTCTGGACCGGTCTAGCTAGAAGTAGCCCAACCTCGCCCAAAACGAGCAAGCTATTCGTTAACGTTACGAACGACGATGGCTTTGGTTACCGCAGATTACAGATATATTGTTTTGAAATTGCGGCACACGAGAGGAGAACAGAAGATTGTTGCGGAAGTTAAAGTGGCAGGAAAACTGGAAAACGGGTGAGATGTGTACCCAATTTTGGTAGTCTCGCAGACAGATATATCTATCAAAAAGCTAACGTTAGATAATGGGACTGCTGATCAAGAAAAATCCCAACGGCTTGCATGCTCACACGTACGCGGTCAGAACTCTAAAAAAACCTATCGGCGTGTGAATAGGGCTCCATCTAATGATCGGGACACAGGATTTTGATTGGATATGATATGTACACAAGAGGGCATTGTTGATGTTTTGATGTTAACATATTATCGATCGTGGGAAGAAAGAACATGCATGGCGGATTAGTATGTACACAACAAAGCCAGATAAGGAAGATTTATTGGGGCTAAGAGTCTTGAATGGATAAGATAAGATGAAATTAATGATTTATTGTTATTGGTACCAGTGTTATCCTAATAAAACTACTGCATGCCAATATACCATGGATACTGGATAGGATGTAGGGACATCGGCACAGTAGATCATGGCCTGCAAATGTATGACACTGTAACCATATAGCCTAGATTAGCAATAACAATCGAGATTAACATCTGGCTCTTTTTCTTCTTGCCGATCAAGTCGTATATCTTGCAACGGTTTTACAAGTCAGAAAACCCCCCGACGTGCGAATAGTTAGTTCTCTGGATATCTATCCTGCTCCACGCTCCTCCAGCGCATGCAGCATTTACCCACCAAAACCGCTCCGAGTCACTGCCCCATGGGCCGTCCATCCACCCCGGTCCCACGCGCCAGCCTCTCTCCCCACGCCGTGTTATGATACACGATCGACCCAACGGGCAACGGTAAACAAACAAACCACGGGGACGGGGTTAACCGCAGCAGGCACGCACCACAGGCCCGGTTCCGGATAAGGACGCACGCACGCACGCGCCGCCGCTAGCGCGAGCGCGGCGACCAGGGACGCAGAGGGGATTCGCTGTCCGCTGCGGCGCGGGGTGGCCAGCCCAGTCCGCCCCGCCGCCGCCGTCGCCGTCGCCGTCCAGTACTCACCGACCCGGCACGCTGTCGCTGCCCCGGCGTTGGCCACAGTCGGGCGCGCAGTACGCTCTCTAAGCCATGGCCATGGGGGTGATGTGCTCCCTATGCCTGCTTGTGCGCTTCCTGATCGGTGCGGCCGCGGCACGCTCGGAGTCGCGGGCACTTCAGAAGCTCGGCACCGGCGGCGGCGCCGAGAACGGTGAGCCCCCCCCCCCCCCCCCCCCCCCCCCCCCCAAGTTTCCCTCGTGGCTTGAATCTGCATTTCTACCGTGCCCGTGCCCTGAAGTACGGTTTCCCTTGCAGCTCGCGCGCCGCCGGGGGCTGCCCGTGCCCTCTCGTCCCCTTCCATCGCGCACGATGGCCGCCTCGTCGCCTGCTCCGGGAAGGACCTCCTCGGGTTCGAACCCAACGGGTCCTTCGCCTGGAGCGTCCCCCTCAGCCACACGTGCAACGACAGCATCAGCCCTGTGTTCGATGGAGAGAAGGTAGGTAACCCATCATTTACGAAATCAGAAGCTCTGCAAATATGATAACTCATTTTTCGTATATATATGATGAAATGCAAATCCTGGTATGGTATCTTATCCTTCATTTTACTGAAGAAACACGAGTCAGTTGTGTCTGTTGGCTGTTCAAATTAGTTAACTGTGTGCAGGTGTATCTGGTGGCAGAGAACAAGGTCATAAAGGTCACGACGACGCCACGGAGCATGCGCACTGCCGAGCCAGCGTCGGAGGTTTTCTTCAGCCACAATGCGACGTCGTCAGGGAGGTCCGAGTCCGAGGAGATCATTGGCCTGGCCATCAGCGGCAGCTACTCGTCTCTCTTCCTCACCATCAGAAACCGGGGGCTCTTCGCCTTCTCGCTCCGAGGCAGCAAGCTCCAGTGGAACGTTGGGCCTGCGCTGAATTTGTTCGACTACCGTATTGGCTGCAAGAGAAACGTCTCCAGCTGCTACTTCGATTCAGCTCCTGTTGTTGACCAGTGCGAGGGGGTGCTTTATGTAAGGTCCATACCCGTGCGTATGTGCGTATATATGGTTTGCACTTGCCATAGTTTTGTCCAGTTTCTGTACTATCTCATTGTGCAGCAACCATGTTCTTACTTCTTACAGATATCGAACACTGAAGGCCAGCTCTATTCCCTGTACATTGATAGCCGTGGGATCAGATGGATCCAAGACTTGAGCTTGCATGACAGAGTGATGACAGTTGCACCGGGAGACAGTGGGCGCCTATACATTATCTTCCCACGGAAGTCTATCGTGGTGGGGATTGATGTTTCGACAGGAAACGTTTCTTGGACGCGGAATATCGGTCCAATCAGTAATGAGAAAAACTTACCGACTGTCGATTCCAACGGTAAAGAAATATCTTCATCATTATAAACTGGGCCATATTCATGTTCTAATTATTTTCGCTGAATTCACTGTATCAATAGTATTTTCGTCGGCTATCCATTCTTCTTGCTTGCTATAATTAAAGTCATCAAAATTTGCTATCTCAAACAGTTTTGAGTTGACCACACCTATGTACTTGTTTTCTGCATGCTGTCATTTTTCTATTCGAGTTTGCTGTATACTTGAGTGATGGTAATTCATTTAACAGGTTGGATGTCAATTGGTTCGCTAGATGGCACCCTCTACTCTATCTCTCCTGATGGTGACATGAGAAAGTTTCTCGGAGAAACAGCAAATGATTCAGTGATCCATGTAGGTCCAGTCCTTGACTGCTCAGGATTTTCCATGTATGTCGCTAAGACCATAGTGGAAGGAAAATTAATCCAGACAACTGATGATTATACCTATGTATCGGCAAAGAAGCCATCGTTCGTTTTGTTCACGCTGTTGGCTCCGGCAACTGGAACTATTTACTGGACTGGAGAGTATCCTGGTCTGTTCCTTTTTATGCTTATATATAAGTAGTCATTTTGAAATGGCAATGCAATTCTTTTCCTTGAAAGTTATATTGATTATCACATGAGATATTGATTGTCTTCCAGGGGAATTATCAAATCTGCTGTCCAGTAGTGATCTGAATGACTTTACCATAGATGAGACTGTTGTTCTAACTCTTCTGTCTGCAGCAAGTAAGCCCTTGTATATATAGTTCTGGAATTACACATCTCAAGTCAAATGACAGTACAATATTTCAAATCGACTAATCGGCAATAATGACTTCCTCTCCTGAAATTTCTAGAGACAGGGATCAGCAACACCACGCAGTGCTATACAAGAAGTATGTTTATCTTAAGCATCACATTTGTTTGTCATCATAATGTGGTCATCCTGACTTCCTTGTGTTGTTAGGGCAAAAGACTGCTTGGACTTGCAGGAAAGCCAAAGCCAAGTTTGTGCAGGCTGATCCAGGTGAAGTTCAACTGCTTCCCCTTCTGCTTTTGTTTCAAAATTACACCATTACTGACTGAATAACTTTTGTCGATTAGGAGAACCTAGCTATGTTCTATTGTTGATCTTCCTGCTTGTGGTAATCGCAATACAAGCTGTAGCCATTTTGCTTTGCTGCATCTTTTGGAGGAAGAAAAGGCTCCAAGACACTGGACTGCAGAAGTTCCTGGAGAAGAGGGTATGCATACTGGAACTGGGACCTGTGCCTATCCTCCAATTTCATATTGTTCAGACTCCATAGCTTCTCGTAGGCCTCACCTCCGTCTCCTGAAAATGCAGCGCTCACTTCACAGCAAGAGGAGAATCTTGGCAAAAAAGATCTTGGAGCTCGAGCAGAAGGCAACTGAAGATGCCGCGTCAAATGAAGCTTTGGGACAGCTGGGTGAAATGGTGAAAGCCAAGGAAGGCGTGGAAAGAAAGCTGCACGGGTCATACAGCCTTGGCAGGGACGAGCCCAGCTTGGAGAAGCAAAGCTCCTCCTTGCCACTGTACCCTGGCAAATACAGGAGCCATTCGTTCCACAGCTCACAGAAAGAGAGCATTACAATTTTCAAAATGCCAAGTGATACTTCTAGTAGCTGCTCTGATGATAGTGAGAGTTGCAGGTGTACGAGCTCTGATGATAGAGAAATGGAACTGGATGTGAGGTCAGCAGAAGAAGCTGGGCCTTCCAACACTGCAAATGTTGAGGATGAGGGAGTTCGACATGAACTAGAAAAACAGAACCAGCATTGCAGCGCCTCATAACCCGTGTTGCTGGAAGGATCAGAGCTAGAATTCATTGCAATCCGTAGCATGTCTGGGAAAACAGAACCAGCACTGGTTAACTTATTTTTAACTTTTCTTTCATTTTACTATCTTGGTCACTTGAGTGTACAGGCTGATACTGAAAATGTTTATGATCTCCACTAGGACAACCTTCAGAAATGACAAGAATGGGCAGTGGGCACAACGCTCATAGAAAACCAGTTCCCTAAGCTGCACAAAATTATTGCTGCCTCTCTGATTTCAATAGCAGTAAGATGGGAAAGGTTATTGCTGCCTCTCTGATTTCAATAGCAGTAAGATGGAAAAAAAAATATAGCTTAAGCAAGAGAGAAGAAAAGGAAAATTGTGCCTGAAGTTAATTTAAAGAGTAAAGTCCATCACCGGTCCCTAAACTTGTGTCGTTGTGTCATCCCGGTCCCTAAACTTGCAAATCGATTATCTAGGTTCTCAAACTTGTTCGGTTGTGTCATCCCGGTCCCTGAACTTATTCGGTTGTGTCATCTCGGTCCATAAACTTACAAATCGCTTGTTTAGGTCCTCAAACTTAGACAGTTGTGTCATCCTGGTCCCTAAACTTTATTTTGAGCCTAAACTTTATTTTGAGTCCTCATCTAGATCTAAACATGACAATTTAAAAATCTTATATCAACAAATAATTCATAATTTTTTCATACGAACTCAAACAAAGACAAACTTTATACCAAAATATTGTTGTATCGCCGTTCGTCTGGCCCGGATGCGGCCCTCTTCCTGCGGCTAATGGCAGGCACCACGCACCAGGCATTCAATTCAGCTGCAGCAGCTTGGAAGCACGCATCGCCACCACCATCGCCGTGTCCCTCCCCAGCATCCCCACCGATCCCCCGCGGCCCCGCCCCGCGCCACCTCTATGGCCGCCGGCGGAGGCGGAGGTGGGAACATCAGCGCCGACTCGGAGCGGCGCCTCAAGAAGGCCATGGACAAGCTCTACCACTTCCCCAAGCCTAAGTCGAGTAGCACAGCCGGCTCCAAGCCCTCTTCGTCGGCCTCTGCTCCAAGGTTCTGCCCTAATCTTTTTTTTTTCTCGTGCCTCTTGTGTGCTTTCTCCCTCTTATTTATTATGCGCTTGGACGTGCGTTTGATCTGATCTCACGCGGCAGCTCCGGGAGAGCGGTGGGGAAGGCAGCAGCGGAGGCGAGGAGGTTCGGGGTGGTGCGCGGGTCGCGGCTTCCACCTCAGATGTCGGCCATGTCAGCGATCTTGCCGCCACCGCCTTGCCGCCCCTGGGACCGCGCCGACCTCATGCGCCGGCTCGGGTCATTCAAGGCCATGACCTGGTTCGCCAAGCCCAAGGTACATTTTAGGCATGCCTACATTTTACTTGCACATTTTTACCCTTATTTTTCCACACAGGCCGAAGCCGAATTTCATTACCGAACAACAACGAAATTACAAGAGTTTATGATAAGGTACCAGCCGAACCCACGTAACACCAAAAACAAACACCAACTCCGGCAAGAGTGGTCATCACCCACCTGCTCTGACCACAAAGGGGACGGAGCAAGGGGCCCCCAAAAACCCAACAGTGACAACTTGCAACATCTAAAGATGTACAGATTTACATAGACTCATACGAATGCAAAGATCCAACACCAAACCACTGACTAACAAGACATCACGCCATCAGAACCAACTATCCTGTGTATGGCACAATCTGCTGGTCTTCTGGCGTTTGGGCCTCTGCATCTTTCTTGTGGAAAACCAGCGCCGCCTTCTTGATCATCTCGGCCCCCTGGATAATCTTCGTACTCATATCTTCCTTGAACAAACCTGCCCAATAAGAAAGAAAGGAGCAAATCAAGCAGACAATCTCAGTAGGAGATTTAACTCTTTTCTGATCAAAACATATGGAATTTCGAATTTTCCAAATTGACCAACAGATGGCAGCTAAACCCATTGTATAAACTTGTTCCCCTCCAGGCAGACTATTATGAATCCAAATCCAATATTGACTGAAGTTAGAAGGTCTGCAATTGGACCCAAAAGCGACAGCCAAAAGACTCCACACGTATTTAGCACTGGGACATTCAAAAAACATGTGATTTATGCTTTCTTTATCTAAGCAAAAAGCGCACGATGCATTTCCTTTCCATCGGCGTTTGCATAGATTATCTTTTGTTAGAATAGCACCTTGACCCACTAACCACAGTAAAATTTTAACTTTCAAAGGAATTTTAGCTTTCCAGAGATTTTTCTGATTCAGCCCGCGATCACTCATACAAAGGTACTTATAAACTGATTTGACCGAAAAAGTTCCTGTCTTTTCCCAATTCCAATGAGCTTTATCACGAACATTAGTGATATTAAACCTATGAACCATATCCTGCAGTCTCCGGAGTTGGTTTTGCAAATCCTCATGCAACCATCTCCTGAAAGAGAGACGCCAATTTCGATTTTTCATCATCTCCACCGTATCCTCTTGATCTTGATTAATAAGGAACAACTGAGGAAACCTTTCAGCCAGAGAAACCTGACCACACCGTATATCATGCCAGAAACTAGTAGATTTTCCATCCCCAATGACCATGTCCCTTCCTTTCAACAAGTCATTCCACACCGGGGAATTTTTGTTATTTTTCTTTAAACTAGAGATACTGTTTTGTTTTACATATTTCTTCCTAACAATTTCTTGCCAAATGCCTGACTCATTCTCCAACTTCCACCACCACTTACACAACAAACAGACATTCATCTTTCTTAGATCCTTAATCCCTAAACCCCCTCTATCTTTGGGTTTAGTGATAAGCTTCCATTTTACTAAATGATATTTCCTTTTTAGGTTTCCTCCTTGCCAGAAAAATCTTCTTCTGACCGCATCCATTTTTCTCAATGGTTGACACAGGCAACCAATATAAGGACATAGCATACACAGGAAGATTGCTAAGGCAGGAATTAATTAAAGTTAGCCTCCCTCCGAAACTCAAAGCACTGCCTTTCCAACCATCTAACCGTTTGGCCATTTTTTCCTCAATATGTAACCAGTCTGCCACATGGAGTTTGGACCCTGCAACAGGGACACCCAAGTATTTGATAGGCCAATTACCAGAAGAACATTGAAACAGACTAGCAAACTCAACTCCTCTAGAGTCATCTTGAGTAACCATCACCACCTCACTTTTATTGTAATTAATCTTCAAACCCGACATGGCTTCATAGAAACACAAAAGCAGCTTGAGAGCAGCTGCTTGGTGTTTATCACCCTGTAAACAAAGGATGGTGTCATCTGCATATTGCAGAATGCACACCCCATGCTGCATATACTCAGGAACAAGGCCTACAACAAGGTGGTTTTGTTGAGCCATGTTAATCATTTTGGCCAACGCATCTGCAGCAATGTTAAAGAGGAAAGGAGACAGCGGATCCCCTTGTCTCACTCCTCTATTTGACTTGAAGTAGCTGCCAACTACATTATTGACTTTTACACTCACAGTACCTGAGGTCATCACCAATCTGATCCAATCCATCCATTTCTGACAAAAGCCTCTTTGCTCAAGACAAGTAAACAGAAACTCCCAATTCAATTTGTCGTAAGCTTTTTCAAAATCAAGTTTAAGAACCACCCCTTCCTTTTTCTTAATTCTTGTATCATGCAGAATTTCATGGAGAGCCATGACCCCATCCAAAATGTTTCTGTCTTTCATAAAACCAGACTGACTTTTATTAATAATTTTGCCCATCACCTTATCCAACCTAAGCATGAGAGTTTTGGTAAAAATTTTATATACCACATTTAACAGACAAATAGGTCTGTATTGGCTAATCTTATTAGCTTCCTTAACCTTGGGCAGTAAGGTAATGATACCATAATTAAGTCTGCTGATATCCAAACTTGAATTATGAAAGTCCTCAAACAGCTTTAACAAATCATTTTTAACAATCTCCCAACAGTGTTGATAGAATTCAACTGGGAAGTGATCTGGCCCTGGGGCTGTATTAACTTTCATAGAAAACACTGATATCTTAATTTCCTCTAGGGAAAACTTTTTACTGAGCTCTTCATTATCCAACTCATTAACTTTTTCATTATCATTCCAGCAATCAGGATCCATCCTAAAACTAGGAGGATCAGAAGGGCCAAACAGATTTTTATAAAATTGAGTGGCATGCTCCACAATGGCGTCATCACCCTCAATCACTTGATCATTATGACACAGGGAAAAAATAGTGTTCTTCCTCTTTTTTCCATTAGCAGCCCTGTGGAAGAAAGCAGTATTATTATCTCCTTTCAAAAGCCAATTTGCATTTGCTCTTTTATGCCAGTAGCTTTCCTCCTCTTCCATCAACCTCATAAGCTCTGACTGAATAAAAGACTTTCTGTCTAGTTGAGAATCAAGTAAAACTTCTTCCTCCTCCATTTTTTCAAGAATTTCCAGCTCTTCTCTAAGGATGTTCTTGTATTTCCTAGTATGCCCTTTTAAACTCTGACCCCAACCCTTCAAAAATCTTTTGATTCTCCCCATTTTTATGCACCAAATGTCCATATTAGACTGTGCCTGAACTTTCTTTCCCCAAATCTCCTCAACCTTGTTGTAAAAATCTTTATGCTTTAACCAGGAGTTTTCAAAACAAAAGGCTTTAGAGACCACCTATTTATCATTGTCAGTTTTCATAATCAGAGGATTATGATCAGACATATACCTAGGAATTTTCCTCAGGTTACACAAGGGGAACTCACTTTCCCATTCTTCAGACATTAAAACTCTATCTAACTTTTCAAGGGTGGGAGATCTCCTGTTATTGGACCATGTATATTTCCCCCCTGCTAGAAACAGCTCTCTAAGCCCATAGCTATTAATAATCTGATTAAAGACATTCGATGAATTATTTTCAGAAAACTTTCTATTCTTCTCAGAACTGAACCTTAGAATGTTAAAATCTCCCCCAATAAGCAAAGGATATTTAGCTTTCAGGCATAATTGAGATAGTTCAATAAGGAACTTATCCTTAATATCTTCCTGAGCAGGACCATACACATTGACAAAGGATCAGTGCTTTTTCAAACACTTGTCAAAAACCTCCAGAACAATCATAAATTCCCCATAGTTAGCCTTTTCCACTTCAAACCTATCCTTTTTCACCCCATTAAGTAAGCCTCCAGATTTCCCTTTCGCTGGAATCCAGAACCATTCAAAATCCTAACTAGCATCTAAATTTCTGAAAAACTTATCAGAGTAATTCTTTTTCATAGTTTCCTGAACCCCAAGGAACTCAGCCTTGTGATCCCATATTAACTCTTTGACAAAGGAACAAAAGCCCTTTTTAGCCACTCCTCTGCAATTCCAAAAAACTCCTATCATTTTATAACTTTTTTGATTGTTTTCCTATCCCTGAGATTGAACCTAGGGCAAACCTTAGGTCCCCCTCCTCCAGAATTGGCATTCCCATCAGCAGGATGGTTCTGCATGGCTCTGGGTTTCTTTTTCCTTCCTTTCTTTGAGGAGTTTTTCCTTCTCAAATTTTCAAGGGCTGTACATGACTCTTCCTCTGATTCCTCAGAAAGCCAAACAGCAATCTGATCCTTACTATCAGGTAAGTCAGTTTCATTTTGATTCTCCTCTTTTTCATTGTCAATCTGGTTTTGAGCATTTAAATGGATTCTAGCCCTTTCTAAATCTTTAAGAATGTCTATTTTCTCAAAAGACAGAGATTCTTCTTGAATCCCCATATGTATAGCCAAATTAACAATGCATGCATTATTAAGAACTGCAAAGGAGTTCTGATCAGAAATTTCCATACCTTCTATCTTGTCATCCTTGCAACCTTTGCTCTTGAATTTATCTTCAATATGCATGTTGACATCTTCTGTTTCCCTGAGCCTCTTACTCTGCCTGACCTCCTTCCATACAATGTCCCCTTCCACATCCTGTTCAGGCAAGGTCACAGACTCAACTTGCATCTGATTGATCACCTCACCATTTTCCATCTCACCCCCAGTGATAACCTCTGAAGTCTTGTCCACTTTTTTGCTGTCCCCCATTGATTTAGGGCTAGCATCCCCACCATCATACTTATCATGCTTTTCCTTTTGAACTTTTCCAGAACCTTCATCCACAGTACCTTGCGGAGTATCATTCAATTCTGACTGCATGACTTGAGGCAGCTCCTGAGACAACTCTTCTTGACTGGATACCTCAACAATAGGAGCCCCTTGACTCCCCCTAGGAGGTGACAAAGACATAGCTCTTTCAGAAGGAAGAACTTTTTCCTGATCCTCTAAAATAGTAGACAACTCTGTTTTAGGGCAGCTGCTAACTTTACCATAGTCAAACTGGAAATACTCTGGGACAGGCTCCCCACAGATAGCCTTTTTTGCTTCAATGGTAATCAAAGGATCATATTTTGACTTTTCCAAATTAGAGCCATACTCATCAATCATAGTCTTACTGTTTTCAGCATAGGTGAAACAGCTAAGCTTTCTAATCTCAATTTTCTCAAAGTTCCCAAATCTCAGCTGTTCACTGCCAGGGATAATGAGATCTTCTATTTTTAAACCTTCATCATCACTATCATCCTCCATGTTTTCATCACCAGCATTAACCTGCTGTTTACTGGTCCCCTCACCTGATTGAGAATCTTTGGCTCGACCTGCAGACTTACTATTCTCACCTTGCAACTGACCATCTTGAGATTTTTGATTGACCAAGTTAGAAGGGAGAGTTTTTTGTTTTTTTGGAGAAGGGCCATCCTCTTTTCCTTTATCCTTTTCAACTCTAAACCATTTATTCCCTGCTGTATTTGTCTGTCCCTCTTGAACAACTTCCCTCTGAAAGAAATAATCATAAAAATGAAAATCCAACAGACCATCCACTTGTGCAGGCACCTTGGTGACATCCCTACAGCCTATTTTCACTCTGACATAATCATTTCTACCAAGATTTTCTTTGTCCACCTCCAAAGGAAGGCCTACTTTTGAGGCTACCTTACATACATTAGCAAAAGATCTTTTCTCATAAGGAATCCCCTTAATCCTAAACCAAGCAATATCAAAAGTCCCCTTAGAACCATTAGCAGGGTTCCATTTTTCCACTTTAAACACAGCAGATGGGAGAGACCTCATTCTCAATTCTGTGAAGAAAGCTAAATCCTCAATAGTTTGAGTATTAGGGAATCTCAACTGATATTTGTTTTCCCCTATTCTTTTTGCATACCATCTCCAAGTAGAACTAGGACCAGCTTTTTCTCTGAACTCATATTCAATCTGCCTTGCAGACACATTGCCTGTAGTGATTGTGATAATAGCAGTATTGGACATGTCCTTGATGCCTTCATCAGCCGTATCACTTTCAATCACATGAAACCCTTGGCCATACGCTGAGAACCCATAGAAAGATGAAACAAACTCCCATGGCATTTTTTCTCCACAGACCCTTGCAACATGCCCTTCCTTGTGACACCTAGTGCAAAGGACTGGGTGTTGACATTCTTCAGGTTTATGCCCAAATTGACCACATCTTTCACAAGCTTTACCACCACCACTAGCTCCCTGCTGCTTAGGAGCCTCTTTTTCCACTGCTACATCTTCCTGCAAATTCTGTAAGTTGTCACTAACAGAAATCTCCTTGTCTGCAGGATTCACATTCTGTTCTGGGGGCAGAGGAAGAGACTGCTCTTGTTTTTGTTCCCTTATATTTTCCACATGATGAAAACCATGCCCTTCCTCCTCATAGAATTGCCAATCACCTCCTCTACCACGTCCCCCACCTCTATCTCTTCCCCCACCCCTGTCTCTACCACCACCACGATCCCTGCCGCCTCCCCTATCACGACCTCTTCCTCTATCTCTGCCACCACCTCGCTGCTGCCATCCCCTGTTACCTTGACCATTCCGATCATAATCATTCCAGCCCCGGCCTCCCCTGAAACCTCCCTGCCCACGGGCAAAACCTCCTTGATTTGGCTGCCAACGATCCATGTTCTGCTCAGACTTCACAGGAGTCTGCACTACCTGCAAAAAAGACCTCGTATCACCACCCAAAGTCGACCACGCACCAGAGCGAGCAGCAGCGCCACGAAGGGGCGAACTATGCTGGAATGCGAAACCTGATGAACCAGCAGAACTGACTACAACACTATCACACACTCCAACTTCGAGACTCCGAAGCCACAGGTGTTCAAGGCGAGCGCTCAGATCCGCTTCAGGATGATCACTAACCTCATGAGGAAGCCGCAATCTCGCCGCACCACCAGCCTCGAACGCAGATCCGCTCGGAACCACCTGCTCCTTGCGACCCGCCCCGGATCTGGAGGATCCGTCAGGGTCTCCTCCTTCCGCCGCACCCGACCAGGAACCCCGAGCCCCAGGCACCAAATGGACCCTGGAACTCCCTTCCGAAACAAACCCTACCTTATCACCCGAGTTTCCCCCTGGCCCCGTCTCCAGCGGCTGCAGCACAGGTCCATGGACCACGCTCACCTCTTCTGCGCGATAAGCCGAACCCGCATCCTCTCCTGTAGCTACGTGGTCCGCTGCTCCGTGCCCCTGGCCCGTCTCGATGACGTCGCCATGGCCGCCCGGGTCGCCACGCACGCTCGGGGAAGAGAGACGTGTCGGACTCATCTCAAACATTCAGGTGGGCACTCACCATTGATTTTGAGAAACTTTTAGTCCTCTGTGGAGTGTGGAGAATGTTTGGGGTACTGAACGTAGTTCCTGGTTAAAGCCTACTAAAATGCAATTGGAATTCTGGTAGCAGGGCGGAGCTAGGGTTTAGTTGAGGGGGGCGGGGATGCGCTTGCCTTGTGGGTGCATAGATTTTTGACGTGGGTCTATATGCTGAAATTTTGATCAAAATCACTCTTTTTGTTTTCGTGCCCGTCTGGTAGCTCTGGAATTTTGTGGATGGTCGATTTTTTGATGATTTATTATGTGTAAGGTTTAGTTGATAACTGGTGATTGTGCATTGAGGTGAAGTATCTGCGGTTTGTAGTGGTGGTTGATAACTGCTTGCTTTCTTCAGGTTATTAGTCCTGTTAACTGTGCAAGAAGAAGATGGACTAACGTTGAGCCGGATGTTATAACATGTGAAGCTTGTGGAGCACGACTCCTGTTCTCCACTCCTTCCTCGTGGGCAACACAGCAAGGTCTGCATTTTATACTATGGTAACCTGTGCATTTCATCGCAAACGATAAGTTTATGATTCAAGAAGACAGTGTTTTTATGTGCTCTTATTGTTGTTGGGTATAAGACTATAAGTTACACATAACTTCTGTGTAGTGATGATTTATGAACGATTATAAAACATCTGTAGGAGAGTGTATAGGCTTCATTTACCTGCTTGATGTGATATTCCTGTTCATAGTTTATTTTTATTTATTGAGAGCTGTGTTTTGTGCAGTTGAAAAGGCTGCTGCTGTTTTCAGCCTGAAGCTGGACACCGGGCATAAACTACTGTGCCCATGGATTGATAACATATGTGATGAATCACTTGCTTTATTTCCACCAACACCTCCTCCTGTTTTAGTTGGGAACTACTATGAGCTTTTGTCTTCTCTGCTGCGACTTTTAGCACTCCCAAGAATTTCCTGCTCTTCTCTTGAGACCATGAAAAAGAGGAGTCCACAGCTAGAGCAGTTCCTATCAGCACCATTCTCTTCATCAGTTGTTCTCAAAGGGGGATTCATGCTTACTGAGGACTCTACAATTAAGGATTTGGATGATGCTTTTCAAGATGCTGACACATATTATCAGGTAATTCTCTTCATCTAACTGTGGAGTTGCTAACTTGCTGTGAGATTTTTTCTGGTATGTTCACGCTTCACAGGAACCACATGCTGAATCATATGACTTTTAGTCTTTTAGGTGATATGATATAAGTATCTGATATTACCCTAACTGAATAAACTGTGCTTAGTTAAAACCTATTAATGACGATTAGTCTATTACTATCATGTTAAAACCTTCTGTGCTGTATGCAATGAAATATGTTTCACAGTTCTTTTCTTCTTTGTTGGCTGTAGGTCTGATTTGAAATAATATTGTGCTATTAGGGAAATTTAACAACACTCTCATGAAAGAAATTCCGACCTATAAATATCTCGTGTTGCTACAAAATAGTAATGGCAATATGATATCTGTTAAGTTCTAAATGAAATAGTCAAAGATATTGAGTCCAACTGTATCTTTAAGAACTTGATTCTGTCTGTAGAAAGCTTATTTGCTGTCTTCATTGGAATTAGATCCTTGTATCTGGATTGGCATTCCATATTAGTACATGAAGATATGCTTTGCTCCTTTAAAATGTATCACCTTTTCTTTTTGTAATCTCACTGTGCATTCCTGCATCAAATCATCCATCTATCTTTCCAATTTAACACTTAACTTTGTAGCAGGCACTTAAGATAATAAGTTTGTGTGGATGGGAACCCCGCCTACTTCCTTATGCTATTGACTGTGGAACTGAGTTTCATTCAGATGCAAACTCTACCTCTAAATTGGTTCAACCAGAGCAATCAGGTAAGACAATGGAGGATCGGGTCATACTTTACTCACCTGATGATGCTAATGGTGCTCGACCATCTGCTGATGTTAGTCAAGAAGATCAGCATTATGATCCATTATCAGTTGTTCTGGATTGCCAATTTTGTGGTGCATGTGTTGCCTTGTGGCCTTTTTCTCTTGTACGACGACCTCTTCAACTCTTTAAGCTGATTTCAGATTCTAATAGTCAAGATGATCAGGATAATGGACATGCCAACGTAGTCGGTGGAGTAGGGCATTCAAAGGATGCCAACATTGGTTTTAATTTCACCATTGCTGGGGGTCCTCACCAACTAGACAAAGTTTCCGACCAAAAGTTTCATTTCCTGTTGTTAGTCGACATTTGAAAGCTGACTTGAACTCCCGTGTGAATTTGCTTTCCTCCGGAAGTGATAGTCACATGGTTCCTGTTGCTTCGCATGCTTCGGGTTCCATGAAACGTAAAAGAAGCACAGATCAGCCTCATTTGTTGGGAGGTGATACCGATGATATTGATACATCCACCATAGGGGCAAAGCATGATCAGCCGGGAGACAATTCTGAAAAGAGCATACCTAACTCGGTAGCGAGCACTGAACTGAAACAAGGTGGTTCACATTCAAATACAGATAAGGATACCAAATTGGATGAAGCTTCCAATGAAGAACAACCAGAAACAGGTTCTCCATCAATAAAAAGTATAACAAGCACAGGTGCGGCTGTTGATCAACATGGATTAGAACATAGATTTTGTTCAGTTCAGGGCACGAGTGAAGAACCTTCTAATGGAGTGACCCTGGCAGAGCCGCATGCAAACAATTCCAGGCCAACTGATGTCAGCACAATCACAGAATCATTAGTCAACAGGGAAAAAGGTCCTCCAGGTAAAGAACTCATTTCTGTGTAGTTGTTACAATTGAAATGATTGAAGTCAATATACAAGTATCATCAATGGGAGGATCAAAGGGGGTAAGAGAATAAGGAGATAGTAGGAGTAGTTGTTTTCTGTCTGTTCGCCCAACTTTCATGTTGCTGTAATAAGGCTGTTACAGGTTTGAAACCTGTAGGTATAGTTAGCACATTCAAAGTAATAGCTGTTTAGCACAAAATGTGCTGCTACAACAGCGCTGAGTTTCTTTTTATCTCGTGGCAGCAAAAAATTGTTTATCTCACTGCTATAGACTGAAGACTATGCATGCATACTATGTTTCTCATTCTTTTTTGTGTTTCTTATTTGCTAGTCTAGTTGAGTAATGTGCTTTAAATTCTTCATCGGTGTCCTCAGTTCTAGGGTCATCAGTGTCTATCACAGTTAGCTCTCCTCAAACCCTAACTGTGAATTTATGCTTTCTGTGACAGAAAAACAAGGACTGTATGACAGACTGAATGAGTTTGATCCTATCAAGCAGCACCGAACATTCTGCCCTTGGATTTCCCCTGATTACGGCGAACCGTTGCCGGGGTGGAGGCTGACTCTCGCGGCATTACTTGCTCAGCACAAAAGATCTGATGGAGACGGAGGTTCAGACCAGCCTTCTCGATGAGATAGGTGCTTTCATTGAATCATGCCTTGTATCTCTAGAACGCAACCTCACAGTTTGTTTTCTATGATTCAGGAGGACGACCCTCTTATCTCTGTTAGAAAGCTTTTCATGACACCACCTCCGAAAAGACGGAGGATACATCAGTCTGAAAGGAGCTGAGAAGCGAACTGTATCCACTTGTTTGGAAAGCTGGGGTCAAACCCATACGGGTTAGACATATCAAGAAGGGGCAGAGCCAGAATGGCATATGGATTGAAAGCTGGAATTGGAAATGTTTACGGTGCTATCTGTGCGATGTACAAATGCTTGGGGCAGCAGCATGGAAATAATTTATGACGTGGTTAATTGTTCCGGGACGATACCGCTGTTGTTGAAGCCATTTGTTGTGGTGGTTAAGAAGGATTGTAGGAGTTGCTTACCTCTTCCCCGTTTGAAACCACCTGACCTAATGTTGTTAACTTGTTGTTATATTGCATTCTTTATATTGCTGTAACGATCAGCTGTTAACTGTTAAACCCTCGGGGAATTTTGATTGACGAAAGGTGAGATTGTTTGACGCCTTTGCTGGCTGATTGACCTGGAACTGCTTAAAGATCTGATCGGCCTGAACGATAAGTAGATCCTGCCATTCAGTAGCCTACTTTGTAACGGTTTGAAAAAAAAGCTCTGCCGTGCATGTGTCTTCCAGAAGAAAAAAAAAGGTAATGCATGTGCCGTGCTGCATCACCGCATTGGCTTCTTCACGCCAATAGTGTGCAGCCGCAGAAACGACACTGGCGACATGCCAATCGCATTGGGGTGATTGGTGTCCGCCTCGTGTTTTGCCTGTCTATATGTATCCTCTCGTAACTAATGACGGCTGAGACAGTTCGAAGACGACCAGCTTCTCGTTTCTATTCGACCCTGCCGAAACTAAACGATCGACGCCAGGTTTTAAGCGGCAGAAAATTGTCAAGCTTTTCGTCATCCAGATCTAGCTTGGCTCTGAATGTTGGGTGGGCCAGCAGGCTGCCGGGCTGAGCGAAACAGGCTGTCTGGACCGGTCTAGCTAGAAGTAGCCCAACCTCGCCCAAAACGAGCAAGCTATTCGTTAACGTTACGAACGACGATGGCTTTGGTTACCGCAGATTACAGATATATTGTTTTGAAATTGCGGCACACGAGAGGAGAACAGAAGATTGTTGCGGAAGTTAAAGTGGCAGGAAAACTGGAAAACGGGTGAGATGTGTACCCAATTTTGGTAGTCTCGCAGACAGATATATCTATCAAAAAGCTAACCTTAGATAATGGGATTGCTGATCAACAAAAATCCCAACGGCTTGCATGCTCACACGTACGCGGTCAGAACTCTAAAAAACCTATCGGCGTGTGAATAGGGCTCCATCTAAATTAAAGACCGGGACACAGGATTTTGATTGGATGATATACGCATACAACTACTAGTAGCGGTACACATCAAGAGGGCATTGTTGATGCCATATTATCGATCGTGGGAAGATTAGTACACAGCAAAGCCAGCTAAGGAAGATTTATTGGGGCTAAAAGAGTCTTGAATGGATAAGATAAGATGAAATTAATGATGGTTTTGGTACTAGTGTTATCCTAATAAAATTAACTACGTACTGCCAATACAGTATACCGTACCGTGGATACTGGCCGGATAGGATGTAGGGAAATCGGCAGAGTAGATCACGGCCGGGGATAACGACATTTATGCGCCAATGCAAATGTATGACACTGTAACCATATACGCTTAGCCTAGATTAGCAATAACAATCGAGATTAACGTCTGACTCTTTTTCTTCTTGCCGATCAAGTCGTATATCTTGCAACGGTTTTACAAGTCAAAAAAAAAAAAACCCCCCGACGTGCGAATAGTTAGTTCTCTGGATATCTATCCTCCACGCTCCTCCAGCGCATATGCAGCATTTACCCACCAAAACCGCTCCGAGTCACTGCCCCATGGGCCGTCCATCCACTCCGGTCCCACGCGCCAGCCTCTCGATCTCCCCACGCCGTATTATGATACGATCGACCCAACGGGCAACGGTAACCAAACAAACAACGGGGACGGGGTTAGTAGTAACCGCAGCAGCCAGCAGGCACCACAGGCCCCGTCCGGTTCTGGATAAGGACGCACGCACGCACGCACGCGCCGCCGCTAGCGCGAGCGCGGCGACCAGGGACGTACGCAGAGGGGATTCGCTGTCATCTGCGGCGCGGCGGCCCTGGGTGGCCAGCCCAGTCCCCGCCCCGGACCCGACCCCTCCCTCCTCACACGCCTATAAAGTGCGGGTGTACCCGCTTGCCCCGAGAGCCGAGAGCCGCAACAACCACCTCCGCAGTGCCCCGCCTCCCTCCCTCTCGTCGACTACTAGCCCAGGTCCGTTCCAGAAGCCCCGCCGCCGCCGCCGCCACCCCCGGCGACCGAAGATGATCTCCCCGGACGCAGCCCGCAACGTCGTCGGCATCGTCGGTACGTACGTTGGTTGGTTCGATCGATCGGCGCCCGCCTGGAACTCACTCTGGATCGATCGGGCAGTTGCCTGTTGGGGGTTTTGGTTTTGGTTTTGGTTGGTTTGATTTCGCTGGGTCACGGCCTCTCGATCGGGTGCTCACGCGTGGTTGATTTCTCGCTTTGATTGCAGGCAATGTCATCTCCTTCGGCCTCTTCCTCTCCCCAGTGTAAGCATCATCGATCTCTCCGAAGCAACGAAGGCCTGGTGCCTGGGTGGTGGTGGTGGTTTTGATTTGGTTGGTTAGGGTTTTTTTCGTACATACACTGATTACTGAATGAATACTGATGGGGGGAGGCGGCGGCGCCCGCATTCGTGTTGTTTTCGCGTGTGCCTGTGCAGGCTGACGTTCTGGCGGATCCTCAAGGCCAAGGACGTGCAGGAGTTCAAGCCGGACCCCTACCTGGCGACGCTGCTCAACTGCGCGCTGTGGGTGTTCTACGGCATCCCCGTCGTCCACCCCAACAGCATCCTCGTCGTCACCATCAACGGCATCGGGCTCGTCATCGAGGCCACCTACCTCACCATCTTCTTCATCTACTCGGACGGCAAGAAGCGCGTGAGTGCCATGCATGGCCCTGCCTGCTGCTGTTCTGTTCCCTCTCGGCCGGCCTCTCTGATCTAGCTATGATCTGGTGGTGGTGGTGGTTTTGAGCTTGATCCCTCTGCTTGTGCCTCGATTCTCTCTTCTTGCAGAAGAAGGCGTTCGCAATCCTGGCCGTGGAGATTCTGTTCTTTGTCGCCGTGGTGCTCGGTGTCATCCTGGGCGCGCACACCCACGAGAAGCGCTCCATGATCGTCGGCATCCTCTGCGTCATCTTCGGCTCGCTGATGTACGCCTCCCCACTCACCATCATGGTACGTGATCCATTATCTATCCCCGGTCTCTTGCTTTTGCTCTGTGCGGCGCATTGCTACGTTTGAATCCGATCGATCCGATGCGCCTGCCTGTTTTTGCTGCTTAATTGTGTGGATAATCTTTGCTGTCGTGGAGCGAGATCAGCTTGCCATAATTAGGCAAGCGTTTATCTGCATGGGCCCACGTGTCGGTGGATGGTTGCGCTAATTTTTAATCGTTACTAGTTCTGACTAAACACTATTGTGGGGAGAGAAAGATCGAGGAGTGCCGAGTGCGTGCCTAAGTTACTACTAGTAGTAGTTATGAGAGAGATCGAGAAGTGTGCGTGCCTAATTTGGTTGGCGGCAGCGCCGGCGAAGCTGGTGGTGTGGTGTATGGATAATTTGGTGGACGGTTTTGGTATGCATGGTCACTGATTGGTGGGCTGGGTAAGGATTTGGTGAACCCACTTGCCAGTGAAATGTTGCATTTGCCGGTTGATTGGAATGGTTCTGTGTGCTCAGGTAGTCAGGTGTTTCACAGTTTATATATTTAAACTTCTGGAACATGCGTCTCCAGGTCATGTGTGTTAACTTATTAGCTTTAATTGATCGCTAACTGGTCAAGAGTTCCAATCACCTTTTAATTTGGAACTTCTTTTGAGCACGATCACCTTTAGAACTTGATCTAGACACGAGTGGATCGATCTGTTAAGGATTTTGCAGCCTCAACAGGGCACCCATCCTCTGTGTGTGTGTGTGTGACTCATCAGGTAGGTTGTAGTTGAGTCGATATTTATATGTAGTAATTATAACGCCACAGCTTAATTTGTCTTGGACGGCAACATATGGGGAAGCCAATTTCGTTTGTAGCCTCTAAAAGTTGCATTCACGTTTAGAGTCTAAATCATCTGTCAAACATTTGCTCTTGTTACAAAACAACGTGCCTCCCTGCTGTCAAATTGTCTTTGTATAATTCCTGCTGGACACATCTTATCTTAATCTTTTGATGACATGTTTTTCTCCTTTATCCGTCAAAAAAGGTACTTTATTTACTTGACCAGCTACGTGTTGCCTGCTCGTTCACCTGGTTGCATATAGAGGGTGTTTTTTTTTTTTCTGTGCATTGGATCGGATTATCAAACCATGAACCAAACTTGTTCTCTTATTATTAAGCTCACCGAACTCGCGTGGTGCTGCGGTGACGGGTCTGGAACGCAAGTAATCTATCGGTGGTTAGCTTTCATCCCAAACGTGCATCCCAAACGTGTTTGATCGGCGGGTGACCTTTCATCACAAACGTATGCGGGTTAGTGGTTCAATCTTGTGCCAGTTTCGGGTGTGATAGATTTGGAATCTATTGTTCCTGGATGAAGTGAGTACAGGTGTGTCCCCCGTAGCAGTCTGTGCTATTCCCTTTTTCGTTGCCCTTCCCTTTGCCATGTTTAGTGAAGCTGCCACGTTGAAGAAAGATGAAAGGGAATGGTACATTGGAGTCCACTACCACTATGCTGTTGTGCTGGTAACTTGCCCTCTACTGGGCTGTGTGGTTTAGAGTTATGCCCTCTACTGGGCTGTGTGGTTTAGAGTTTTGCTAAGCACAGTGAAATGTTTTTGTCACTAGAAGGATATTGCTATTTGGCGGTCATATGTGAACTTGTGTGATCTTTCTCTCTCTCTCTCTCTTTTTGCAGGGTAAAGTGATCAAAACCAAGAGCGTTGAGTACATGCCCTTCCTCCTGTCTCTGGTGAGCTTCCTCAACGGCTGCTGCTGGACGGCCTACGCGCTCATCCGCTTCGACCTCTATGTCACGGTGAGTATCAATCGCCATGCATCTCCTCGTTAACAAAAGCGTTACAGAATTCCGCCTCCAAGTTAGAGTAGAATCTGATCAGTTATTAAAATACCTGCAATGCAGATCCCCAACGCCCTGGGCACCTTGTTCGGCCTCGTCCAGCTGATCCTCTACTTCTGGTACTACAAGTCGACCCCTAAGAAGGAGAAGAACGTGGAGCTGCCCACCGTCTCCACCAACGTCGCCGCCGGCGGCAACGTCACCGTCAGCGTCGAGCGATAGACGACGTAGCTGTAGCGGCAGCGCCGCCGCCCGTCGAGAAAGAACTCGACGAGACGTACTTTACCCCCACACAGTAGTTTTGCCCTTGTCTCATCGCTCTTCTCGGATGATTGTTTTAAGTGAGTGCTAGCTAGTTTTGCCCGGTGTGTCATGCAGGTCAAAGAACAATTAATTTATCCATCCATGTGGCTGTTTGCTACGGTACCTCTCATGGAGATAATCGGTCATGTCATGTCTGATTGCTACCTCTCATCCCTTCCTGCATTGTTATCCTAGAGTGATAATGGTGATTTAGATATTGCATTGCTAATTGTGTGGAGACTGGCCGGAGACTTGCCAGAGCTGGCGGAAAGGAGCAACCATGACTGTCGGTGTTGGCGATGCAGTTCTGTGTTGGTGATGCAGATGGGGTCAATTTGAATGAGTAGACTTGCCTAGTTACCTTTCCGAGAAGATGGTCAATTTGGATTTGATCAACTTGCCTCGCAACACGTTGTTGGAGTGAAAAAAAAAAAGAATCTAAATACAATACAATGGCGAGGAAGACCTGTCGCTACTGAAAGAGAAATATGAGGCAATATGGGACGATGGGCCTCGATAGAAAGTGACTGGTGCAGAGGAGCCAATGTGCTTGGCTCCCCACTTAATTACGTGCACTACTACAATCGTGCAAGTGTCACCTTCTTATGTCTGCCATACGCCTGCTCATTTCCGCCAGCTCTGGCAAGTCTCCGGCCAGCCATAGTTGATACGGAGTACTCCATACTTGATGCCTGTATTAAATTAATTATTCTATAGTTGATACTTGAATGCAGTTAACTTTCCCAATGCAGTTAACTTTCCCATAGTGCAAAACTCGTTCCTTGCATTGATAAGGATAATAACAGACTGATGAATAGATGTGAAGTACGTAAGAGCGCTGCAGGTTATCGAGTTACGAGTTACACAAGACGCACTCATATGTCCCGTGGTTTCCAGCTTACACAAGGCGCACACGGTGTGCAGCTACTTCATCTCACTCAAAAGACAAAAGCAGCATTGTCTCTTGATAACGTACACAAGTTCCTCACCAAAAGCAAAGCTCACATGATACTGGTAGGTGGTATAACACATCAATCTAAAATGTTGGAACGCAAAATTGGCTCATCCTAGCACGGCTTAATCTTGCACGGACACGGACATTATATTGCCAAAGAAAGGGAAACGGACTTGTTCAGTCTTGCACGGCTCATAGAGAATCTAGCGACCAATAAAATTGTTCAGTTGTACTCCTACATCGAACGTACTAGTCTAGCTAGTGGTACGTAGCACCTGATGATGGCCAACCAATACTCTATAGATGCAACTTTCGGGACACACCTTCAGCTCAGCCCACAGGTTTCAAGATTTCCTTGTCACTGGTCAATTGATCATCATAAAAAACAAATGCCAGATCGAATGCTGTTTTCTCTCTCTCAATGCCATTGCTTTTCTTCTCATAATATATCAAATCATGAGTATCTGTATCTACAAGCCTGCTAAAATATATCCAAAGAAACTACGACGTCACACCAGAGTATGGTGCTTCAGAAGCGCTCCACAGAGTATCGTGCTTCAGAAACGCTTGATCGTGCAATCAGTGACCAACCGATGTTCGTCCATACCTTTTCGATCCTACATTGTTGTTATCAAGATGGGAACGTATCCTATGCAAACTAGACTCTTGTGCAAACTATGCAAACTCTAATCAAGACCACAAGAATCTAATCCGATGGCCGGTAATTTTAGCACTTAAACCCCTCCACTCATGGGGGTGTTTTGCAACAGCCGGATAGGATGAGTGGGGGGTTTGAGTGCTAAAATTACCGGCCATCGGATTAGATTCTTGTGGTCTTGATTAGAGTTTGCATAGTTTGCACAAGAGTCTAGTTTGCATAGGATACGTTGCCATCTAAGATTCAGTCACCATTTTTGGGTGCGGACGAGTTTTGTTTTCACCTTTTTTTTTTTTGTGCAGAAACGGATATTTTTTCATGCAGAATCTAAGTTTGAAATAAGACCTGGTACGTAGAAAATGGTACTTGTTTTTTGAGAAGAGGACGTAGAAAATGCTACTTGGACACTCACTTCACTACTAGCAATGACAAAAATGAGGGAACGTCTTTGTGTCTAGACTCTTACGACGTTTCCAGTTTTTACCCAAAAAGAATCAACAAACAAAACGACAGCCCAAGACACAAAAAATGGCCTCATATACTGCACACCTCAATTCATGTCGACATGGGCCTGGCCCAAGTTAAACGTAGTGCGACATACATTTGCCAGTCTTCATACTTCTTGTTTCTTTCCTGACAGTATTGCCTCTTTGAGATTATTGTAGGACAAGGGCCGGGATTTCAACAGCTGACCTGCTGGGACTAGTTACTGACCGACACTGCAAAGGAATGGATGGATTTGGATACTTGTCCGAACAGTACGTAGAGTATTTATCTGTCAGCGAGCATCACATTTGTTCCTCTCCTGTAACAATCGATTGCTCATGGAGCAGTGATTTTGACTTCATCTTCTGGTTCACAGCTTTACACGGCAGCCTTAGGCAATTGTTTCGAAATAGATGTGTGGGACCCAACAGAATTATCCGTCATGACGAAGCATTTTGACCGGCAAGGCAAACCACCCCATGTTGCCTAGTTGTCTACCATGCTGTAAGTTTGTTTCCCTCTCGTCTTTCATTTGGTGTGTCCTATACTATATTTGTATTTTATCTGGAAAATTTACTTATGCCCCTGTTTATCCTACTACCTCCGTTTCCTGTTCAATTGGCATACCTTATATCTGCATCTACTTTTTTTTATCTGTAATACTTATATGGCACGCCTCCACTCCCATGGGCAGCTTGATATGAAAGCAGCTAAATGCTTGATGTGTTTTAGTTGGAACTCGAGAGGTCGTGATGGTTACAGCATTGCAGTACTGACGCCGTCATCAGTAAAATGAAGTTTCCGGGGATCTTGTACACAAGGGCAGGGCTGTGGTGCTGACCTGTTGAGCCAATGCACTGCACCAGTCAGTGTGTTCATTGCTTTGGGAAAACAAGGCCATGGTACTCCCGGCTGAATGAACTATTCTTTCAGTTGAACCATTGATTTTGTCCTTTCTGTTGTCGGATAATCGCTCTTTGCCTCTTTGGTTGGCGGATAATCACACTGGAGGTAGCTCCGAGTGTTCGTAAGCTCTTGTGTTTGATTTGTTAGTTGTATCCTGAATCTTTAACGTGGCTGGCATCTGGGAGTATGATCTTTGAACTGCAGCCCATTGCTCAGAGTGTGTACACAGCGCGTTGGAGACAGGCTCAGATGGATGCTTTGGGGCCTAACCAAAGAGTGTGTAGGCAGGCAGAAAATTGGAGATGCTTTGGGGCCCAACCAAAGAGCGTCTTTAGTGCGTAGGCACTAGGCAGGCAGAAAATTAGACGTGCTACTTGGTCACGAGGTGTGGAACGATGGAACGGTGGATGGTAATGTAGATCATACAAATCCAGATTACTTATATAAATACCTGCTTTTGGTGAACTAGTTTCATTTTTCCTAATTTAAGTTACACTAATAATTACTAAGAAGCAAAAGATTTATGCGTTTTCGAGCTGCAGAGCAAATATGATTAGTGGTGCATTAATTATCCCACACCAAATTATTTTTCCAACAAACTACTGGAGAGACTAAATTCATTCATTGGACAAATGCAGGTGATTTCCTTGTCAACTTAGTTTTTACCGAGCGATGCACTGCAAATGCAAACAAAACTAAATTTAGAACGCAAGCAAGCACATCCACGACGCAACCATGGCAGTCGAACGAGAACGGAGAGATGGCAGCTAGCCAGTAACGCCGATCGGGAGCGCCTCTACACGACTACACCTGCTTAGCCTTAGCTAGCCTAGCCTTGCTGCTGCGTGCCGTCGCGGCCTCGTCGACGTCGCACGCCGAGCGGCCGCACAGCAGCGCTCCCGCCGCCTTATTGGCGCTGCGGGGCGAGGGCGCCGCCGGGAGCAGCCGGCCGGAGCTGTCGTAGTGGATGGCGCCAGGGAAGTCGAGCGGCTTGCACCGCTCCCCCATTAGGACGGTCCGGCGCCACAGGCCGCCCTCCTCTTCCCCGCCGCCCTCCTCGCCGGCGTCGTCGCTGGTGGCCTCCTGGTGGTGATCGTCCGTCGGCACGAGCTGGCTGAAGTCCCGGCGCGGCCGCCGTGCGCGGAGGAGGCGGCGCGCCGTGCGCGGGAGGCGCCGCGTCGCGCGCGAGACGCGGCGTGCGCAGGCGGCCGCGGCGCTGGACACCTTGCTGAGGAGACTCGGCATGGACGGCGCGTGCGGTGGACGGTGCTGACTGATGGTGCTGAGCAGACGAGGCAGAGATGATCGATCGGGGCAGGACGCAGGAGATTGGAATTGGAAATCCTATTTGTATAATATATGGGTGTTATCTTATATTTATTATTATCGATAATAATGAAGTAGGCTAGGAATTAATTGGTTGCCGCCTAGGAAAATGAGAATCCAAAATCTTGACATTGTATAAATGACCAGTATTAAGTTCATACTTAATGTTTAGATAGATCCTGATTCCCAAAAAGAAAAAAAAAGATAGATAGACAGATTCATTTTCTTAGATAAAGAGATAGATAGATTCATAGATCCTGATAAAGGCCTGCAGAAAAAATAGGTCATGATAAAAGGCTTGCAGAAAAGATAGATGCCTGCAAAAAACACGAGCTAGCAAACACAACGCTAGCTGCAACAAATTTATCAGTACTCAAAATGATGCACGTATGCTATCTATACCCGTATAAGTGCCTTAAGATAGCATCTCTCAAATTGCTTTTTTAAATACTATCTCAAATATTGCTAGTGCCATTTGGTTATGTCAACACTCTATCATATCAGATCCCTTTATTTTGGATGAATTAGAATCCGCACAATAAACTAGGCTATTTGGTTTGTAATTTGGTATTCCATCACTTTTTTGAAGTTCACATATAAGTATATCTCAAATTTATAGGCTAAGAGAGAGAAATAGATTCTATAGATCACTATGCTATATTTCTATTTTACAACTTATAACACAATCTTCAACTCACTCTTCTACGGTAAAAATGCAACACATGAATATCTCTATTGTATAGCCAACAATAATATACAAATATAATCCATATACAACTATATTAGCTTAGGGGGTGTTTGGTTCCCACCCCTAGAGTTTAGCCACTAAAGTTTAGTCACTTTTAGTCACTAAAGTTCCAAACACTCCCACTAAAAATCACTTTTAACACTACAACTCTAGTCAACTCCACTAAACTTTAGTGGCTAAACTCTAAAGGGTGGGAACCAAATACCCCCTTAATTAATATGTGTCTAAATTATGATTCTTAAAATAAATTCAATTCTAAGGATCCAAATGGACCCTTATTTTTTAGATAATGGATTTAATCTGATCTCTATATTTATGAAGGATATGCACAACCAAAACAATACAAGAGCATTTAAACTCACATCTCAATAAAAAGCTAGGACAATACATAACAAAAAAAAAAAAAACTACGACCTCGACACAACCTTGATTCCCGACATCTTTTCCTAAAGCATCAAGATTCAATTTGTCAAAGTCATCGAGTCGTCGCTGCCTCTAGTGTGCCATCACTGCGAACTTCTATGGTGCCATCATTATCCGCTTCAAGTGAGCAATTTCGCTTAGTTAACACGTTATTTATAAGAGAAATAGAGTTTTGTTAGGACAAAATCCATCCATCATATTTATGAATGCAACGAAACCTCTACTTGGATAGATTTATTTCATTCTAATGCGCTCTTAATGATCTTCTATGTGAGATAAGCAAATAATTATATCATGCAAATATGGTATAACAATTACATATAATTATTTTCTCATAACAATTACATATAATTATTTTCTCATAACAATTACATATAATTATTTGCTTATCTCACATGAAACTGTGAATTGAGATGGATTATTTCATTCACTTGTAAAATTGATTTAACACTCTTGTAACTATGTGTTGAAACTCTATATTAAGACTAGCCTAATTGAAAATGCATCTAGCCCTATAATGGGTCTTAATGGATTAATGATAGACAATTAAAAAACTAATATTCTGACAAAAGTGTTTGTACAAGCTTTATAAGTATATAAAATGAAATATTTGAAGAATGACAAGTCCCCCAAATTTGTATGAGATGATATGTTGTAAAAGAATATTTTTTTTGGATTTAAACTATTTATCTTTTGAATTTGAGTATAGAAAATACCGTAGTATTAACAGGAATTCAAAGTCATCATGTTGCAAGTGTCTCCATGCTCAAAGAGAGACTAATTAACCCTTAGAGATGCCAATTACCCTTGAGAGTTTTAACCGAGCTTAATCCCTTCGACCTCGGTAGTAGACTGGGCTATGCTAGACTGCTTGCAAGAAGACCACAAAACAAGCGAAGAGCCGAGAAACTGACAAGTCCCAGAAGTAGACCTGCGCTCAAGCCGACAGCCGGCAAAATCCGCATCGGAATAACCACAAAGCGAAAGGGTCGAAGAAGAAGAGTACCAAAGTCCAAACTCAGGAGTGAATCAGAGGTACCTCATGATGCGCTTGACTGCCTGCTTGTGGGAAGTCCGAGGGGACGCCTAAAAACGAGCGCACAGACACACTGCAAGGTGTATGTCTGGCCACGTCGTCGTCAAGTACAGGAAAGAGCCAATCATGCTCATGTACTCCTTCTGGTCAACAGCCTCTCTGTCCTGGTCCTCGTCCATCACAATAGTCGTCACCATGGACGTCGTAAGAGGCTTGGCCTCGCCCATGTCGAACTTCTTCAGGATGTCCTTCGTGTATTTGCCTTGATGCACGAACCTCCCGTCTCGGGTTTGCTTGATTTGCAACCCGAGGAAGAAGGTCAACTCACCCATCATACTCATCTCAAACTCCTTGCTCATAGTATCTGCAAACTTGGCAACAAGTGCATGAGAAGAGCCACCAAAGATAATATCATCCATGTAAATCTGAACTAAAAGAGTGTCATTGCCTTGCTTGAGGAGAAAACGAGTCTTATCTACCCGTCCTATTTTAAAACCCTTGGAGAGCAAAAAGGTTTTCAAACGCTCATACCATGCTCTCGGGACTTGTTTCAAACCATATAAAGCTTTTGAAAGTTTGAAAACATGATTTGAAAACTTGGGATCCTCGAAACCAGGGGGTTGCCTAACATAGACCTCTTCCTCTATATACCCATTTAGAAAATCACTCTTGACATCCATTTGGTATAGCTTAAAACCCTTCGAAAGCAACAAAGGCTAGAAGGATCCTAATGGCTTCTAAACGAGCTACAGGGGCAAAGGTTTTCTCATAGTCTATCCCCTCTTTCTGGCAAAAACCGTGGGCTACTAGCCTAGCCTTGTTCCTCACTACCATCTCATCCTCACTCTGTTTGTTTTTGAAAACCCATTTGGTACCTATAGGGTGGCATTCTGGTGGAGGTGGAACTAGGGTCCAAACTTGGTTTCGCTCAAAGATCTCTAACTCCTCATGCATGACATTAACCCAGTTAGGATCAGAAAGAGCGTGTCCAACATCTTTGGGCTCAAAAGAGGCAACGAATGCAAAATGAGCAAAGTGTGAGATTTCATATGCTCGCGACCGCGTGACTCACTAGTCGATACCGCCGATCATCTGATCCGGAGGGTGGATCTGCTGGACGCTTCGAGGCGCCTGACTCGCCGAAGTCGCCTCCCCCTCGCCAGATGCTGTCGCTCCCTCAGGTGCAGCCGGTGCTCGTTGGAGAGGTGGCTCTAGAGGACCCCAAGTAGTCGAAGTAGTGGGATCGGGTCCTCGAGCTGAAGTAGTCGTCGCAGGGTCGACAGGGGCAGCCAGTGGAGTTAGCTCGGGATCACCCCAATCGGCATCTTCCTCCTCCTCCTCCTCCACAAAGATCGTCTCTCCAAGCTCCTGATCTCCTGCAACATCAAAAGTAGAAGAAACACAAGGCATAGTCTCGTTGAATGTGACCTTGCAGGTCTTCACTATCCGGTTAGTCTCAAGGTTAAGAACTCGAGAAGTGCGAGAATGCAAAGCATAACGAAGAAACACACCATCAGCAGAACGAGATTCAAATTTGTACAAATTGCCTTGTTTCAGGATAAAGCACTTGCACCCAAACACCCTAAAGTGAGACGCTTTGGGTACCCGTCCAAATCGCAACTCATAGGAAGTCTTTTTCATGAAAGCAAGAAGAAAGATGCGATTTGAAACATGGCAAGCGATGTTGATCGCCTCGACCCAAAAACGCCTAGGAGTCCTATGCTCATCGAGCATCGTCCTGGCCATCTCAACAAGGGTCCGGTTCTTGCGCTCAACAACACCGTTCAGCTGGGGGACATAAGGAGAGGACAACTGGTGCTCAATCCCATGTGAAGAACAGAAAGAGGTAAACTGTGAGTTAACAAACTCAGTACCATTATCGCTACGAATAGCTCTAACAGTATCAGGGGAAACTCAGTTTTCAACCTCAAAATCAAGTCTCGAGCAAAAGGAAAAGCCTCATCCTTAGCCTCCATGAAGAACACCCAAGAGTACCTCGAAAAATCGTCCACGATCACTAGAACGTACCACTTCCCACCCGCTGAGCAAACCCGAGCTGGACCAACAGTGTCCATGTGTAAAAGCTCGCCGGGTTGCTTTGTCATCACCTGATTAACAGGTGGGTGAGAAGCTGCAACCATCTTCCTATGACGACAAGGGTGACAAACAAGGTCCTTATGAAACTTAAGCTTGGGAAATTCTTGAATTAGGCCAAGTGAGCTAAGTCTTGCAAGCAAGTCAAAACTCAAGTGACCAAGCCTCCTATGCCACTTCCACAGATCAGAAGAAGGACCAGCCACCAAACATCTAGAAGAGCCGAAAGAACGAGAAAAATTGGCTCGAAAAACACGACCAAAAGGGATGATCCAACAAACAAGATCTCCCCAAGAGTCCAAAACTCTACTCAAGCCTTTCTTAAAGCGCACCTCAAAACCGTCCTCAAGAAGTTGCAAAACAGAAAGCAAATTGAAATGCAAGTTAGAAACCAAAGCAACATTCATGAGAACAAAATTCTCGTTAAGTCGAATAGACCCACGAGAAACAACCTTACCTCTACCACTATCCCCGAATGTGATATACTCCTTATGTACAACGAGGTCTAGGCTGGAGAACCATTCCTTCTTTCCGGTCATGTGGTGCGAACACCCGGAATCCATAATCCACATGTTCTCCAGCCGAAGTTCCTGCATCAATAGAAAGGCAAGAGATGAGCATATGACACAACACTGGGGTTAGTATACTGAGAAGGATACCAGTGCTGTGTCATAGGCCCAGAAAAGGTGTTAGGAGAAACACCAAACTGTCCTCGTCCCATGGGTGGATAGCGATCACCACCAAACTGGAAGGGTGGTCCGCTATGGAACGGAAATCCTCCAAACTCACCTCCATGTCCCCTTTGAGGAAAGCGATCACCACCATGCTGAAAAGGTGGTCTGCTATGAGACTGAGCAGCAAAGCCTCATACACCTGGCTCATGATCGTATTGAGGACGACCAGAACCGTGATGGGCACGACCACCACCCCGTGGTCTAGCTGCCTGAGGGGGTGCACCTCCAGGCCTAGCTCTCTGACCCTGAACTCCCTGACCCTGCACACCATGGTGAGGGTGGTGCCTGGCCTGGTTGTTCAGTTCCAACTCCCTCCTAACATCTCTCTTCCTTCCAAAACAAAACTCATCTAGGTGACCCTCGCAGTGGCAATACTCACACTCGATCCTCACCACTCTCTTGGGTTGTTGGTTTGCTTGGTTGCGAGAGTTGTTCACTTTGGCTGGCTGCTTGCCTTTCGGAAGGGCATCACTAGAGACGTTAGGGAGAGTGTCAAGTGTGTTCCTAAGATGGTTAGGTTTGGGAATCCACACTTGCTTGCGATGTGGAGCCTTGGGAGGTTCTTTAAGGATACCATCCTGGTGATAGGATTGGGAGGCTCAGGTGGAGTGATCTTGATAAGCTTAGGGGTAGCGGATGGTTTCTCACTCTGGTTCACCCCGCTAAACTCACCGATCTTGCCAAAAGCGCTAGCACTCTCTCAACCTGAAGCAAAGCCTACTCCCGGACCGCCAGTTCCCCTCTTGAATTGACTGATCATCATGCCTAGCTGCGGCTCATTGCATGACACCCAACTCAGGATGGATCGAAGGTATGTGTTTTCCTCCTCGGCCCGCATCCTGTCATGCCGACAGTTGGCAATCTCAAGCTCCATCCCCGCGCATCACTCACATGGAGCGGAAACGGTGCTAACTGAGCTGGCCTTCATGGCTTCAACAAACTTGGCACTAACTTCTGCCAACTCAGTTCGCAAGCCCGGACAAGACTTGCACGCACCCAGCAAAGATGACTCGCCTTCACTTCCTCCATCTCCTTCTTCAGGGAGGGATATTCTTTGCAATCACCCACCAAGTCTAGCCTACTCTTCAGCTCATCATACACCTCGATCAAAGAGGCATACTTGGTTTGCAAGGTGGCAAATTTTGTCATGTGCACCGCACACTCATCACACTCCTCCTCATCGGTCACCTTCACCTCGGACCTAGCACTCTCAAGCTCCTTAAGCGCCTCGCCTAACTTAGCCTTAAACTCATTGCACTCTCTAGCGACACGCTTAAGTTGCTTGTCCTGGGTGAGAACAATTTTGGCCAAGGATTCACGCTCACCGAAAAGACGCTCGACAAGGGAAGAATTCGATTCCTCAGAAGCATTGTTGTCATCGTCGGTGTCGGCGTGCTTGTCCTGGCACCTGCCGTTCTCCTCGTTCTAGGCCATGGTGCAGAAGCTGTTGGTGGAGCTACCGAAGAAGCAGAGTCCGTTGAAGCGTTCTTCCATCTTGTGCTCGGACTCATCATCGCTGGAGTTGCCGTCAGAGCTCTTCTCGACGTCGCTGATGGAGGCGATGAAGGCACGCTTGCCAGCGTCAAAAGCCTTCTCAAGATCCTCCCTGCGGTAGCCTCCCTTGGTCTTCTTCTTCCCAGCCTTGTTCTCCGGCTTGGCCTTGCGCCTGGAGTTGCGGTTCTTGCCGGGGAAGCCTTTGTTGCGCTTGGGGCAGCTCACGACAAAGTGATCGGGGTCGCCACACCCATAGCAGCCCTCACGTGCGCCACCATGTCGGTGATTCAAGCGGTTGTTGTGAAACCGCGAGAATCGGGTGATGATGAGGGCGAGCTCGTCATCGCCCAACGCCTCCACCTGCTCCTCTGTCACTGAAAGCAAAGAAGACAAAGCAAAGAGAGGTGGTGAAGCGTCAACGGAAAGAGTCGATCCAGCCTTGCGTGAGATCAAAGCCATGGAATGTGAAGATGGGTTCTTCAACTTGGCCTGAGTCAAGTGATCGATCTCAGTGGACTTGAGCTTGCTGAACAGCTCGTCCACGGTGAGGTTGTCATAGCTTGGCGACTCTATGATGGTCGACACCTTCACCTCCCATACCTTTCGATCTAGGGCATAGCAACTTGAGTGCCCTTTCATGATCATCATAAGGTAGGTTGGCCTGATTGGCACACATCTTGTTCACAATCGTTTGGAAACGAGCGAACATAGCGTCAATCATCTCTCCCTCCAACTGAACAAAGATCCCGTACTCGCGCTTGTACGTTTTGAAGAGTCTGGTCTTGACCTGGACGGTCCTCTCGTGATAGCTTTGAAGCTTCACCCAGATCTCTCGTGCCATCTCAAGCTTAGAGACACTCTCGAACTCAGGAAGGAAGATGTTGGCCAAAAGTGCGTTACAGGCCTTAGCGTTTGCCTCATGTTGGTCAATCTGGTGCTGACCCACGCGAGTCGCAAGCACCTCGTACTCGGCGTTCTCAGATATCTCCCAAACAGAAGATCCAATGCTGTTGAGATAAGCACTTATCCGAATCTTCCAATAGGGATAGTTCGTCCCATCAAAGTAGGGAGCCTTGTCGTTCCCTCGATCCATGTCGCCCTTAAGATCCGAAACCGATTAAGGTAGAAAAGATCTTTAACCGGCTCCAATACCAATTGAAGGACCGAATTGGCGACCAGGGGGGTGAATGGGAGCCTCTAATTTCAACTCGTGAAATGATGGCCCTTGTCCTAGAAAATCACCCAAAAGGCAAACTTACGAACATGATGTCCACGACCCAAGTGATTGGGTGGATGTTCCCAAGGAACACAGCGGGACACCATAAGAAAGCTGCCACAAAAGTCGGATCGCAAGTTGAACGAACAACAAAGAAACTGCGGACGAAAATGTGCTGATCAGCACTGACCAGACTCACAAGTGCGTCCGATCAGAGAGGACCGGACACGTCCGGTCATGAAAATCCCGATCTGGGACTTCTCTGTTCACGACCGGACTCTGCAGCAGGGAGCGTCCGGTCAGATGAACTAAGTGTCCGGTCATAGCATAGCCACGATGAACAGTGCTACCTATGCGTCCGGTCACATGAAAATAGGTGCGTCCGGTCAAGCCCGCGAAAACCGAACAACAAGTCCTTCAACGATCGAACTCACTAGTGAGCGTCCGGTCGTTGAGCAGCAAGCGTCCGGTCACCCCAAAAACGTACAGTTCGTCCACCGATTCGACTTGATCTCCCTCAAATCGAAAGCACTAAGGCTTAAACTTGGTGAGGGGAGTCACAAGGAGGTTAGTGAGCTACTCCTAGGAGATCATGGCTCGAACCTAACTCTAAATCGATGAATCGAAGAAGTTCGGGGCAAAGGGAGAAGAACACGATCCAAAACGAAAACGAACCGATCTAAGTGCTCGTGAGGCTAGGGAGTAATTCCTTCGGTGAAAAGATCATGCTCACATCCTTGCACAAAGTGATTCAAATGAAATCGAAAACCAACTCCCGGAGAGAGAATGAGGCAAATTTCTGAGAAGGCAAAACCAAAAACGCGAAGCACACAACACAAGAACGTGAATCGATCAAGGTTTCAGCCGGAACTCGTCCCCACAAGGAGACAACGAGATTACGGTCTCGTTTCCTCAAAATTGCAAGTACAAAGAGGTATTGTATCTGTCTCTTTGGATCGCAGGCAGCAAGTGGAAGAAAACCTAGCAAAGGCTACGGGAATAGAAATGCTGCAAGGATCAAATGAGAGGAGGGGCTGCCTCTCTATTTATAGCCTAATACACTTATTCCCCTTCTGTCGATGAAATATGGTCGATAGTCTACCGAGGGGTATGCCCAAGGTAGTAGATTGAGCGGCGGAGGCGTGCGAGACGTCTGCAAAGCGTGAACACAGGGACAAGAGACGATGATTTAGACAGGTTCGGGCCGTCGGGCCGTCAAGTCACCGTAATACCCTACGTCCTGTGTTCTGATGGCTGATTTGTATTGCTGATTGAGCGATCCAATAGGATCTGAGTTGATCTCGGGTCTAATGGACCTGAGATGAGAGGGGGTCCCTGCTCGCCTTATATAGTCGGGGAGCAGGGTTACAGTTGTTGAATCCTTATCAGATTACAAACGGTTCCTTAAGGCAAGCAATCCAGATCTAACTCTAGGATCTTCCTTGACGGGCAAGGCTTCTGGAGAGTCCTTGACAAGCACAGCGAGCTGGTCGTGTGCTGCAAGACCTCGCGAGCTGGGCTGTCCTTGACGAAGGGCCCATGTTGGTCCATGGGGGTATACGGAGGTAATATCCCTACAGCTAGTCCCCGAGCACTTTGTATCCGTTGGCGACGCTGTCTTGAGCTTGTCCGATCAGGCGAAGTTGACGTCGACCAGCTTGACTGGCGATCCGAGCAGGTGAAGTCGATGTCGATCAAGTAAGGCTTGCCAGTAGGATGTAAGGTGCTCAATAACATTTTTGAAGAGCTTTCTTCTGGTGAAGTGTATCCACTTGGAGCTTGCAGGACTATAAGGAACAACGTGGTCCTAGTAGAAGTCTGTGCAAGTCCAACTTGACGGAGTGTCCTTGAATTGTCAGAGAAAAAAGAAAATACATTCACCGCAAGGTGAAGTGTATCCACTTAGTCCCCAAGCTTGGTAGTAGGTGTTGAAGACACGTGGTGCCGAGCTTGTAGAGCATTTAGCAAGTGCCCCGATGAGCTGCCCAAAATCAGCACTCTGATCCGAACAACATGAAGCGACTTGATGCACACCGGCGACGAGTGAAGGCCAGGCCAACGAGCCTGGGCGACGGGCGAAGACCAGGTCGATGAACCTGGTCGGCGACAGGTTGATGAACCTATGACCTTCTGCTTAGGAAATAGAAGACGACGATGAATGATGGCGGCAGCGAGCGAAGACGACGATGAGTGAAGACGAAGTCCCCGAGCCTGGTCGGCGGTGAGCGAAGGCAAAGTCCCCGAACCTGGTCGGCAACGAGCGAAGATGGCGGCGACGAGCGAAGACGACGACGAGCGAAGGGGATGTCCCCAAGCTTGATGAGCGAGGCGAAGTTCACGAGCCTGGTCGGCGACGAACGAAAGCGAAGTCTCTGAGCATGGTCGACGACGAGCGAAGGCGAAGTCCATGAGCTTGGTCGGCGATGAGCGAATATGGCGACCGAGCGAAGGCGACGACGAGCAGAAGGCGACGAGCGATGGCGACGAGCCTGGTCGACGACGAGCGACGGTGGCAACGGGCGAAGGCGGCGACGAGCCCGTTCGATGATGAGCGACGGCGGCGACAGGCGAAGGCGGCGACGAGCCCGGTTGACGACGGGTGAAGACGACGACGAGCGAAGGCAGCGACGAGCGAAGGCAAGGCCCCGAGCCTAGATGGCGACGAGCGAAGGCGAAGTCCCCGAGCCTGGTCGGCGGCGAGCGACGACAGTGACAGGCAAAGGCGGCGATGAGCCTGGTCGACAACGAGCGATGGCGGCGACACGCGAAGGCGGCGACGAGCCTGCTCGACGACGAGCGAAGGCGGCTACGAGTCCGGTCGGCGACGGGCGACGACGGCGACGAGCCTGGTCAACGACGAGAGACGGCGATGGCGAGCGAAGGCGACAACGAGCGAAGACGGCGACGAGCGATGGCGACGGTGAGCGAAGGTGGCGACGAGCCTGGTCGGCGACGAGCGAAGGCGAAGTCCCCGAGCCTGGTCGATGATGAGCAGAGGCGATGGCGAGCGGAGAGGGCGACGAGCCTGGTCGGCGACGAGCGAAGGAAAAGTCCACGAGCCTGGTCGACGACGAGCAAAGGCGATGTCGCCGATCCTGGCCGGCGACGAGCGATGGTGACGGCGAGCGAAGGTGGCGACGAGCTTGGTTGGCGAAGGTGAAGTCCTCGAGCCTGGTCGGTGATGAACGAAGGCGAAGTCCCCGGGCCTGGTCGGCGACGAGCGAAGGCGAAGTCCCCAAGCGGGATCGGCGACGAGCGAAGGCGATGTCCCTGAAAAATAAATATGGAGAGCAGCAGTACATGATGATGTACAAATAAAATATGGAGAAAAACTAGTGGCGAAGGGTGACTGCAGCTTGACGAAGTCCCCGAGCTTCAGGAGACATGGAGCGTCTGGAGACGGAGATGGAGGCGACCACGAAGGCCCAGGTCGCCGATGTAGATCTTTTTGCCGCAGGGCAGTAGTAGCACGTAGCATAAGAGAATAGTCTGTAAATAGACTCTTGAGCGAAAAGAGGCAAAGCTTTAATGAGTCGGCGTGCTTTACATTTTCCTTGAATTCCACAGACCCAATAGCCGTGAGTCGAAGCGATGAACAGTTCGGCCTTGGGTTATCCCATGATCCATAGCGTAGAGTGCGGAGCTCGTTTGCGCGTAGGAGTCAAGGGTGTTGCCCAAGGAATCGCTGTTGGCATCCCATAGCGCAGAGGGCAGACGCTCGTGCACGCGTAGGGAGGTACCATGGACAGGGTCTTTTCCGAGAGGCTCGATCGTGGCGTGACCTAGGCGAATGGAGACCGTTCGTCGAGCGCGTGGGCAACGCGAATGCGAGCGCTGAGCGTGTGAAAGGTCCTAGTTTGGTTTTGGTAATTGAGTGACAACTTAGGTGGACTAATATGTGTTTAAAGTGAATTACACAGGTGATTAGTCCACAGGTGATCATGTGTGAGCAACATATGCCATAGAGGTGAAATGGCTTGGAAGATGTTGCAAGGCTCACACATGTGAAGAAGGAGCTTAATGCACATGAAACATAACATGTGATCATGTGGCTAAGATGGTGAAGATCAAGGCAAGACTTGGCTTGATGGACCGGTTGCGAAGGTGAAGGGCAAGTTGGAGGCTTTGAAGCCGTTGGTACCGAGTGTCGGGAGGCTTAAGCAAGACTTGGCGCCGAAGGACCGAAGCGATGGTGAAGAGCAAGTGATGTCAAGATCGATGGACCATGGAGGCTATGTGATGATATGAAGTGGATCATATCATTTGATGAAGAGGTTGGTGCATGTGTTGCATCAACACCGGAGGAGATGGAATGGAATGCGCAAGGCAAAGGTATAATTGTAGGGCATTTCATTTCACCGGTCATAGGTGTGTAGAGAAGTTTATGACCGGGTTTAGGATAGATGGCCATACTATTAAGAGGAGCAAACTTGTTTGCATATCGGTCATCTAGTGCCACTTGAGCGATCTAACTTTGCGATGTTACTAGGATCGAGTGGCGTGGTGAGTGCAAGTGCTAATCCTTTGAAAACTAATTGAGAAAATGCTAACACACATGCACATGTTGATGTACACTTGGTGGTGTTGGCACATTTGCAAAGGAGAAGTTGTTGGAAAAGAAGTCGTGTTGAAAGGAGGTGAGGAGAAGTGGGAGAAACTAGTGTATAGTCCCTCTCCCCTCCTGCTGAGCTTGCGAGGCAGGATTCAGCGGTTTTCGGAGGTGAAGTGCTATGCTCGGGGAGCATCGGACGCTGGTCCGAGGGGCATCGGACGCTGGGCCGAGCGTCCGATGGCAAACCCTAGTTTCAGTCTGTTGCAGTGGGAGCATCGGACGCTGCATCGGACGCTGGTCCGAGCGTCCGATGGCAGTGACATGGCGCGAGCAAGTTTAGCTGGGAGCATCGGACGCTGGCCTGCGTCCGATGTGGACCCATCTGACGCGTCCGATGTAGAATGGTGCTCTCGGGGAGCTCTCTGCATAGACATCAGACGCTGGCCCTTAGCGTCCGATGCTGGGGGGCCGGCGCGTCCGATGTGAGGCAATTTTGCGCAGAATCGAGCAGAGGCATCAGAGCGTCCGATGCTAGGCATCGGCGCGTCCGATGCCACTTTAACTGGCGCGGGAAGTGATATAGCTGTTGGGATCGCTCGGCCAAAGTTGAACGTGGGGGACACGTGGCGAGCATCCAAGCATCGGACGCTGGCCTCAGCGTCCGATGGTCCCGATCCGGAGCGTCCGATGCTAGCGCAGTTTGCCCAGTGAAGGGGCAACGGCTAGTTAGCCTTTGGGGCTATAAATAGCATTGGTAACCGGCCTTGGGCTGGTGGTTGAGCACTCTAGAGCCTTTGTGGCTTGTGTGGATGTGCTTGGGAGCCCTCTAACTCGCTTGTGCTTGCTAGTGTGCGAATCGATAGCGAGTGAGTGATCGCTAGTGCGTTGCATTGAGAGATTGCATCGAGTGGCACTAGGTGATCGAGTTGCAAGCCGGTGGTGCTTGTTACTCTTGGAGGTTGCCACCTCCTAGACGGCTTGGTGATCGTGTCTCCGTCGTGAAGCCCGCAAGAAGATTGTGCGTGGCTCCGGAGAAGGCTTTGTGAGGGGCATTGTGCTCGCCCCGCGGGGATCACGAAGAGCAACTCTAGTGGATTGCGCGTGTCATTGAGTTACCCTCACTTGTGGGTGAGTTCTTGCGGCGCTCGAGTGTCGAGCTAGGTGTGGTGCCTATTAGCCACCGAACTACCAAAGTGTGTGGTCGACACAACGGGGACTAGCTTGGTGGCAACCAAGTGAACCTCGGGATAAAATCACTGTGTCAACATTGTCTACATCTTCTCGGTGGTTTGCTATCTCCATACACAAGCTTGTTTTTTACTTTCATATATATTGTGCTTGTGTAGTTGCTCTTGTAATTAGTTAGCTTGTGTAGCTTGCTAGTTATCTTCCTTGCTTGTGTAGCATAGAAGTTGATCCCGTGAGTGACTAGTTGACTTGTAGTCTTGCTAGTCACATTGCTTAGTTTGTGTAGCTAAGTTGAGCTCTCTAATTTGGCTTGTGTAGCCTTGTTATTGAGCATTGCTAGTGAGCTTAGGCTTTGTGCTTTTTGCTTAGTGGCATGTGTAGGAGCTCCCCGGTTGATTGAGTACTAGTTGCTTAGGTTTGTGTAACCTTGCAAGCTAGAATTGTTTAGGTGAGCTCTAGCTAGCCCGACACCTTATTTGCTTTGTTTAGGTTCTTTTGTAAGGTGTCATAGAGTATAAGTAGAGGGGTGTAGTCTTGGCTAGACCGATAGTTTTAAATTCCGCATTTGTTTCGGTTAGCCGCTCTGATTATGTTTAAGTTTTAAAAAGGACTATTCACCCCCCCTCTAGTCCGCCATCTCGACCCTTCAGCGTGTAGCCTTCGAATTCTCAGCCCAAGTTAGCCTTGCCTTCGTAGCGCAGAGGGCGGACGCTCATGCACGCGTAGAGAGGTCGGGGCGTCCCTTGGGAGAGCTGTTGGCCATCGTAGCGCAGAGGGCGGGCGCTCATGCACGCGTCCGATGGTGATAACAGCCCCGACTCTGAGTTTTCGTCGGCATCAGTCAGGCTGCTTGGAGACCGCATGGAGAACGAGCGTGTAACAGCGCGTATACAGGCACTGGACGTATAGCCTTGGAGGTCTCAGCCCAAGCTTAGCCTTCCCTTCGTAGCGCAGAGGGCAGACGCTCATGCATGCGTAGAGAGGTCAGGACGTCACTTGGGAGGACTACTGGCCGCCATAGCGCAGAGGGCAGGCGCTCATGCACGCGTCCAGCGGTGGCAGTAGCCCCTGCTCTGAAACTCCTTCAGCATCAGCCAGGCTGTTTGGAGAGATCGACGGGTCGTTTGGAGAGGTCGGCGAGTCATTTGGCGAAGACGGCAACGAGCCCGGTTGATGATGCTGGTCGACGACGAGCGACGGTGGCGGCGGGCGAAGGCGGTGACGAGCGAAGGCGGCAACGAGCCTGGTCGACGACGAGCGACGGAGGTGACGGGCGACGGCGGCAACGAGCGACGACGGCGACGGGCGAAGGCGGCGATGAGCCTGGTCGATGACGAGCGAAGGTGGCGACGAGCAAAGGCGACGAGCCTGGTCGACGACGAGTGGAGGTGGCGACGATCCTGGTCGACGATGAGCGAAGACGGCGGCGAGTGAAGACGACGACGAGTGGAGGTGGCGACGATCCTGGTCGACGACGAGCGAAGACGGCGGCGAGCGAAGGCGGCGACGAGCCCGGTTAAGGACGAGCGACGGCGACGATCTTGGTTGGTGACGAGCGACGGCGGCGACGGGCGAAGATGACGAAGGCGGCGGCGATCCTGGTCGATGACGAGCGACGAAGGCGAAGACGACGACGAAGGCGGCAATGATCCTATCGATGACGAGCGACGGCGGCGACGGGCGAAGACGACGATGAAGGCGGCGGCGATCCTGGTCGATGACGAGCGACGACAGCGACGAAGGCGAAGACGACGACGAAGGCGGCGGCGATCCTGGTCGATGACGAGCGACGACAGCGACGGGCGAAGGCGATGACGAAGGCGGCGACGATCCTGGTTGACGACGAGCGAAGGCGGCGATGTTGATGCAATCGGTGATCCTGTTGTTGGCCCGGCTGATGGCCTCGACCAGGTCATCGCGGTGGATGGATCTTGGCGCGCATGGCGCCGACGCGATGACGCGTTGGGTGGACGGCGAGGCATCCAGCGCAGAAAGCTACGCAGATTCCACGATCTCCGGAGCGAGGATGGCGTTGCTTGATGGTCTAGATGATAGATCCGATCTGGAAGGGGACACCGGGCTCGGGAGGATCATGGAGTTGAGGAAGATGACCGCTTGGCAGATCATGGTGTCGTAGCACACACCCCCTACCTGGCGCGCCAACTGTTGATGAAATATGGTCGATAGTCTACCGAGGGGTATGCCCAAGGTAGTAGATTGAGCGGCGGAGGCGTGTGAGACGTCTGCAAAGCATGAACACAGGGACAAGAGACGACGATTTAGACAGGTTCGGGCCGGCAAGTCGCCGTAATACCCTACGTCCTGTGTTCTGATGGCTGATTTGTATTGCTGATTGAGCGATCCAATAGGATCTGAGTTGATCTCGGGTCTGATGGACCTGAGATGAGAGGGGGTCCCTGCTTGCCTTATATAGTCGGGGAGCAGGGTTACAGTTGTCGAATCCTTATCAGATTACAAACGGTTCCTTAAGGCAAGGAATCCAGATCTAACTCTAGGATCTTCCTTGACAGGCAAGGCTTCTGGAGAGTCCTTGACGAGCACAACGAGTTGGTCGTGTGCTGCAAGGCCTCGCGAGTTGGGCTGTCCTTAACGAAGGGCCCATGTTGGTCCATGGGGGTATACGGAGGTAATATCCCCACACCTTCTACCCCTAGATACATAGAGCAAACAGACTAACCCTAAGGGTATTCCAGTCCAACTCCGCCAAGTCTTGATCCGAAGGCCACTCGCCTTCCTCATCCTTCGCTTAGCCTCGACGCAAGCTCCAGGATGCCGCCATGTGTCGTCCTGTCGACCGCCACACCTCCCTCACCGATAGCTTCGCCGCAACGCAAGCCTCTCGACGCTGCCATGCGTCGACCGTTCCTTTTGGAACCTCCCCCCGGTTTTGAGGCTAAAACCGGGAAGCCTGTGTCCTCGGCTGAGTTTTGTGGCCCAAACTCAGAAACCCGTCAGCCCAGGTTTTGAGGCCCAAACCTGGCAAACCGTCCACCCTGAGTTTTGAAGCCCAAACTCAGAAACCGGCCACCCCGAGTTGAGGCCCAAACTCAGAAACTGTTGAGGGTAGTTTTTCGTGGCTCAACTACCAAACCCGCGCCGTAGACGGTTTGTGGTTCGCGCACCCCGACCATCGGCACTGATGTCGATGCATGTACAGCCTCCACACCGGGCACAACGCCTTCGCCTTCCTTCTCGGCCTTCCGCTTAGTGTCACGACGCCATCGTCTTCCTCCTGACTCGGCCGATGCACCGCACATCCCCATGTGCTCTTGCTCGCCAATGCCAAGTGCCAGCTACCACAGCTAGTCCTCAGACCTCCCGGTCCATCGGTCCAAGCCTCACGTCTGCCCTTCACCGCTCCCGGTCCATCGGCACGACCCATCTCTACTTGACCTTCACCTCGCCATCGACCACTATCTCCGAGCTTCACACCTGCACATCAACACAGCCAAGAGACACATGTTGCCCGTTGACTGATCACTCATCACTCAGGAAGGAACCACAAGGGCACATATCAACCTCGTGTTCGCAAACCTAGGTTGCATAACTCTTTTGCGGTAGAGATAGCAACACACCTAGCAAAACCATAGTTGCACAATTAGATATATTACTTTCTTGCATAGGTTTTGACTGTGGTAATTAGAGGTCATAGTTTAGAGTAGAGTTTTTAGTTGCCTAATTCAGCCCCCTCTTAGGCGTCACGGTCCTTTCAAATGGTATTGGAGCCGGTAGGCATATTTTTGGACCCTTGGCTTCACCGCCGTTTGAGCCAACGGTATTGAGTGGTTGGGATGGATACCTCTAGGCCTCCGCACTTGATGGCACAAACTTTTCCTACTATAGTGCTAGAATGGCTTGCTACCTAGAAGTGGTTGATCTAGGTGTTTGGAGAGTCACCCGCGATGGGATGACCCCCTAAGAATCCCAACAAGCTAACCGCGGGTGATGAAAAGGAAATTCATCTCAATGCTAGAGCTAAAAATTGCTTGTTTGAATCTTTTAGCATGGATGTCTTTAACCAAGTTTTTACATTACAAACATCTCATGAAATTTGGTTAAAACTCCATGAGGTCCATGATGGCACAAGTAATGTTCATGAGCAAAAACATCATCTAGCTAGAACAAGTTATGATTCCTTTAAAATGGATGATAATAAGCTTGTTCTTGACATGTATTCTCATTTGAATCTAATCATAAATGAGCTCAATTCTACTGGGATTACAAAGCTAGGTAATGCAGATATTATGAGGAAGATCATCTCCGTGCTACCAAAGAGCTTGTATGCAACCATCATCACCATCCTCCACAACATGGAAGACTTGAGCACCATGACACTGGCCATTGTCATTGGTAAATTGGTGGCATTTGAAATGTCACGCAAGATGGATCAAGAAGAAGCCACTTCATCAAGCAAAAGCCTAGCTCTCACATGTGATGAGCACAAGAAGATGAAGGGCAAGAAGCAAATTGAGACGTGCTCAAGCTCAAGCTCCTCAAGTCAAGAGGAAGAAGAAGAGAAAGATAATGATGAAGAATCAAGTGATGATCAAGCCTTCACCTCTTCCAACTCCTCCTTGGATGAAGAAACAATCAAGCTAGTGCGGGGAGTGGAGAGGATGATCCACAAGCTCAGTGTCAAGGGTGTGCTCATCACAATTGAAGATTGCATCTTCACCAACCAAAGAAGAGAGCAAAGAAAGAATGGATGTTATCAATGTGGCAAGAGAGGGCACTTTGTGGAGGATTGCCCAATACAAAAGCCCACACCCAAGGATAAGAAAAAAAAGAGATGCAAGGCCAAAGCCCTCACCATCATCAAGACATGGGATGATTCATCAAAGTGAAGATGAAGCCCAACACAAGAGGCGCGGCCGCAAGCACTCATCATCAAGTTCCTCACATGTGTGCCTTATGGCATGAGGTAACAAAGTCCTATCTCTAGTGATAGTGATAATGATAGTGATGGTGAGCTACCTTCTTATGATCAAATTGTGCTAGATAATCTCAACTATGCTAAGGCTTGAACTAGTCAACAAAATAAAATAAATGCTTTAAAAGAAAAATTAGATAGTTCTCAACAAGCCTATAATGTGTTACTTGATCAATATGAAACTTTTTTGAACCTTAATGTTGAGCTATCTAGTAAAATTGAAAAACTTGAAGCTAGTGCAAGCACAAGTGAAAGCACAATTAGTGATGAGCAACTTGTAAAGAAAAATGAAAAACTAAAAGCAAAGTTAGCTAGCACACAAGAAGCCTACAAAAGTTTGCTTGCTAAAATGGAAATCATGTGCAAACGTTGTAATGAGCTAACTAACAAAGTTGCAAATCTTGAAGCCATTGGAGCAAACCCCACCGAGGCACCTAAAATTAAAAACTCAATTTTTGATATACCTAAAAAGGATGCCTCTACTTCTTGTATTGATTTACTTGATCTAGACTCACCCATGTGCAAACAAGCTTGTGTTGAGGATGTGATTGTAGAAACATGTACACAAGAAGGTGCAACAAAAAATGAGCTACTAAGGCAAGAAGTGGCCCGCCTCACCATGGACTTGACTCAAGCAAATGACAAGACGAAGCAAACCCGAACTCATCAAAATAACGCCATCAAGGGAGTGAAGAAGCTTGGTGAGGAGCAAACCATGTTTTGTTACATTTGTCACTGAAAGGATCAAGATGCCCAAGAGGGGGGGGGGGGGTGAATTGGGCTTTTCTAAAACTTCTTGCAAGAATTAAAACCTATCAAGCTCCAATTAACCCCCTAGTGCCTAGAAGTGTGTTTGACTAGAATCAATCGCACAAAAGACTATCGCTAAACCATTTCTACTCTAGCATGGCAATTCAACTTATGAAAGAACAACAAGTAAATGCGGAATTGAATTGCTCAAAGGTAAATGCGTAGTAAAGGGAGTAGAGATGACACGACGATCTTTTTGCCGAGGTATCGAGGTGTCGGCACACCCCCTAGTCCTTGTTGGAGCACCCGCGCAAGGGTATCGCTCCCCCTTGATCCGCGCAAGGATCAAGTGCTCACTACGAGCTGATTCTTCGCCATTCCGGCCCAGTGAATCGCTCGCTACCGGTCACAACTTGGCTTGGGTCATCCACAATGCCTCCGGATGATCACCAAGCTCTCCGATCGCCACCAAGCCGTCTAGGTGATGTCGATCACCAAGAGTAACAAGCAAGAACTCTCACTTGACCAACGCAAGCCTAATGAGATGGGTGGATGCACACTTTGTACTCTCTATTCACTAATGAGGTGTTTGATCACTCAATTATCAAATCTCTCAACCTCACTAGGCCTCTTGCACTCACTTGCAATCACAATGTGTTTGGCAACCTTTCAAATGAGCAAGAGAGGTAGCATGAATGAGGGGGAGACATATTTATACCCCCCAACTCAAATCATGCACGAAGGGGTAAGTCCAGCCAGTTTATACACTGACCGGACGCACTGTCAGGGTGACCGGACGCGTCCGGTCAGTGCCCAACGGCTACGTGACGTCTAGCCTGACACCTGTACGAAGTACTGACCGGACACAACCATGCGTCCGATCACTACTGACCGGACGCGTCCGGTCAACAATTTTCCTCTCTGGAACCTCTCTGGACGCGACCGGACTCACCCTCCTGGTGCGTCCGATCGATTGCTGAGGGAGAGTCCGGTCGCAACCAGACTGACCCCTCAGCAAACACTACTGACCAGACGCATGCCCCAGCGTCCGGTCACTAGGGTTCGAGCGTCCGGTCACAAATAGAAGTCCAAAACGACTTCGGTTTGCGACGCTCCCTTCACGAACTTTCTTCCTTATGATCTTAGGGACCTTTCTAAGCTACCTAGGGCTTTGGTTAACAAGTGTGCACCACACCTAACTCAAAAGTTTCACCTAGGTCAAGCTACCCATTCAAACCCCTCTTAATAGTATGGCCAAAGATAAAACAAAGACCTATGCTACTCTAAGTGTCCTTCAACACCAAATGACACTTAGAACTAGCCTATCACCGTCTTCGTCGTCCATCCTTTGAAAACCGAATGAATTCCATCAATAAGGGGACATGAATACCATAGTGTCCTCACGATCATCATTACCATGACCTAACTCAACTGTTTCTTGCAAAACACACGTTAGTCATAGTAATTTACCATTGTCATCCAATCACCGAAACCCACTGGGGGCCTAGATGCTCACAGTCACAAGATAGGCCACAAGTCCTATAAGTGAAAGGTGAAGCATGGGGGGGGGGAGAAAAAGAAGAAAGAGAAGAAAAGGCAAACAAGCAAGCTCTCCAACACCTACACCAACAAGATGGACAAGAAGGCCTCCACACCTTATCTTTTGAACAAGAAGAAAATGACAAAGTGGTGGCCAAGGTGAACAAGCAAGCCAACAATGGGGCCCAACACATTTGGGTGCCTAAGGACATAATTTCAACCATGAAGAGCACAAAAAATGTTTGGATCCCAAAAGGGAAGTGAGTAGTCAAATGGACTACGGGGAGTTTGGAGATTTGGCAAAAGTTGGGTGCATATCATGGAGTGCATCACATTGGATCATGTCATTGCGAAGTGTGTTAGTGAATACTATGGACCCAAATTTCCCTTCCCATGTTAGGTAACTAAATTTAATTTCTTGCAATTTCTTTTAGCATCTAGTTCCTTTCATTGCCTAGGTTTGCATTTGCATATTTAATCCTTTGTCATGCACATACTAGGCTTATCATATGGTAGATTTGCTCGGTATCACTCTCATCTTTGCAAACCTACATGGTTTAATTTGCTTTTTTTGTGACTAGCTTGCCTTTCATTAATCATGGTCGGTCGAAGCCTCTAACAACATCAAGTCCTCTACACAGGTTGAAGTGACATGCCACATCTCCATGTAGTGTGTTTTCGAAACTTGCTTAGCTAACACATGAGCAATCTTATTACAACTTCTACTAACAAAGTCCAACCTGTGGGCAGTGTGGTTTAATTTTCTTAGGAGCATGACACATAGCTTCTCTTACTTGTATCTATCTTATATGTGCCAAAGTCCAAATAGTAGATAAACTACCCCGATTACCATCTTCAATTGGTGTCACATTTCAAGTGATGTCAACACGCAAAATGGTAGTTTGACCTTACAAGTCAATTTGCATGTCTCCTACAAGTATTTCAAACTTGTATGCACACTTTTAGGGGGAGTTTACTCCACAATTTGGAAGCTTTGAGACTAACACTACTTTCAAATTTATCATTTGTGTAGTAGTCTCATTACAAGGAAAATTACAAGGAAAATGGAGTCCCTAAAGACAAACATCATGTGTCATGACAATCCAATTGATATCTACATATGGTATTCCTAACCAGTATCATTATGTTGATTTTAATTTAATACTCCTATATGCTTTCTCCATGCATCATATAGATTAAACTCCTTTGTGCATTAATTTGTCGGTTATGCATATGCTTTGTTTTACACCATATGTATGCATACACTTAGAGGGAGTTTAATTTATATAATGTGAGAGTCAAGTTTTGTGAACAATTTCACTCCACATAAAAAGGATCACAAAATTTGACTCTCTCTTGTGCCACTAATGTCTTCCTTTTCGGTGTTTGATTCCAAAGGGGGGGAATTTGAAGGACCAAAAGCAAGCCCAAATCAAAATAAGTAACCAAAACCAGATAAACCAAATTCAAAATTTTTGTGGTTATTATTGTTGGGGATGGTCTGCGAAAGAGAGGAAATGGATTATGGAGTTAGGGGGAGACGTACATCCATAATTCCACAAAGGGACTTTATGTCAAGGACAAGATAAGTTATAAAAGTATTTTTCTATTTGGTATCTCTTAGCATCATATGATCTTGTCTTTGCATTGAACCCAAACAAGTAGATTGCATTTTAAATTAAGTATCTATTATTTGTTTGCTTTGGTCGTGTTTTCATCGAGCACCAAAAAGGGGAGATTGTAAGAAAAATGAACATCGGCCCATTTAACTTTGGATTTTGGTGTTTGATGATCAACATAACCAAATTGGACTAATGTATTTGCAAGTGTTTATTCTGTAGTCCAATAGGATGCAAAAGGTGACTTGGACAAAAGCAAAATGACGATCCGATGATCAACACCCCAAGCAAGACATTTGAAGCTCAGTTGAAGACTTACAAATATCAAGCAAAGTCCAAGGCACGAGATTGGAACCAAGACGGCGCAAGAAATCGCGAAGAAACAAAGCAAAAGCAAATGGTACATCAGACGCTACTCGTGTAAGCATCGGACGCACTGATGGTAAACCCTAGCTCAAGTCAGCACCAACAGAAGCATCGAACGCTAAGACCGAGCACATCGGACGCAACGGTAACACTGTGCAGCTTGCATAGAATACATTGGACGCGTCAGATGCACATCGAACGTTGGACGTCAGATGCGTCCGATGCCTACGTAGAGAGGTTTCAGAGAGGCTCTGAAGCCATCAAACGCGTTCGAAGGTGCCACATCGGATGCTGGCATAGTCCGATGTAAGCCTGGACGAAAAACTCGAAACTCGCTAGCTCGCTCGACTCGCTCATTAATGGCTCGGCTCGAGCTCCACTCGTTTTATAATGAACCAGCTTGTTTTATAACGAGCGAACTTAATTTATAACGAGCCAGCTCGAGCTGGCTCGCGAGCTGCTCGTTAGCTCGTACGAGCCAATTAATTCACAAGCCAACAAACTCAAATTAGCTATTGTAAAATGTCCAGACGTCCAACAATATAGTGGAAATCATATTTGTTCTTACATGTTATTCACGTACATGTAAGAAGATATAATCATACAAGGAAAATTATGTTTTTATATATAGATATTATTCTTTGTTAAATTTACATGTACTTTGACAAATTGTGTTTTTATGATTTGGCTCGCGAGCCAAACGAGCCAGCTCGAGCTCTATAACGAGTTGAGCCGAGCTGCTCTTCTAGCTCGTTAGTATAACGAGCCGAGTGGAGACAACCTGCTAACGAGCCGAGCTGGCTCGATATCCAGGCCTAGTCCGATGTGACTAAGAAGCCAGGCTGGCAACTAGTCGTTATGTGACATGGGACGCGCGTCTGATGCTCCCGTCTGGAGCATCCGATGCTATGCAGAAAAGTCCAATGGTACCCAACAACTCTATTTGCTTGGAGGCCTATATATACCCTCATGGTCGGGCAAAACACGATGGTTGGAACCCAATGAAGCATACCAAGTGTTGAGACACATATTTAGTTGCTCTAACCACCAAAGTGCTTAGTAAAATATTAGGTGATTAGTACAGGTGCTTTGCAAAGTGCTTAGGCTAGTTAGACCACCGCTTAGTTGATAGGTGCTTTACTTTTCCTAGCTTAGTTGATAGGATAGTTGATATAATTGGAACCTAGGTTACATAACTTTTTTGCGGTAGAGGTAGCAACACACCTAGCAAAATCATAGTTGCACAATTAGATAGATTACTTTCTTGCATAGTTTTTGACTAGATGGTAATTAGAGGTCATAGTTTAAAGTAGAGTTTTTAGTTGCCTAATTCACCCCTCTCTTAGGTGTCACGGTCCTTTCACATGAGATGATAATCTTTTTAGCAACATGATGACTAGGAAAATCTGACATGATGGACCGTTTAGGCTGAGGTTGGTTTGTCATGGATTTGGCGGTTGATGTTGGTGCATTAGATTTTTGCTAGTATCGTGCCTAGATTCTAAGGACTAGTTCATGGGCAAGTAACCCAACATGATAGTGCAACTATGAGATCTAGATAGACTGGACCTGACTAATTAATTAGTTTTCTCTAAGTTATGTTAGACGAGGACGGTTTAAGTAGCTCAAGAGGGGTCGCTGACTTAAGTACAGGGGAGAAACCCTAGAGGTACGTGAAAAATAGGCTTGGAGAGCCTTTGTAAAGACCTTCCAGTGTGACCTCGCTAGCTAGGGAAAAGCACAACTCATGGGTAAAGGTGTGCAACCTCTGCAAAGTGTAAAACTGATATATCAGCCGTGCTCACGGTCACGAGCAAGCTTGGACTTTTCTTCGTGATTAGTGGACTCTGGTTCAGTTGGGTTGCTTGGATGAAATTTAGGTGTGGTTGCTTGGTGAACTCCATGTGTTGGTTTACTTGGTGGATTTCATATGTTGGTTTTCTCGGTGGACTCTGAGTGTTGGTTGCTCGGTGGAATCTGCGTGTTAGTTTCTTCGAGGATATTGTGATTTAGGTGCTAAGCAAATTAAGGTAAATAGGATGTGTCGCTTAGGCGCGAGTGTCCACCAAAGTTATCATATCTTTTTGTTATAAGTCTCATGTTATATTATTTTCTACACTTGCGGAATACATTTCGATATACTCACTCTTTCTATTTGTCCTCCTTGTTCCCCTATGCAGACGCTAGAGATGACGAGCAGAAGTACACACAAAACGATGGCTTCGACCCTATACTAGGCTGGTGCTGTCCCTGGTCAATATTCCTGTGGAGATAACATCCCGTTTCGCTAGATTTAGTAAGAGATGATGTACTTTTCTTTTAGATCTAAGGATCATTTTTTGTAATAATATCTTAATTATATATTCAACATTGATTTTGATACTATTATTACGTCAATATATGTATGAAAACTAGTTCCAGTATACATACACTGTACATTCAATTTTGTTGTTAAAATCGGGTGTGACACGCCCGACAACTGGTATTCGAAGCCACGTTGCGATTGACTTTATGGAGAATTTCCGCGCTGTTCCAGATCGTTGGAAGACAATGTTCACAATTTTCTTTTGTTGATCTATGAGAAGAGGAAAACAAGTACCTGCCACCATCAAAACGACCACTAATTCCAACCCCTCCAACGGATCAGAATTCACCCCCACCACCAGTGTAACCACAACCGAGGAAGGAATGCTCAAAAGGTAATCAATCTAAGGGCTCGTTTGGCTAATCGTGTATTGTATACACGTGTCCTCAGATACACCCATGGATTGGGTTAAACCCACCCTGCCACTCAATCCACATCTGGATACTAAGGAAGCTTTCTCCGCATTTGGAAGGACGTGTGTCAAGACCATCCACGTCTGACTCTGCTCCGCACAGCTTTCCCTTCGATTTAGATGCCAAAACCAAATTTTTTTTAGACGAAAGAAGAATTGTATTAAAATATAGCTGGGTACATATCACATTACAAGTATTCTGGAAAAAACATATATCCAGAAACTGATTTTCATCTATATTGTACCTACACTGTGAATAGCTCAAACTCTCAAATCCAAACCTATTTGACGCTTCATATGGATAACCGCATAGACAAATACTCGGCAACAATTGATTTAGGCCAGACAATAGATGCCCAACGGACAGCCAACATTCCTGCAGGTGGAGTTGAGAAACTTCTTCTTTCTCGTGTCTTCCTTCTTCTTCTTCCTGCCACCGAAGAGTGAAGAAGACTGATCTGAAACTTATTCTCCCTAGTCCTTCATTGTGGCCAGATCTAACCAAAACTGAGCACGAAGGTATCTAAGTATCTGACAGCTAATCTGAGCATATATATATATATATATATATATGGATTCAAAAGGTATGCTAAAATATTATAAATTATAATTAAAAAATGTGAGTTCAACCCATACCAAGAAAAAAAAATAAAAGGATATAGAAACTATGAAATTCAAAGAAAAAATTGTGTAGAAAAAACTCAATCATGTGCATACAAGAACATAAGACGATGCATGACTTTGACAAATGCACTTCATTTGTCCAAACTGCAACATAAATGAATTCAGCGGTCATCCCGTTGATAAAAATCAAAATCCTAGCATTCATATATAAAAACCTACTATAAAAATCAAATAAATGTGTTAGAAAAAAAATCAAATCCAAGCAAAAATAGCACACACCAGACATACACATTCAAGTATTTGACAATAATAGATAACTTTGATAGCTAAAGTCTGCTACAAAGGTCTAATTTGAAGTCTACTGGGTGTTCCATCTATGAATAATTTCTTTGACATGAAACATCCAAGCCAAAGACAGCCAAGTATTTGACAGTAATAGATAAATTTGGAATTAGAACTTTTTTCCCTGCATCACCTGAAACAAATGAAAAGTAATTAGCAAACTAAAGGATAACATGTTAAATGTGTGAAAGATTAGCAAACTTTTTGAAAGCATGTTTGTTTGGCGTTACGTGTGTACAACACTCAGAAACCAATCATCAGTAAGTTGCCAACCTAATTAACAAGTAGGACACTTAGAAACTGAAGAACCTAGTAAACTGAAGGACAATTATATCGCTAAACAGCTAACATGCATAGGGTTACAATTAATAGTCTTAAATTTTAGCTCCGAATACAAAACATTTCATTAAGTAATCCCCAATCTTTCAGAATGAGCTAGCTGCAGGAGAAACAACTAGCTTCTATTGCAAAAATGAAAGATGAAAGTAAAAACTTGCTACAAGATAGCTAGAAGTAAAAGCAATCATAATCTCCTCATCCTCTTCCTCTTAGAAATAGGGTAATATTTCAAAAAAATAAAAACTGAATGCCATGCAGTTACAGGCTCCAACACAAGCAGTAAAGCCTTTGGGAGCTAAACTGAACTCGCTGTAGTCCTAGAGTCCAGATCATTAGCAGACCATCAGTAAAACAATGACACTCTAGAAACAGAAGCTGCCCAAGTACTGTAAAACGTAGTATATGACAGCTAGCTGGAGGAGTATTACCACATACACATACATCGATTTCACCTTAACTTGTTAGTACTGTAAAAAAGATAACTTTAACCGATACACAGTAACTAAGAAAAACAGAAAACACATCCTTGTCTAATAAACACTTGTGCTATGTATCAAACAATAAACAGATATATACGTCCAAGAGCTGATCTGAAGCTGAATGACAACTGATATAGACATATAACTGATAACATGAAAATATCATGACATCTATTTCACAGTTGAAAATAAAGATGTTATTTCTGTCCTAAATTCACAGGAGCAAAACTGATGACATTGTAAGCTGAAACATATCATCACTACAAATGAAAACATAGAAATCTTGTAGGGAAAAAAGAGAGGATGGATAAGCATCTCAAATATCATGACTGCATGATTTCTGAGCTTGTATTTTTGCTGGTTGCCATCATAGAAAAAAGATGCAGCAGTTTGAATACCTTGTGCATCAATGGTACTGCCCTTTTTTTAGCAACTGACATGCTATGATGATCTGAATAACATTTTGACAATTATTCTTGAAAAAGAGGACTGTCAGACAACCAAACACTTGGACCACAAAACTAGACAGTATACTTGTATCAATTTCGAAGAACAGTTTGCCCTCAAGAAATAAGAGGAGTCCAAGAATTTACCAATGGTTTGGTGCCTAGCTGCAAGAGAGAAGTGGCCCCCGAGATTCACCGGATCTGAATCAACCAAATCTGAGAACAAAAAGGTTAAATCAAAACCTAACTGAAACAAGAAGTGAACAACTCTACAGAACAGATGAGATGGGGAGGAGGAGGCAGAGGCTCACCGGAGCTCTACAAGGCCCGCCAGAGTGGAGTGGAAGGCAGGGTAATGAGCTTGCTGCAGTGTACCAGGGCGGGGTGGAGCAGCGCATGAGGGGCCGGGCACCGGTGAGGAGGCGGTCGGTGCGGCACCGGCGAGGAGGCTGTCAGAGCGGCACCGGCGAGGAGGCGGTCGGAGCGGTGCTGCCGAGGAGGCGGTCGGAGCGACATCTACGAGGGCGCAGGGCTTTGCCTATGTGGCGCACACACACGAGAGCTGACGAGTCGCGAGCGTACACTGCCGTTCCACGAGTCGGGTGGGGATTTTTTTTGCCCCCGTGTGTCGACGTGTATCGGTCCGCGATCCACGACAACACTCGGCCAGCCAAATGCAATTTTGAGCTGAGCGAGGGATCTCGCCCCGACGTGGAAGTCGTTCCCCGCCACACGTGGGTTGGAGCTCGAACCACGCCAATACTCCTTCATCCAAACGAAGCCTAAACGTCAATCCAACTCGTTCAAATTACTCTTCCCGGAGAGTACAGTGGAAAAGAAGAGCCGTCGCAATGGCTATACAAATGCAATAAATTCTTTTATTCTTTGCGGCTCAGAACACAAGAGCAGATGAACAAATGCACCTAGCAGCTTTTCACCTACTTGGTTTATCAGATGGCAACACGAAATTGGCCACCCTAGTTGGTCCCAATTTTTAGAGGCAATTGACATAAGCTTTGGTCCTCGACTTCATCACAATCACCTCAGCGACATCACCAACACCCGCCTTAGGTGAATTGGATAAATATACTAACCAATTCCTCCTCACCGTCACTAAGGTGACCGGCCTCTCAACCGCTCAGCAAGTTTTCGTTCCTATTTTCATCTAGTTGGTTTTAGTTTGTACATAACTTGTTTTCTCTCTCTTAAATATACAAAATATTTTTGTACTCCTGTCATTTCAAATTATAAATATATGTTTTAGCTTTTTTAATTGCAATATTTTTGTTATATATCTAGACATAGTGTATGTCTGCAAAGCAAAATCTTTGTACCAAAAAAGTTAAAACGTGTTATAATTTAGAATAAAGGAAGTATCCTTGAAATAAGGTAGAAGTGAAGAATTACAAAAAACACGCATTAGGACAGCAACTGCAGTAGAATATGACAGCTATGAATAAGCAAAACAAACGAGCTGAAGCATTATAGAATAGAACCCTACTGGTGGACACGGGAATTTTGTGCATAAGTTGCAAGAAAACTTTTACAAGAAAATTCAAAGTAAAAATATATAAATGGAATATCAATCTGCTAGTTTTCTTTCAAACAACAGAACATACCTCCATTATTCCATAGTTCCATGCATGATTCATCCACACGTGCTCTGATGATCTCATAGCTCGCCAAACACAGTCAAAAATACCGGTGATTAGAATTTAACAATGTTAGTTAATTATTAGCTAAACAATGTCAAAAGGGATCATATCTTGTCTTCACTTGCCAGTAATGAAAGGATGTCTAAGTGCTTCTTCTACTGTTATCCTCTTCGCTGGATCTAAGACAAACATTTTATCAAGAAGATCTTTGAAAGAGGATAGTGTTTTTGGATCCTCTCCAGGAATGTTTGAAATAAAAGAACCAATGCCAATTGGTTTAATGTTCAAAATTAACCTTCTCACAACCTTTCCTTTGACAGGATCATCATTAGTATTTTGAAATTTCAGGTCTTGGTCGAAGTGCTGCATCGTAAAGGCACCACTGCGAAGCATCTTCTTAGGGAAGGGGCCCTTCAACTCCATATGAAGCCGAAGCATCTCATTGTTTGATTTTCCTTGGAATAAGACTTTTCCTGTGCAAAGCTGATATAGACAGCAACCAACTGACCACATGTCCAATGGGTGGTCATAGGGCAGCCCAAGAATGATCTCAGGTGCTCGATAGAAACGACTGACAAGATAAGGTGTAACCTCATTCGTTCCGGCAAGCATGGCACTGCCGAAATCGCATAGCTTGAGCACATTCTTAGCCTGGTTCACCATGATATTGTCTGGTTTTATATCGCAGTGCAAAACTCTGCATGTCTTCAGATGCTTCAGGGCGACGAACATCTGCTTTGCATATACCCTGACAGCAGCGAGTCTAAGCCCGATGTTACGACCAAATTTCTTCAATACCTCACGCAGGTTCATATGGAGAGATTCGAGAACTAAGCAAAGATGGTTCCGGTATCTGAAACTTGAAATAAACCGCACACAGTGGCACTTGTCCTCGTGGTCCGCACTGTTGAGTTTCTCCAGTATTGAAACTTCCTGCTTACCGGCCCTGTACATGGTATCATTGTTGCGAATTATTTTAATGGCCACTCTTTCAGGGCCATCTGTACCAGATTCAGTATCTTTTGCCCCAACGACCCTTGAGAACACGCCCTTCCCATGGGCTGCTGTAATCTCATAACGCCCACCCAGAAACTCCCCGAAGCGGTAAGCGTAGTAGCCCTCTGCATCATCCCAGTTATCAGGATGAACATTCCTTTCATTGTGCAAACTGTCAGGCTTGCCAGATTTCCGAATTCCAGCAGCAGCAGCAACCGGTGGCCTTCCAGTGGTACAGCTAGCAGCAGGAGGCTTTCCAATGGTGATGTTTGCTTTGTTAATGATCATCACTTGAGAATCGTGCTTATTTTCAGCTTTGCTATTGGCCTGCTGAATCGTGCTTGAGCACATTGGAGCAACAGGTGACCCAGAAGTGCTATTTTGGAGATGGGTTTTGCCTGCATCTGTTGCAATTGCTCCTGCCTTCACATTTTTGCTAACTTTCCCTCGAGCGTCATCTTGTTGCTCCAATGTTACTAAAATTCTCTCTTTGTACTGCTCTTGGTGTTCCTGCTCTAATAAAGAATTTCCCTTCATTTCTTCATGACTACAGATTTTATGGCCAACATGTGTAGCTTCGTCCCCAAATCTCAACATCTGCTTGTAACCATCAGATGAGGTATATTTTGATGAGCTTGTAGAATCCCTGTGCCTGTCAGCGTGGCTTACGCTGTCATGCCGATCCTTGCCTACTGGATCCCACCTATCGTTGTCTGCTGGATCATCCCACCTCGGATGTCTTTCCCTCTCCCTGATTTCATCGCCGCCGCGTGCACTTCCTCTTGGATTCAATGTAGTATCTCTGGGTGTACGAGGAGTATAACAATCGCAGTATCGTTGCCGGGCATGGTACCGACCGCCGTGTCCACCAGCAACAGCACAGCTGCTTCTCCATCCTCTTTGATCCTCCCGGCTCCTAGTCGCGCGTGCACCTCCAGAACGACTAGCACCAGCCCGTGTCTCCCTCGACAGCATGGATTGTTCGGCGGATGCGCCGCCTTCGAGGATCTCCCCGTCCTCGACCTCGTCGCTGGCCGCTGCAGAGTCGCCGTAACGGCGGTGGTGGCGCTTGCGGCGCTTCGGGGAGGCGTCGGTCCTTGCGTCGTCGTCGCGGGAGTACGGCGACGATGGGGAGCGCCCCCTGCCGCCTGCCATGGCGATAGGCCGGGATGGGGCGGGGCCGGGGGGAGGATTGGGGATTCAGATCAGAGACTGCCTGCGCGAGATGGCAGCAGTTGCGAGTTTGCGACTCGGCTCCGGGAGCCGATGACGCGAATCGAATCGTCGTGTTTGTTGTTTGTCACGAAACGAATTGGCTGGCAGCAGCCCTGCCGCCCTCTCTCCTTTTTTTATCCTTGGGCGGAGATTGATTTTCTTGTTGGTATCGGTCTCACTCTCGACGTGTCCGATACGGTTCCCACCCCAGCTCCGGAGCTTGAGTTGCTTGACGCCTGCTCCCGATCCGCCCCTGCCTCGATCCGTCGTCATCGAGTGTGTGGGTTTGGGGTCTCAGCAGTCAGCACAACGCCAACGCCATCACCTTCAATTTCTTCTCGCAGCCGGATTCCATGCCTCCGCCTTCTAACGCCGCTGGTACGTTTCTTGACTCTTGACTCTGACAGAACACGTTTCCTACCTGATAGGTGAATAGTGATCCTGAACTTCTGAATGTCCAACTAATGAATTTTTTTTAATTCAAATGCGGTCACTGGAGCTGGAGTTATTCAGTTTTGATGGATGGAGATTGTTTGACCAAAGTTAATTCTGCATCGTTGAGGTCATGTGACGTTCAGGATGTTTCATGTCGGTTTAGTGAGAAGTTGAAGAATTTCAGGAACAGATGATGATTTGATTGAGTGTTGCTGTGGTAAGATTTTCAGGGTTTTTTTTAGAGAAAGTAGCCCGTCAAGTTGAGCACGTTCATGTTTGTTGCTTCGGACTTGTACAATAACTTTGACAGATTTTGATAGGCTTTCTCTTTACAGCCTGTGAGGATTTCGTTTAACTAGAATCATTGGACCGTCAAATTTCCAAATTTCCAATGCAAGCCGTGTAATAAACGCTACTGTGTTACCGTCCTTCCAAGTCAAGTTGGAAAGGATAGATCCTACCTGATAGGTTAGTTTGGCTTGTATGTCAAGTTGTTCATCTTGTAATCTTTCATGTAAATCTTGTTTGTTGTATAAGTCATCGGGTCGTTCCTAGCTATTTTAACACGCAATCGAACCTTCTACGGAGGCAACTTGTTCAACTTTTTTCACAGCGTAATCAGAGCCAATCTCCTAGCGGATTCTTAGGACAATCTCAATAGGAGTTTTATTTGAGTTTCATTTGCATTAAATAGGTTGCCACATAGACATTGTTGATGACATGGCGGTGTATTTAAGAAGTGAGAGAAGAAATGACTTTCATCTAGATGAAACTCTCTTGACACGAATACCAACTCTCTATGAGTCATAAAATTTAATGCCTATGGAACTTTATAATGAAATTTTCACTCTCAATGAAGAGTTTCATTCAGGTTCCATTTTATTTTATATGACATGGCAGTCTTGGAAACAATAAAATAAAACTCATCATTGAGATTGGCCTTAGGGCACTCACAATGCAGACTCTATCTAGAGTCTATGTCTATTTATTATGTTGAAGATATCGTATATTTAGAGTCTAAGGGGGTGTTTGGGACTGCTCCGCTCCATAAACTCCACCATAGAGCAGCTCCATCGTGGAGTTTGTGGAGCAAATGATCTTGTTTGACACACAGCTCTGCTCCAACTGTAGGAATGAGTTGTTTTCATACAAATAGTCTATTATACCCCTAATTGAAATTTCACTTCATATTATTATTACTAAGATTTTAAATAAATATTTTTAGAGGAAGAGATTAGAAAAAAATAGAAGAGATTAGAAAACTAGAGTACCGAACAAAATTTTTAAATAAATACACAGCCACGGTGAGGGGAAGAGATCAGAAGAAATAACCCGTCATTAATGAGTGACAAGATGAGTAATTACCTCACAACTCCATATGGGAGTACAAAACTCTAAAAATTGGAGTACCCCTTGAGGTGCTCCAGAAAAACGTGGAGTTGGCCTCTAGCTCCATGTTTTTTTGCGGAGCAGAGTTCTTGGAGTTGAACGTGTTTGACACTGTGGAGCTGGAGTGGAGCAGCAAAAACGGGAGTGGAGCAGTCCCAAACACCCCCTTAGACTTGGAGTCTTAGTTTTTTTTTCTCTCTTCAATAAATACATTGTCACATCAGCAAAATATAATAAATATGAGTATAATAAATAGATTTAGACTCTATGATAGAGTCTGCATTGTGAGTGTCCTTATGACATTTGCTTATTCCTCCTCCACATTATTTGTCGTGCAATCTCTCGCCATTTTCCATCCTGTGAGCGAGAAGCTCAACTGCGCCGATTCTAGTTGTGGAAAGCGCTTAAAATAGCATAAATTAAGAAATAAATTTATTTTATCTAAATGGCTTAAAATTTTTGTGAAGGTGTGTTTCATATCAGAAACGGTGGAAAAATCAGTTTCATGATTTTTAGATATTTAAATAAGCCTATAAAATTATTTAAGGGGTATTTATTAATTAAATGGACTATTTAAATCACCATTAAAATCTATCCAAACTTCTAGTTTCATATTGTTTCTTAATGTTATGCACTTCAGAGAGGCTACGAAAAAATCATAATTTTTGGAGCTTCCTACAATTTTCTAGGAATTAATCAAGTTTCAGTATCATTTATAATTTTCAAAAAAAAAGAAAATACTAAAATCCCTAACTAACCGAACCCATCACGGCCTACTGTCGCTGACAAAGGAGGCCCAGGTCAATTCTCTTTCTCTCTCCCGCCTTGGTCGGCCTTAACCCGGCTGATCACTGGCGCTGATCAGCCTGTTCTCGCCGGTGGTGAGAAGGTGCGCAACGAACTCAACTCACTCTCGCGCACATGCTGGTGGGGTTGGTTGGGCAGCTAGGTCACCGGAACAAGCAGACCACCGGTCATGGGGACTCGGTCATGAGAACATATATGATGAATGATTGACATTGATAAGGAAGGTTTGAGACTTTTATCCGGTTGAGTCATTATCTTGCTATGCGTTTAATGTTTATGACTAACCGGTGGCGTGAGTTGTGTGGTGTTTCTGTGTTGGTGTGCGTGTGCGACATGTGTCTCTTGGCTGTGTTGATGTGCAGGTGTGGAGCTCGGATACAGTGGTCTATGGCGAGGTGAAGGTCAAGTAGAGACGTGCCGTGCCGACGGATCGGGAGCGGTGAAGGATGGGCGTGCCGTGCGGCGGACGTGCCATGCTGATGTACCCAGAGCGATGAAGGGCGGACGTGAGGCTTGGACTGACGGACCAGAGGGCCAGAGGACCAGCTGTGGTAGCTGGCACGTGGCATCGGCGAGCGAGAGCACATGAGGATGTGCGATGCATCGGCCGAGTCGGGAGGAAGGCGCTGGAGTCGTGTCACTTGGCAGGAGGTTGGACACGGGCTTGCGTGCGGCGCAAGTGCCGTCGGCCAAGTCAAGAAGGAAGGCGAAGGCGTTGTGCCCGGCGTGGAGGCTGGACATGCATCGGCATCGGTGCCGGTGGTCGGGGTGTGCGAACCACATCCCGTCTACGGTGCGGGTTCGGTAGCTGAGCCTCAAAAAGCTACCATCGACGGTTTCCAGGTTTGGGCCTCAAAACCTCGGCGCGCGGGTTTCCGAGTTTGGGCCTCAAAACTCGGGGTGGACGGTTTCCCGGTTTGGGCCTCAAAACCGGGGGTTGGTCCGAAAGGACGGTCGACGCGTGGCGGCACCGAGAGGCTTGCGTTGCGGCGAAGCTATCGGTGAGAAGGCGCGGCGGTCGACGGTGACGGCACGTGGCGGCATCAGGAAGGTCGCGTCGAGACGAAGCTACCGGATGTGCGGGCGTGGCCGTCGGATGAAGATCGTCAGAACTGGACGGTTTTACCCCTGGGGGTATTTGGGACGAGTGCTTAATGTAAGGGCGTTTTGGTCTTCGGACGTGCGCCTATATATATGAAGGGGGCTGCTAGGGCAGCCGCCATCCTTGGAGCGGTGTCACTCTCATTTTGCTGTTTGTGAGAGGAGGCTAGGGTTAGGGAGAGACAGGCTCTTGTTCTTGAGCTTTTCGCCATCCAAGCTTTGATTTGCTGGAGTGGCTTGTAGCCCGACACCGAGTGCTTAATGAATCATTGATTCCTCTGAGTCCAAGGATCAAATTCGTGCTTTGATTTGTCTTGCGATTTTGTTCTTCGCGTTTGCACGTTTTCCCCTCTTTCGTTCTTCACGAGAATTCTTGTTTCGTGGGAAGATTCGCAAATCCGTTTGAACCATCTTGTGTAGCTTCGTGAGAGTCTTCTTTCTACCGAAGGAATTTCTCTAATACCTCACGAACTCACAGATCGGGCGGATTTAGTTTTGGGATCAAGTTCTTGCCCGTTCCTCACCGTTTTCTTCGATTCACCGATTTGGAGTTAGGTTCGAGCCATGATCTCTTAGGAGTAGCTCAATAACATCCTTGTGATCCCTCACACGAAGTTTGAGCCCTAGTGCTTTTGATTTGAGGGAGACCGGGTCGATTCGGTGGACGAACAGGGGACTGGTAGGGGTGACCGGACGCTGCCTCATAGCGACCGGACGCACCGAGCCAGAGTCCGGTCGTTGAACACCCGCGTTGTCCAGTTCACGCGTGGTGACCAGACGCTGTCTGGGAATCGACCGGACGCACCTCCACGCAGAGTCCGGTCCATCACAGAGAGCTCCCGAAACGAGTTTCTGTGGACCGGACGCGTCCGATCGTTCCTGACCGGACGCACCTCAGAGTCCGGTCAATGCTGTCAGAAAGCGTTTTGTGCGACCGGACGCTCAGTTGTAACGACCGGACGCTTGTTCAACGTGAGTCCAGTCGTGAACAGAGAGCTCCCAGAACGCAGTTCAGCTGACCGGACGCACCAGTGAGTCCGGTCAGTGCTGACAGAACGCGTTTTCGTCCGTATCTTTTGCGTTCGAGCTCCGATTTGAGATCCGCTTGTTGCGTTAGATTCCCGACTCTGTGCTCTACAGAAACCGGGCTTCCCGCTTTGCGAGATTGCCTGAATCCCCCTCTCGTTTCTCGGGGGAGGTTGAGGTTACCCAAACTCCATCCTGTCACTAGTTGACTTGCGTGGATTTGGAAGAAGGAGCTTTTGTGGTGTCCCGCTGTGTTCCTAGGGAACATCCACCCATTCTCTTGGGTCGTGGACATCACGTGTGTCGGCTTTGCTCTTGGGGTTGATTTTGTTGAGACAGAGGCCGGAATTTCTGAGAAGAATTTTTTGGCTCCCATTCACCCCCCCCTCTGGTCGCCTTGCTTTAGCTTTTTCAGTCCTTCAATTGGTATCAGAGCCAGTTAAGGATCTCTCTACCTTAACCGGTTCCGGATCCACGAAGGCGACCTTTTGAGAGCGGTTTTTTGTTTCCGACTTTGCTTGTCGAGGTGTTGAGCTTTTGTTTGGCTAACACTAATGGAGCTTTTCGAGATGGCACCAAGTTCTTCTTCCAATGTGTCTTTGTCCTTAGGTTTGAGTCTTGGACATGTGATCGAGGACGACACCTTGGCAAGAAGGAGGAGTACGGCTCTTGAGGCGGAACGCGAGGTGGATGCTTTGCTGGGCTTCCTAGGAGATGATGAGCATTCGACGGAGGATCGCATACGCGAACTTGGCAAAGCCAAGAAAGGTATTCTTGCTGCTTGTCTTGGGACCTTATCCCAACAATTTGAAGCTTGTTGTGATGATAACTTGAGATATGATGAGCTTTGCGATACCTTGCATAGAAAGATCAAGAAGTTGAAATGCTCCATTGATAGATTAAAATGTGGCCTTTTTCATTGGAAGTCTAGTGCATCTTTACCTTGCACCTCTTGTAGTGACATGGTTAGGAAGAATGATGAGCTATGCTTTTCTCTTGCTAGCTTAGAATCTGAAAATGAAACATTAAAATCAAATGCTTCCATACCATGTCTTGTTTGCTTTGACTTGCGCAAGGACCTTGTTTATGCTAAATCTGAAATAGCCTTGCTTAGGTCAAAAGCTTCTTTGCCATGTGGTTCTTGTGAGTTTTTGCATGCTGAAATTGATAAACTAAAATTGACTCACACCACATGTGTAGATGAACTTGAGCATGCTAGGGCTGAAATTATTGAGATAAATACTAGGCCTTGTAGCTCATGCTCTTTGAATAAAGATGCTTGCCATACCTCTTGTGCTAACCATGATTCTTTGCTTGATGTGAATGGTGATGTTTCTTCCACCAATTTCATTTGCACATCATGCATTGATTTAGAAAAAGAAGTTTTGGCTTTGAAGGTTTTGCGCGATGATATGAGCGCTAAGTTGGTTGAGCACAATGATATGAGTGCCAACCTTGAGATGGAAATTGAGCTCTTGCGTACCACATATGCCGAGTGCATAAAAGAGGAGATGGAGAATCTGAAAAACACTCCTTGTGGTACTTGTGATCGCCTCATGTTTGAGAATGAGGTTTTAGCCAAAAGGTGCAAGAGCCTTTGTGCTAAGTCGTTTGAGTCACGCATTTCTTCCAACTCTGATGTTGATGTTTCCAAGTCTGCATCTTTGCAACCAGAGTTGAGTTCTTGTGTTGCGCGTGAGTCTGTTGACGATAGCATTAGTGTCAAGGTTTCGGATAGCTCTTTCATAGCTACTCCTAACCTTGCTGCTTCTTCGAGTGATGTCCAAGGGACTTCTCTTGACAAGGGTGCTTCTCATATTTTTGGGACTCGTCCTCCCAATCCGGTTTTTCATTGCACCTTTTGCAAGAAGGAGGGACATTCGCTCGATTTTTGTTTTCGCCGTGTCAAGCACGAACGGCGAATTCGAGCTAAGGCTTTTAGGAAGCCGCGTAGCCTTTCCCATGGCACGTGTGCTCCTAGCATTGGCACCAAGTTGGTGGTTGATGCTTCTTGTTCTAAGCCCCAAGGGACTTCTCACTTATCGGAGAATGGTGTGCCTCCTGGTAGGCCTTTGTACCATTGCTCTTTTTGTGAGAAAGACGGGCATCAAGAAAGCTTCTGCTATCGGCGTGCCAAACGCTTGCGCCAAGCTCGCTCTTCTAGGAAGATGGTGATTCATAGCCCGTCTCATGGCATGAACACTTGTGCTCCTAGTAAGAAGCCCATTTTTGTTGATGGGATTTATGACTCCTTTTCTAGTGGGATAGGTCATGGTCGTGGACATGCTTCTAGTGCTTCTTCTCTTCGTTCACGTCATGCTGTTCATGATGCTTCTATTGGTTCTTCTACAAAGACCTTGGAAGATGTTTGCCTCTTTTCCCGTGGTACGACTCGTTCTTCTCCTCGAGTTGTCCTTTTGAGGAATGCTTCCAAGGGTGTTTCTCAATTGTATTTGAACCAACATTTGCATCATGCTAATCCACATGATAAGTTGAGATTTGTGACCAAGTCCTGGATTCCCAAGTACATGCTTGCTAACCCTTCGGGATCCAAGACTCGGGTTACTTTGTCCTCTTGTGTGTAGATATGAGGACGCGGGGTGGAGAACATGCGCAAGATGGAGCCTGATCTTTTAGATGTGATCAAGATTTGATGGTTCTCTACACCCCACCTAGATTTGCCTCGAAAGAGGTTTTTGTTATATGGTGAGCTTTCTTATACACTCATACCCTGTACATCCACGATTTATGTCTTGTGGTATGAGATGGTCCTTCATGTGCTCACTTGTATAGTTCTTACATGTACATTTTCTTTTGTATCATGTTTTGTTTTTTTGTCTAGCATGTGCTACCCTGTATATCATATGTCATGCTAGCTTTGTGTATAGCTTTTGTGGAGGAGCCACTTTTCATGCTAGTTGGTGATCCTCATGAACATTGTGCCATGCTTTACCATACTTCTCCATGAGCTTTACTCGTAGAGGTATGATGTTCATTAGGTATCACTTTTCAGGTGCTAGTTTTGTGTAGCTACATGTATCCTATTGATGTGATTAGTTTGAGCACTAGCCTTTCCACAATTTTATCATGTTACATGCTTTTGGATCTATTGCTATCATTATCTTGCATTGTAGCATGTGTTGAGGTTTAGGCTGTGTTTGGGTTGATCATGTCTTTAGGCGACATTTTGCTACACAGTGCTTTATCCTGTTTGCATGGTAGTCTTGACCAGTTTGAGTTCAGATCTCTTTTGCGGTATCATTCATGGGTAGACCTCTTTTTGTTGAGAGCTTACCTTATGCTTTTATGTGACTAACCGTTCATGGAGACCTTGAGGTCACACTAGACGAGACAATGCCTTGTGTTTTCTTCTGCTTTTGAGTGTGCAGGAGAACAGGAGCCTGGAGAGAGCTTTTCGGCTCATGGACCCGATTCCACTTCTTCCACGTCTTGGGGTTCCGTTCGAGCAGCTCTCCAGCGATCACTAGCAGCACCTGGGGGAGCGACAGCATCAGGCGAGGGGGAGACGACTTCGGCGAGGCAGATGCCCCGAAGATTTCAGCAAGTTCAGGCGTCCCCTCGGGTATCACACCAGCAGGCGGTCATGCGCTTCATAAGGTACCTCCAACACACTTTTGTTCGGTTTTTGGTACTCTTCTTCCTTGACCTCTTTTTGCTGTGTGGTCATTTCGATGTGGATTTTGCTGGCTGTCGCTTGAGCGTTTCTTGGCTCTTCTCTTATGAGTTTGGTGTGTGTTTCCCTTTTTGTTGGGGAAGCATTTTGCCTGTTGTATCTTAGTTGGTCTTCTCTGATACCCTTCTGTTTTAGGTTTTCCTTATAGGCTAGCTTTGCATGCATTTCATCATGTACATCTTGCATATTAGAGCTTCATGTATATAACAATGAGAATGAGATTATGCTCTTTTTGGTATGCCCTGTTTATTCATGATGATGCTTGTAGATTAGGCTCTTTTTGATCACTTGATACATGTTATGAGCTAAGCTATTTTTGCAAGTGGTGAACTTGACTAATCTACTATGAAACTTTTAATTTGTTCACCATTGAGATTGGCAACTAGCATGGGTAGGACGTGTTGAGATCACTTGTACTATCTTTTGTATGCTAGGTTGCTATGTCTCTTGCATTGAGTCTTTCACTTGCTTGGATTGCATATTTACCTTGTGCTTAAAATTTGACCCAAGTCTAAGTGAATTGAAAAGATCGAGATGGGATTGCATGTGTCAACACATCACGGTATCGAGACTGTTTCTCATTGCACATTTGAGTTAAACTTGAGCCGTGTAGTGTAAGACCGAAACCGGTGCTTTAAGCTTCCGATTGCTTTTCTTGCATAGGCTTAGCCCGGTTGAAAAGTTAGGCAATGACCATGCTTTTAACCTCTCGCAATCACATGCTTTTAAATATGAACTTGTGTGAATACCGTTGCAATCTCCGATGAAAATTTGAAAATAACACAAGTTTATGCTTCATTCTATTGCATGATGATTGAACTTTGCTAGGGGTAGTTCACCTTTTATACCTGAGTTAGCACTTGGTTGATATCCTGTCTATCCATGTTAAGTGCTATTTTAGTGGTGGACTCCTTTTCAAATGACTTAAAACTGCTCATGTGCTTAATTGTTCATATTTCGTATTCACTTGATCAGTTTGAGCCTTTGCTAGCATTTGTATTGGTTGCTACACCTTCAGGGCAGCACCCTATTGAGCATCTTTTTATTCTGATTGCTATACACTTGAAGCTGTTGCATTGTGCATATCATGCATTTTTAGCTTAGTGTGCATACCCCCAGCTCCGATACACTTCTTGGTCACTTTTCAGTGCTTTTCACTGCCCCCATATGCTTTTGATGAATTGTCTTGTGTTTGTGTCAACTTTGTTTTGAATAATGTCAAAACCCCTCAGCATGTTCCCTTTTGTCAAGGGGGAGAAGCTGTTTGCAAGGGGGAGCTTATGTGTTGGCACAAAGGGGTGAGTCATGCATTTTGGGGAGAGCTTTGAGCAAGGGGGAGTTTAGCTCTTTTATGTCCTTCTTCACTCGGTATAGCTCTTTTATGTGTTTCAATTGGTATCCATCTTTCGGTATGGAATGCAATTGGTGTCATGAGCTTTGTTTCATAGCTTTTGTGTATAGGCTTGATTTCAGGGGGAGTCGCTTTTGTCTTGCTGCTTCTTCGCGTGCTCCGAGTGATTGTGCTCCATTTAGTGTTGAGCTTCTCTTATGGTTTTTCTCAGTCGGTATCGAGCCTGCTAGTCGTGTTGAGCCGTTTTTGCCTCTGTCTAGAGGGACTAGCAGTTTTTGCTTGGTATTTTCGATTGGTATGGACCCTTCAGCTAGTTGCGTCGAGCCTATGTGCCTCTGTCTTGAGGAGCTAGCTGATTTCACCAATTCTTGGCTTATTGTGATTTGTTGCATTCTGATGCATTGTTTCAGCCTCGATTGGTATCGAGCCTTGAGCTAGTGGTGTTGAGCCATTTTCTGCCTCTTCTTGAGGGCTAGCTCATTTTTGACTTGGTTGCGTCGAGCCGTTGCCCATGTCTTTGGGAACCAAGTCTTTTGCTCTGTGTGATCGAGTTTTGCTCCTTGTTGAGTTGTTGCTCCGATCCCTTGCTTGGTTGCGTTGAGCCGTTGCCCATGTCTTTGGGGACCAAGTTATGTCCATTTCAAATTGCCCCTTCTATAGGATTTTCGGTCCTTCAACATGACAAGTGATTTTGTTCTTTGCCCTCCGATGGTTTTTGATCACTTGAATGAGATTTTCGGTTATGGTATCTCAAACCATCTCTTGTGCCTAGTTTTTGTCAATTCAATCATCAAGGGGGAGAAAGAGAAAGAGAAAGAAAAAGGGGGAGAAATTGACCCAAAACCAAGTGGATAAGTACCTTGGTCTCTCTTTTGTGATGATTGTTTGACAATTTTATTTGAGATTGGTTTTTGAGTGCCTTTTAGGGATTCATGAAACTCTTGTTTATCTTGACTCTTCGGTTGTGTGGAGGCTTTGTCCGCTTTTCCCATTTCCTTCGGGACCGAGAGCTTTTATTTGGAGTTTTCATGATACTTCCTCATCCCAAGTAGCCTTGTGTTTGCCTTTGCTTGGCTTTTGGGCACTTGAATGAGGCTTGCCTTCAAACCCTTCCTTTGTGGTTTATTTTTAGTCAATGCATTCATCAAGGGGGAGATTGAGAACATATATGATGAATGATTGACATTGATAAGGAAGGTTTGAGACTTTTATCCGGTTGAGTCATTATCTTGCTATGCGTTTAATGTTTATGACTAACCGGTGGCGTGAGTTGTGTGGTGTTTCTGTGTTGGTGTGCGTGTGCGACATGTGTCTCTTGGCTGTGTTGATGTGCAGGTGTGGAGCTCGGATACAGTGGTCTATGGCGAGGTGAAGGTCAAGTAGAGACGTGCCGTGCCGACGGATCGAGAGCGGTGAAGGATGGGCGTGCCGTGCGGCGGACGTGCCATGCTGATGTACCCAGAGCGATGAAGGGCGGACGTGAGGCTTGGACTGACAGACCAGAGGGCCAGTGGACCAGCTGTGGTAGCTGGCACGTGGCATCGGCGAGCGAGAGCACATGGGGATGTGCGATGCATCGGCCGAGTCGGGAGGAAGGCGCTGGAGTCGTGTCACTTGGCAGGAGGTTGGACACGGGCTTGCGTGCGGCGCAAGTGCCGTCGGCCAAGTCAAGAAGGAAGGCGAAGGCGTTGTGCCCGGCGTGGAGGCTGGACATGCATCGGCATCGGTGCCGGTGGTCGGGGTGTGCGAACCACATCCCGTCTACGGTGCGGGTTCGGTAGCTGAGCCTCAAAAAGCTACCATCGACGGTTTCCAGGTTTAGGCCTCAAAACCTGGGCGCGCGGGTTTCCGAGTTTGGGCCTCAAAACTCGGGGTGGACGGTTTCCCGGTTTGGGCCTCAAAACCGGGGGTTGGTCCGAAAGGACGGTCGACGCGTGGCGGCACCGAGAGGCTTGCGTTGCGGCGAAGCTATCGGTGAGAAGGCGCGGCGGTCGACGGTGACGGCACGTGGCGGCATCAGGAAGGTCGCGTCGAGGCGAAGCTACCGGATGTGCGGGCGTGGCCGTCGGATGAAGATCGTCAGGACTGGACGGTTTTACCCCTGGGGGTATTTGGGACGAGTGCTTAATGTAAGGGCGTTTTGGTCTTCGGACGTGCGCCTATATATATGAAGGGGGCTGCTAGGGCAGCCGCCATCCTTGGAGCGGTGTCACTCTCATTTTGCTGTTTGTGAGAGGAGGCTAGGGTTAGGGAGAGACAGGCTCTTGTTCTTGAGCTTTTCGCCATCCAAGCTTTGATTTGCTAGAGTGGCTTGTAGCCCGACACCGAGTGCTTAATGAATCATCCATTCCTCTGAGTCCAAGGATCAAATTCGTGCTTTGATTTGTCTTGCGATTTTGTTCTTCGCGTTTGCACGTTTTCCCCTCTTTCGTTCTTCACGAGAATTCTTGTTTCGAGGGAAGATTCGCAAATCCGTTTGAACCATCTTGTGTAGCTTTGTGAGAGTCTTCTTTCTACCGAAGGAATTTCTCTAATACCTCACGAACTCACAGATTGGGCGGATTTAGTTTTGGGATCGAGTTCTTGCCCGTTCCTCACCGTTTTCTTCGATTCACCGATTTGGAGTTAGGTTCGAGCCATGATCTCTTAGGAGTAGCTCACTAACATCCTTGTGATCCCTCACACGAAGTTTGAGCCCTAGTGCTTTTGATTTGAGGGAGATCGGGTCGATTCGGTGGACGAACAGGGGACTGGTCGGGGTGACAGGACGCTGCCTCATAGCGACCGGACGCACCGAGCCAGAGTCCGGTCGTTGAACACCCGCGCTGTCCAGTTCGCGCGTGGTGACCGGACGCTGACTGGGAATCGACCGGACGCACCGCCACGCAGAGTCCGGTCCACCACAGAGAGCTCCCGAAACGAGTTTCTGTGGACCAGACGCGTCCGATCGTTCCTGACCGGACGCACCTCAGAGTTCGGTCAATGCTGTCAGAAAGCGTTTTGTGCGACCAGACGCTAGGGTTTCGCATGACCGGATGCACTGAAGGCACTGTTCATTGCCCCCTCGGAGCTTGACCGGACGCTCAGTTGTAACAACAGGACGCTTGTTCACCGTGAGTCCGGTCGTGAACAGAGAGCTCCCAGAACGCAGTTCAGCTGACCGGACGCGTCCGGTGCCTATCGACCGGACGCACCAGTGAGTCCGGTCAGTGCTGACAGAACGCGTTTTCGTCCGTATCTTTTGCGTTCGAGCTCCGATTTGAGATCCGCTTGTTGCGTTGGATTCCCGACTCTGTGCTCTACAGAAACCGGGCTTCCCGCTTTGCGAGATTGCCTGAATCCCCCTCTCGTTTCTCGGGGGAGGTTGAGGTTACCCAAACTCCATCCTGTCACTAGTTGACTTGCGTGGATTTGGAAGAAGGAGCTTTTGTGGTGTCCCGCTATGTTCCTAGGGAACATCCACCCATTCTCTTGGGTCGTGGACATCACGTGTGTCGGCTTTGCTCTTGGGGTTGATTTTGTTGAGACAGAGGCCGGAATTTCTGAGAAGAATTTTTTGGCTCCCATTCATCCCCCCCTCTGGTCGCCTTGCTTTAGCTTTTTTGGTCCTTCAGGTCAAGTTGAGCTCATCGGCATGGCGCTGTACCGGTAGGTCTAGCTCAGTAGAGACCGCACATAGGCTCGAGGAAGGTGCATGGTGCTCACCACAAAATGATGTGCACGCTAGATGAGTTGGAGAGTGATCGGAGTGAAGTTGACCACGATGGTGGCGCAGCAAGGCGGTCACCGACGACCGATGCACGTGGTCTGGCGTGTCCTGCACGATAGCGTTTAAACCAATGACCCGATTGTGATCAACAGATCGAAGCGGAGCTAACGCAATTAACGGCTTGGTCGGAGCGACCCTGAGCTCACCTGGCCACGTCGAGGTTGAGCTCGGTGGCGCTTTGCCGACCGCGAGGAAGATGAAAGTGGCGGGGGCATTTGGGTTGGCTAGAGCTGAAGTTATCTGGTTCAGTTCAGGAGAAGCGCAAGAACAAGGTGATGCGACGAGAGAGATGAGAGAGTGTGGAGGTGAAGCGAGGAGTGTGATCTGGCTCGATGCGTGGAGCTCGACCGTCGGTCGAAAAACAGAGCTGAGGAGGAAAAGAGAGGTAGTGGCTGCTGCGTGGCTCTTGCCGGTGATACAAGGGCGCTCATGCTTGCCACATCGTCTGCAAACGCAGGCAAGCTAGCAGCTGTGTGGCCAACTACATGGCGCGCTGGTCAGAGACGACGCCGGTGGCGTGGCCGGGGTGCAGAGCACCTAGCTCTGTTTCCTTCCTGAAAGCATCTAGGCCCCTAGTCGATTTCAGTGATTGGATGAAACACAAGATTACTGTGACTAACATGTGTTTTGCAGAAACAAAGATGAGTTAGGTCACGCTAATGGCGATGATACAAACATATGGAGTTCATGTCTCATGGTGTCGGGGGACCACAAAAGGGGTACCCCCAGTCAACGCAAAACAAATAAGTTAAACCTAGAGCACCAATTAATAAGAGACCTAACTAGTCTAACCCCCTAAAAACCCAACCCCTCGAGGCCCACAACGCCGGCCCACCGCCAGGGAGCCTGGGCCCGCCAAAGCCTTGCCGACCGCCTCATGGTAGCCTACCTCTCGAGCCCTGGCACATAGGCCTCGAGCCCACTACAGTCGTACACCGTTCCTCGAGACCCCACGTGGAGACCTCGAGCCTCTCTACCACGGTAACCTATCCCTCGAGACACATCATACCTCCCTTGAGCAGCGCCAGACATCGGATATCAGCCCCATACTGCGCATTTAATGCGTCCACCTACTCCGGTCACATCCTCTGGTACACGACGTATGCCACAGTGAACCGGGGTCAGAGTCAAACCTCGTTTTCACCACAAGCATGGGCAAAAAGGCACAAGTACAGCACTGTTAGGCCATACCCTGCACTGTAGCACACTCGAGCCACATCTCGAGACCTGGATTCCCACTGTACGGCCGGGTTTTCCGGGACTTGCCCATACCTGTGGGGGCTCGAGCCCCCCGTAGACGCCACCTCGAGGCCGGCCCTGCGCCCCTCGAGCCCTGACTACTTTCATGCTATTGGAGGACAGGTACCCTAAGACCTGGAGGGACCCTGCCACGTCCTGTACGTGCCGGAATGGGCGCTGCACGGCCTCCGCATTGCCACGCCTCCACGTCTGCGCCCGGGATGGAAGCCACGCTTCAAGGACGCCTCAACAGCAACCCCCACGCCGGCTCCAGTGACCTCGACAAGACAGCATTCCAACTCTTTGCCATATTGGGAGTTGTACATGTCACTCCTGTATAACCCTGGCCTCCTCTTGTTCTATAAAAGAGGACACCTGGGCCCTTCACGCACACAGGTCCACACGACACACACACACGAGTCCAGACTCTCGTCCACGCTCGTTGAGCTTGTATTGCCCCTGTGCAAGCACTTAGGTGCAAGTAATACAAGAACCTCCTCCCCCCGCTGGACGTAGGGCCTTCTTTGCCCGAACCAGGATAAACCCTTGTGTCATCTTGCATCACCATCCAGGAAGGGAGCACGCGATCATATTACTAGTTGGTGTCATACCCCCGGGGTCGAAACACCGACAGTTGGCACGCCAGGTAGGGGACTTCGCGTGTCGGAGTCGATTTCTCGTTGTTTTCTGGATGGCTTCTTCCACAGCTTCGTTCTCTGCTGGTGCCGTCATCTGGTTTGGGAGCCTCGAGTTCCTGGCCACCGGCAGCGGCAACGAGCTGACCCTGCTCTCCACAGAGAGCCCGAGCGGAGGGCGTGTCACGCCACCCCGCGCGGGGGGCGTGGCGCGTCGCCCGCACCACCACGCGTCGCCACCTCATGAGCGGCGCCGTCGTCACCATCGTCGCCAGGCACAGGCGGTGCCCGTGGCGTACACCCACTTCCCCGCGGCCGGCGCAGAGTCCCCCAGGAGAAACCTGCCCGGCGCGCGGCCGGAGACTTCTAGGGCACGCGCGCACTCTCCCAGCGAGTTCGCGTTCGTCATGCGCACGGACCGGGAGCCTGGCCAGAGGCCCCCGAGCCGTGCTCCGTCGACACCACCTGGCTTCCTCCCGCACGAGGTGTACCGCGCTCGACACCAGCGGCCCCCGTTCGGCCTCAACAACTCCGCAGCTGTCTACGCCCACCACCTCGATGAGCGCCGTCAGGACCGGGCGGCGGCAGAGCGGGAGGAACGTTCGGGTGTGATCCTACGAGCCATCACCGACATGGAGATCGTCTACCCCGCGCACGTCGACCGCGGCTTCTCACGAGTCGTCGAGCCACCCCAGCGAGCCACCATCGGAGAGTGGTACCGCGAGCTGCAGTCCCAGCACGAGCCAGGGCGGCGCAACATCAACAGCTCCGACTCCGACGAGTACGACTACCACAACCCTGACCTCTGGGATCCCACCAGGGAGTGCTTCCAGCTCGATGGGGTCGTGGGCGATGCCGAGGACGACGACGACGACGACGCCTGGCCGACGCTCAACCTCGAAGAGCCCAACGACGTGGCTGCGGCGGGCGGACCACACGTTCGGGGGAGGAATGAACCCCCGGCACCGGATGCACCACCTCAGCACAACGACGACCGGGCGGCGCAGCTCGCGCAGCTGCGGGAGGCGATCACCAAGGCCGAGGAGGACCGACAATGCCTGCTGCAACTCGAGCAAACTCTTGTGCCAGAACAAGCCCAGCCTCGAGGCGCCGGCGCTCGTGGCCGCGCTCGAGAGATCCACCGGCAGATCCTCGAGGATGGGGCACCAGCACGCCCCGAGGTGCGCTTCCCGCGAGCCGAGCAGAACGTGGTGGCGGCCGCGATGCTGCTCCGCGATCTACCCGCCATCTCCAACCCTGATGCTAGGCGCATGCTCGGGGAAATGAAGAACCTCCTCGAGACAGCCGCTCTGCAGCAGGCCGAGAGCTCAGCCTCGCGCCGGCGCGGAGCGGCCTCGGGGAAGCCAGCAGACACGCCCCGCAACGAGCGTGAGACGTCCATCCACCAGCCGGACGCCTCTCGAGCCAGGCCAGTCCGGGAGCGGATCGTCGACAACCGGCCACCTCGAGACCCCAATGACGCCCGCAACAACATCAACCGCCAGCGCAAGGACAAAGGGGCCGAGGAGCGTGGCTATAGTGCCCATCGAGGGGGGCGCTACGACAGTGACGAGGACCGGCAAGCCCTCGAGCCCCTGGGCCCCAGGGTCTTCAGCCGGGCCATCCGCAGCTCAACCCTCCCCGACCGCTTTCGACCACCGACCAACATCGTGAAGTATGACGGGGAGGTCGAGCCCAAGCTATGGCTCTCCGACTTCCGCCTGGGCTGCCAACTGGGCGAGGCGAAGAGTGACGACTGCGTGATCATACGCCAGCTCCCACTCTACCTCTCGGACACCGCCCGTCTGTGGCTCGAGGGGCTCCCGCCGGATCAGATCCACGACTGGGCCGACCTAGTCAGGGTCTTCGATGGGAATTTCAAGGGGACTGGCGTGCGCCTAGGCAACCCCTGGGATCTACGACGTTGCAGGCAGGCAGCGGACGAGCCCCTCCGCGACTTCGCTCGGTGATTCTCGAAGCAGCGCCTCGAGCTCCCCCACGTGCCTGATGAGGATGTCATCTCAGCGTTCCTCACGGGCACGACATGCCAAGAGCTAGTCCACGAGCTAGGGCGCTACCGTCCCAGGACGGTCGAGGATCTGATGGATCGTGTCACCAGCTTTGCCTCAGGCGAGGAGGCAGTGGGGGCCTTCTTTGGCCGCTCCACTGACAAAGGCAAGGCGGTGGCCACGCCGGAGGGCTCGAGCAAGGGCAACAACGACAAGAACCGCAACAACAACAACAAAAAGAAGAAGAACAAAGGCAAAGGTCAGAAGGCGAAGCGCGACGCCGATGACGACGACGATGAAGATGTGCTCGTGGGCGCCCTTGAGCGTAAGAAGCCTCGAGGCCCCCCTGACGGGGCTGTCTTCGACAAAATGCTCGAGGACCCCTGCCCTTATCACAAGGGTCCCACGAATCACAAGTTGAAGGACTGCCGAATGATGAAGGGCTTCTACTCCAAGCTCGGAGACAAGAAGGAAGACGCGCCTAAGGGCAAGGACAACAATCGACACGACGACGGGGACGCGGACGGCAACTTCCCCCCAGTGCGCGACTGCTTCATGATCTACGGGGGCCCAACCGTCGGGCTCTCAGCTCTAGAGAGAAAGAAGGAGCGCCTGGAGGTCTTTGCACTCTGCCACGACGCCCCCCGGTATCTTGACTGGTCTGATGCGCCGATCACGTTCGACCGTGATGACCATCCGGACCAGGTCGTAAATCCGGGGGCGTACCCCCTCGTCATCGACCCCATCATCGTCGACGTACAGTTCTCCAAGGTGTTGATGGATGGGGGCTCGAGCCTCAACATCATATACCTCGAGACCCTCGACCTCCTGGGGATTTCGAGGGACCAGCTCTGACCCAGCGTCGGGGGGTTCCACGGAGTCGTACCAGGGAAGAAGGCCCACCCCCTCGGGCGCATCGACCTACCTGTTTGCTTTGGCACGCCGGCCAACTTCCGCCGGGAGACGCTCACCTTCGAGGTGGTTGGATTCCAAGGGACCTACCACGCCATCATCGGCAGGCCTGGCTACGCCAAGTTCATGGTGATCCCCAACTACACATACCTGAAGCTCAAGATGCCGGGGCCGAAAGGGGTCATCACCGTCGACACCTCCTACGAACACGCGCACCACTGCGACGTGGAGTGCGTCGAGCATGGGGAGGCCAACGTCCAAGTCGACTCGCTCGAGGCCCTGGCTGCCCTGGCCACCGAGGCCCCTGAAGCAAAGCACCACGCCGGCACCTTCGAGCCGGCAGAGCACACCAAGCAGATACCCATCGACCCGACCTCGACCGATGGCAAGAAGCTGGCCATCAATGCCAGCCTCGAGCCTAAATAGGAAGCAGTGCTCGTCGACTTTCTCCGCGCGAACATCGACATGTTTGCGTGGAGCCCCTCGGACATGCCAGGCATACCGAGGGGAGTCGCCGAGCACGCCTTGGAGATCTAGGCCGGGTCCAGACCGGTGAAGCAACGCCTGCGCCGCTTTGACGAGGAGAAGTGTAGGATCATCGGCGAGGAGGTGCACAAGCTTTTGGCGGCTAGATTCATCAAGGAGGTATTTTACCCGGAGTGGCTAGCTAACCCTGTACTAGTTAGGAAAAAGAATGGAAAAATGCGGATGTGTGTAGACTACACTGGTTTGAATAAAACATGTCCAAAAGTTCCATTTCCTTTACCTAGAATTGATCAGATTGTCGATTCCACTACGGGGTGTGAAGTACTTTCATTTCTCGATGCGTATTCTGGCTACCACCAGATTAAGATGAAAGAATCTGACGAGCTTGCTACCTCTTTTATTACGCCTTTTGGTATATATTGCTATGTTACAATGCCCTTCGGCCTTCGAAACACCAGGGCAACATATCAGCGTTGTATGCATCATGTCTTTGGCAAACACATAGGCAAAACCGTCGAGGCCTACGTCGATGACATCGTGGTTAAGACCAAGAAAGTCGGGGACCTCATCAGCGATCTCGAGACCACGTTCGAGTGCCTCCGGGCCAAGAATGTGAAACTCAATCCCGAGAAATGTGTCTTTGGTGTGCCTCGAGGCATGCTACTTGGCTACATTGTCTCACAATGGGGGATCGAGGCCAACCCCAAAAAGATCTCAGCAGTCACGAGGATGGGCCCAATTCGAGACCTCAAGGGCGTACAGAAAGTGACAGGCTGTCTAGCCGCTCTCAGCAGGTTCATCTCGAGGCTAAAGGAAAAGACGCTACCCCTCTACCGCCTGCTGAAGAAAACGGAACGCTTTGCGTGGACCGTCGAAGCCGAGGAGGCCCGAACCAAGTTGAAGGGGTTGCTGACTTCTGCGCCAATTCTCGTGCCACCACGACTAGCCCAGGGTGACGATCCCCCCGAGCCTCTCCTCCTCTACGTGGCCGCAACCACCCAGGTGGTCAGTGCGGTCGTAGTCGTCGAGAGACACGAGGAGGGTCACGCGCTACCAGTCCAACAGCCGGTGTACTTCATCAGTGAGGTGCTCTCCGAGGCCAAGGTCCGGTACCCACACATCCAGAAGCTACTCTACGACATCATCATCACGAGGCGCAAGCTCCAACATTATTTCCTCGCTCATCCCGTGACGGTGGTATCGTCCTTCCCCCTCAGAGAAATCATCAACAACCGGGAGGCCACGGGGCGCATCGCAAAGTGGTCTGCCGAGCTGATGGGGGAGGCCATCACCTACGCTCCACGAAAAGTCATCAAGTTGCAAGCATTGGCGGACTTCGTTGCTGAGTGGACCGACACCCAGCTCCCGCTGGCACAAATCCAAGCCGAGCTCTGGACTATGTACTTCGATGGGTCCCTCAAGAAGACAGGGGCTGGCGTAGGCCTGCTCTTCATCTCACCCCTCGGAGTCCACATGCGCTACCTACTGCGATTGCACTTCCTCGCCTCCAACAACATCGCTGAGTACGAGGCCCTCGTCAACGGGCTGCGCATCGCCCTCGAGCTTGGGGTCCGATGCCTCGACATTCGAGGAGACTCGCAGCTCGTCATCAACCAGGTCATGAAGGCCTCAAGCTGCATCAATCCCAAGATGGAAGCATACTGCGGAGAAGTGCGCAAGCTAGAAGACAAGTTCTATGGCCTCGAGCTCAACCACATCGCTCGAAAGTACAACGAGGCCGCAGACGAGCTGGCTAAGTTAGCATCCACGCGCGGCACCGTCCCACCAGATGTCTTCTCGAGGGACATTTTCGAGCCATCTGTCAAAATCGGCCCGGGGGCTGGCCCCTCGACGCCACCCCTCGAGCCGGACACGGGGGCTTGACCTTCAACGCCACCCCTCGAGAACGACCCCTCGACATCCGCTGAGGCGATGCAGATCGACGCACCCGCATCTTCTTCATCACGACCCCTCGACTACCTGACTCAAGGCGTGCTACCAGAAGACAAGACGGAGGCCCGACGCATTGCTCGAAGGGCCAAGACCTACGTCATCTACGGCGACGAACGAGAGCTGTACCGTCGAAGCCCAGCAGGAATCCTTCAGCGCTGCATCCCCTTCGAGGAAGGATGCAGGCTCCTCGACGACATGCACTCGGGGGCTTGCGGCCATCACGCAGCGCCAAGGACCTTGGTGGGGAACGCCTTCCGCCAAGGCTTCTACTGGCCAACCGCCATTGGAGACGCCAAGCGCCTGGTTTGAGTCTGCCAAGGGTGTCAGTTCTACGCCAAGCAAACGCACCAGCCCGCGCACGCCCTGCAGATGATCCCCATCACTTGGCCGTTTGCCGTCTGGGGGCTCGACCTCGTGGGTCCCATCAAGATGACAAATGGAAAGTACATGCATGTGCTCATGGCCGTCGACAAATTCACCAAGTGGATCGAGGCTACAACATCCACGTGACATCATGTACTGGTTTGGGGTGCCTAACGTCATCATCACCGACAATGGCACACAATTCGCGGGCAAAAAGTTCACCAACTTCTGCGACGACAACAACATCCACGTGAACTGGGCCTCGGTCGCATACCCTCAATGCAACGGGCAGGTCGAGCGCGCCAACGGCATGATACTCCACGGGCTGAAGCCGAGGCTGTTCAAGACCCTCAAGAATTTTAGAAAGAGGTGGGCTGCAGAGCTCCCCTCGGTGCTGTGGGGCCTCAGGACTACGCCGAGTCGAGCCACCGGGTTCACTCCGTTCTTTCTAACCTACGGCGCCGAGGCTGTCTTGCCTACGGACCTCGAGTATGGCTCCCCTCGACTTCGAGCCTACAACGAGCAAACCAACAACGAGAGGCTCGCCAACGCCAAGGACCAGCTCGAGGAGGCTCGAGACGTGGCGCTCATCAACTCCGCGCACTACCAGCAAACACTTCGACGCTACCACGACAAGCACGTGCGCAAAAGGGACCTGGCGGTGGGGGACCTCGTGCTTCGACGGCTGCAAGATAATCGAGGGCGCCACAAGCTCACCCCTCCATGGGAGGGCCCGTACACCGTAGCTGAGGTGCTCAAGCTAGGAACATACAAGCTCTACGACGGTCAAGGCAGGATCCTGGCGAATGCGTGGAACATATCTCAGCTATGTCGCTTCTACCCTTAAGGGCCTCGAGGCCTTATACATTTCGTTGCTTTGTACAAACACGTCAAATATGAATGTACAAACTCGTGCACTGTCTTTCGTTTTACTTAGCAACTTAAGGTAGCCTCGCCCCTGCCTTGCTCAGGGTCGAGCCTCCCTCGGGGGCTGACAGGGGGACCCCCCCAGACTCCGGAAAAAACGCGCTTTTCTTTTCAAAAATTTGACCCTTATCTTGATTCGTATCTCGAGCGTACTAGCAACGTCTAAGTCCGTAGATACCTCGAGCCGCCAAGAGGCGGAGGGCGTCGACGTAGACGGCCACCCACGCCCCCGGGCTACAGTACCCTACCTACGCCTCCCCTCGAGGAACTCATGACGCGTATCGAAAGAACATAGACCAAGCCGATAGAAACACGAGCTAGCGACAAAGAGAAATGATCAAATAAATTTGAAAAGAAAACAACTTCTTTAAACAAATAAGTCATACACATATGTTAGCCTCGACGGGCCATAAGTCATGACATGAATTTTTACAAAGGCCTTGACGCCCAAATTTAGCACGCAGTCCTCATTCCTCATCAGTCTGGAACTCCTCCTCAAGATCTTCTGCTGCGGGCTCAGCCTCGACGTCCGGGCCAGGAGGAGGGGAGTCATCTACACCACTGTCTGCAATGGGAGGCAACACGTCCTCCTCGAAGAGCTTTGCGAGCGCCGCCCCCGGCCTCTCCACCTTCTCCAGGATCTTGTCGACGTGGCGATCGTTCCACTCTTCGTCCTTCCCCTCGATCTCGACGAAGCCCTTGGTAACGACGTTGACCGGGTAGCGGAAGCCGGAGCGGACGATCGCGAGCGCCTGCTTTATGCCATGGGGGAGAGCGCTCTTGACGCGTTCCCGCGCGGCCATGTCGAAGAAGCACAGGGCATCGACCAGGGCGTCGCCTCGAGCCACCGCGCCTCTGCCGTGGCCACCGGGTCTGCACCCCACGTGGAGCAGAGCCTGTCAAGGGTGCCGTGTGCCCGCTCCGCCACCATGGTCTCACCCTGGAGTTGCTCCACGAGAGTCTGATTCATCTCGCGGAGCTCCTTTGCGGTCTTCTCTAGATCTGTGGAACAAACAGAAAAGAGTAAGTCCGCGGCGTGGCAAGAATCTCGAAATCAAAGCAAGACAAAGCCTGAAGATTACGACAGTACCTTGGCAGTGCACGCCCAGAGCATCAAAATGGCTGGTAAGGACCCTGACGCGCTGCTCGAGTGTATGCTTTTGGGACAGCACGTCAAGTTTTTGGCCCTTAAGCTCCTCGACCAGCTTGCCCGTCTGCGCAAGGGCCAGATCCTTCTTGATCACCTCCTGCCGGGCGGCCTCGAGCTTGAGCGACAGGTCATTAGCTCTGTCGAGAGCCTGATCCATGTCGATCTCGAGGCCTTGGATCCTCGAGTGCGCGGCAGTTAAGGCCTTCTGGGCCTCCTTCCGCTGCCTCTGCCGCAGCCAGGGCGGTGGCGGCCTTGCTCCTAGCCTCCTCGGCCTCCTTCCTCGCCGCCTCCGCTGCAGACCGGGCGGTGGTGGCCTCGCTTCGGGCGTCGGCAGCCTCCTTCCTCGCCGCCTCCGCTGCAGACCGGGCGGTGGCGGCCTAGCTTCGGGCGTCGGCAGCCTCCTTCCTCGACGCCTCCACCGCGGACAGAGCGGTGGTGGTCTCCATCTTAGCTTGGGCGGCCTCATCTCGAGTCGCCTGGGTCTCCGCCTGAGCGTCGTCGAGCCGGCCCGCCATCTGCGCGTTCCGGCCCAGCTCAGCGCGGAGCTCCTGGAGCTCCCCCTCCGCCCTCACGAGGGCAGCCGCCACCCGCGCGGACTTGTCCGCCTCCTCCACGAAGGCCCTCTCTGCCTGCGCCATGAGCTCGGTCACCTCCTTCAAGATCGACCGCGCCTCTCGGTGCGGCCCCTCAGCCATCTCCTCCTGCTGCTCCGTCCCCTCCCGAGGCGACGGTGCGGCATCGCGTAGAGGCGGGGGCTCGAGCGGTGGCGGATCGCTCGAGGGGTGGCTCGCCTCCAAGCTCTCCTCCGCGCCGGCCGAGGGACCGGTCGTCCCCTCCGCCTCGCTCCCGACCGGCCCCTCGAGCCTCTCCTCCCTCACTAGGTCTTCCGGCGTCTTGTCGTCCCCGACCGGTGCCTCGAGCGCCCCCTCCAGCGCTGAGCCCTCGACCGGGGACGGCTCCTTCTCCAGCTCGTCCAGGAGCTCCTCCACCGTTGGTATCTTCTCCACCGACGCCTCCCCCTCCTTCTCCTTCTCCGCGGGCGCGCGAGGCTCCGTCGGTAGGGGATCCTGTCCAGCGGGCCGGCTCGCGTCGTTTGGGGTCTCGAGGGCCGCTGTCCCCGCAGCCCCAGATGCCGACAGAGCCGCGCCTGTCTCGGGTGCTCCCCCCGAGATGGTCGTCATGACAGGGGGAGGAGTGGCCCTCTCGGTAGGCGCCACCAGAGGAAGAGGAGGAGGAGGAGGTGGTGCTGCGATGGACGCAGTGGCGGCGGGCTTGGCGCCAGGAGCCGCGGTCCCTGCTGAAAAAGAGAACAACGTCGTCAGAATCAGGAAAAAGCCTCGACCCCCGCGGACGACGGCGTCGGCCTCACCAAGATCCGCGGCGGCCATCTGACTTCCCCGAGCCATGGCTGCTCGAGCCTTCACCAGCCAAGCGGCCATTTTAGCGGAAGGAGGAGCCATACATCGAGGTGCTTGGTCCTCAGCAGAGCTCGAGGTCTTGGCCCGCTTGGACACCGCGGGGTCCGCCTCCTGCCGGGAGCGCTTTTCCTAAAAAACCAGAAACGGCACACATCACCAAAGGTAAAAAGGTAAAGCTTCACTACCAACGGAATTGAGAAACGTTACTTACCCAAAGCGATGGCGGGACTTCTTCCCCGAGTCGCCGGACCCGCTCGGGGGCTTCGAGCCCGCCCCATGGCTCGAGCCATGCCCCCGAGCCGTCTCCGTGTGGCTCGAATGGGGGGAAGGCTCCCGGTGCTTCCCGTGGCTCGACCCCGACGGGGAGCTCTCCTTCTGTCTCTTGTCCCGGGGGGACGACCGCGTCTCCTTCAAGCGGTCCTCTTGGCGCCTTTCCATGCGCGGGCTCCGGGACCTGCTCCGGCGCTCGTGCCGGCGGTCGCGCCCCCCCCGCGTCTGCCACCTTCTCCCGGCGACGGTGCGGCGATGGGCTCCGGGATCGCTCGCGACTCCCATCACGAGACGACCGGGAGCTCCCCCCTCGACGGTCATGGTGGCGGGGGCTCGACGCCCCCTCATGTTACCCGCTCTTCCGCGGGCTCGATGTCGTCTTCGACGACTTGCGGCGGTCGGGCCCGGAGTCCCTCTCGGCCTGTTGACCGCTTCTCGAGGTCCGGCCCTTCTCGAGACCCTCCGCCTAGGTCGACGCGGTCATGACCTCCTTCTGCGCCGCGGCGATGGCGCCCCGAGTTCGAGGCCTCTTCACATCAGGGGGCACGTCCGGCACGGAGCTCGACGTGCCCCGAGCCTCCGACGAGGCGGGGCCTGGCGTGGCCTTCCGCTGCTGCGTTTCGCGCGATCCCTTCGCCGGGGGGATCTCCAGGATATTCTCCTGCACAGAAGAGCAGTCAGCCTTGATGTCGACGACCCCCGCGCGCCTCAGACGTGCATCCATCCCTTCATCATTGCTCTCCTCCTCATCGTCATCCTCCTCCTCCGAGCTCGTGTAGTTGAGCTCAGGGGACTCCTCTCCAGGCTGCCGGTTACGACGAGCCTTCGCTAGCCTCTGATCCCGGTCCACCCAACGCAAGTTCTTCTCTTTCTCTTTCTTCTTCTTTGCATCCTTACTCTCCTTATCTTTCTGAGCAGAGAGGCGCCTCACCTGTCTTTCCGCGGCGTCCTCCTTCACCGGGGGCCTCGACACGTGACATGTGAACGCCCCCTGCAAAAAGAAACTTGATGAGAAAACCACAAGGAGAATAAACAAGATTCGAAGAAAGAGAAAGGAGGGGAGGCTCGAAACAGCCTAGCTTGAGGAAGGCTTACCGGGTCGAGACACCCCGCGTTGGGTGCCATGGCGATCAGGTTGGTCTCCTCAGGGCGGAACGGCCCGTGGATCGTGACCGTCACCCGGGAGGCACCCTCGTTCCGAGGCAGCCTCTCCTCGGCCATCCTGGACCTGTTCAGCTCCTCGAGCGGGGCATTTGGCCCCATCTCGTACATGAGAAGGGGGCGGTCCGCCAGAGGAAGGACCCTTCGCTGATGGAACGCCCAAATGACCGCCTGGACGGTCAATCCCTTCTCCTCCACCAGCGACCACATCGTATTCATCAGTGGCATCAGGTGGCGCTGCCTGTCCGCCACAACGCCCCAATTCCACTTCTCAGGGCGCTTGGTGATGATCCTCCGGTGTACTGCAGAAGGAGCCCGTCCTCATTCCGCAGGTAGAACCAGTGGTCGTCCCACCCCGCCTGGTTGGAGGAAAGCTTGTAGTGGAGGTAATGACGGGGGACGTTGGCCGACGAGGGACCGGTCCTCGCGGTGATGATGAGGGAGCCCGCGCGCGCGAGCCTCCTCCCGCTCGGCTTCACGGCCTTATGAAAGAGCTCGCCTCGGACGAGGTGGACGAACATCTCCCAATGAGGCTCGATCTTCAGGTATCCCTCGCACACCGCGGCGTAGATGGCGGCGTGCGAGATTGAGTTGGGGGAGAAGTGCTGCAATTCCACCTCGAAGTGGTGAGCCAACCCCCGCATAAAGCGGCTTGGCGGAACGCCAAGCCCCATGCGGTGGTAGCGCGTGAAGCTCACCACATACCCCTCCGGCGGGTGCGGCTCCTGGTGGTCCACCGACGGGAGAATCCACCACGCGGGCCCCTCCCGCGGGTTGGGGCGGAGAAGCCCCAGGTCCACCAGTGACTCCAGCTCAGGTCGTGATGTCTTCGTCGGGCGCCAGTCTTCGGGCGGCAGCACCTGGGTCTGGGCAGCCATGGCGGCGACGGCGTGGATCTGAGCGGCGAACGGACGGCCGGGAAGATTACCAATCGCTAGCTTGGGGAGAAAGCGTGTGGGAGCTACGGCGGCTGTGAAGGCAAAGGCAAAGTAAAGAGTCCCTCACCCCTCACTTGATATTTATAAAAGAAAACCTCGACGGGCGGGGTCTCCCACGGCGGAGGAAAGGTAACCGCACACATTTAATGCGCCCACCTAACCACGTCTCGAGCCGGTTGATAGGTACACGCGGCAACTCCCCATTCGCTCAACTACCAGGGCCCACCACGACCGCCGCTCTGACTTCATGTCCGTCGCCCTGGCGCCACGATCTCCACTCCCTGACAGTTTCCGCCTAAAAAGGCGCGCCCAATGGGCAGAAGGATTCCAAACGACGGAGGCTTCTTGAAGAAGGTAAAAACGGGCCCCGGCCCTTTCAAGTCTCGAGGCAGCGAAGGCTGGCCCTCGAAGAGGGTTCGATAGCCGGCTTCGAGCACCCGAGTCAAGGACACCAAGGGGCGCCACTCGCAGCATCGCTCGAGGGCCAAGCCCTCGAGGCCCCTCACGTGTATCCAAGGCAGGGCGCACGACATGCAGTGAGATCCCCTCGGAGGGAGGCATCGAGCCACCAGGTCCTATCGAATGGACCCGACATTCCTGCAGACCGAGCGCCCATGCTTTATGAGATCGCCTCCGGGCTTCGGTCGACCCTATCAAACGGGGCACGAGGTCTCACTTGGATTCCCCCGTTACCAGCTCACCGGGAACCTCGATACTCGCCCGCTCGTGGTAGTACGAGGCATCCCCCCTCTCATCCGATCGAAAGGACTCGCGGGATGACAAGCCAGGGCAACTGGCGTGCCGGACAGCTCGAAGAGCCGGCCGGTCGGTTCAGCCTGGCACCCCTCGACGAAAGAGGGTCAAAGAACTCGGGGGCTCGACACTCCCGAACCTAAAAACGTAACTAACACTCACACTCGTGAAAAAGCCCACGAGGGAGTCCTAACCACTCCCCCGTGGCCTCGGGGGCTACACCCGCGGGTGTCGCTCGCGCGACACCCACGGAATCAAAACAACCAAACCCTCGAGAACCAGTTAGCTAACCCTCGAGATACCGGTAGGGAGCCCCTGCTCGAGTGCTAGCACTCGAACAAGGGCTCGGGGGCTACTGTCGGGGGACCACAAAAGGGGTACCCCCAATCAACGCAAAACAAATAAGTTAAACCTAGAGCATCAATTAATAAGAGACCTAACTAGTCTAACCCCCTAAAAAACCAACCCCTCGAGGCCTACAACGCCGGCCCACCGCCAGGGAGCCCGGGCCCGCCAAAGCCTTGCCGACCGCCTCATGGTAGCCTACCTCCTGAGCCCCGGCACATAGGCCTCGAGCCCACTACAGCCTACACCATTCCTCGAGACCCCACGTGGAGACCTCGAGCCTCTCTAACACGGTAACCTATCCCTCGAGACACATCATACCTCCCTTGAGCAGCGCCAGACATCGGATATCAGCCCCATACTGTGCATTTAATGCGTCCACCTACTCCAGTCACATCCTCTGGTACACGACGTATGCCACAGTGAACCGGGGCCAGAGTCAAACCTCGTTTTCACCACAAGCATGGGCAAAAAGGCACAAGTACAGCACTGTTAGGCCATACCCTGCACTATAGCACACTCGAGCCACATCTCGAGACCTGGATTCCCGCTGTACGACCGGGTTTTCCGGGACTTGCCCATACCTGCGGGGGCTCGAGCCCCCCGTAGGTGCCACCTCGAGGCCGACCCTGCGCCCCTCGAGCCCTGACTACTTTCATGCTATTGGAGGACAGGTACCCCAAGACCCGGAGGGACCCTGCCACGTCCTGTACGTGCTGGAATGGGCGCTGCATGGCCTCCGCGTCGCCACGCCTCCACGTCTACGCCCGGGATGGAAGCCACGCTTCAAGGACGCCTCAACAGCAACCCCCACGCCGACTCCAGTGACCTTGACAAGACAACATTCCAACCCTTCGCCGTATTGGGCGTTGTACATGTCACTCCTGTATAACCCTGGCCTCCTCTTGTTCTATAAATGAGGACACCAGGGCCCTTCACCCACACGGGTCCACACGACACACACACGAGTCTAGACTCTCGTCCACGCTCGTTGAGCTTGTATTGCCCCTATGCAAGCACTTAGGTGCAAGTAATACAAGAACCTCCTCCCCCCGCTGGACGTAGGGCCTTCTTTGCCCGAACCAGGATAAACCCTTGTGTCATCTTGCATCACCATCCAGGAAGGGAGCACACGATCATATTACTAGTTGGTGTCATACCCCCGGGGTCGAAACACCGACACATGGCGATAGAAATCGTTTTGGTTTTCAAAGGATGGACGACGAATATGGTGATAGGCTAGCTCTAAGTGTCACATGGTGTTGGAGGACACTTAGGTAGTCTTAGGTCTTTGTTTTTCTTTTGGCCGTACTATAAAGAGGAGCGTGAATCAGTAGCTTGACCTAGATAAGACTATTGAGGTAGGTGTGTACACTTGTTAATTTATAGCTCAGAGGGAGCCCTTATGTCGTGAGGATGAAAAGTCATCAAGGCAGCGTCACGATCCGAAGTTGTTTTGGCCCTTAGAAGGGCATCAGACGCTGGCCTTAGTGGCATCGGACCCGCGTCTGATGTCACTCAGACTTGAGAGTCTCTGGTGCGTGGCATCGGACGCTCCGATGTTGTCACATCGGATGCTATGGTGTCGCTGTTCACTTGCGAGTGAACTGAGCGTCGCATCGGACATTGGGAGCCAGCGTCTGATAGTCATGCAGAGAGGTTCTAGAGAGGCAGTTTCTACATCGGACGCATCCGAGGCAGAGGCATCGAACGCTGCCAGCGTCCGATGCTCCTTAAACCTGCGTGTCAGAAAAGTACAGTTGACCGTTGGGTCGAGGGCATCAGCACGTCCGATGCCAGGCATCGGTGCGTCCGATGCCCCCGAAACTGTGTTGTTCCAGTGCTCTTTTGGATGGCCAGCTGGGGGGAGTATTTATACTCCTCCTCCACCTCCATTATAATGTTCTTGCCCATTTGAATTGATGAGAAACACCTTGAGAGAGCAAGGTAGAGCAAGAGCCCTAGTGAGATTGAGAGAATTAGTGACCTCATTAGTGAAAGTGAGTAGCAAGTGTGCATCCATCGATCTCTTTGGCCTTGGCTTGGTCAAGTAATAGTTCAAGCTTGTTACTCTTGGTGATCGGCATCACCTAGACAACTTGGTGATGATCGTGAAGCTTGGAGATCATCCGGAGGCTTTGTGGATGACCCAAACGAAGTTGTGACCGGTAGTGAGCGATTCATCGGGCCGGAGTGGCGAAGAATCAGCTCATAGTGAGCACTTGATCCTTGTGCGGATTAAGGGGGAGCGATAACCTTGTGCGGGTGCTCCAACGAGGACTAGGGGGTGTGCCAACACCTTGATACCTCAGGAAAAAGTCATCGAGTCATTTCTACTCTCTTTACATTCACATTTACTTTTGAGCAATTCAATTCCGCAATTTACTTGTTGTTCTTTCATAATTGAATTGTCATGCTAGAGTGGGAATGGAATAGAGATAGTCTTTTGTGTGGTACAGTTTAGTGAAACACACTTCTAGGCACATAGGGGTTAATTGGGCTTGATAGGTTTTAATTCTTGCAAAAAGTTTAGAAAAGCCCAATTCATCCCCCCTCTTGGGCATCTTGATCCTTTCAATTGGTATCGGAGCCTCGTGCTCTCGATTTAGGATTAACCGCCTAGAGTTAAGATGTCTGGAGGTGATGGACCACCTCCCATGTTCGAGGGAGATGACTTTCCATGTTGGAAAATCCATATGGAGTCGTACCTAGAGGTGGTTGATGTAAAATGTCACCAAGCCACAATCGACGGCTTTACAAAGCCCAAGGACGCCACTCATCTTACTCCTTATGAGGAGGAAAATGAAAAGTGGAATGCAAAATCCAAAAAAAACATATTTAGAGGCATTTGCAAGGAAGTTTTCAATCGCGTCCGGATCCACAAAGACACCCATGATCTATGGGAGAACATTTGTGTGCTCCATGAGGGAACCAAGAGTGAGCGTGAGGAGCGTTATCATTTAGTCATGCAAAAGCTCAACTCCTTTGAAATGCATGCACATAAAAATGCAAATGAAATGTACTCACGCTTAAATGTTCTTGTAGAAGAACTAAATGGACTTGGCCTCACACAACTATCTCCATCTGATGTTGTGAGGAAGATCCTTTGTGTCCTCCTAATTGCAAAATATGGACACATTGTGACGGTGCTACATCAAGGTGATCTTTCCACCACTACCCCAACACAAGTATTGGGAAAGATCAATGCTCATGAGATGTACATGCACATCACACCAAGTGGTGGCTCTTCCACCGACAAGAAGAAGGATTCAAGGCAAGTCAAGATAAGAAGGGCAAGTCCAAGGAAATTGAGGTCCACCATGAGAGCACAAGTGATGATGAAGATGACACTAACATTGCACTCATGGTGAAGAGAACTACAAAGATGTTGACAAAGCTTCACAAGAATGGAGTCAACTATGACTCAAGAAAGAAGAAATTCTTCACAAGTAGCAAGAGAAGGCCAATCTCCAAAATGGATTGCTATAATTTTGGTGATCTTGGCCATCTTGCTCATCAATGCACCAAGCCCAAGAAAGAGAACTACAAGAACAAGAACAAGGGCAAGAAGTATGACTCATCAAGTGAAGATGAGAAGAAAAGTGAAAAGCCGTACAAGAAAAAGATGGCAAAAAGAAGCAATACCCCAAGAAGGGTGGAAAAGCTTACATTGTTGGTGATTGGCTCACCGACATTGACTCCTCCGATGGATCATCCAACGAAGATAGTGATGATGAGAAGGAGAAGGTAGCCGCTCTAGTCATTGGGACTTCTTTACCTCCACCACCACCGTCGCCATCATCCTCTACACACCTATGCCTCATGGCAAAGGGTGGCCAAAAGGTACAAAGTGATGATGACTCTAGTGATGACGATAGTGATGGTGAATTTGAGTCACCTTCTTATGATGAACTTGTTGAATTGCTTAACAACTACTCTAAAATCATAAGAAAGATTAGAGCTAAAAATGAAAGGCTTGTTCGTGACAATGAATCTCTTGTTGAAAATATAACAATGTCACCCATGCTAGTGATGAGCTACAAAATGAAATTGGTAGTATGTCATCTTCTATCAAGGAGCTCAAGTCCTCTAACAAAGAGCTCAAAGCTAAAAATGAGAAACTTGATAGGATTCATAGTGAGTTCAACACTAGCTATACTTTGCTCAAAGAACAATATACTCAAACTAAAGTTGATCATGATGCTCTTGTTATTGCTTATGATTTACTTTCGAATGAGACACATGATGCCCCTAACCATGTTGTTAAGTGTGACATAGCAACATCTTGTGAGGACTTGGTTAGTGAGCATGATGAGCAAAGAGCTATTGGCAAGGGCAAGCAAGTGGTTGTGGCCGAGATCTATGATGACTACATCAAGATCAAGAATGAAAATGCAAAGCTCAAGCTTGATCTAGAGAAGCTAGCAACCACCAAGCAAGTTGTCATTGAAACTCATGATGGAGACTATAGCATGATGAAAGAATCAAGATGCCCAAGAGGGGGGGGGGGTGAATTGGGCTTTTCTAAAAATTTTGCGATAATTAAATCCTATCAAGCCCAATTAACCCCTTGTGCCTAGAAGTGTGATCGTCTAGAACAAACCGCACAAAAGACTATCACTATGTCACTTTTACTCTGCCATGGCAATTCAAGTATGAATGAACAACAAGTAAATTGCGGAATTGAATTGCTCAAAAGTAAATGCATAAGTCAAGAGAGAAGAGATGACACGACGATCTTTTTCTCGAGGTATCAAGGTGTCGGCACACCCCCTAGTCCTCGTTGGAGCACCCGCGCAAGCGTATCGCTCCCCCTTGATCCGCGCAAGGATCAAGTGCTCACTATGAGCTGATTCTTCGCCACTCCGGCCCGGTGAATCACTCAGTACCGGTCACAAGCCTCCTTGGGTCATCCACAAGCCTCCGGATGATCACCAAGCTTCACGATCACCACCAAACCGTCTAGGTGATGCCGATCACCAAGAGTAACAAGCTAGAACTCTCACTTGACCAAGACAAGGCCAAAGAGATGGATGGATGCACACTTGCTACTCAATTCTCACTAGGAGGTCACTAATTCTCTCAATTAGCAAATCACTCAACCTCACTAGGGCTCTTGCACTTTCTCACACTCACAATGTGTCTCTCAGCAGATGGAAGTGGCAAGAACACTCTAATGGAGGAGGTTGAGGAGTATAAATACTCCCCCAAACCGGCCATCCTAAAGAGCACTGCAGGGCAGTTTTTTGGGGGGGCATCGGACGCTCCGATGCCTGGCATCGGACGCGCCAATGCCCTCGACCCAACAGTCAACTGTACCTTCTGTCAGACTGTTTAAAGGAGCATCGGACGCTGGGCAGCGTCCAATGCCCTTGCACAGGACGCGTCCGATGCAAATCTGACCTCTCTGGAACCTCTCTACATGACCATCAGACGCTGGCCTCCAGCGTCCGATGCACCCTCAAGTTCACTCCCAAGTGAACAGTGGCACGGGCGCGTCCGATGTGACAACATCGGAGCGTCCGATGCCACACATCAGACAAACCCTAGTCTAGTGAGCATCGAACGCGCGTTCGATGCCCACCAGGCCAGCGTTCGATGCCCTTTTCAAGGGCAAAACCAACTCGGATCGCGACGCGGCCTTAACGACTTTTCATCCTCTCGACATAAGGGCTCTCTCTGAGCTACCTAGGGATATGAAGTAACAAGTGTACACCACACCTACCTCAATAGTATTTGTCGGTGTTTGTTAACCGACAACTCGTCTTGAGTAATCTCAGACGATTTGTTCGATGGGGATTGGCGTTCGTAGGACTCGACGAGTACACAGGGACATCTATTTATACTGGTTCAGGCCGCTAAATAGCATAATACCTTACGTCCAGTGCGGCGTATGCCTTGTGTATGATTATGATTTAGATGATTGGAGCCTGCGCCTGCTTCCCCTTATATATCCGGGTGAAGCATAGCGCAGACCGAGTCCTAGTCGATTACAACAGAGGAGTCCTATTCTAATTACAAGACTTCCTTTAAGAACTCGACTAAGTTACAGTGAGAGTCCTAATCCAAGTACGCTTCGTATCAAGTCTTCGGATCTCCCGTGTCGTTCGGGATTAGTCAGAGTAATCATCTTCTGATGATATCTCTGACATCCTGGTCCGTCAGTATTATCTAGGTCAAGCTACTGATTCACGCTTCTCTTTATAGTTTGACCAAAGGAAAAAAACAAAGGCCTTACCTAAGTGTCCTCCAACACCATATGACACTTAGCCTAGTCTACCACCGTCTTCGTCATCCGTCCTTTGAAAACCAAAATGATTTCCATCGCCAGGGGACATGAACTCCATATGCTCGTATCATCACCATTACCGTGACCTAACTCATCTCTGTTTCTGCAAAACACACGTTAGTCACAGTAATCTTGTGTTTCATCCAATCACCAAAACCCACTAGGGGCCAAGATGCGTTCACATGAAACTTGAGCTTGATATGTTGAAAGAAGAGAACAAGAGATTGAAGATGGAGAGGGATTACAAGACGACACCATCCCAAGTGGAACTCCAACAGGAAAATGACAAGCTCAAGAAAGAAAAAGAGCATCTAGCCATAGGGTTGAAGAACTTCACCAAGGGTCAATGTCTTCAAAGTGAGCTACTCATGAACACCGTGATGAAGACAAATAGAAGTGGTATTGGCTACTTAGAAGAGAGGTTGAAGCAACACAAGAGAAACACAAAGCCCAAGCAAAAGAAGAAGTTGGGAAGATGCTTTGAGTGTGGAAAAGAAGGACACTTTGCACACAATTGTGAAGCACCACAACCCACACCCTTGCCCAACCATGCTAGGCCCTTTGCTTTCAATGCTCACTACATGCTTAGACAAGATTCTAGTGGCAAAGTGAAAGTTATGTTCATGGGGCCTCCAAACAAGAATAGGCCTAAGCAAATATGGGTTGCAAAGTCACTTGTAGAGAAGGTTAAGGGGCCTCAACAAGTTTGGGTCCCAAAAGCTCAAGCATGATTTCTTGTGTGTGTAGGTGAACTACAAGACCTGTGGATCTCATTGGGTTATTGATGGTGGTTGCACGCAACATATGACCGGTGATCCTCGGATGTTTACCTCACTAGAAGAGAGTGTCCATGACCAAAAAAAGATTACATTTGGTGACAACTCAAAGGACAATGTCAAGGGTTTGGGCAAAGTGGCAATATCCAATGATCATACAATATCAAATGTGCTTCTAGTTGCTTCATTGAGCATCAACTTGCTATCCATTGGGCAACTATGTGATCTTGGCTTTCAATGCTTATTAACCGAGAAAGAAGTGGTTGTGACTAAGAAGGATGACTCTCAAGTGATATTCCAAGGCTTTAGATACAACAATCTCTATCTAGTTGATTTCACTTCCGAAGATGCCAACTTGAAGACATGTTTGTTCACGAAGCAATCTCTTGGTTGGTTATGACATAGAAGACTAGCACATGTTGGAATGAACACTCTCAACAAGCTATTGAAGAAGGATTTGGTTAGAGGCTTGAAGGATGTCAAATTTGAGAAGGACAAATTGTGTAGTGCATGTCAAGCCGACAAGCAAGTTGTAAACACTCATCCAACCAAAGCTTTTGTATCAACATCAAGAGAGGTAGAGCTACTTCGCATGGACCTATTTGGGACAACAACATATGCTAGCTTGGGTGGAAATCTCTATTTCCTTGTGATTGTTGATGACTATTCTAGATACACATGGGTATTCTTTCTTCATGACAAATCCGAAGCAACCCCTTCATTCAAGAAGTTTGCCAAGAGACCCCAAAATGAGTTTGACTTGAAGATCAAGAAAATAAGAAGTGATAATGGAAGGGAATTTGATAACACCCACATTGCGCTATATTGTGATGAAGTTGGGATCAAGCACATGAAGTCTCCACAACATATACACCACAACAAAATGAGGTAGTTGAGAGGAAGCACTGGACTCTAATCACCCTAGCAAGAACTATGTTAGATGAGTACTCTACACCGAAAAGATTTTGGGCGGAAGCAATCAATGCTACATGCTATGCATACAACCAATTGTTCCCCCATCGTCTCCTTGGCAAGATCCCCTATGAGCTACTCAACAACAAGAAGCTGGATGTATCATTCTTTAGAGTATTTGGGTGCAAATGCTACATCTACAAGAAGCCCCAACACCTAGGGAAGTTTCAACGTCGATGTGATATTGGTTTTCTTGTTGGTTACTCATTGAAGTCCAAAGCATATCGAGTATTCAACCATGCCACCGGGATGGTAGAAGAAACATATGATGTGGAATTCGATGAATCTAACATCTCTCAAGGAGCACATGAGAATCTTGATGATGTAGGTGATGAACCATTAAGGGAAGCAATGAAGAATATGTCGGTTGGAGCTATCAAGCCTAAAGATGATGATGATGATGTGCAAGTCATTTACAAGCCATCCTCATCAAATGTACCACAAGATGATGATAAAGATGGGAGAGAGCCAAATGAAGATACTTATGTCTCCCATGATCAAATGGTGGTACAAGCTCAAGATGTTGATGCTCCACAAGCGGCCCCTCAAGTGGTTGATCGAAGAACTACTCCTCTACTACAAGCTCATCCTCAAGACCTCATCATAGGGAGTCCAACAAGGGGTGTAATGACTCGATCTAAAAAACTTGCTTCATTTATTGAACATCACTCCTTTGTTTCTCTTATTGAGCCTAGACTTGTAGAAGATGCTCTAAAGGATCCGGATTGGGTGAATGCTATGCATGAGGAGTTGAACAACTTCACCCGCAGTCAAGTTTGGACCCTTGAAGAGCGACCTAAAGGCGCAAGAGTCATTGGAACCAAATGAGTGTTTAGAAACAAGCAAGATGATCAAGGCGTGGTTGTTAGAAACAAGGCAAGGCTAGTGGCAAAGGGGTTCTCTCAAGTTGAAGGCTTAGATTTTGGAGAGACCTTTGCACCGGTTGCAAGACTTGAAGCCATTCGTATCCTCCTTGCATATGCATCACATCATGACATTAAACTCTATCAAATGGATGTGAAAAGTGCATTTTTAAATGGCTTCATAAATGAACTAGTCTATGTTGATCAACCTCCCGGGTTTGAAGACCCTAGATATCCTAATCATGTTTATAGGTTGTCCAAGGCGCTACATGGGCTTAAGCAAGCTCCTAGAGCGTGGTACGAGCGCCTCCGGGACTTCCTCATTGAGAAGGGCTTCACCATTGGGAAGGTTGACACCACACTATTCACCAAGAAGCTTGATGGAGAGATCTTCATTTGTCAAATCTATGTTGATGATATCATCTTCGGGTCAACAAATGAAGAATATTTGCAAGAAATTTGGTGACTTGATGTCGAAGGAGTTTGAAATGTCTATGATTGGTGAACTTACATTCTTCCTAGGCTTTCAAGTCAAGAAAATGAAGGAGGGGACTTTTATATCTCAAGAGAAGTATACAAAAGACCTCCTCAAGCGCTTCAATATGAATGATTGCAAGCCTATCAAGACTCTGAAAGGTCCTAGTTTGGTTTTGGTAATTGAGTGACAACTTAGGTGGACTAATATGTGTTTGAAGTGAATTACACAGGTGATTAGTCCACATGTGATCATGTGTGAGCAACATATGCCATAGAGGGGAAATGGCTTGGAAGATGTTGCAAGACTCACACATGTGATGGAGGAGCTTAATGCACATGAAACATGACATGTGGTCATGTGGCTAAGATGGTGAAGATCAAGGCAAGACTTGGCTTGATGGAACGGTTGCGAAGGTGAAGGGAAAGTTGGAGGCTTTGAAGCCGTTGGTACTGAGTGTCGGGAGGCTTAAGCAAGACTTGGTGCCGAAGGGCTGAAGCAATGGTGAAGAGCAAGTGATGTCAAGATCAATGGACCATGGAGGCCATGTGATGATATGAAGTGGATCATATCATTTGATGAGAGGTTGGTGCATGTGTTGCGTCAACAAATGGAGGAGATGGAATGAAATGCGCAAGGCAAAGGTATACGTGTAGGGCATTTCATTTCACCGGTCATAGGTGTGTAGAGAAGATTATGACCGGGTTTAGGATAGATGGCCGTACTATCAAGAGGAGCAAACTTGTTTGCATATCGGTCATCTAGTGCCACTTGAGCGATCTGAAGGACCGAGAATGCAATAGCAAGGCGACCAGAGGGGGGGGGGGGTGAATGGGAGCTCAAAAATTTCTCTCGAAACTTTGGCGTTTGTCCCACAAATCAACCCCCAAAAGCTTCGATCGAAACCGTGATGCCCACGACCCTTGGAAGAGGGTGGATGATCCCTAGGATCACAGCGAGGCACCACAAAGCGACAGCAAACCAAACGGCAAAAGCACCGGAACAAGTTCAACCCCTAAAACCTAGTCCCGAACGTAGATTGAAGCCTACGTCGAGAAATCCCTGAATACCGATGCTAACAAGTAGCAAAGATACCTAGAGAGGTTCCTAGGTGAACAATAGGGCCAAACGAGAAGTCTGGAAACCAAGCGAAGAAGCCTGGAGAACAAACGCACAAAACCGGAGGCTTCAGCCTAGTCCCGGACTGTCCGGACTGCAGGTCCCGGACTGTCCGCGGCTACTGCGGACTGTCCGCCAGTCGATCCCGGACTGTCCGCCGGCGAAAATCGCCAAACAACAACTCTGCTGGAACCTCCCTGGACGACTCCCGGACTGTCTGCGAGTCCCAACGGCGGACTATCCGTGGTTCAAAAAACACTTGCCCAACAGCGCGGAGTCAGGCCACTGGTCTGACCGACCCCGACGCGCGGACTGTCCGCGACCCAAACGGCGGACTGTCTGCGGATGAACAGAGAGGGCGAATTTGTTCGGCCCTTCTCCAAATCCTCCCAAATTCGAATCAAACCAAAATCCCTTGTTCCCAAACTTGGAGAAGATGATCACGAGGTAGTTGGAAGACTATCCCCAAGAAATCATCCGCTCCATTCAACTCAATCAGTGGGAAATCGAAAGGGAAGGTGTATGAACAAAAAAGCGCCACGAAAATGAAATCAACCCGATCTACTTGTTCGTGAGGAGTTTGATGAATTCCTTCGGTGGAAATGATCTCCTCACTATAAAGAACAAGTTGATTCAAATGGATTTCGCAAAGACGCAGCAGAGAGGGAGATCGAGTGACGGGAAAAATGCGGAGAAACGAAGAACGCGAAGAACACGAACAAAACGCGAATCAAGTCATCGATCTGCAACCGTGTGGCTACCACACGCTACAACAGTGAGATTACGGTCTCACTTCCTCAAAATCTCCAGTACACAGAGGTATGGTTCTCTGCGGATCTCAGTTGCTACAGCAGGGGCTTGGGAGAGCAGGAAAACCTAGAAGGCAAAGAGCAAATGGCTGAGGTAGAATGGGAGGAGGGTGTCTCCCTGTACTTATCCTAATTCTAATTCCTACTCTACCCCTCTCTAATTACAGAGCGAACCAGCTAAACCCTAGGGTTATTCTGGACCAACTCGAAGATGCTGGTGATCCGACGGCCACGCCCGCACAACTGGTAGCGTTGCCTCGACGCAACCTCACCGATTGCCGCCACATGCCGCCACCGCTCTGCTTGTCCTTTTCCCAGACTTCGCCCCCGGTTTTGAGGCCTAAACCGAGAAACCAGCCTTCACGACCAACCCCCGGTTTTGAGGCCCAAACCGGGAAACCAGCCGTCCATCGCCTGAGTTTTGTGGCCCAAACTCAGAAACCCGCAGCACCCAGGTTTTGAGGCCCAAACCTGGAAACCGTCCTCAGCCCGAGTTTTGTGGCCCAAACTCGGAAACCATCAGCGCCCAGGTTTTGAGGCCCAAACCTGGAAACCGTCCACTCGGTGGTTTTTCTGTGGCTCAACCACCAAACCGAGCCGTAGAGGGGATGCACCGCCCGTGCACCCCGTCCACCGACACGTGTCCCCAGGTCCACGACCCAGGCAACACCGTGCCCACAAGTCTTCGCTCGTTGCTGTCCTAGGCTGTCAACCACCACAGCTAATCCTCGAGCCACTAGTCCCTCATTCCAAGCCTCACGTCCGCCCTTCGCCACTCTCGGTCCATCGGCACGGCACGTCTCTACTTGACCTTCACCTTGCCTTTGATCACTGTATCCGTGCTCGACACCTGCACAACACAAGCCAAAGAACATGCGCATTATCCCAGTTGACAATCACTCAGAGACTCGGCATACACCCATGTATCCGCAATCTCCCCCTTGATGAGTGCATTGTCAACTACCAACACAAATCATAATGGTATGGAGTAGAGGAAGGAAGGAAGCAGGAGAGAAAACTCGACCAAATGACCCAAAAGCATATCAAAGCCGAAGAAGGTCAAGTGGAGAGAGCAAAACAACTTGGTTCCCAAAGACATGGGCAACGGCTCGACGCAACCAAGCAAAGCAAAGCTAGCCCTCAAGAAGAGGTAGAACAGGCTCGACACCGCTAGCGAGAAAGCTCGATACCAATTGGAAAATCAACTGAAAATCAAGCAAAACAGAGCTAGCCCTCAAGAAGAGGCAGAACGGGCTCAACACCGCTAGCGAGGAAGCTCGATATCAACTGAAGAAGGCTAGACATCAGCTGAAGAGCATAAAAGCGAAGGTGCTAGTTCCTCAAGAAAGAGGCAAAGGCTCAACACAACTAGCCACCAAAAATGCTCCAAACCAACTGTTACCACCTCGAAAACGCATCAGCGAGCAAACTCCCCCTCGAATAGTGCACACAAACAGGAAATCCACATGATTTGTCAATATTTTCTCCCCCTTAGTTGAAAATGCACCATCAAGCAAATTTCTCCCCCTTGACAGAATAACTCCCCCTTCCAAATGCATATGAGTCAAAAATGCAAGTTAGCAGCTTCAGGAATATAGTCGATAGAATATGAAGATGCTCGACAGAGTGCTGATCCGATGACTCATAAAATGCACAGAATGCTAGCAAAGGCTCAAACTGATCACTAAATACGAAATCTGAACATTTGAGCAACAAGAGCAGTTTTTAGCCAGAAAGGTATTCACCATCAAAATAGCACGAAGCATGTATAGACAGGAAATCAAACAAGTGCTAAACATGTATACAAGGTGAACTACCCCTAGCACAGTTCAACCATCATGCTATAGAATGAAACATAGACTTGTGTATCCAAATTTTATCGGAGTTGCAGCGGTGAAATTACACCAGTTCAAATTTCAGCATGTGATTGCGAGAGGTTGAAAGCTTGTCATTGCCTAACTTTTCAACTGTGCGAATCCTATTCAGAAGCAATCAGAAACTTAAAGCAACAATTTCGGTCATACACTACATAGCTCAAGTTTAACTCAAAGTGCAATGAGAAACAGTCTCGAAACTGTGATGTGCTGACAAGCAGTCCCATCTCGATCTTTCCAATTCACTTAACTTGGTTCAAATTTAAAAACAGAATATGAACATACCAAGCAAGTGAATGACTCAGAACTAAAGACATAGCAACCTAGCATATATGAAAAGCACGAGTGATTTCAACACATTTTACACATGCTAGTTGCATATCTCAATGGTGAACATTTTCAGGTTTTAAGTTCATTAAGCAAGTTCACCATTCAAAACTTGCTCAACTCACAACATGCATTAGTGATTAGAAAGAGCATAAGCTACACGCATCATCATAAAGCATCAGAGCAAATACTATACATAGCATAGCCATATTCTAAAGATTATATTCATGAAGCTCTGAATGTAAAAATGCAAGATGAAATGCAAAGATGCATGAAGAGATGCAAAAACTAACCTAACCGAAAAGATACCAATTGAAGATCAGAAAGTCAGTTAATGATACACAAACCAAAATGTTTCCCCCATCTAAAAGGTGAAACACACACCAAGCTCACCTCTCAACCTAGCAAAAGTTGATTGGTCTAAAGGCTTGGTGAAAATATCAGCCAACTGATGATGAGTATCGACATGGCGAAGGTCGATATCACCCTTCTCATAATGATCTCGCAAGAAATGAAAGCGCACATCAATGTGTTTGGTCTTAGAGTGTAGCACGGGGTTCTTAGGAACGCTAATAGCGCTCGTGTTGTCACAAAGCAAAGGAACGCGAGAAAATCTCAGACCAAAATCACACAAAGTGGCCATCATCCAAAGCAATTGGGAACAACAGCTAGCCGCAGCAACATACTCAGCCTTCGTGGTAGACTGGGTGACACTAGACTGCTTGTGAGAAGACCACGATGCAAGAGAAGAACCAATAAACTGACAAGTCCCAGAAGTGGACTTGCCCTCAACGCGGCAACCAGCAAAATCGGCATCAGAATAACCACAAAGGGAAAGGGTGGAGGAAGCAGAATACCAAATCCCAAACTCTGGAGTGAAGCATAAGTACCTCATAATGCGCTTGACCGCCTGACGGTGAGAAGTGCGCGGCGATGACTGAAATCGCATGCACAGACACACCGCGAACTGGATGTCCGGGCGTGTCGCCATCAGGTACATCAGCGACCCGATCATACTCCGGTACTCCTTCTGGTCCACAGCTTCTCCATCCACATCCGCATCCAGGGCCACCGTGGTTGGCATGGGTGTTGGAAGAGGCTTGGCCTCACCCATGTCGAACTTCTTCAGGATGTCCTTGGTGCACTTGCCCTGGTGCACGAACGTCCCCTCTCGGGATTGCTTGATTTGCATCCCGAGAAAAAACGTCAACTCGCCCATCATGCTCATCTCAAACTCCCTGCTCATAGTGTCTGCAAACTTGGCGACCAAAGCGTGAGAAGAACCATCGAAAATGATATCATCCACGTAAATCTGGACCAAGAGAGTGTCATTGCCTTGCTTGAGGAGAAAAAACATTTTATCCACACATCCCATTTTAAAACCCTTAGCAAGCAAAAAGGTTTTCAACCTATCATACGAGGGGCTTGTTTCAAACCATACAAAGCTTTGTGAAGTTTAAAAACATGGTTTGGAAACTTGGGATTTTCGAAACCGGGGGGTTGTCTCACATACACTTCCTCTTCTATGTGGCCGTTTAAGAAGACACTCTTGACATCCATTTCAAAAAGTTTAAACCCTTTGGATGCAGCAAAAGCCAAGAGTATCCTAATTGCCTCCAAACGAGCTACAGGAGCAAAAGTCTCCTTATAGTCTATCCCCTCCTTCTGACTATACCCCTGGGCAACTAGTCTGGCCTTGTTTCTCACAACATGGCCATCCTCTCCTTGTTTGTTTTTGAAAACCCATTTTGTCCCAATAGGATGACACTCAGGAGGAGGAGGAACAAGAACCCAAACCCGATTTCTTTCAAAATTTTCTAACTCCTCATGCATGGCATTGACCCAATCTGGATTAGATAAAGCGTGTCCAACATCTCGGGGTTCAAAATCAGCAACAAATGCAGAATGAGCAAAGTGAGAGATTTGTTGTGACCTTGACCGAGTGACACGTTCGCCGATGTTGCCGATCATCTGTTGAGGAGGGTGTTGGCGTTGAATATGTCGTGGCGCCTCCCGAGCAGAAGTGATCTCCCCCTTAACAGTAGCTGGTGCCCCCGGGTACAAAAGGTACCGCACGGGGTGGCGGATCCCATGGCCCCCAAGACGAAGAAGAGGGATTGGGGCCGTGAGTCGTAGTGGAAGCCGCTCTTTGCAGCACAGTAGGTGGAGGTGGTGTTGGGTCGTCCATCCCTTCAGCACCCTCTTCCTCATCATCAAAAAGAGGCTCGCCAACCTCATGATCACCTGCACGCTCAAAACGAGAAGAAGTAAGGACAAACCATGGTCTCGTCGAAGGTGACATCTGATGTCTCCATGACTCGGTTAGTGTCAAGGTTAAGTACACGATATGCGCGAGTATGAGTGCCATAACCCAAAAACACACCGTCAGAAGAACGAGACTCAAATTTGTCCAGGTTGCCTTTCTTAAGTATGAAACAGTGGCAACCAAAGACTCTAAAATAACTCACCTTGGGCAGTTTTTCAAAACGCAACTCATAAGAAGTCTTTTTCAAGAAAGCTCGGAGAAAAATGTGATCGGAAATGTAGCATGCAGTGCTCATAGCTTCGGCCCAATATCGCCTAGGAGTCTTATGCTCATCGAGCATCGTCCTGACCATCTCTACAAGGGTCCGATTCTTCCTCTCTACAACACCATTCTGAGGGGGTGTGTAGGGGGAAGAAAACTGATGCTCTAAACCCAAAGAGTTACAAAACTTCTCAAAATCCGAATTTTTTAATTCGGAACCATTATCACTCCTAATAGCTCGCATCGAGTTCAAAGGGAACTCGTTCTGAAGACGCAAAATCAGATTGCGAGCAAAAGAGAAAGTCTCGGTCTTCTCAGCTAAAAAGAAGACCCACGAATATCTTGAAAAGTCATGAACAACAACAAGCACATACCACTTCCCCCCAACCGAGCTCACCCGAGCCGGACCAACAAGGTCCATGTGCAAAAGCTCTCACTGGATGGTTGGGAGCGGCAACCATCTTCCCATGTCTACAAAAATGGCAAACAAGATCCTTCTCCATAGACAACTTGGGCAATCCTCGGATTAGGCCAAGTGAGCTAAGCCTTGCAAGCAAGTCGAAGCTCAAATGTCCAAGTCTCCTATGCCACTTCCAAAGATCAGAGGAGGAAGGTCCAGCCACAAGACAACGAGAAATGCCAAAAGACTCTGAGAAATTCGCACGAAAGACTTTTCCAAAGGGCGAAATCAAACACACAAGATTGCCCTGAGGATCCAAAATACGACTGAGATTCGGTTTAAAACGAATCTCATAGTCATCATCAAAAAGTTGCGAAACAGAAAGAAGGTTAAAGTGCAAGTTAGAAACCAGAGCAACATCGTGCAACACAAAGTGCTCATTAACTCGCACCGACCCATGAGACAACATTTTACCTTTGCTATTATCGCCGAAGGTGATAAACTCCTTTCCGGCAACCGGACTAAGACTGGAGAACCACTGGGCATTTCCGGTCATGTGCCTTGAGCAACCGGAATCCACCAACCAAATGTTCTCCAATCGTTTTATCTGGGAGGTGTCGTCGTCATCGTCGTCGTTCCGAGGGGTCTCCTCCTGCTCGCTGTCGACCTCCTTGCTGAGGGCCATGGTGTAGAAGCCCTCGTCATCGGCGAAGAAGTAGAGGCCGTTGAGCTTGTCCTCGATCCTCTTCTTCTTCTCGGACTCGTCGTCGCTTGAGGAAGCGGAGTCGTCATCCGAGTCATTGACGTCGCTGAGCGTGGCGAAGAAAGCACGCTGCTCAGCCTGGGCCTTCTCCAAGTACTTGGTCTTGATGTACTCCTTGTTGAAGCCGCTCTTCCGCTTGTGCTTCGCGGGGACGTACTTCTCCTTGCGCTTGCTGGAGTCGTACTTGTGCCCATGATCCGCCTTGCCGAAGGTCTGCTTGTTCTTCTTCGGGCAATTGGCGATGAAGTGGTTGGGGTCGCCGCACTCGAAACATCCCGAGCGTCCTCCTCCGCGGCGACGGTTCATGCGGTTGTTGTGGAACCGCGAGAACCGGTTGGCGAGCAGCGCCAGCTCGTCATCCCCCATGAACTCCAGCTGCTCCTCTGTGACAGAAAGAAGGGAGGAAAGTGCAAAGCCTCCAGAGGTGTTAGCAGAAGAGCCAGAAAGCAAAGCCATTGATGGGCCAGAAGGATTTTCATAAGAAGCCCTTGCCATGGCATCGATCTCACTGGACTTGAGCTTACTGAAGAGCTCATCGCACGTGAGGGTCTCATAGTTAGGCGACTCGATGATCGCCTGAACCTTGGAATCCCACACCGTCCGATCAAGGGTATGCAAAAGCTTCAAAGCCCTCTCATGATCGTCGAAAGGCAACAGCTCCTTGTTTGCCCTCATCCTGTTGACAATCACCTGAAAGCGAGCGAATAAACTTTCTATGCTCTCGCCAGGCATATGTCGAAAGTTCTCATACTCTCGCTTGAACGACTCGTAGAGACGGGTTTTGACTTGAGTGGTTCCCTCATGGAAACGCATGAGGGTAGCCCAAATCTCCCGAGCCTTAGCGAGGTGAGAAATGCGATCAAACTCACTCATGCTCAAACATGAGAAAAGAGCATTACGGGCTCGGCTATTGGCATCGTGCTCATCGATCTGATGCTGAGTGACACGAGCAGCCAAGACCACGTAATCAGCAGAGTTGCAAATATCCCAAATGGAAGCACCAATACTCTGCCGATAGGCCGACATGCGTATCTTCCAATACGCATAGTTCGTCCCATCGAAAAACGGCGGTTTGCCCACACCGCGATCCATGTTGCCTTCTGTGGATCTGAAACCGGCTAAGGTGGAAGATCCTTAACCCGCTCTGATACCAATTGAAGGACCGAGAATGAAATAGCAAGGCGACTAGAGGGGGCGAATGGGAGCTCAAAAATTTCTCTCAAAACTTTGGCCTTTGTCCCACAAATCAACCCCCCAAAGCTTCGATCGAAACCGTGATGCCCACGACCCTTGGAAGAGGGTGGATGATCCCTAGGATCACAACAAGGCACCACAAAGCGACAGCAAACCAAACGGCAAAAGCACCGGAACAAGTTCAACCCCTAAAACCTAGTCCCGAACGTAGAATGAAGCCTACGTCGAGAAATCCCTGAATACCGATGCTAACAAGTAGCAAAGATACCTAGAGAGGTTCCTAGGTGAACAATAGGGCCAAACGAGAAGTCCGAAAACCAAGCGAAGAAGCTAGGAGAACAAACGCACAAAACCGGAGGCTTCAGCCAAGTCCCAGACTGTCCGGACTGCAGGTCCCGGACTGTCCGCGGCTACCGCGGACTGTCCGCCAGCCGATCCCGGACTGTCCGTCGGCGAAAATCGCCAAACAACAACTCTGCTGGAACCTCCCTGGACGACTCCTGGACTGTCCGCAAGTCCCAACGGCGGACTGTCCGCGGTTCAAAAAACACTTGCCCAACAGCACGGAGTCAGGCCACTGGTCTGACCGACCCCGACGCGCGGACTGTCCGCGACCCAAATGGCGGATTGTCCGCGGATGAACAGAGAGGGCGAATTTGTTCGGCCCTTCTCCAAATCCTCCCAAATTCGAATCAAACCAAAATCCCTTGTTCCCAAACTTGGAGAATATGATCACGAGGTTGTTGGAAGACTATCCCCAAGAAATCATCCGCTCAAATCAACTTAATCATTGGGAAATCGAAAGGGAAGGTGTATGAACGAAAAAGCGCCACAAAAACGAAATCAACCCGATCTACTTGTTCGTGTGGAGTTAGATGAATTCCTTCAGTGGAAATGATCTCCTCACTATAAAGAACAAGTTGATTCAAATGGATTTCGCAAAGACGCAACAGAGAGGGAGATCGAGTGACGGGAAAAACGCGGAGAAACGAAGAACGCGAAGAACACGAACAAAACGCGAATCAAGTCATCGATCTGCAACTGTGTGGCTACCACACGCTACAACAGTGAGATTACGGTCTCACTTCCTCAAAATCTTCAGTACACAGAGGTATGGTTCTCTGCGGATCTCAGTTGCTACAGCAGGGGATTAGGAGAGCAGGAAAACCTAGAAGGCAAAGAGCAAATGGCTGAGGTAGAATGGGAGGAGGGTGTCTCCCTCTACTTATCCTAATTCTAATTCCTACTCTACCCCTCTCTAATTACAGAGCGAACCAGCTAAACCCTAGGGTTATTCTGGACCAACTCGAAGATGTTGGTGATCCGACGGCCACGCCCGCACAACTGGTAGCGTTGCCTCGACGCAACCTCACCGATTGCCGCCACGTGCCGCCACCGCTCCGCTTGTCCTTTTCCTGGACTTCGCCCCCGGTTTTGAGGCCCAAACCGGGAAACCAGCCTTCACGACCAACCCCCGGTTTTGAGGCCCAAACCGGGAAACCAGCCGTCCATCGCCTGAGTTTTGTGGCCCAAACTCAGAAACCCGCAGCACCCAGGTTTTGAGGCCCAAACCTGGAAACCGTCCTCAGCCCGAGTTTTGTGGCCCAAACTCGGAAACCATCAGCGCTCTGGTTTTGAGGCCCAAACCTAGAAACCCTCCACTCGGTGGTTTTCTGTGGCTCAACCATCAAACCGAGCCGTAGAGGGGATGCACCGCCCGTGCACCCCGTCCACCGACACGTGTCCCTAGGTCCACGACCCAGGCAACACCATGCCCGCAAGTCTTCGCTCGTCGCTGTCCCAGGCTGTCAGCCACCACAGCTGATCCTCAGGCCACCAGTCCCTCAGTCCAAGCCTCACGTCCGCCCTTCGCCACTCTCGGTCCATCGGCACGGCACGTCTCTACTTGACCTTCACCTTGCCTTTGATCATTGTATCCGTGCTCGACACCTGCACAACACAAGCCAAAGAACATGCGCATTATCCCAGTTGACAATCACTCATCACTCAGAGACTCGGCATACACCCATGTATCCGCACGATCTAACATTGCGTTGTTACTAGGTGAAAGGACCGTGACGCCTAAGAGGGGGTGAATTAGGCAACTTAAAACTTCTACTCTAAACTATGTCCTCTAATTTTCACCTAGTCAAAACCTATGCAAGAAAGTAAACTATCTAATATGCAACTAAGGTTTTGCTACATGTGTTTGCTATCTCTACCGCAAAAGGAGTTATGCAACCTATGTTCCAAACCTATCAACTAGCAAAAGTATGCTAGGAAAGGTAAAGCATATGAATAAGGTAACAAAGTAAATGCGGAAGTTAAAGAGTGTGATAGAGATGCAAACTCCCGTCGATGACTCTGGTATTTTTACCGAGGTATTGAGAAGCGTGCAAGCTTCCCCCTAGTCCTCGTTGGAGCCCCTCGCAAGGAATCCCTTGCAAGGGCCAAGCTCCCGGTCGGGTAACTCTGTGGATAGCTCCGAGCCTTCCCCACACGCAAGTGGGTCTCCGGTTAAGCCACTCGTGGCAAAGCCTCTCCCGGATGCTCCCCGCCGTCTTCACTATCAAGCTTTCGACCGAGCCGCCGCGGGCCTTGTTCCCTTCGATACACGGAGGCGGCCACACCACAAATCCGGTTGGTGTGATCTCGCAAGACTTACAAGCCCCACCGATGTACAACCACGGTGCGCGCAAGCACCGGTAGACAAGAGGTTTTTAACCTCACTAAACACTAGGCCTAACAACTAGAGCAAGCGCAAAGCGGTGGTCTAACTAGCTTAAGCACTTCGCAAAGCACCTCTACTAATCACCTAGTATATCACTTAAGCACTTTGGTGGCTAGAGCAACTAAATATGTGTCTATATACTTGGTACACTTCCTTGAGCTCCAACCCTGTTGTTTTGGCCGGCCATGGGGGTATATATAGAGCCCCAAACAAATAGAGCCATTGGGCAAAGTCATGGACTACACAGCGTAGCATCGAACGCTGGAGTCGTGACCATCGGACGCGTCCGATGCTCCTTTAACGGCTCGATGCCAGCCTGGCACTGTGTCGCAACGGCTAGTTAGCGTTCGATGCCTTACCATCGGACGCGTTTTAATGCTGCCAGAGCCTCACTGGAACCTCTCTGCATAGCCATCGGACGCAGGGTCCTATAGTATCCGATGATTGCACTGGAGCGTCCGATGTTCGCTGTGTAGGCTTCCACAGTGACACAGTCGCGTCTGATTACTCGGTCTTCAACGTCTGATGCTTCTGCTGGCGATGACACAAGCTAGGGTTTGCCATCGGCGCGTCCGATGCCTGCGTGGGCAGCGTCCAATGCAGCGTTCAATGTCCCTTTCTTCTCGTTTCTTCGCGATTTCTTGCGTCGTCTTGGTTCCATTCTTGTGCCTTGGACTTTGCTTGATCTTGAGGGTCTTCTACTGAGCTTCTAATATCTTGCTTGAGGTGTTGATCATCGGATCATCACATAGCCCTTGTCCAAGTCACATTTGCACCCTATTGAACTACAAAACAAATACTTGCAAACGCATTAGTCCAATTTGGTTGTGTTGTTCATCAAACACCAAAATCTGAAGTTAAATGGTCTGAGGTCCATTTTCCTTACAATCTCCCTCTTTTTGGTGATTGATGACAACACGACCAAAACAAGCAAATAATAGATACATAATTTAAAATGCAATCTACTTGCTAGGATGCAATGCAAAGGCAAGATCATATGATGTTTAAAAGATATAAAAAAGAAACACATTTATTCTAGCATATCTTGCCCTTGCCATTGAGTTCCTTTTAGTGGCTTGATGGATTAGATCTCCCTCTAAGTCCACAACCCACTTCCTCCCTTTTTGAACCATTCCCACGAAAATAACCATAGAATTTTTGAAAATTTTGATTTTGGTTATTTTATTTGTTTAAGTTTGGGCTTGTTTTTGGTCCCTACACATTCTCCCCCTTTGGAATCAAACACCGAAAAGGAAGATATTAAAGCTCAAGAGAGGAAACATTATATAGGCTAAAAACTCTCCCTAAGTATATGCATACATATGGTGTATGGCAAAGCATATGCATAATGGGCAAATTAAAGTACAAAGGAGTTTAATCTATATAATGCATGGAGAAAGCATATAAAAGTATCAAATTGAAATCAACATAATGATATCGGTTAGGAATACCACATGTAGATATCAATTGAATTATCACCATACTTGATGCTTGTCTCCGAGAACTCCATTTTCCTTGCAATGAGACTACTACACACATGATAAGCTTGAAAGTAGTGTTAGTCTCAAAGCTTCCAAATTGTAGAGTAAACTCGCCCTAAAAGTGTGCATACAAGTTTGAAATACTTGTAGGAGACATGCACATTGACTTGTAAGGTCAAACTACCATTTTTCAAATTGATATTACAAGAAATGTGACATCAATTGAAGATGGTAATTGGGGTAGTTTATCTAAAATTTGGACTTTGGCACATATAAGATAAATACAAAGTAAACGAAGATATGTGTCGTGCTTCTAACAAATTAAAATCATGTAGGTTTGCTCTAAGGATAAGAATGAAACCGAGCAATCCTACCATATGATAAGCCTAATGTGTGCGTGACAAAAAGATATGAAAGTACCAATGCAAACATAGGCAATGTAAGGAACTAGATGCTAAAAGAAATTGCAAGAAATTAAATCTAGTTACCTAACATGGGAGAGGGAACTTGGGTCCATAGTACCCACTAACATACTTGGCAATGACATGATCCAATGTGATGCATCCCATGATATGCACCCAACCTTTGCCAAGTCTCCAAGTTCCCCGAAGCCAATTTGGCTACTCACTTCCCTTTCGGGATCCAAACCTTTTTGGTGCTCTTCATGGTTGTGATAATGTCCTTCGGCACCCAAATGCGTTTGGCTCCATTGTTGGCTTGCTTGTTCACCTTGATGGCCACCACCTTGTCATTCTTCTTTTTCTTCAAGAGATAAGGTGTGGTGGCCTTCTTGTTCACTTGGTTGGTGTAGGTGTTGGAGAGCTTGCTTGTTTGTTTTTTGTTTTTCTCTTTCTTCTTTTCTCCCCCATGCTTCACCTTGCACTCATAGGACTTGTGGCCTTCCTTGTGGCAAAGGTAACAAACCATGGTTTGCTCCTCATCAAGCTTCTTCACTCCCTTGTTGGTGTTATCTTGATGAGTTCGGGTTTGCTTCCCCTTGCCTTTTGTTTGGGTCAAGTCCTTGGTGAGGCGAGCCACTTCTTGCTTTAGTAGCTCATTTTCCATTGCAACTTCTTGTGTACATGTTTCTACAATGACATTCTCAACACAAGCTTGTTTGCACATGGGTGAGTCTAAATTATGTAAATCAAAGCAAGAAGTAGAGGCATCCTTTTTAGGCATATTAAAGATTGATTTCTCAATTTTAGGTGCCTCGGTGGAGTTTGCTCCGATGGTTTCAAGATTAGCAACTTTGTTAGTTAGCTCATCACAATATTTGCACATAATTTCCATTTTAGCAAGCAAACTTTTGTAAGCATCTTGTGTGCTAGCTAACTTTGCTTTTAATTTTTCATTTTTCTTAACAAGTTGCTCATCATTACTTGTGCTACTACTTGTGCTTGCACTAGCCTCAAGTTTCTCAATTTTGTTAGATAGCTCAACATTCAAATTTGAAAAGGTTTCATATTGTTCAAGCATAGCATTGTAGGCTTGTTGAGAGCTATCTAATTTTTCTTTTAAGTCATTAATTTTCTTTTGTTGGCTAGTACAAGCTTTAGCATATTTAATGTTATCTTGCACAAGTTCATTATAAGAAGGAAGCTCATCATTACTATCACTATCACTATCACTAGAGATAGAGTTTGTGTTACCTCGTGCCATAAGGCACATACGTGAGGAGCTTGATGATGAGTGCTTGCGGCCATGCCTCTTGTGATGGGCTTCATCATCACTTGATGAATCATCCCATGTCTTGATGGTGGTGAGAGCTTTGGCCTTGCATCCCTTCTTTTTCTTATCACTGGGTGTGGGCTTTTGTTTTGGACAATCTTCCATAAAGTGCCCTTTCTTTCCACATCTATAGCAACCCTTTTTTCTTTGCTCTCTTCTTTGATTGGTGAAGAGGCAATCTTCTATAGTGATGGGCACACCCTTGTCATTGAGCTTGCGGATCATCCTCTTCACTTCTTTGATAAGCTTGATTGTTTCTTCTTCATCTAAGGAGGAGTCGGATGAGGTGGAAGCTTGATCATTACTTGATTCTTCATCTTCATCATCCTCTTCTTCTTCTTCACTTGAGGAGCTTGTGATGAAGGACGGCCCGATCTTCCGAGAGGTAGCGATAGGTTCGATTGGTGGAGAACTCGACGTTGGCGATCCGGCTTCAAATCAGACACGATTCGAACCCTGCAACCGTTACACCACTGCTCCGTTGGTTATCAACCAAGCACAACTTGATTGACCTCGCCAAGAAGGCTAATCCTGCAAGCGAATCGAAGAACACAAGCAAGAAGGTAAAGCACGCAATCTGAAATTGCAGATATGAATATCACGAATATATTAGAGGGGTTCAAGAACTCGGTTCCAAAGGACTAATCGACACAGTGGAGGAGATCAAGAACTGGGGCCCTGGATCACTGTAAAAGGATTTGTCACCACAGTTACAATGAACGATTCAGTTTCTCGGTGGAAAACTAAACTCAAAACAAAACCCAAGACCTAACGACGGCAGCGGCGGCGAAATATAGGGTTTAGGTCGTCGCCCCTGCTGGACGCGCCCCCTAATGGGCTCTAAGACGATACACGGCCCAACGGACCAAAATACGGTGACGCAGCACCTTGGCAGATTCTGGACGCTGACTTGTTTCGACGATTCCCGTTGACTCCGGACGTATTTTGACGTGATTCCAAAGCCATTGGTTAGCTTATCAAATTATCTTTCCAAGCATATCTAGTTCGTCGAAAACGGAGTTCGTATGCATCCGGGGCGTTGATTTTACTCAGGACTGCTCCTGAATTCCGAGGGTGACATGAAAACTGAGTTGAAGTCGGATTGCAACTTGGGGAAGACCATGGCGTCGGTGAGTCCAACTTGGCGATGTCCTCATCATCCTCCCCTTCTTGAATTGGAGTCGTCCTCGACTCCATCTTGGCGATGTCCTCATCAGCTTGAGCTTGTTTCAACTTGCTTTTTGCCCTTCATATTTTTGTGCTCACATGAGAGAGCAATGTTTTTGCTTGATGAAGTGGCTTCTTCTTGACCCATCTTGCGTGACATCTCAAATGCCACCAATTTGCCAATGACAATGGTCGGGGTCATGGTGCTCAAGTCCTCCATGTTGTGGAGGATGGTGATGATGGTTGCATATTTGTTCTTTGGAAGCACGGAGATGATCTTCCTCACAATATCCGCATCACCTAGCTTTGTAATTCCTATAGAATGGAGCTCATTGATAATTAGATTCAACCGAGAATACATATCATGAACAAGCTCATTATCATTCATTTTAAAGGAATCATAGCTTGTTTTAGTTAGGTGATGTTTTTGCTCACGTACATTACTTGTACCGTCATGGAGCTCATGTAGTTTTAACTAAATTTCATGAGATGTTTGCAAAGTAAAAACTTGGTTAAAAACATCCATGCTAATAGATTCAAACAAGCAATTTTTAGCTCTAGCATTAAGATGAATTTCTTTTTCATCACCCGCGGTAGGCTTCTCGGGATTCTTAATGGGTTTCATCCCGTCGCGGGTGACTCTCCAAACACCTAGATCAACGGCTTCTAAAAAGCAAGCCATCCTAGCACTATAGTAGGGGAAGTTAGTGCCGTCAAAGTGAGGAGGCCTAGAGATATCCATCCCAACCTCTCTTAGGGGCGTCGGCTCGAAGGCGATAAAGCCAAGAGTCCACAAGAGAGCCAACCGGCTCTGATACCAATTGAAAGGATCGTGACGCCTAAGAGGGGGGGTGAATTAGGCAACTTAAAACTTCTACTCTAAACTATGGCCTCTAATTTTCACCAAGTCAAAACCTATGCAAGAAAGTAAACTATCTAATGTGCAACTAAGGTTTTGCTACGTGTGTTTGCTATCTCTACCGCAAAAGGAGTTATGCAACCTATGTTCCAAACCTATCAACTAGCAAAAGTATGCTAGGAAAGGTAAAGCATATGAACAAGGTAACAAAGTAAATGCGGAAGTTAAAGAGTGTGATAGAGGTGCAAACTTCCGTCGATGACTCTGGTATTTTTACCGAGGTATAAAGAAGCATGCAAGCTTCCCCCTAGTCCTCGTTGGAGCCCCTCACAAGGAATCCCTCGCAAGGGCCAAGCTCCCGGTCGGGTAACTCCGTGGATAGCTCTGGGCCTTCCCCATGTGCAAGTGGGTCTCCGGTTAAGCCACTCGTGGCAAAGCCTCTCCCAGATGCTCCCCGCCGTCTTCACTATCAAGCTTTCGGTCGAACCGCCGCGGGCCTTGTTCCCTTCGATACACGGAGGCAGCCACACCACAAACACGGTTGGTGTGATCTCGCAAGACTTACAAGCCCCGCCGATGTACAACCACGGTGCGCGCAAGCACCGGTAGACAAAAGGTTTTTAACTTCACTAAACACTAGGCCTAACACCTAGAGCAAGCGCAAAGCGGTGGTCTAACTAGCTTAAGCACTTCGCAAAGCACCTCTACTAATCACCTAGTATATCACTTAAGCACTTTGGTGGCTAGAGCAACTAAATATGTGTCTATATACTTGGTACACTTCCTTGAGCTCCAACCCAAGCTCCCAACCAAATAGAGTCATTGGGCAAAGTCATGGACTATACAGCGTAGCATTGACGCTGGAGTCGTGACCATCAGACGCGTCTGATGCTCCTTTAACGGCTCGATGCCAGCCTGACACTGTGTCGCAATGTCTAGTTAGCGTCTGATGCCTTACCATCGGACGCGTCCGATGCTGCCAGAGCCTCTCTGGAACCTCTCTGCATAGCCATCTGACGCAGGGTCCTGTAGCATCCGATGATTGCACCGGAGCGTCCGATGCTCGTTGTGCAGGCTTGCATAGTGACACAGTCGCGTCCGATGACTCGGTCTTCAGCGTCCGATGCTTCTACTGGCGCTGACACGAGCTAGGGTTTGCCATCGGCGCATCCGATGCCTGTGTGGGCGGCGTCCGATGCAGCGTCTGATGTCCCTTTCTTCTCGTTTCTTCGCGATTTCTTGCGCTGTCTTGGTTCCATTCTTGTGCCTTGGACTTTGCTTGATCTTGAGGGTCTTCTACTGAGCTTCTAATATCTTGCTTGAGGTGTTGATCATCGGATCATCACATAGCCCTTGTCCAAGTCACATTTGCACCCTATTGAACTACAAAACAAACACTTGCAAACGCATTAGTCCAATTTGGTTGTGTTGTTCATCAAACACCAAAATTCGAAGTTAAATGGTCTGAGGTCCATTTTCCTTACACTAGGATCGAGTGGTGTGGTGAGTGCAAGTGAAAATCCTTTGAAAAATGATTGTGAAAATGCTAACACACATGCACAAGGTTGTATACACTTGGTGGTGTTGGCACATTTGCAAAGGAGAAGAAGTTGGAGAAGTTTTGGAGAAAACTTTGGTTGAAAAAGAGAAGTGATGGTTCTTGGATTGGAAAACTGTATTGATCCTTTGTGCTTTGGATCATGAGTTTATTTGGGTTGTGTAGCCCTCTGAATAAGCTTTTCAAAATGTCCAAGATCATCGTATTCCGAGTTGGGAGCTAAGAGTTATGGCTGTTCTCGTGGGAGGCTTTCTGGAGGGTGGCGGACTGTCTGCCATTTTAGTGGCGGACTGTCCGTGGGCCTCGGACGCACCGATGGGGATGCATCGGACGCAACGGTCGCACTGTTCTCGGGTGGACAGGTGAATGGCGGACTGTCCGGGCCTATAAGGGCGGACTGTCCACTGGCTAAATTTTCGGAGATTGAATGGTGCTCCGGAGGTGACAGCTTTGTGAGGGGTGTTGTGCTCACCCCGCGGGAGATCACGAAGAGCAACTCTAGTAAAAGAGAGACGTGAAGAGCGTCAAGTGGTTCGGCCAGGTCGAGTGCTAGAGCTTGTGGTAAGCACTCCTTGGGGAGAGTGTGACTAGTGTAGTCACCACTAGCAAGAGGACCGGCGACAACCTTGAGCTTGTCTCAACGGGGACTAGCTTGGTGGCAACCAAGTGAACCTCGGGATAAAATGACTGTGTCAACATTGTCTTCATCTTCTCGGTGGTTTGCTATCTCCATTCACTAGCTTGTATTTCCATACTCATACTTGTGCTAGTGTTTAATTGTTGCTCTTGTGTAGCTATCTAGCTTGTGTAGCTTAAATAGTTGCTCTTGTAATTAGTTAGCTTGTGTAGCTTGCTAGTTACCTTCTTTGCTTGTGTAGCTTAGAAGTAGATCTCTTGCGTGACTAATTGGCTTGAGTAGCCTTGTTAGTCACATTGCTTAGTTTGTGTAGCTAAGTATTTTGAGCTCTCTAATTTGTCTTGTGTAACCTTGTTATTGAGCATTGCTAGTGAACTTAGGCTTCAGGCGCTTTGCATCACTAGATTGATTAGGAGCTCCCCGGTTTGATTAGAGTACTAGTTGCATAGGTTTGTGTGACCTTGCAAGCTAGATTGATTAGGTGAGCTCTAGCTATCCTAGCACCTTATTTGCTTTGTTTGGATCTTTTGTAAGGTGCTAAAGTTAATAGGTAGAGGGGTGTAGTCATGGCTAGACCGATAGTTTTAATTCCGCATTTGTTTCGGTTAGCCAGTGAGATTAATTTTAGAAAAGACTATTCACCCCCCTCTAGTCCGCCATCTCGACCCTTCAGACTCCAATGCCAACAAATGGGCATCTCGACCTAGATGAGGGAGATAACTCGGTTGATCAAACTCTCTACCATTCTATGATTGGTAGCTTGTTATATTTGACCGCATCTAGGCCCAACATCATGTTTAGTGTATGCATGTGTGCTAGGTTTTAAGCTGATCCTAAGGAATCACATCTCATAGCCATAAAAAGAATCCTTAGGTACCTAAAGCACACCCCAAGCATTGGCCTTTGGTATCCCAAAGGAGCTAACTTCCAACTCGTTGGGTATTCTGATTCAGATTACGCGGGTTACAAAATTGATTCAGATTCAGATTACATGTTGTCTCCTCGTCAGTTTTTATCGTCTATTTTCTTAAAAAGATACTTAGCCTATGGCAAAATATTTGTAAAACTGAGGGTTTATGCAAGGATGCTCATACTAGGTTCCAACTGGTGGTTATTTGCGTTTTAGTTGAGTTGGAACTTGGTTGGGAGAGGGAGCCCCAACGGAAAAACTCGAACAACACAAATTGCATCATCGGACGTTGAGGCTCAGCGTTCGATGCTCCCACTATAGGCAGCTCCAGTTGGAATAGTGTTGGCATAGAGTTCGATGTAGGGGCGTCGGCGCATTCGATGTCCCATCGAACGCTGGCCAGCATCTGATGCCAAGGCATAGGACATGTCCGATGTAATTTTTGACGTTTTGGAACTCTCTAGATGGGCATTGGCGCATCCGATGTAATCACATCAGAGCGTCTCATGCTGCTTTTAGCGGTGGAATAGGCTCTTTTCACCGACAGGAAGGCCCCACTCGTCATTCCATCCTCTTCGTCCTCCCCGTGCCAAAGCCCGAGCCGCCGCCACCCCCGTCTTGCTCCCAAACCCTAGCTCGCGCCGCTCCTCGTCGCTCGATGCCGACCGTCGCGCCCCCTCGCCCAGATCCAGCCGTCGTGCCCACGTCTTCTCCGCCGGAGCTGCCCTTGCTCTCACTCGGTGCTCCCTCACCCGAGGCCGCGCCGTCATCGGAGTTCGCCGGTGGTCGCTCTCCCCTCGCCGGAGTCCTCGTTCCAGTTTGATGGTAGATAACTCCTATTTAAAACCATCAACTAACGTCATAAATGATCCACAATGATCCAAAGAGTATAGCTATAGAGTTTGATTCTAACGAGTTTCACGAGTTGTGTTGTTCTCACTTGTTTTGCAGGATATTCAATATTTCATCATAAGAAAGTATCTCAAGTGAAGAATCAAAGCACACCATTGTGACAAGCTCCTCGAGACAATCAAAACAGACATATCATTTGCCATATTTGGAGCCCCGGAGCGAGAGTCCTCAATGAATACGACTTGCAGGACTCTGAAACCCTCTTGAACCATTATCCATACAAAGACCAGGGATGTAACGGACAGGATTCCATCAGCTACAGAATACCAGAATTATCCAGGGACTAGACAGGAAGAAGACGACAAGGAATCCAACCACGCCACGACTCATTGCACAAACCAATCGAACAAGGACTCTAGGAGATTAAGGAAGGTCCCAGAAGACATCTCGGCGAAGGAGCTACCTGGAGGATGCCAGGGGGGCCAGCCGGGCCCACCCCCAGGCCGACCGGCCTGGGCCAGGTTCCTCCACGGCCCATCTTCGTGGAGCGTGACCTAATCGACCTCTTCATCGTATCTCGACCATTGTTCAAGGTCGGTTTCATCCGAGGGCTGCGGTTCATCCCACCGGGCTATATAAGAAACCCAAGACCCCCCTCCCTGAGAAATCATCAGATCAACAACCAGTTCATCGCTTCATAGATCAATCATTTAGTTTAGAGATAGCCTAGTGAAAGGTCCAAATTGGCTAGAGGGGGGTGAATAGCCTAATTAAAAATCAACAAACTCACTTGGGCAAACACTATTAGTATAACAAATGATGAAGCTTTTTGCGCTAGCCTAATAGTGTGTTGCAAGCCACCTATCCAACAATTCTACCCAATAAAACTATGTCACACAATCAATTAGAGCTAATATCAAATGCGGAATAAAACAATCTAGCTCTAGCACAAGTATGATATACAAGAATGTATATGAGACAAGTGTGTGTGAAAGATGAACTAATCACAACTAGCTACACAAGATATATATATATATATATATATATATATGATAAAAGAAATACAACAAGTAATAGTATCTAGACAAATGAAATAGCTCAAAGTAAATACACAAAGTAAATGAGCTAGATAGAGGTGGTTTTACTGAGCCTTCGGGATCGCCATGTAGAGAACCAATCACCGGTGAAATCCACTTGTGAAGCCAATCACCAAGATGTGAATACACAATCACAATAAGCACACGAGACACCAATATTTATCTCGAGGTTCACGTGCTTGCCGGCACGCTACTCCCCGTTGTGTCGACCAACACTAGGTGACCCGGTGGCTAATCGACACAAAGCCAAGCTCACAAAGAACACCACAAGAATCTACCGCTAGTGAGGTAGCTCAATGACACGAGCAATCCACTAAGGATGCCTCTTGCCGCTCCGGCGAGGTGAGACTCCAAAACCTCTCACAATCACGATCGGTGGTGGCCAAGAACAATCTCCTTCTCTTGCCAACAACACCACAACGCCTCCAAGTCGTCTAGGCACCGGCAAATGCCAAGAATAACAAGAAAACTCAATGCTGATGCGAAGAACTAGTGCCACTAGATCGAACTCTTTCTAATCACGCACTAGATCACTCAATCTCACTTGGTTTGATCAAATCAACTTGGGAGATGAGTTTGGAGGCTTGCCAAAGCTCACTAGAATGCTTAGGAATCAAAATGTGCAAGAGAGAAGCCAACTGATTCGGCCAAGCCCCTTAAATAGGCCACTCAAGTCAGCCTAGCCGTTGGGCTGAAATCGTGACCATTGGACGCTACCACAGCGTTCGATGCTCCAGATGGATCCACGTGTCTCCCTGATATGAATACAGGCCGCCCGATCCCAACGGTCATTTTCCTTCACGCCATGGTTAATGTGACATCGGACGCGCCGATGCCAGGCATCGGACGCTCCGATGCCACTACTCGATTCAGCTCTTTTCTATGCCACATCGGACGCTCTGGCACCCTCACATCGGATGCTCAACCCCTGCGTCCGATGACCATGCAGAGAGGTTCCAGAAAGGGTCAAATCACATCGAACACGTCCGATGGATTGGCATCGGATGCAGGCCAGCGTCTGATGCTTCCTGGAAAGCATGCTCGCGTGAAAGGACCTAAGGTGTCGCCTAGAGGAGGGTGAATAGGCTTTTCTGAAAATTTACAACTTATAATGCGGAAGCAATTAGTATGTGAGTTTCCAATTACTTGGAAACTCCCAATCGGAGTAAAACAACCCCTTAAGAGATCAGCACAAAGTATATGTCAAGTATTTTGTATACCTAGAAGCTAACACCCTGCACCACAAAGATTAAATCAAACGATAAACAAATTGGGCGCAGTCAACAAATACCGGACATGTCCGGTATCAATACCGGACAAGTCCGGTATGGTCGGGTTGAGCAGGACTGCTCCTTTTCTTCTCCAATTTCTCACACAACCTGCAATCACTATGTATGATGTATATATATAGAACTGATTGCTTGCAAAACAACTAGCACAACGAAGAATAACAAATAGCCGAAAGTAAAGCACAAAGGAAAGACACGGTATTTGTTTCACCGAAGTTCGGCACCCCCTCGGGTCCTACTCTCCGTTGAGCCGGCTGCGAGCTACCACAAAGGTGGGCTCTAGAGGACACCACGGGTCACTCTAGCCGCGGTCTATTTCACCCGCAATGCTCCTTCCACTAGTTGATCTCTTTTGAGGAGAGATCGAACCTTTACAAACTTTCCGAGGCACTTCACAAATCTCTTGGGTGCTCAACGGCGACGCCTAACCGTCTAGGACCGTAGAGTCCAAGAGTAACGAATGCGCACAACAAGATCGACGATTTGCACAAGTGCTCAAGAGATGGCTTGCTCTCTAATTTTGAATCTATCTCAACCCACAAATGGATTTGGCAATTAGAGGACAATCACTCACTAAGAGAGGGTTGGAAAGTGTTTTGAAAGGCTTAGAATGAGTGTGGGAACCAGTAGAATCAGCAGCCTCCAAAGGTGGAGGCTTGGGGGTATTTATAAGCCCACACTCGAAACTAGCCGTTTTCTAGCCGTTGGCTGAGTCAGCTCATACGGGACATGTCCGATATGCATACCGGACATGTCCGGTATGACTTTGCTACGAGAGAAACACACTGAAGAGGCCAACTTTCAAACTTCCCGAATGAGCCCGGTAGTACCGACCATAAGGTCGGTAGTACCGCTAGATACCAAAGGGTTTTCGCAACCTCTCTGTGATGGACCAATTTTGGCCTACCGGTAGTACCGCTATAACTTCGGTAGTACTGGTCGGTAGTACCAACCCAAGGGGCGGTAGTACCGCCCATAACAAAGATACTATTAGCCACCAAACCGCAAATACCGGACATGTCCGGTATGCATACCGGACATGTCCGGTATGACTTCACTGCGCGAGAAATACCATTAACCAACCATCTTTTCAAACCCCTAAAAGGATCTCGGTAGTACCGACCACCAGGACGGTAGTACCGACAGTTAAGAGGGGGTTTTGCAACCTCTCTGTGTTGGGCCAAATTTGGCCTACCGGTAGTACCTCTATAACTCCGGTAGTACCTGTCGGTAGTACCGATGCAAGAGTCGGTAGTACCGCCCGTACACAGGCTGCGAGACAGAACTCCGCAAATACCGGACATGTCCGGTATGGACTCCCTTCACCAGGTTCATCACTAGGCCAGAAGGATGGCCGCACTGCTGTGGGCTCATACCGTACATGTCCGGTATTCATACCGGACATGTCCGGTATGGACAGACAGTGCAACACTTAGCTGAAAGTTAGCTCTAGCTCTCTCTTGTCTCACTTAGGTTGGTTTGAGCACTTGTGAAAAAGCATCTACCATATGTTGCATCCCTCTTAATAGTACGGCTTCCCTATTTACTCAAGATAAATTGAAAGACAAGATTTAAACCTCTTGAGTTGATCTCCATTTGAACCAAAGCCGCTTGTCTTCATTTTTCATATTGAGAGGAATGGTTGTCGTGTTTGCAAGTAGATATCTTTCGAGCATAGCCTTCTTGAGCATGTGACTTGACTTCATGCAAGTGATAGAATGGAGTTCCAAATGTGTCAAGTCACTTCAATCAATATTGTAGCTAGGAATGTTGATTCTCCACTAGATGCGATCTTCAGGCTTGATTGATCCTTCGACTAAATGCAAGTACTTTCTTCTTCACTCTAGCTAGGTTCTTCGGCCGCCAAGTCGTCGCTTGCCCTTCACCCTTGCTTAGTACCTCAAAGACTCTTTCCTTGCTATCTTCACCATCTCAAGCCATTCAACCATACTTCGTTTTGAATCCTTTCTTTGCAATCATAAATGAACTATGATTATCCCACAATACGATAACCCTTTATATCAATATCATTCTCATTGTTGTTTTGTGCTTGTGACATGATCTTCATACAACAATCCATCATTTTGGCTTTGCATTACATTTCAAGTACATAGTGAGATAATCATTTCCCTGTGTCACACTTAGCAAACATATTAGATCTTTAATCAACATTGTCATCAAATCATCCAAAATCACACTTAAGTGCAACATGCACTTTCATCGCGCCACGTCATAACCATCAGATTCTACATCAGTGTTTCCTCAGCGTCCGTTGCCAGCATCCGATGCTCCTTCAGCATCTGACAGAAATCAGGGTTAACCATCGGACGCTCATCCCAGCGTCCGATGCTCCTCGGACCAGCGTCCGATGCTCCCCGAGCACAACACTTCACCTCCGAAAACCGCTGAATCCTACCTCGCAAGCTCGGCAGGAGGGAGAAGGACTATATGCTAGTTTCTCCCACTTCTCCACAACTCCTTAACACCCCCTTTTCCCAAAAGTGCCAACACAACCAAGTGTACATCATTATATGCAAATGTGTTAGCATTTTGCAAAGCATTTTCAAAGGGGTTTTGTTAGTCACTCACTAGGTCTATAGCATCGATATGTTAGAGAACTCCTAGTGGCACTTGAACACCGCATAAGCCGTGAATTATCTCCTCTTAATAGTACGGCTATCTAACCTAAATGTGATCACACTCGCTAAGTGTCTTGATCACCAAAACAAAGAGCCCTATAGGTTATACCTTTGCATTCGGGCCTCTTTGCTCCATCTCTTCTCTTCTTCATTTCACCAATTGTAGAGCACTTGATCTCTTGAGTGCTTGTGGCCATCACCATCCTCCATGGTTGCCACCTTGCTAGCTCCACCACTTGGCTTGGTCAGAATCCTTTCTTATAAGCTACACACATGCTTAGCAATAGGATTAGACCAAATAGGTTTCATCAATTAGCCAAAACCAAACTAGGGCTTTCACCTAGACAACCAAGAGCTCCACCATCCAAGGGCGTAGCTAGAATAGAATTAGAAGAGTCGAGGGAAGCTCGGATTCTGGATCTAGTCAAGAGGAGCTAGGTAACTAGCCATGTCTTCTCTCTTGTATCAATATTGTTCTTCTAATTATTCTTCAAATTGTGTAATTGTCTTCTAGTTCATCATCTTTGTGTTCTAATTGTGTTCTAGTTCATCTTCTAATCTCTCTAGTTCACCTCTATGCTCTAATTGAGTTCTAATTACCTTTCTAGTTCATCCTATTGCTTCTAATCTACTTCTAATTGTTCATCTAGTTCTTATTCATCTTCTAGTTCTTGTTCTAGTTGATACTTGTCATGACTTGTTACTATTTCGTGTTCATAATTATAATGTTCATCATCTACTTTGATTATATGTCTAGCATAGCTAGGGTATCTCTATGTTTATGCTCTTGTTTGTATAGCGCTCATGTTGTCGATCGCGGGGTGAGTGGTCAACATTGTGTAAGCATGGTGCTTATTGTTGGTGATTCTTAACTCACATTTTATACCACCAACTTTCTTCGAAACCTGCCATATCAAGAACCAAAACTTAGGATTAGGTATTAAACTCACAATTTCCACAAGTTTTGGATATATCGACTATTTTGCAGGAAACACAGGAAACCCATATCTGAGATGGGTCAAAAGTGCATGCCAAATTCAACATGTCAGAGCCCAAAGCTCTTCTAGACCCATCCAAATGAAGAGAATGAAGCCCAAAGCCCATGACACTATGCAACTGGGCTGGAAACCCACATAACCGACATCACAGCCCAGCCAGCAGCCCACCACGCGAAGGCGGTGGCCAGAGGTGGGTGTGTTGACGGTCCTTATAGCCAATATTATACCATCAACAATGCATAGAATGATATTAAATGAACCATAAAGCATAGTTGTAGGGTTTGATTCTAACAAGTTCCACGAGTTGTGTTATTCTCACTTGTTTTACAGGGTTATCAATATTTCACCGTATAAAAGTATCTTAAGTGATGAAACAGAGCATACCAATGTGAAGAGCTCGTCGAGACGATCAAAACGGACATATGGTTTGCTACATTTGGAGTCCCGATGAGAGAGTCCTTATTGGATATGACTTGGAAGCTTCTAGAACAACCTAGAGTAATCACCAAGCAACATAGTCCAGGGGTTAAACTGACAGATTCTACAGCTTTGGTGAATTATTGTTTTCTAGGGAGTTTTCCAGCAAATGGAAAGAGGTAGAGTCCTACTCCAACACGACGAATTGCACAAACGGACGGAAAGTCGCATTAGGGAAATAAGGAAGGTTCTAGAAGACACCATGACGAAGGCGGAGCTCGGCGGGTGACAAGTGGGGCCGGTCGGCCCCACCCCAAGGCCGGCCAGCCTGGGCCCACCTAGATGACTCTCCTCCTTTGCGTGACGGCTTCCAACCGACCTCTTTGATGCGTTTTGGCCCATTAAGGCCCATGTGCATATGGCGAAGGATTTAGTACCACATCGCTTGCTCAAGGTGGAGGGGAGGCCAGGAGCCCCTATATAATAAACCCCAGACCCCCCAGGCAAAACATCATCATTAGGGAGTTGTAGAGGCGTCCCTCGAAGGACAACCTCTCCTCTCTAGAGAATTAGGATTAGATTTTCCAATGTAATAGATTAGCTCGAGTCGGGAGTTAGGGAGAGCGGAGCTGCGCTTCGGTTCCGAGGAGTCTTCAGAGTTTTGGTATGTCTTTGTATCTTTTCTTTATAAGACTTATGCTTTAATATATTTATCTTCTCTATTTACTTTATGCTTTATTATATGATTAGTATAGTTGTTATATTGAAGGACCGAAAATGCTAAAGCAAGGCGACCAGAAGGGGGTGAATGGGAGCCTAAAAATTTCTTCCGAAATTCTGGCATGTGTCCCACAAATCAACCCCCAAAAGCTTCGAGCACAAACGTGATGCCCACGACCCTTGGAAAGAGGGTGGATGATCCCTAGGATCACAGCGAGGCACCACCAAACAAGAGCACACCAAAAACTCAAAAACTCCGGGTCAAGTTCAATCCAAAAACCTGCTCCCGAACGTAGATAGATGGCTACGTCGGGAAATACCTAAATACCTATGCTAACAAGTAGCAAAGATACCTAGAGAGGTTTCTTGGTGAACTCTAAGAGCAAACTAGAAGTCCGGAAACCAAGCTGAAAAGCCGGGAGAGCAAACGCACTAAAAACCAACAAGCAGCAGGATCCCGGACTGTCCGCGGGTACGGTCTCGGACTGTCCGCCCCACTGTCGGACTATCCGCAGGGGAAGGGCGGACTGTCTGCCGGCAAAATCCCCAAAATAGAAAAGTTGCTGAACCTCCCCAGTCGGTTCGCGGACTGTCCACGACCGACAACGGTAGACTGTCCGCCGGTCAAACCGAGGCAAAACGGCCGAGACACGCAGCCACTGAAGCGGCTGGAGCCCGACGCGCGGACTGTCCGCGAGACACGCGGCGGACTGTCCGCGACCACCAAGTGAAGGCGATTTCAATCGCCACTTCACTAAATCTCCCCAAAACCGATCCAAATCAAAATCCCTTGATTCCAAAATTGGAGAAGATGATCACTATGTAGTTGTGAGACTAATCCTAAGAAATCATCCGCTCAAATCAACTCAAACTTCGGGAAATCGAAAGGGAAGGTGCAAGAACAGAAAAAGTCGCCACGAAACTTGAATCGACCCGATCTACTTGTTCGTGAGGATTGAGATGAATTCCTTCGGTGGAAATGTTCTCCTCACTTCAAAGAACAAGTTGGTTCAAGTGGATTCGAAAAAGACGCAGCAAGGAGGGAGATCGGGCGATGGGAAAAATTGAGACCAAAAGCAAAACGCGAAGAACAACTCAAGAACGTGAATCACAATCTCAATTTCCAGCCGGAAATCGTCCCCACGAGGAGACAACGGGATTACGGTCTCGTTTCCTCAAAATCCAAATACACAGAGGTATGATCAACAGTCTCTACGGATCTCAGTAGCTACAACAGGGATATGGGAGAACAGGAAACCCTAGGTGGAGAATAGCAAATGACTGAGATAGTTTGGAGGGAGGGGTGGCCTCTCCTAATATAGCCTAATACAATTATTCCCCTTCTACCTCTATAGCTAATGAGCGGGCAGGCTAACCCTAAGGGTATTCCTGACCAACTCGGAGTGTAGTCGATCCGACGGCCACACCCGCACATCTGGTAGCTTCACCTCGACGCGACCTCACCCGATGCCGCCATGTGCCGCCAACGCCGTCCATCTGTTTCCTGGACCTCCCCCTGGTTTTGAGGCCGAAACCAGGAAACCCGTCATCCATTTTCTGAGTTTTGTGGCCCAAACTCAGAAACCCGCCAGCGCCCAGGTTTTGAGGCCCAAACCTAGAAACCGTCCTCAACCCGAGTTTTGAGGCCCAAACTCAGAAACCCGCAGCACCTAGGTTTTGTGGCCCAAACCTGGAAACCGTCCACCCAGTGGTTTTTCTGTGGCTCAACCACCAAACCGACGCCGTAGAGGGGATGCACCGCCCGTGCACCCCGTCCACCGACATGTGTCCTAAGGTCCTCGACCCGAGCCACACCGTGTCCCGCAAGTCTCCGCTCGTCGCTGTCCCAGGCTGTCAGCCACCACAGCTGATCCTCAGGCCACCGGTCCCTCAGTCCAAGCCTCATGTCCGCCCTTCACCGCTCCAGGTCCATCGGAACGGCACGTCTCTACTTGACCTTCACCTTGCCTTCGATCACTGTCTTCGTGCTCGACACCTGCACAACACAAGCCAAAGAACATGCGCATCAAACCAGTTGACAATCACTCATCATCTCAAGATCCGGCATACACCCATGTATCCGCAATCTCCCCCTTGATGAGTGCATTGTCAACTACTAACACAAATCATATGAAGGTAGAGAGCTTGCCCAACTGACCCAGATGCATATCAAAGCCAAAAGAAGGTCAAGTGGAGTGAACAAAACAACTTGGTCCCCAAAGACATGGGCAACGGCTCAACACAACGAAGCAAAGCAAAAGTTAGCCCTCAAGAAGAGGCAGAACGGGCTCAACACCGCTAGCAAGAAAGCTCGATACCAACTGAGAACAAGCTCAATATCAATTGAAACGATAACAACTGAAAAGCGCATAAGGATGCAAAACTGCTAGTCCTCAAGAAAGAGGCAAAGGTTCAACACAACTAGCTACAAAATGCTCCAAAACAACTAAAACCAATTGAAAACTCATCAAGCGAGCAAACTCGAGCAAACTCCCCCTGGACATGAACTCCCCCTTCAATAATGCACACAACTAGGACATGATTTGTCAGAATTTCTCCCCCTTTGTTGATAATGCACCATCAGGCAAATGCATATGAGTCAGAAATGCAGATTAGCAGCTTCAGAAATATAATCGATAGAACGAAAAGATGCTCTAAGTGCTGATCCGACGACTCGACAACAAGCATAAATGCCAGCAAAGGCTCAAACTGATCACAAAATACAAAATATGAACATATGAGCATAGTGATGATGGACGGCCCGATCTTCCGTGAGGTAGCTGGTAAATTCGATTGATGGAGATCTCGACGTTGGCGATCCGGCTTCAAATCAACACGATTCAAACCCTGCAACCGTTACACCACTGCTCCGTTGGTTATCAACCAAGCACAACTTGATTGACCTGGCCAAGAAGGCTAATCCTGCAAGCGAATCGAAGAACACAAGCAAGAAGGTAAAAACACGCAATCTGAAATTGCAAATATGAATTATGCGAATAACAATAGATGGGTTCAAGAACTCGGTTCCAAAGGACTAATCGACACAGTGGAGGAGATCAAGAACGGGAGCCCTAGATCACTGTAAAAGGATTCGACACCACAGTTACAATGAACGATTCAGTTCATCGATGAAAAACTAAACTCTAAACAAAACCCAAGACCTAACGACGATGACGGCGGCTAATTATAGGGTTTATGACGTCATCTATGCTGGACGCGCCCCCTAATGGGCTCTAAGATGATACACGGCCCAACGGACCAAAATACGGTGACGCAGCACCCTGGCAGATTCAATTTTTAAGGCAGAATATGAACATACCAAGCAAGTGAATGACTCAGAACTAGAGACATAGCAACCTAGCATATATGAAAAGCACAAGTGATTTCAACACATTCTACACATGCTAGTTGCCAATCTCAATGGTGAACAAGTTTCAAATTTTAAGTTTATTAAGCATATTCACCATTCATAAAACAGCTCAGCTCACAACATGTATCAGTGATCAAAAAGAGCCTAAGCTACAAGCATCATCATATATCATCGGAGCATTCAATAAAAAAGCATAGTTACATTCTAAGGAATATAATCATGAAGCTCAAAAATGCAAAGATGCATGATGAAATGCAAAGACTAATCTACCCAGAAAGAAAGCAAAACAAAACAAAAGAAGTCAGTCTATGATACAAAGACAAAATGTTTCCCCCATCTAAAAGGGGAAACACACATCAAGCTCACCTCTCAACCTAGCAAAGGTTGATTGGTCTAAAGGCTTGGTAAACATATCGGCCAACTGATTACAAGTGTCTACATGCCTAAGGTCGATATCACCTTTCTCATAATGGTCTCACAGAAAATGAAACCGCACATCTATGTGTTTGGTCTTAGAATGCAGCACGGGGTTCTTAGCAACGCTAATCGCACTCGTGCTGTCACAAAGCAAAGGAACTCGAGAAAAGCTCAGACCAAAATCACGCAAAGTGGCCATCATCCAAAGCAACTGGGAACAGCAGCTGGCCGCATCAACATACTCAGCCTCTGTGGTAGACTGGGTGACACTAGACTGCTTGTGAGAAGACCAAGATACCAGAGAAGAGCCCAAAAACTGACAAGTCCCAGAAGTGGACTTGCGCTCAAGTCGGCAACCAGCAAAATCGGCATCAGAATAACCGCAAAGGGAGAGGGTGGAAGAAGCAGAATACCAAATCCCAAACTCAGGTGTAAAACGAAGGTACCTCATAATGCGCTTGACCGCTTGACGGTGAGAAGTGAGCGGCAACGCCTGAAAGCGCGCACAAAGACACACCGCGAACTGAATGTCTGGGCGTGTCGCCGTCAGGTACAGCAGCAACCCGATCATACTCTGGTACTCCTTCTGGTCTACAGCTTCTCCATCCCCGTCCGCATCCAGGGCCGTCGTGGTCGACATGGGTGTTGGAAGAGGCTTGGCCTCACCCATATCGAACTTCTTCAATATGTCCTTCGTGTACTTGCCCTGGTGCACAAATGTCCCTTCTCAGGTTTGCTTGATTTGCAACCTGAGGAAGAATGTCAACTCGCCCATCTTGCTCATCTCAAATTCCCTGCTCATAATATCTGCAAACTTGGCAACCAAAGCATGAGAAGAACCACCGAAAATGATATCATCCACGTAAATCTGGACCAAGAGAGTGTCATTCCCTTGCTTGAGGAGAAAAAGTGTTTTATCCACACATCCCATTTTAAAACCGTTAGCAAGCAAAAAGGTTTTCAACCTATCATACCAGGCTCTAGGGGCTTGTTTCAAACCATACAAAGCTTTGTGAAGTTTAAAAACATGGTTTGGAAACTTGGGATTTTCAAAACCGAGGGGTTGTTTCACATACACCTCTTCTTCTATGTAGCCGTTTAGGAAGGCACTCTTGACATCCATTTGAAAGAGTTTAAACCCTTTGGATGCAGCAAAAGCCAAGAGGATCCTAATTTCCTCCAAACGAGCTACAGGAGCAAAAGTCTCCTTATAGTCTATCCCCTCCTTCTGACTATACCCCTGGGCTACAAGTCTGGCCTTGTTTCTAACAATGTGGCCATCCTCTCCTTGTTTGTTTTTAAAAACCCATTTTGTCCCAATAGGATTACAGTCTGGAGGAGGTGGAACCAAAACCCAAACCTGATTTCTCTCAAAATTTTCTAACTCTTCATGCATGGCATTGACCCAATCCGGATCAGATAAAGCATGTCCAGCATCTCGGGGTTCAAAATCAGCAACAAATGGATAATGAGAAAAGTGAGAGATTTGTTGTGACCTTGACTGAGTGACACGTTCGTTGATGTTGTCGATCATCTGTTGAGGAGGGTGTTGGCGCTGAATGTGTCGTGGTACCTCTCGAGCTGATGTGACCTCCCCCTCAACAGTAGCTGGTGCCCCCACAGGTACAAGAGGTACAGCCCGAGGTGGTGGATCCCACGGCCCCCAAGTAGTCGAAGAAGAAGGGTCGAGGCCGTGAGTCGACGTAGTAGAAGCCGATCCTAGCGGCACAATAGGTGGAGGAAGTGTTGGGTCACCAATACCTTCAGCACCCTCGTCCTCATCATCAAAGAGGTTCGCCAACCTCGGGATCACCTGCACGCTCAAATCTAGAAGAAGGACAATGCATGGTCTCGTCAAAGGTGACATCAGATGTCTCCATGACTCGGTTAGTATCCAGGTTAAGTACACTATATGCACGAGTATGATTTCCATAACCCAAAAATACGTCGTCAAAAGAACGAGACTCAAACTTGACCAAGTTGCCTTTCTTAAGTATAAAACAATGGCAACCAAACACTCTAAAATAACTCACTTTGGGTTGTCTTCCAAAACGCAACTCATAAGAAGTCTTTTTTAAGAAAGCTCGGAGAAAAATGTGATTGGAAATATAGCATGCAGTGTTCAAAGCCTAGGAGTCCTATGCTCATCAAGCATCATCCTGGCCATCTCAACAAGGGTCTGATTCTTCCTCTCTACAACACCATTTTGTGGGGGTGTGTAGGGGGAAGAAAACTGATGCTCCAAACCCAAAGAGTTACAAAACTTTTCGAAGTCCGAGTTTCTGAACTCGGTACCATTATCACTATGAATAGCTCGCATCGAGTTCTTAGGGAACTCATTCTGAAGACGCAAAATCAGATTGCGAACAAAAGAGAAAGTCTTAGTTTTCTCAGCTAAAAAGAAAACCCACGAATATCTCAAAAAGTCATCGACAACAATAAGCACATACCACTTCCCACCAACTGAGCTCACCCGAGCCGGACCTACAAGGTCCATATGCAAAAGCTCTCCGGGGCGCTTGGTCATAACTTGATTCACAGGATGGTGGGGAGCAGCAACCATTTTCCCATGTCTACAAGAATGGCAAACAAGATCCTTCTCCATGTGTAACTTGGGCAATCCTCGGATTAAGCCAAGTGAACTAAGCCTTGCAAGCAAGTCGAAGCTCAAATGACCAAGTCTCCTATGCCACTTCCAAAGATCGGAGGAGGAAGGTCCAGCCACAAGACAACGAGAAATGCCAAAAGATTCCGAGAAATTCGCACGAAAGACTTTCCCAAAGGGCAAAATCAAACACACAAGATTGCCCTTAGGATCCAAAATACGACTAAGATTCGTCTTAAAATGAATCTCATAGTCATCCTCGAAAAGTTGTGAAACAGAGAGAAGGTTAAAATGCAAGTTAGAAACAAGAGCAACATCATGCAATACAAAGTGCTCATTAACTCGCACAGACCCACGAGACAACATTTTACCTTTGCTATTGTCGCCGAAGGTGATAAACTCCTTTCCGGCAACTGGACTAAGACTGGAGAACCACTTGGAGTTTCCGGTCATGTGCCTTGAACACCCGAAATCCACCAACCAAATGTCCTCCAATAATTTTACCTACATCAATAAAAAGACATAGGGTGAACATACGGTCCAACACTGGGGTGAGTAAAATGGGAAGAGTACCAGTGTTGTCCCAGATGCTCAAAAGAACGGTTAGTAGAAAAACCATTCCTAGCACGCCTACGGGGAAAGTGATCACCACGCATAGGAAAGCGTGGTCCGCTAGGAGGAGAGCGTTCACCGCGATAGCCAAAACACGGTGGGGGGTAACGCTCAACAACAAAGCCACCGCCACGGGGTCCATAGCCTACACAACTAGGATCCCGTCGGGCAAAACCTCCTTGTGGCCTAGACCTCTAGGCCTAGCAACCCTTCTTTGAACATTCGGCCCATGTACATCATGGAAAGGATGGTACATGTCCACGTTGTTCACCTCTCTTGCACGACGCTCCTCTCTTTTGCGCTGAAAGCAAAACTCCCTCAAGTGTCCATCTCTCCCACAGTGCTCACAGTGGTACCTCACCGCTCTCATAGGGGGTTGTTGGTACTCACAGTAGTGGGTGTGGATCACTTGGCTCTCTTGTGGCATCAGCTCCTCTTGGATAGGTGGCATGGTGTCTAGCTTGTTCTTGAGGTGGTTGGGCTTGAGAGACCACACTTGTTTCTTTGGTGGAGCTCTCGGAGGTTCCTCATACAGTCCATCTTTGGTGTTAGGCTTGAGAGGCTCTTTGGGAGGTATCTTGGTTAGCTTGGGAGTAGTGGTGGAGTTCGGCTTCTCACTCAGATTTAGACCACTAAACTCCCCAACCTTGCCAAAAGAAGCAACACTCTCCAACCCCTGAGCAAAGCCTACACCTGGACCTCCAGCAGCACGCTTGAATTGGGCAATCATCATCCCAAGCTGCGGCTCACCATAAGACACCCATGACAAGATGGTCCGAAGGTATGTGTTTTCTTCCTCGATTTGCATCTTGTCATGCTTCACATTGGCTATCTCCATCTACAAGCCCTCACACAAAGCACACCTAGACACACAAGTGCTATCCGAGCTGGTCTTCTCAAGAGACACAATCTTGGCATTCTTCTCTGCCAACTCAGATTGCAAGCCTGCACAATACTTGCACGCACCAAGCAACACAGGTCTAGCTCTAAGCTCATCCACATCTCCAACCAAAGCAACCTACTTCCCTCTCAAAGTGAGAAGGTCAGTCATGTGCTTAGAGCACATCTCACACTCACTCTCCTCAGAGACTACAACGTGGACTTGTAAAACTCAAGTTCCTTCACCGCATCCTCCCACTTCTACCTAAACTCCTTCCTCTCTCTAGCTGCACGTCTCAACAACTTGCCTTTTCTAAGCAAAGCAGCAGTAAGTTTCTCGACCTCAACAGAAAGTTCATCGGGGGTCTGAGATACCTGGGAGGTGTCGTCGTCATCGTCGTTCCGAGGGATCTCCTCCAGCTTGTTGTCGACCTCATCGCCGAGGGCCATGGTGCAGAAGCCCTCATTGTCGACGAAGAAGCAAAGACCGTTCAGCTTGTCCTCAATCTTCGTCTTCTCGGACTCATCATCACTTGATGCATTTGAGTCGTTGTCCGAGTCGTCGACATCGCTGAGCATGGTGAAGAAGGCACGCTGCTCAGCCTGGGCTTTCTCCAAGTACTTCTTCTTGATGTACTCCTTGTTGAAACCGCCATTTTGCTTGTGCTTTGTGGGGACGTACTTCTCCTTGCGCTTGCTAGAGTCATACTTGTGCCCATGATCGCCCTTGTCATAAGCTTGCTTGTTCTTCTTCGAGCAGTTGGCGATGAAGTGGTCGGAGTCACCGCACTCGAAGCATCCAGCTCGTCCTCCTTCGCGGCGACGGTTCATGCGGTTGTTGTGGAACCGCGAGAACCGGTTTGCAAGCAAAACCAACTCATCATCTCCCATGAACTCCAGCTGCTCCTCTGTAACAGAAAGAAGAGAAGAAAGTGCAAAGCCTCCAGAGGGTTTAGCAGAAGAGCCAGAAATCAAAGTCATCGATGGGCTAGAAGGATTCTCATAAGAACCCTTGTCATGGCGTCAATCTCACTGGACTTGAGCTTAATAAAGAGCTCGTCACACGTGAGAGTCTCATAGTTAGGCGATTCGATGATTGCCTGAACTTTTGAGTCCCACACCGACCGATCGAGAGTATGAAGAAGCTTGAGAGCCCTCTCATGATCGTCGTATGGCAACAGCTCCTTGTTAGCCCTCATCCTGTTGACAATCACCTGAAAGCGAGCGAATAAACTCTCTATGCTCTCGCTAGGCATGTGTCGAAAGTTCTCATACTCCCGCTTATGCGACTCGTAGAGACGGGTTTTGACTTGAGTGGTTCCCTCATGAAAGCGCATGAGGGTTGCCCAAATCTCTCGAGCCGTGGGGAGGTGAGAAACGCGATCAAACACCGTCATGCTCAAACATGAGAAAAGAGCATTACACGCTCGGCTATTGGCATCGTGCTCATTGATCTGCTATTGAGTCACACGAGCAGCCAAGACCACGTAATCAGCGGAGTTGCAAATCTCCCAAATCGAAGCACCCATGCTCTGAAGATAGGCCGACATACGTATCTTCCAATACGCATAGTTCGTCCTATCGAAAAACGGCGGTTTGCCCACGCCACGATCCATGTCGCCTTCTGTGGATCTGGAACTGGCTAAGGTGGAAGATCCTTAACCCGCTCCGATACCAATTGAAGGACCGAGAATGCTAAAGCAAGGCGACCAGAGGGGGGGGGGTGAATGGGAGCCTAAAAATTTCTTCCGAAATTCTGGCCTTTGTCCCACAAATCAACCCCCAAAAGCTTCGAGCGCAAACGTGATGCCCACGACCCTTGGAAAGAGGGTGGATGATCCCTAGGATCACAGCGAGGCACCACCAAACAAGAGCACACCAAAAACTTGAAAACTCCGGGTCAAGTTCAATCCCAAAAACCTACTCCCGAACGTAGATAGACGGCTACGTCGGGAAATCCCTAAATACCTATGCTAACAAGTAGCAAAGGTACCTAGAGAGGTTTCTTGGTGAACTCTAAGAGCAAACGAGAAGTCCGGAAACCAAGCGGAAAAGCCGGGAGAGCAAACGCACTAAAAAACAACAAGCAGCAGGATCCCGGACTGTCCGCGGGTACGGTCCCGGACTGTCCGCCCCACTGTCGGACTATCCGCGGGGGAAGGGCAGACTGTCCGCCGGCAAAATCCCCAAAACAGCAAAGTTGCTGAACCTCCATGGTCGGTTCGCGGACTGTCCGCGACTGACAACGGCGGACTGTCTGCCGGTCAAACCGAGGCAAAACGGCCGAGACACGCAGCCACTGAGTCGGCTGGATCCCGACGCGCGGACTGTCCGCGAGTCACGCGGCGGACTGTCCGCGACCACCCAGTGAAGGCAATTTCAGTCGCCACTTCACCAAATCTCCCCAAAACCGATCCAAATCAGAATCCCTTGATCCCAAAATTGGAGAAGATGATCAGTAGGTAGTTGTGAGACAAATCCTAAGAAATCATCCGCTGAAATCAACTCAAACTCCGGGAAATCAAAAGGGAAGGTGCAAGAATGGAAAAAGTCACCACGAAACTCGAATCGACCCGATCTACTTGTTCGTGAGGATTGAGATGAATTCCTTCAGTGGAAATGTTCTCCTCACTTCAAAGAACAAGTTGGTTCAAGTGGATTCGAAAAAGACACAATGAAGAGGGAGACCGGGCGATGGGAAAATTGAGACCAAAAGCAAAACACGAAGAACAACTCAAGAACATGAATCACAATCTCAATTTCCAGCCGGAAATCGTCCCCACGAGTAGACAACGGGATTATGGTCTCGTTTCCTCAAAATCCAAATACATAGAGGTATGATCAACTATCTCTGCGGATCTCAGTAGCTATAGCAGGGATATGGGAGAACAGGAAACCCTAGGTGGAGAATAGCAAATGGCTGAGATAGTTTGGAGGGAGGGGTGGCATCTCCTAATATAGCCTAATACAATTATTCCCCTTCTACCCCTATAGCTAATGAGCGGGTAGGCTAACCCTAAGGGTATTCCTCACCAACTCGGAGTGTAGTCGATCTGACGGCCACGCCCGCACATCCGGTAGCTTCGCCTCTACGCGACCGCACCCGATGCCACCACGTGCCACCAACGCCGTCCGTCCGTTTCCTGGACCTCCCCCCCCCCCGGTTTTGAGGCCGAAACCAGGAAACCCGTCGTCCATCACCTGAGTTTTGTGGCCCAAACTCAGAAACCCGCCAGCACCCAGGTTTTGAGGCCCAAACCTGGAAACCGTCCTTAGCCCGAGTTTTGAGGCCCAAACTCAGAAACCCGCAGCACCCAGGTTTTGTGGCCCAAACCTAGAAACCGTCCACCCGGTGATTTTTCTGTGGCTCAACCACCAAACCGACGTCGTAGAGGAGATGCACCGCCCGTGCACCCCGTCCACCGACACTTGTCCTCAGGTCCTCGACCCGAGCCACACCGTGTCCCGCAAGTCTTCGCTCGTCGTTGTCCCAGGCTATTAGCCACCACAGCTGATCCTCAGGCCACCGGTCCCTCAATCCAAGCCTCACGTCCGCCCTTCACCGCTCCGGGTCCATCGGCACGGCACGTCTCTACTTGACCTTCACCTTGCCTTCGATCACTGTCTCCGTGCTCGACACCTGCACAACACAAGCTAAAGAACATGCGCATCAAACCAGTTGACAATCACTCATCATCTCAAGATCTGGCATACACCCATGTATCCGCATATATCTTGACATGGGATCTCTCTCGTATTGAGTGCTCTAGTTATGGTAGGTAATTAGAGTAGTAATCGATAGATTAGACATGGTGTTTAGTCTATAGGTTACCTGAGGTTGTGCTCAATCCCACGGTTAGTTGTGGTAGCCCCAGGGGTGACAGCTCTGTTAGGCCTTCGTAGTCCACCACGTTCGGATTGATGTTTCATAGAGCTTTTGGCAGCCTTCCTCTGACTACTTTCTTCCCAGTCTTTTTCGAGAGTCAGAAAGGTACTGTTGCTTCAAAGTGCCAATGTTTATGACTGCTATATCTTTTCATCTTTGTTACCTTAGAACCCAAGTAATAGAGAAAAACATAGGAACCTTGATCTCTCCTGTTGTCCTCCCACTATAGTTATCTATACATTTATCATTGAATTCTCATTTATGTGCTTTCATTCATTATCATATCATATATCAATTACTCCTGCTTTAGGCTAATTAGTACTCCGAGTTAGTAGATGCATGATAGTGAGTTATCAGATTCTTAACCCTTGCTTCCCAGTGGTAAAATATAAATAACGATCCTGAAATACTCCCGGTAAAATGCTACGATGATGTTCTGTGCGTTTGCAGAATCTTTCATATTCTATTTACATTAACGAACGTCAACAAGCATTTTTGGCGCCGTTGTCGGGGAAGCAATTGGTGTAAAGATTTTGATAATGATCTTGATGTCTGCTAATTTAGTGTACCACTAGCTTTAGTAGGATTACCCCTTGTTCTGTTGAGTGTGAAATAGACAGGACATCAGATGCCATTTTGACCTTGTGGCAAGCTTCCACAAAAATGTAGAACCCAGGGTGCCTGAACATTCAAGATCCATCATTAATCCTTGAACCCTACCATCTCACAGGTTTGTGTATACATATATATTATTTATTCTAACCATGTGTAGATTGGAGAAAAGGTCACCGTCACATGAATTCAGCTCCTATCCCATATGACAGATATTTATGTCGCGCCACAAATCCCAGTTGTGAGTCATGGTAAGTATGATCAAGGTGAGACAATCTTGCTCATAGACTTTAAACTTTATGAGTAGTTATCTTTTTAATTTCTTGCATACCACTGCATGTTTACTTTTAATCATTCATTCACCTCATTTAGTTTATGTTTTGTTATATCAAGTCCATACCATGTTTAGTTCCTTGCATGCATTCATATCATCTGCATCTAAATGAAAAAATATATTAAAAAAAAGAAAAAATATACACCTCACGGTGATCATACTCTGTCATCTCCATTTGAATAAATCTCTGTTATGCTTTCATGCTACCTTTGTATATGCTAGTATATTTTCGTTTGAAAGTACTTCTATAGGGTACTTTCATAGGCTTTTTAAATTAAGTGTGGCGCTTAGGTTAAATAGTCTACCTTAATCAAATTAGACACGGAGTTTGGTTTGATTATTGATCTGAAATTAGCTTGTGTAGACATTGGTTATTCTGTTGGACTAACCCCTGCGAAAAACTCTAAATACAATTTGGGAAAGTCCTGAGATAAATTCACATCAGAGATGAAGCAAGGCATACGATGAACTACATAATGAAGACTCAGCTCATTCATCGTGGATGAAAGAACTGTGAGTATTAAAGTTTATTTAAGTCTATCTTCTACTGCAAGTTATCTTTTGCCTTGAACCATGTTAAAATGCAGCCAACACATAAAATGCTAGTCTATGCTAAAGTAATCCTAAAATTATCTTTTCATTAGCATGGATGAATAACACATAAGTTGTGGATAACAACCCATGTTCCAATTTCAGTGCAATCCTTCAGGTATATGTCCACTAACATTTTGTAGGAGATGAGGTTTGCTTGTTCTGTGAACTTAAAGATCCAAAATCCAACCCGTGGATAGACAAAACTCATCATCAGACAGGTCACCACTGATGTCGAAGGAAGCCAAGCTTTGAGCAATCCCAAGGCTTAAGCTAGGACACTGAAGACAAGCAGTGGAAATTATCCTCACTTCTAATCATTGCAACACAAGAGCTAGCTTGGGGGAATGAAGTGGTACGACTTCAACAACAACAAGATCTACAAATTCAACACATGAGCATGTTGTTGAAGAAATTTGGGCATCCACCTAACTCGCAAGCCAGCTTGGGGGAGACACAATTCTGTTGTCCAGATCTGCTTCACGATCAAGGGTAGGAATGAGAAATCCAGCTTCAAGACACTTTGATCTCCTACTCATCACTTTGATCAGTACAAGCCACTAGACGCTGCCCCAGCCAAGAAGAAGAATATGATCCATCACTCATTCTTGGAAGATCGTTCTTGAAAACCACCAATGCTGTCATCTATGTCGGACCTAGAGATGTCCACTTTTGGATCTTTGACCAAAAGATTTGTTGCTTCTTCAACAACTTATGAGCAGCTGAAGAAAACCAAGAGAAGATGTTGACTCAATCGACAAAGGAAAAGCCAACTGCCTGGAATTGAGGAGACATCATGAAGGATGAAGCCACTGCACTGCAAGAATTAGAAGATGGGGAGATAGTACCTGAAGCCTAAAAATCAAAAGAATAGTTGACAAAGTCTCCATCGTATGGACCTGTTGAGAACAAGACTCAGCTAGCCCGCTGTGAGATAGACAAGAGAAGACAAGTCATTCATGAACACAACCAACTAGACAAGAGAAGCTTCCACAAGGTGGTTCGACACAATCACTCTTCAATGGTAAAGTATCATTTCAAGGTAAGTGACCATCACTTTAAAAGCTTTTCCTTGATTCTGGTATGCGCATACATAAAGAACCAAACATGTTTAAGTTGCACCTCACTTGATCCAACCTAATCAACTCAACATGTTCAGTTCTTTACTCTTTGTTCTTAGCTTTACTCTCTTGAATCTCACTATCTTAACTAAATGAGCTAAAATGTTGTGCATCTAACCTTTGGAAGATGATATATCACAATCATGAAAAGATCAACACATTATGCATAGATTATCCTTCCTTGGGTTAAGCAATCTGATTTGTTAAATATTTTATGATGCTACTTTCATGCTCATCTTTTGATCCTATCACTCATGTTAAGATTAAATAGAACACATAAACAACAAGTTCATCTTGTTCAATGTGCCTAAAATTAGACGGGAATAAACAAAACTTTTGGTTTTGTTGGTGTTTTTCCACCAACAGAGCCCATGCACTTGATCTCTACCTTGTCTTTATGAGTAGGACACACTCTTGGACAAAACATGGAGGAGTTTGTCAACTCTCAAATTCTACAGAGTGAAGGTCCTGGATCTACAAGAACATGCACACTGAGAAAGATGGTGCTAGCTTCCACAATTAATGTTTCACTTTAAATTGTTGAGCAAACAAAGAACATGGGTGACACCATATCAAGAGGTGTAGTTATTAAGGTCTACATATTGGGATCAAATGATGCACCTCAGGAATGAACATGGTGAGAAGTCCTGTTCAGAGGACTTAAAACATTGAACCCTCACCGAAAGGTAAAATCGGTAGTTATCCATATTTATCTTTTCTACATTAGTTTCTCTTTTTATATATTTAATTCCATAGCATATTTACTTTTTTGCATTAGCATTGCATAAAAAAGAAAATAAAAATATTTTGATTATTGCACTGCATCATAAAACCTAGAGCCCCATGTGAATAATTTTGTGGTGTGTAAAAACTCACATGAATTATTCACCGTGGTGGCATAAAAAATAAAAAAAAATATTCATTTTGTTAAACTTTCATCGCATCGAAGAAAGTAACGAAATACAAAAATATTGAGAAAGAGATCTTACTGAAACTCTAGACAACTAAGGCTTATGTGGCCAACCACTAGCGCTTAATTTGTTCCATAAGTTTTGTTGTCTATTTTGAGTTTCACAGGATTGAAGACCAATAAAAGCTGACGAGCGAGTGGATGTTCCATCCATTGTTGGAGCACTATTTCAACAACCATCAACATCAATCGATGCTCTGATAGAGAAAGAACATTTTCACTACTAGTCTGCTACATTGCAAAATCGAACAACTATGATAACATTCAGCTTGGGGAAATGCACCCCTGTGTATCCAGGTAAGTATCTTTATCCTTTTAAGTTTTTCTTTCTATAAATAAATTCAAAATAAAAAAATATGAGCACATGAACGCTCACCCTTAAAAAGAAAAAGAACAAAAATATTCGGGCACGTGAAGGCTCGATGCGATCGAAGGGATTAGCTTGGGGGAGACGCACCTCTGTTATCTTTGTGATTCAGGTATGTCTTACTACTATCTTAGTGTTTTTTAAGTAATAGGTTATAGTGTGTTAGATTAAATAAATAAAGCATGTCTAATCTGAAGAACTCTCTCCCTAATTTCTTAAAATGGAAATGATGAATAGTTGCTCTATTGTATTTTTTTTCTAGTACCTAGCCTTCATGCATGAGTTCTCCTGAGTTTAAAAAATTAATGATGCCTTAAAATAAAATTAAATATATGGGTAGCAAATGCTTCATCCAGAGTCTAGGTAATTGACAGATATGATATGTGATGATTTGAGCTACTGTTATCTTGTTTTAAAACAACACTGGAGTTCCGGAGAGTTTCCAATATTAATATGGTAAATAATTGCATTGAGTTAAATTAAGCTTTGTTGACCCTGTGAGAAGTTATCATACTATTGAATTGAGATCACTTACACATTTCATCCATCTTCCGCATAAATGCTCATCATTATCTGTTCCTATCCTCTCAAAATTTTGTTGGAAGCATATGGCTATTGAAAAAAAAACAAAAAAAATCTGAGGAAACAAAAAGGGACAAGTGTCTGAAACCTCAAAAAGATAGATCCTGAGAAAATAAAAAGGGACAAGTGTCCGAAACCTCGAAAAAAAGAAAAAAAAAAGAAAAAAAGAGAGAAAAAATAATATGAATATCAGAAAAAAAAAATGGGCACGTGTCCGACAGTAGAATTAGCCTGATAGCCATGTGTCTCTAATAAACAGAAGAGAGTGATATATTCAAAAGAGCATCCGCCTCCATTTTTCATACACATGCACTTCTCGATTCAATGGTGTGGTTGAGTTTCTCTTTGGATCCATTGTTTAATTTGACAACATATGTTCTTAAGCTTTTTGAAAAAAAAAACATAAAAACTCCGAGATAATGGTGAAGTGAAAGAGCAAGAGACACAGTGCTTGATTTGATCGTTCTATCTTTCAATTACTCAAGATTAAAGGTAAGTACAAAGCCCTGTGATGAATAATGTGATATCTTTTTGAGAAATTTTGTTTGAATGCATGTGTACTTATTAGAAATGCAAATATTGTAGCAATTCCTGATCCATTGTTGAGTTTGACTTTGCTAAGGGACTAGCAAAGGGTAAGCTTGGGGGAACTTGTTGACGGTCCTTATAGTCAATATTATACCATCAACTAATGCATAGAATGATATTAAATGAACCATAAAGCATAGTTGTAGGGTTTGATTCTAACAAGTTCCATGAGTTGTGTTATTCTCACTTGTTTTATAGGGTTATCAATATTTCACCATATAAAAGTATCTCAAGTGATGAAACAAAGCACATCAATGCGAAGAGCTCGTTAAGATGATCAAAACAAACATATGGTTGCTACATTTGGAGTCCCGACGAGAGAGTCCTTATTGGATACGACTTGGAAGCTTCTAGAACAACCTGGAGTAATCACCAAGCAACATAATCTAGGGGTTAAACTGACAGATTCTATAGCTTTGGTGAATTACTGTTTTCCAGGGAGTTTTCTAGCAGATGGAAAGAGGTAGATTCCTACTCCAACACGATGAATTGCGCAAACGGACGGAAAGTCGCATTAGGGAAATAAGGAAGGTTCTAGAAGACACCACGACGAAGGCGGAGCTCGACGGGTGACAAGTGGGGCCGGTCGACCCCACCCCTAGGCCGGCCGGCCTGGGCCCACCTGGATGACTCTCCTCCTTTGCGTGATGGCTTACAAGTGACCTCTTTGACGCGTTTTGGCCCATTAAGGCCCATGTGAGTACCACATCGCTTGCTCAAGGTGGAGGGGAGGCCAGGAGCCCCTATATAATAAACCTCAGACCCCCCTGAGGCAAAAGATCATCATTAGGGAGTTGTACAGGCGTTCCTCGAAGGACAACCTCTCCTCTCTAGAGAATTAGGATTAGATTTTCCAATGTAATAGATTAGCTCTAGTCGGGAGTTAGGGAGAGCGGAGCTGCGCTTCAAAGTTTTGGTATGTCTTTGTATCTTTTCTTTGTAAGACTTATGCTTTAATATATTTATCTTCTCTATTTATTTTATTCTTTATTATATGATTAGTATAGTTGTTATATCTTGGCATGGGATCTTTGCTAGTATTGAGTGCTCTAGTTATGCTAGGTAATTAGAGTAGTAATCGATAGATTAGACATGGTGTTTAGTCTATAGGTTACCTGAGATTGCGCTCAATCCCACGGTTAGTTGTGGTAGCCCCAGGGGTGACAGCTCTCTTAGGCCTTCGTAGTCCACCACGTTCGGATTGATGTTTCGTAGAGCATTTGGCAGCCTTCCTGAAGGACCGAAAATGCTAAAGCAAGGCGACCAGAGGGGGGGTGAATGGGAGCCTAAAAAATTCTTCTGAAATTTTAGCCTTTGTCCCAACAAAATCAACTCCAAGAGCAAGACCGACACACGTGATGTCCACTCCCAAGAGAATGGGTGGATGTTCCCTAGGAACACAGCAGGACAGCACAAAAGCTCCCTCGCCCAAATCCACGCAAGTCAACTGGTGACAAAATGGACTTTGGGTAACCTCAACCTCCCCCGAGCAACGCAAGGGGGATTTAGGCTATCTCGCAAAGCGGGAAGCCCGATTTCTGTAGAGCACAGAGTCAGGAATCCAACGCAAAAAGCGGATCTCAAATCGGAGCTCTAACGCAAAAGAAACAGACGAAAACGTGCGATCACTGCACTGACCGGACTCTGAGGTGCGTCCGGTCAGGATCGATCGGACGCGTCCGGTCAGAGAAAAGCCTCTATGGATGCTCTCTGTTCACGACCGGACTCTGCACTAGGGAGCATCCGGACAAGTGAACAGTGCGTCTGGTCACAGCGTAGCCACGGTGAACAGTGCTACCTGTGCGTCCGGTCATGTTGGCCAAGTGCGTCCGGTCAGGTCACTGCCAGTGCGTCCGATCGCACAAAACGCTCTCTGGAGCTGACCGGACTCAGCACGGGGTGCGCCGGTCAAGTCCAGGTCAGCGTCCGGTCACCACGCGTGAATTGGACAACGCGGGTGTTCAACGACCGGACTCTGACAGGGTGCATCCGGTCGCTTCGATGCAGCGTCCGGTCACCCCGATCAGCCCTCTGTTCGTCCACCGAATCGACCCGATCTCCCTCAAATCAAAAGCACTAGGGCTCAAATTTCGTGTGAGGGATCACAAGGATGTTAGTGAGCTACTCCTAAGAGATCATGGCTCGAACCTAACTCCAAATCGGTAAATCGAAGAAAACGGTGAAGAACGGGCAAGAACTAGATCCCAAAACTAAATCCGCCCGATCTGTTAGTTCGTGAGGTATTGGAGAAATTCCTTCGGTAGAAAGAAGACTCTCATGAAGCTACACAAGATGGTTCAAACGGATTTGCGGATCTTCCCTCGAAACAAGAATTCTCGTGAAGATCGAAAGAGGGGAAAACGTGCAAACACGAAGAACAAAATCGCAAGACAAATTAAAGCACGAATTTGATCCTTGGATTCAGAGGAATGGATGATTGATTAACCACTTGGTGTCGGGCTACAAGCCACTCCTAGCAACACAAAGCTTGGATGGCGAAAAGCTCAAGAACAAGAGCCAACTCTCCTCTAACCCTAGCCTTCTCTCACAAGCACAAAATGAGAGAGACACCGTCCAAGGATGGGCTGCCCTAACCAACCCCCTTCATATATATAGGCGCATGTACGAAGACCAAAACGCCCTCACATGAAGCACTCAACCCAAATACCCCCTAGGGGTAAAACCGTCCAGACTTGACAGTTTCCATCCGACGGCCACACGCCTTCTCATCCTTCGCTTCGCCTCGACGCAAGCTCCAGGATGCCGCCACGTGCCGCCACCGTTGACCACCGCGCCTTCTCGTGGATAGCTTCGCCGCCGCGCCAGCCTCTCCACGCCGCCACGCGTCGACCGTCCTTTTGGACCTTCCCCCAGTTTTGAGGCCCAAACCGGGAAACCTGCCAGCCTAGGTTTTGAGGCCCAAACCTAGAAACCGTCCACCCCGAGTTTTGAGGCCCAAACTCAGAAACCCGTGAGCCCAGGTTTTGAGGCCCAAACCTGGAAACCGTCCATCCCGAGTTTTGAGGCCCAAACTCGGAAACCGGCCACCCGAGTTTTGAGGCCCAAACTCGGAAACCGTCGATGGTAGCTTTTTGAGGCTCAGCTACCGAACCCGCACCGTAGACGGGATGTGGTTCACACACCCCGACCACCGGCACCGATGCCGATGCATGTCCAGCCTCCATGCCGGGCACAACGCCTTCGCCTTCCTTCTTGACTTGGCCGACGACACTTGCACCGCACGTAAGCCCGTGTCCGACCTCCCACCAAGTGCCACGACGCCATCGTCTTCCTCCCGACTCGGCCGATGCATCGCACATCCCCATGTGCTCTCGCTCGCAGATGCCACGTGCCAGCTACCACAGCTGGTCCTCTGGCCCTATGGTCCGTCAGTCCAAGCCTCACGTCCGCCCTTCACCGCTCTGGGTACATCGGCATGGCACGTCCGCCGCACGGCACGCCCATCCTTCACCGCTCCCGGTCCGTCGGCACGACACGTCTCTACTTGACCTTCACCTCGCCATCGACCACTGTATCTGAGCTCAACACCTGCACATCAACACAGCCAAGAGACACATGTTGCACACGCACACCAACACGGTAAACACAACACAACTCAACGCCACCGGTTAGTCATAAACATTAAGCGCATAGCGAGATATGGACTAAACCGGGAAAAGCCTCAAACCTTCCTCATCAAAGTCAATCATTCATCATATATGTTCTCAATCTCCCCCTTGATGAATGCATTGACTAACAATAAAACCAAAAAGGAAGGGTTTGAAGGCAAACCTCATTCAAGTGCCCAAAAGCCAATAAAAAGCAAACACAAGGCCACTTGAGATGAGGAAGGATCATGAAAACTCCAAATAAAAGCTCTCGGTCCCAAAAGAAATAGGAAAAGCGGGCAAAGCCTCCACACAACTGAAGAGTCAAGATAAAATAAGAGTTTCATGAAATCCCAAAAGGTACTCGAAAACCAATCTCAAATAAATTGTCAAACAATCATCACAAAAGAAACCAAGGTACTTATCCACTTGGGTTCACTTGGGTCAAAATTTCTCCCCCTTTTTCTCCCCCTTGATGATTGAATTGACAAAAACTAGGCACAAGAGATGGTTTGAGATACCAAAACCAAAAACTTGGTCCCCAAAGACATGGGCAACGGCTCAACGCAACCAAGCAAAGGATCGGAGCAACAACTCATCAAAGAGCAAAACTCGATCACACAGAGCAAAAAACTTGGTTCCCAAAGACATGGGCAACGGCTCGACGCAACCAAGTCAAAAATGAGCTAGCCCTCAAGAAAAGGCAGAAAAGGGCTCAACACCACTAGCTCAAGGCTCGATACCAATTTAGGCTGAATCAACGCATAAGAATGCAAAACTGCTAGTCCCTCAAGATAGAGGCACAGAGGCTCAACACAACTAGCAGAAAACTCGATACCAATCACAAACAGCCAAAAATTGGTGAAAAATAGCTAGTTCCTCAAGACTGAGGCAAACAAGCTCAACACTAAGAGAATACCAAGCAAAAACTGCTAGTCTCTCAAGAGAGAGGCAACAATGGCCCAACACGACTAGCAGGCTCGATACTGATTGAGAAAAACACAAAGAGAAGCTCAACACTAAATGGAGCACAAACACTCGGAGCACGCGGAGAAGCAGCAAGACAAAAACGACTCCCCCTGAAAGCAAGCCTACACACAAAGGCTATGCAACAAAGCTCACAATGAAGGATACCAATTGAAATACATAAAAAAAGTTATACCAATTGAAGAAGAACATAAAAGAGCTAAACTCCCCCTTGCTCAAAGCTCTCCCCAAAATGCATGAATCTCCCCTTTGTGCCAACACTCAAGCTCCCCCTTGCAAACAACTTCTCCCCCTTGACAAAAGGGAACATGCTGAGGGGTTTTGACATTTCTCCACAAAGTTGACACAAACACAGGACAAGTCATCAATCAAAAGCATACGGGGGCAATCAAAAGCATTGAAAGTGACCACAACGTGTATCGGAGCTGGGGGTATGTACACTAAGCTAAAAATGCATGATATGCACAATGCAACAGCTTCAAGTGTATAGCAATCAGAATAAAAGGATGCTCAAAAGGGTGCTGCCCTGAAGGTGTAGCAACCAAAACAAATGCTAGCAAAGGCTCAAACTGATCAAATGAATACAAAATATGAACAATTAAGCATATGAGCAGTTTTAAGCCATTTGAAAAAGGAGTTCACCACTAAAATAGCACTTAGCATGAACAGACAGGAAATCAAGCAAGTGCTAAATTAAGTATAAAAGGTGAACTACCCCTAGCAAAGTTCAATCATCATGCCATAAAATGAAGCATATACTTGTGTTGTTATCAAATTTTATCGGAATTTGCAGTGGTATTAACACAAGTTCAAATTAAAGCATGTGATTGCGAGAGGTTGAAAGCATAGTCATTGCCTCACTTTTCAACCGGGCTAAGCCTATGCAAGAAAAGCAATCAGAAGCTTAAAGCGCCGGTTTTGGTCTTACACTACATGGCTCAAGTTTAACTCAATTGTGCAATGAGAAACAGTCTCGATACCGTGAGGTGCTAACACATGCAATCCCATCTCGATCTTTTCATTTCACTAGACTTGGATCAAATTTTAAGCACAATGTAAATATGAACAATCCAAGCAAGTGACTGACTCAGTGCAAGAGACATAGCAACCTAGCATACAAAAGATAGCACAAGTGATCTCAACACATCCTACCCATGCTAGTTGTCAATCTCAATGGTGAACAAATTAAAGGTTTCATAGTTGATTAGTCAACAAAAGTAGCTTAGCTCATAACATGTATCAAGTGATCAAAAAGAGCCTAAGCTACGAGCATCATCATGAATAAATTGGGCATTCCAAAAAGATCATAATCTCATTCTCATTACTATATTCATGAAGCTCTAAAATGCAAGATATACATGATGAAATGCATGCAAAAGCTAGTCTATCAAAGACACAGCAACACTAGCCTAAAAAGGAAAACCCAAAACAAAAGGGTATCGGAGAGATCCAACTAGGATACAACAAGCAAAATGCTTCCCCAACTAAAAGGGAAACACACACCAAACTCACACGAAAAGAGCCAAGAAACGCTCAAGCGACAGTCAGCAAAAAATCCACTTCAGAAAAACCACACATCAGAGGGGTCGAAGAGGAAGAGTACCAAGCCCGAACTCAGAAGGGTGTCAGGGGTACCTCATGATGCGCATGACCGCCTGCTGGTGTGATACCCGAGGGGATGCCTGAATCTACTGAAATCTCCGGGGCTCCTGCCTCGCCAAAGTCGTCTCCCCCTCGCCTGATGCTGTCGCTCCCACAGGTGCAGCTAGTGCTCGCTGGAGAGCTGCTCGAACGGAACCCCAAGTCGTGGCAGAAGTGGGATCGGGTCCGTGAGTCGAAATGCTCTCTTCAGGCTCCTGTTCTCCTGCACACTCAAAAGCAGAAGAAACACAAGGCGTTGTCTCGTCCAGTGTGACCTCAAGGTCTCCACGAAAACGGTTAGTCACTTAATAAGCATAAGGTGAACTCTCAACAAAAGAGATCTACCTATGAATGATACCGCAAGGAGATCTGAACTCAAACTAGTCAAGACTACCATGCAACAGGATAAAGCATTGTATAGCAAAATGCAACCTAAAAACATGATCAACCCAAACACAGCCTAAACCTCGACACATGCTACAATGCAAGATAATGATAGCAATAGATCCAAAAGCATGTATCATGATAAAATTGTGGAATGGCTAGTGCTCAAACTAATCATATCAACAGGATACATGTAGCTAACCAAAACTAGCACCTGAAAAGTGATACCTAATGAACATCATACCACTACAAATAAAGTTCATGGAGAAGTATGGTAAAGCATGGCATAATGTTCATGAGGATCACCAACTAGCATGAAAAGTGGATATTCCACAAAAGCTATACACAAAGCTAGCATGACATACGATACAGAAGATAGCACATGCTAGATTAAACAAAACATGATACAAAAGAAAATGTACATGCAAGAACTATACAAGTGAGCACATGATAGTCCATCTCATACCACAAGAAATAGAACATGGATGTACAAGGTATGAGTGTAAGAGAAAGCTCACCAAACTGCAAAAGCCTCTTTGGAGGCAATTCTAAGCGGGGTATAGAGAACCATCAAATCTTGGTCACATCTAAAAGACCAAGTTCCTTTCGGTGCATGTTCTCCACCCCGCGTCCTCATATCTACACACAAGAGGACAAAGCAACCCGAGTCTTGGATCCTGAAGGATTAGCAAGCATGTACTTGGGAACCCAAGACTTGGTCACAAAACTCAACTTATCTTGTGGGTTAGCATGATGCAAATGTTGGTTCAAATGCAATTGTAAAACACCCTTGGAAGCATTCCTCAAAAGGACAACTCGAGGAGAAGAACGAGTCGTACCATGGGAAAAGAGGCAAACATCTTCCAAGGTTTTTGTAGAAGAACCAATAGAAGCATCATGAAAAGCATGACGTGGACCAAGAGAAGAAGCACTAGAAGCATGTCCACGACCATGACCTATCCCACTAGAAAAGGAGTCATAAAACCCATCAACAAAGAGGGGCTTCTTACTAGGAGCACAAGCGTTCATGCCATGAGAAGGGCTATGAACCACCATCTTCCTAGAAGAACGAGCTTGGTGCAAGCGTTTGGCACACCGATAGCAAAAGCTTTCTTGATGCCCATCTTTCTCACAAAAGGAGAAATGGTACAAAGCCCTATTTGAAGGCACACCATTCTCCGACAAGTGAGAAGTCCCTTGGGACTTAGAACAAGAAGCATCAACTACCAACTTGGTGCCAACACTCGGAGCACACGTGCCATGGGAAAGGCTACGCGGCTTCCAAAAAGCCTTAGCTCGAATTCGTCGCTCGTGTTTGACACGGCGGAAACAAAAATCGAATGAGTGTCCATCCTTCTTGCAAAAGGTGCAATGGAAAACCGGATTGGGAGCACGAGTCCCAAAAATATGAGAAGCACCCTTGTCAAGAGAAGTCCCTTGGACATCATTCGAAGAGACAGCAAGGTTGGGAGTAGCTATGAAAGAGCTATCCAAAACCTTGACACTAATGCTATCGTCAAAAGACTCACGCACAGCACAAGAACTCAACTCCGGTTGCAAAGATGCAAACATGGAAATATCAACATCGGAGTTGCAAGAATTGCGTGAATCAAAAGACTTAGCACAAAGACTCTTGCATCTTTTGGCTAAAACCTCATTTTCAAACATGAGGCGATCACAAGTACCACAAGGAGTGTTTTTCAAATTTTCCATCTCCTCCCTAATGCACTCGGCATATGTGGTACGCAAGAGTTCAATTTCTTTTTCAAGGTTGGCACTCATATCATTGTGCTCAACCAACTTAGCGCTCATATCATCGCGCAAAACCTTCAAAGCCAAAACTTCTTTTTCCAAATCAATGCATGTTGTGCACATGAAATCGGTGGAAGAAACATAACCATTCACATCAAGCAAAGAATCATGAATAGCACAAGAAGTAGGGCAAGCATTTTTATTCAAAGAGCATGAGCTACAAGGCCTAGAATTTATCTCAATAATTTCAGCCCTAGCATGCTCAAGTTCATCTACACATGTGGTGTGAGTCAATTTTAGTTCATTAATTTCAGCATGAAAAGACTCACATGAAACACATGGTAAAGAAGCTTTTGACCTAAGCAAGGCTATTTCAGATTTAGCATAAACAAGGTCCTTGCGCAAGTCAAAGCAAATAAGACATGGTATGGAAGCATTTGATTTCAACATATCATTCTCAGATTTTAAGCTAGCAAGAGAAAAGCATAGCTCATCATTCTTCCTAACCATGTCACTACAAGAGGTGCAAGTTAAAGATGCTCTAGACTTCCAATGAAAAAGGCCACATTTCAACCTAGTGATGGAGCAGTTCAATTTCTCAATCTTTCTACGCAAGGTATCACAAAGCTCATCGTATCTCATGTTATCATCACAACACACTTCAAATTGTCGGGATAAAATCCCAAGACAAGTAGCGAGAATACCTTTCTTGGTCTTGCCAAGTTCGCGTATACGATCCTCCGTTGAATGCTCATCATCTCCTAGGAAGCCCAGTAAAGCATCCACCTCGTGTTCCGCCTCAAGAGCCGCACTCCTCCTTCTTCCGGCAATGTCATCCTTGATCACATGTCCAAGACTCAAACCTAAGGACAAAGACACACTGGAAGAAGAACTTGGTGCCATCTCCAAAAGCACCGTTAGTGTTAGCCAAAACACAAGCTCAACACCTCGACAAGCAAAGTCAGAAACACAACCGCTCTCAAAAGGTCGCCTTCACGGATCCGGAACCGGTTAAGCTAGAGAGATCCTTAACTGGCTCCGATACCAATTGAAGGACCGAAAATGCTAAAGCAAGGCGACCAAAGGGGGGGTGAATGAGAACCTAAAAAATTCTTCTGAAATTCTGGCCTCTGTCCCAACAAAATCAACCCCAAGAGCAAGACCGACACACGTGATGTCCACGACCCAAGAGAATGGGTGGATGTTCCCTAGGAACACAGCGGGACACCACAAAAGCTCCCTCGCCCAAATCCACGCAAGTCAAATAGTGACAAAATGAACTTTGGGTAACCTCAACCTCCCCCGAGCAACGCGAGGGGGATTTAGGCTATCTCGCAAAGCGGGAAGCCCGGTTTCTATAGAGCACAGAGTCAGAAATCCAACACAAAAAGCGGATCTCAAATCGGAGCTCTAACGCAAAAGAAACGGACGAAAACGTGCGATCACTGCACTGACCGGACTCTGAGGTGCGTTCGGTCCGGATCGATCGGACGCGTCCGGTCAGAGAAAAGCCTCTCTGGATGCTCTCTGTTCACGATCGGACTCTGCACTAGGGAGCGTCCGGTCAAGTGAACAGTGCATCCGGTCACAGCGTAGCCACGGTGAACAGTGCTACCTGTGCGTCCGGTCACGTTGGCCAAGTGCGTCCGGTCAGGTCACTGCCAGTGCGTCCGATCGCACAAAACGCTCTCTGGAGCTAACCAGACTCAGCACGGGGTGCGTCCGGTCAAGTCCAGGTCAGCGTCCGGTCACCACGCATGAACCTGACAACGCGGGTGTTCAACGACCGGACTCTGACAGGGTGCGTCCAGTCGCTTCGATGCAGCGTCCGGTCACCCCGATCAGCCCTCTGTTCGTCCACCGAATCGACTCGTTCTCCCTCAAATCAAAAGCACTAGGGCTCAACTTTTGTGTGAGGGATCACAAGGATGTTAGTGAGCTACTCCTAAGAGATCATGGCTCGAACCTAACTCCAAATCGGTAAATCGAAGAAAACGGTGAAGAACGGGCAAGAACTCGATCCCAAAACTAAATCCGTCCGATCTGTGAGTTCGTGAGGTATTGGAGAAATTCCTTCGGTAGAAAGAAAACTCTCACAAAGCTACACAAGATGGTTCAAATGGATTTGCGGATCTTCCCTCGAAACAAGAATTCTCGTGAAGATCGAAAGAGGGGAAAACGTGCAAACGCGAAGAACAAAATCGCAAGACAAATTAAAGCACGAATTTGATCCTTGGATTCAGAGGAATGGATGATTGATTAACCACTTGGTGTCGGGCTACAAGCCACTCCTAGCAACACAAAGCTTGGATGGCGAAAAGCTCAAGAACAAGAGCCAACTCTCCTCTAACCCTAGCCTTCTCTCACAAGCACAAAATGAGAGAGACACCGTCCAAGGATGGGCTGCCCTAACCAGCCCCCTTTATATATATAGGCGCACATCCGAAGACCAAAATGCCCTCACATGAAGCACTCAACCCAAATACCCCCTAGGGGTAAAACCGTCTAGACTTGACAGTTTCCATCCGACGGCCACACGCCTTCTCATTCTTCGCTTCGCCTCGACGCAAGCTCTAGGATGCCGCCACGTGCCGCCACCGTTGACAACCGCGCCTTCTCATGGATAGCTTCGCCGCCGCGCCAGCCTCTCCACGCCGCCATGCGTCGACCATCCTTTTGGACCTTCCCCCGGTTTTGAGGCCCAAACCGGGAAACCTGCCAACCCAGGTTTTGAGGCCCAAACCTGGAAACCGTCCACCCCGAGTTTTGAGGCCCAAACTCGGAAACCCGCGAGCCCAAGTTTTGAGGCCCAAACCTGGAAACCGTCCATCCCGAGTTTTGAGGCCCAAACTCGGAAACCGGCCACCCGAGTTTTGAGGCCCAAACTCGGAAACCGTCGAGGGTAGCTTTTTGAGGCTCAGCTACCGAACCCGCACCGTAGACGGGATGTGGTTCGCACACCCCGACCACCGGCACTGATGCCGATGCATGTCCATCCTCCACGCCGGGCACAACGCCTTCGCCTTCCTTCTTGACTTGGCCGACGGCACTTGCGCCGCACGCAAGCCCGTGTCCGACCTCCCGCCAAGTGCCACGACGCCATCGTCTTCCTCCCGACTCGGCCGATGCATCGCACATCCCCATGTGCTCTCGCTCGCAGATGCCACGTGCCAGCTACCACAGCTGGTCCTCTGGCCCTCTGGTCCGTCAGTCCAAGCCTCACGTCCGCCCTTCGCCGCTCTGGGTACATCGGCATGGCACGTCCACCGCACGGCACGCCCATCCTTCACCGCTCCCGGTCCGTCGGCACGTCTCTACTTGACCTTCACCTCGCCATCGACCACTGTATCTGAGCTCAACACCTGCACATCAACACAGCCAAGAGACACATGTTGCACACGCACACCAACACGGTAAACACAACACAACTCAACGCCACCGGTTAGTCATAAACATTAAGCGCATAGCGAGATATGGACTAAACCGGGAAAAGCCTCCAACCTTCCTCATCAAAGTCAATCATTCATCATATTTGTTCTCACTTCCCCTGACTACTTTCTTCTCTGTCTTTTTTGAGAGTCAGAAAGGTATTGTTGCTCCAAAGTGTCAATGTTTATGACTGCTATATCTTTTCATTTTTGTTACCTTAGAACCCAAGTAATAGAGAAGTACATAGGAACCTTGATCTCTCCCGTTGTCCTCCCACTATAGTTATCTATACATTTATCATTGAATTCTCATTTATGTGCTTTCATCCATTAGTACTCCGAGTTAGTAGATGCATGATAGTGAGTTATCAGATTCTTAACCCTTGCTTCTCAGTGATAGAATATAAATAACGATCCTGGAATACTCCCGGTAAAATGCTACGATGATGTTCTATGCGCTTGCAGAATCTTTCATATTCTATTTGCATTAACGAACGTCAACAGGGTGTGCCCGCACCCCTGGTGTGCCCGAACCGTCGGTGGCGCCCCTCGGGCCCACCTTCTTCAGGCGGTTGCATGGAGGCATGTTGAGGCGGTGCAAGGAGGTTTCCATGTTGATCATCCCCAAACCAACCTCAAGCCACTATAAAAGCATGGGTGGAGCCTCTCTTCAAATCATGGAAGTGTAGAGCAATTCTTTGTAGCATTAGATTAGTGCATTCCCACCTTGTAAAGGATCCATTCTGTTGTTTCAGGACCGGGTCCTTGAAACAGCGGGTTGTCGCACGAACGAAAGCGCGAAGCGAAAGCTAAAAGCGAACAAGGGAGCGGAGAAGTGGTAGAAGTGAACAGTGTTCCCCCTCCCCTCCCTGGGGAGGTTGGGAGCTTTTTATATTAATCCAGATCAATTTGAAAGTACAAGAATGCCCTTCCAACCACTCTGCTACAATTACAATGATGCTCTGCTCATCTACTCCATGGTTGTACGCCGCCTTTTCGAGCGCGAGGGGCATCATCGTAACTCCGCCATCTGGTGGGCCCAGCATCCCCCGGCTCCTTTTCCCGGCCGGTGGGCCCGCTCCCTTTGACCCAGGCTCCCGTCAACCTGCGAAAACCTAAGAAAAACCAAAGTCATGAACGACGAAAACTCTCGCCGGAAACGCTGGGCTCCTTTCGCGCGAATGCTTCCTTTCGCACGAAAACTCCATCCTACTCCGGTCATGCGGACCGGAGGCGAATGCCTGCTTCCGCGCGAATGCTTCCTTTCGCACGAAAGCTCCGCCTTCCCTTGGTCCGCAAGCCGAAACGCGTGCTTCCGCGCGAATGCTTCCATTCGCACGAAAGCTCCGCCTCCCTACTCCGGTCATGCGGCCCGGAGGCGAATGCCTGCTTCCGCGCGAATGCTTCCTTTCGCACGAAAGCTCCGCCTCCCCTTGGTCCGCGGGCCGAAATTTGTGCTTCCGCGCGAATGCTCCCTTCCGCACGAAAGCATCATCATCTTTCGGTAAAATGCGGGTCGGAGGCGCCTGCGGTCTGGGCGCCGCCCCAACAATAGCCCCTTACGGTTGAATCTGCAGCTTGTGAAGTTCGACCGTGTCCTTTCGCTAGGCGCCTACGCCCGCCCAAAGAACCTTCGTTTCGTCCCGAAGCTGAGGGTTTTTTTTACGCGACCAGTTACCTTTTCATTTTGCTGACACGGTGTGACGTTTGTGATTCCGCTGCGATGCTTAATTTTTGTGCTTAACGTCTTTTCGTCTTCCTCGAAAACCGTGTGTCATGATGGGATGCCTATGAGACGCTTAGGACTCTGTGCCCACACGTCTTTTCGATTTCCTCGGTCGCCGTGTCGCGGCTGCCGTATAAAAGCTTGGAGGCTTCGGATGGGGAGGGCACCCGTTCAGTTGAGGCCTCCCCGCACCTGTTGCTTCCGTTTCGCGACGTCTTGCGCCTTTCGCCTGACACGATTCGCTTTGGGCGAAAGGTGCATTCTGCAGCCTTAGTGACTCGTCGAACGGCCGCTGAGGTGTGTAGCTCTTGTCTCTTGTCTTTTCGTTATCTTTCGGCTTCACAAGTTGTGCATTGGTTGTTTGAGTTTGCTTGATTCCGCCTTTCTCCTTCCCTTTTTATTTATTCCTTTCGCATCCACTGCTTGTTTATTTTTCCTTTCGCGCCATGTTAGATGGCGTCTTCCGACTCGACGTCATCCACGAGCTCTTCTAGCGAAAGTTCCGGTGGAACCGAGTCCTCTCGCCGCGAGCGTAGCGCAGAAGTGTCAATTGGATCCGGGGAAGCTCCGCGAATACCAAGCCACAGCGGAAGTCTATCTAATGATGGGGACTCCGGTCTGGTTTCGATCCCTACAGATTGTTCTTTTTTCCTGGGCGCTTCGCGAATAACAGCCGCCAGCTTGCAAACAATGGCCGAAAAGGGGTCTTTAAGGAGGGATCATCTTGCGAACTGTCGCGTCCCAGGAGACGAAGAGGTGCCTATTCCTCGGCCCAACGAAGCTATCGTTTTTCGCGATTGCTTCGTAGCCGGGCTTGATTTTCCTCTCGAGGACTTCATCTCGGATGTCCTATCGGGGTTCGGTATTCAACTGCATCAGCTGACGCCGAATGCTTTTCTCAGACTCAGTGTCTTTGCTCACGCAATGAAGATGCTGGACTGCACGCCGCGAGCTGACGCTTTCGTGCGGTTCTACGATATCCATCATCGTCCGACGCAAGTGTATGACCCCTTTCTAGGATGCAAGTTACCCAGCGAAATTGGCTGCATTAATTTTGTTCCGCGGAAGACACGGGGCAGTGTTTCCATTTCACTCACATATCGGAACAAGTGGCCGGACTGGAATCGCTTCTGGTTCTACTATCGCGTGTGCTCGGACGAAACCGCCGCTATTGAGTTAAGTAAAGGAGAGAAGAAAGGCTCTCCACTTGTGTCTATTTTGGAGAGGTGCCCTGGAAGGCATCTTCCGCCAGTTGTGCTGAGTGACCCGGATGCCATTCGCTGTGGGGATGCATTCGCGCTTACTGCACGATTTCAAATCAGCCGGGATTTGGTGGAAGAGTGGATAGCCATCGGGATGAATCCGCTCTGCAGTGCCACATCTTTCGAAGGTTTTTCGGAGAAGGACGGATACTGGGGCCCCCTTCTATTGCTAGAGAAACCTGCGAATTACCCCGATGATGAACTTTATGTGAAGCAAATCGAGAAGGAGGCCAGGAAAATTTGCGGGCCGTACTTACGCAAAGAAAGCGAGTTCCAGCTCGGTAATCTCGGCCGAAGCCGCCGCGTGAACCGGGCCTTCGACGCTATGGGCGTCGAGTACGCCGAAAGGCCTCTAGTTGACGAGGGCAAAGAAGAGGGTGAAGGTTCACGGGCAAAAGGAAAAGGCGTAACTCGACGCGGTGGTCGGAGCGGCGTGATCCCTCGGCGAAAGACCGCCGAACTTGGGGAAATTCGCATCGGGCGGTTAATTGCCAAGCCGATGCTCAAAAGCCAAGCGAGAACGATGGAGTCGATACCCGATGTTGATCCTTTCGATCGTCCGAGTGTGGTTGGTTTCTACGCCTCTCTTCTGCCTGGGCCTTGATTCGCGTGCCTTCGAATTTTTCTTTCGCACCTTGTTAACGTGTGGGAACATTGCAATTGTTCGTTTTATTGGTTACATGCATTCTTAACCCCCCTTTTTCGTCTCAGAGCGGTTCGCACGCTGGAGGAATGGCTCCGAAGAAGTCAAGTGCTCCGCTTTCGCGTGCGGCGTTTGACGACGACGCCTCGGTTGCCGATATGCCGACGTTTGCGAAAGTCGGGGCACGGAGGCCCTCCGGCTCGATCGATGCCACAGAGCGTCCAGCGAAGAGGGCGAAAACTCCGCGGCCGGATGCGTCCGTGCAGGCGACGGGCGAAAGAGTTGCTGCTGCCGAAAAGGACGGTGCGTCCTTGAAGATGCCTGCCCCTGCTGCTGTTGAGAAAGGTAAGCTACACCTTTCGCCACATTGCATTCGACTGACACAAGAGATGGTGGAAGGGCAGCTTTTGGGATTTGGGAGGCTGGTTCTCGACGGGGCGCCATCGGACTATGAGAATCCGTGTTTTTATACTGGCTTGAGCTCGTCGAATGATACTGACGAGGCGAAAGAAGGATCTTATCGCATTGCTCGTTCTTTAGGTGCGCCCTCGGACGCCCAACTCGCGTGCCGACTTGACTATCGCCGAGCCGGAATCCTTCCCGACAGCAGCGAGGATGCCACCAAATTTGTGGAGTTCTCGCAGAAAGCATTCGTTGCACCGGAGATGGAGAGAGATCTCCTGAAAGTGAGCAGCTTGAAACTCGACGATGCGTTGTCCTTTCATCTGGCTAGCGTAAGTTTTGAACTTTCGTCGTTTTCTTCTCGATCTCTTTTCGGTGTTTTTGACTGCATTTTATTGTTATTCGCAGGCCGCTGTTGTCGCTCGCAGCCAGATCAATCAAAGGGACCTCTATACTCGCAAACTTGAGCGCGAGAAGCAGGAGCTAGATACCCAAGTGAAGAACTTCGACGCACAAGTGAAGAAACTGACCACCGACGTTGAGCAGCAAGCCAAGAGGGCTGACGCCGAGCGCACCTCAAGGAAAGCAAGTCAAAAAGAGGTGGAAAATCTCAAGAAAGAGCTTTCGCTGCTGCGGGCCACCCAAGCCGAAAAGGAGGGAATTCTTTTGACTTCTGCTGAGGAGGCCGTGGCTCGCTTCCGCGAGTGCCTTCGCAGCATCGGCGTCGAAGCGGAAGGTCCCTCAGAGCGTAACATCGATAGCTTCGTTGGCTGGATCCGCTCCGAGATGGAGTCCCTGGAAGGACATATGGCTCTCGGTCGTGACTACGCTGCCGTTACCGGCATCAAGGCGATCGGTCATAGCCTTGTGGACGCCGGCTGCTCCCATATCACGGACCTTTCGGTCAAAGAGGTGGACTATTATTGGCGCACCCCCGAAGCGGCGAAAGTTCTTGGCAAGAGATTTTTTGATGAGTTTTGGCTGGCCGGCGGAAACGATATGTCACTTATGCAATCCGTTGTGGCTCGTGGAAAGGTATACTTTGCCGATTATTTATGCTTTCGTTTTACTAATGATATTTCATTTGTGCTTTCGTTTACGCGATCCTATCTTGTTTTATTGGTTTGAGCAACGCTTCTTCTGGGATTTCGCTTCCATGTGCAGACTTCGGAAGAAAAAGCGCACATTCGTCACGTGTTTTCGGAGTACATTTCCGAAAGACGGGCGCGCGAGGTCGAGCCGGAAGACGAGGCGGGTCCGCCCACGCCTAACGATGAAGCTCCCGAAAGCTCGGCTGCTGCTACTGCCCGCGATTTGAATGCTTCACAAGACGCCGCGGTAGACGAATGATGTTTCTAGGACTCGTCTTTAATGTGTTGGTAACTTTGCTTCTGGACCGTGTGTATGATTTGGAACTTAAGTTCGAATATTGTATTTTGAACAGGGTGCGGATGCGGGAACGCCGATTGTTCTCGACATCTGCCCATTAATGATTAGGTCTGGCGATGTCTGTGTTGGTGGAGACCTGTGGAGGAGTATTCGCTCTAGGTTCCCGACGGCGTCGCTTTCGGCTTATATGAGGAAACGCGCTAAGAAACTTAGGCGCACAGAAGAGCGACTACGCGTTTTTTACGAAAACTTCGATCCACGTGAACTTGAATCGAGGCGAATGATGCGCGGGGCTTCGCGCGCACCACCAGGCTTCGATGGTGCTGCGTTCGTTAAGCTGGAGCATGAAGACGCCGTGCCTTCTCCAGATAAAAGGCGATATAGCATTTTCCTTGGCCGCGAAAGTAGTTTGCGGCCCTGAATTACATTGTACCAACTTCATCCCACAAGTCTGGTGCTATAAGAAGTGTCGCAGTGTGTTCTGACTTTCGGCGTTAATCGTTATTTGCGATTGTGCGACTTTTTCATTCTTTCGCCTGAAAGTGACTTGGATGGTCGTGTGCCGGTAGCTTTCGCGCGAGGGAGCTTTCGGTGGTAGCCCCTCGGCCGATAGTAAAGACGCGCCCGCCTCCACACACTTATACGAGGGGCGGTAGCTTTCGCGCGAGGAAGCTTTCGGTGAGAGCCCCTCGGCCAATAGTAAAGACGCGCCCGCTCCCACTCACTTATACGAGGGGCGATAGCTTTCGCGCGAGGAAGCTTTCGGTGCTAGCCCCTCGGCCAATAGTAAAGATGCGCCCGCCCCCCACACACTTATACGAGGGGCGGTAGCTTTCGCGCGAGGAAGCTTTCAGTGCTAGCCCCTCGGCCAATAGTAAAGACGCGCCCGCCCCCCACACACTTAGACGAGGGGCGGTAGCTTTCGCACGAGGGAGCGTTCGGTGCTAGCCCCTCGGCCGATAGTAAAGACGCGCCCGCCCCCCCCCCCACACACACACACTTAGACGAGGGGCGGTAGCTTTCGCGCGAGGGAGCCTTCGGTGCGAGCCCCTCGGCCGATAGCCAAGACGCGCCCGCCCCCCACACACTTAGACGAGGGGCGGTAGCTTTCGCGCGAGGGAGCCTTCGGTGAGAGCCCCTTGGCCGATAGTAAAGACGCGCCCGCCCCCCACACACTTAGACGAGGGGCGGTAGCTTTCGCGCGAGGGAGCCTTCGGTGTGAGCCCCTCGGCCGATAGCCAAGACGCGCTCGCCCCCCACACGCTTAGACGAGGGGCGGTAGCTTTCGCGCGAGGGAGCCTTCGGTGAGAGCCCCTCGGCCGATAGTAAAGACGCGCCCGCCCCCACACACTTAGACGAGGGGCGGTAGCTTTCGCGCGAAGGAGCTTTCGGTGCAAGCCCCTCGGCCGATAGTAAAGACGCGCCCGCCCCCCACACACTTAGACGAGGGGCGGTAGCTTTCGCGCGAGGGAGCCTTCGGTGCTAGCCCCTCGGCCGATAGTAAAGACGCGCCCGCCCCCCACACACTTGGACGAGGGGCGGTAGCTTTCGCGCCGCACACTTAAGCGAGGGGCGTTAGCATTCGCGCGAGGGAGCTTTCGGTGCGAGCCCCTCGGCCGATAGCAAAAACGCGCCCGCCCCCACACACTTAGGCGAGGGACGTTAGCATTCGCGCGAAGGCGCTTGATAATTCGGTTGACGTAAATGTCTTTATGAACGCAACTTGGGGGACATACAATCGACTATGATTATGATATTGCTCGTATTGCTGTCCAGCCGCATGCACGGCTTGGTTCAGCTCCTATCTTTGGTTTGAGATGGGAAAGCCACTCGACAGTACTACCGCCTACAGTTACCGGATTGGTGACGATAGGTGGACGCGATGCCGATGACACAATCATAAAAGCGAAAGCGTAGCTCCTGATGCTTCCTACTCGCATTTTCGATAATGAGCTGACTACCTAGAACTAACATTTTGAAGAGCCTCTGTAGTTTAGGATGGATGGGAGGCTTGCACTTTGTTGCCTATTTATACTGCCTTGCCCGTGGTACAGGACGACCGCATTTACTCACCTGGCTGTATTTGTGATCACTTGGTAGGTGAAAAGGTTAATACAACATTTACGTTTTAGCGGCTGTAAATGCTTGCCAGCTGCCGTTTGTTTTGCCCTACTAGGGCTGATGGGCTTGGCCTCCGCTACCATTCTCCCCTTTCGGTGATGGGGGCTGGTTTTGCATAGCCCGCAAGCTTTCGTTCAGCCCTCGTTTTGTCAGAGGATCGGTTTGTTCATGGCCCGCAGGCTTTCGTTGCGCCCTCGCATTTTGTCGGAGGGTCGGTTTCTTTCATAGCCCGCAGGCTTTCGTTCCGCCCTCGCATTTTGTCGGAGGGTCGGTTTTTTCATAGCCCGCAGGCTTTCGGCCCGCCCTCGCATTTTGTCGGAGGGTCGGTTTTTTTTCATAGCCCTCAGGCTTTCGTTCCGCCCTCGCATTTTGTCGGAGGGTCGGTTTTTTCATAGCCCGCAGGCTTTCGGTCCGCCCTCGCATTTTGTCGGAGGGTCGGTTTTTTTCATAGCCCGCAGGCTTTCGTTCCGCCCTCGCATTTTGTCGGAGGGTCGGTTTTTTCATAGCCCGCAGGCTTTCGGTCCGCCCTCGCATTTTGTCGGAGGGTCGGTTTTTTTTTTATAGCCCGCAGGCTTTCGTTCCGCCCTCGCATTTTGTCGGAGGGTCGGTTTTTTCATAGCCCGCAGGCTTTCGGTCCGCCCTCGCATTTTGTCGGAGGGTCGGTTTTTTTTTTATAGCCCGCAGGCTTTCGTTCCGCCCTCGCATTTTGTCGGAGGGTCGGTTTCTTCATAGCCCGTAGGCTTTCGAGATTGTCAGTGGAGGTAAGGGGTCTCCTCCGCCTTAGCTCCCTGACATTCTCTTTTCATATTTTAATGACGAATGTCTCAACCCTATGTTTGGTTGACTTCGTCTGTTGTCGAGCCAGGTGATATCTTGGGGGAACTACACTTACTTTCGCAATGTAGCGATTACATTCGGCTGCCTCGTTAAAAAACCTCGCACCCCGATTCAGGGCTTCCCCCGCGAGGAAAAAGAGCGCAGCCAATTTTTTTATTACAAAAATGGTGATAGATGAAAAAGGAAATTATATCAAAATTCGACGGAGATAAATCATGGGTAGAAACGGTGCAGGTTGCTCGCGTTCCATGTATGGGTTGATTCTTCGCCCTTGTCATTCATCAACCGGAATACACCCGGAGCCGCCATGCTTGCCACAACGAAAGGGCCTTGCCACTGTGATTGCAGCTTACCTTGCTTATCTGGCTGCCGAATGGTGACCATGTCACCAGGCTTGATATCCTTTCGGATTATCGTCTTGTCCTTGTGATGCTTCGTTTCGGCGTGGTACTTTTCAAGGTTGTCTGCGGCCTGCAGTCTTACTTCTTCGACGGTGTCGAGCTCGACGTGTCTTTGCTCTTCAGTAGTTGGGGTCATTTCGGTTCGGAAGGAACCCAGCTTTACTTCTTCCGGGATTACTGCCTCCTCGCCGTAAAGTAGCCTGAATGGGGTGAAGCCGGTAGCTCTGGACCGTGAAATGTTGTGTCCCCATACAGCTGTTGTTAGGCTGTTGGCCCACTTGCCTTTCGGCGAGTCGTACAGTGTTTTCGAAATTGCTGAAAAGATTAAGCCATTCGCTCTCTCGACGGCCCCGTTTGCTTGCGGGTAATTTACAGAAGCGAAATTGAGCTTGATGCTGAGTTCATCACAAAAATTCCTGAATTCGGCGCAATCGAACTGCTTTCCATTGTCGCAGGTGATGAATGACGGAACACCGAAGCGACAGATTATCCTCTGCCAGATGAACTTGGTTAAAGAGGTGGAAGTTATGCTGGCAAGGGCCTTCGCTTCCACCCATTTGGTGAAATACTCAAGAGCTACCGCTGCAAAACGCAAGTTGCCCGGGGCTGCTGGTAGCGGACCAACTATGTCGATGCCCCACCTCTGCAATGGCCAGGTCGGCACTATCGGCGTGGTCTCATTTGCTGGGGCTTTCTGATGTTTGGCGAACATCTGGCAACCTTTGCAACATTTGACCAGCTCTTTGGCGTCTGATGCAGCGGAAGGCCAGTAAAATCCTTGTCTCATTGCTCTGTGCGCTATCTCGTGAGGCCCTCTATGCGCTCCGCACATTCCGGCATGCATTTCTTCGAGTAGCTGAATGCCTTCGCGCTGACTTATGCATTTCAGAAGAGGTGCTGTTATTCCATTTTTGAACAACTGCTCTCCGATGATTGCGTAACCTTTCGCTCTGCTAGCCATTCTTTCGGCATCCTTCCTAGACTGCGGCTCGTAAGTCCCAGCTAAATAGGCGAATATCTGTGACCTCCAGTCATCACTGACGATAGCATGTATCGGGCTTGGATGTTCTTCCTCCTCTTTCACGGATTTTGCCGAAAGGACCTGATAGAACACATCTGAAGGCAGCGGTAGATTTTGTGCTGCGGCTTTGGCCAGCTCGTCTGCCTCTGCGTTTTCGGCCCTTGGGATGTGACGCAAGGTGAAACCAGTGAAATATTTCTCCATTCTTCTGATTGCCGCCAGATACTTGGCTAGCTCTGGTTCTCTTGCAGTGAAATCCTTTTCGGCATGACCGACAACCACTTGGGAATCTGACTTGACTATGCATCTTCTCGCTCCGATTGCTCGAAGCTTTCGTAACCCTAGAAGCACGGCCTCGTATTCGGCAGTGTTGTTGGTTGTGAGGAACTGCAGCCTCGCGGCAAATCTGACCTTCGGTCCTCTTGGTGGTGTAAGGATCGCTGAGATTCCGGCTCCGGCCATTCCCCATGCGCCGTCACAATTTACTGTCCACACAGGCTCTTCGAATTCAAGCGTTGTGTCGAAAGCGGCGGGAGTCCAGTCTGCTATGAAATCCGCTAATGCCTGCGACTTGATTGCGGATCGGTGCTGGAAGTCGATCACGTATTCGTTGAGCTCCGCCGCCCACTTGCCGATTCGGCCGATAGCTTCGTTGTTGCGGAACAGGGCTTCCAATGGCTGAGCCGAAAGTACTATGATGTGATGGGACTGAAAGTAGTGCTTCAGTTTTCTAGAGGCCATTACTACTGTGTACGCTATCTTCTCCAGCTCTGAGTAGTTCAGTTTTGCACCCGAAAGGGCCTCGGAGACGAAATAGATTGGGAACTGCGTCATCCTGTTTTCATGCTCCTTCTCTTCCACCAGTACTGTGCTTACGGTGGTGTGCGATGCTGCGAGATACAGCAAGAGTGTCACTTCCGGCGACGGTTTGGACAGCGTGGTCAGTTTTGTCAAATACTCCTTTAGTTGCTGAAAGGCCTGCCGCTGCTCTTCCCCCCAATCGAAAGGGTCGGAGCTACGCAGAGTTCGGAAAAAAGGCAGCCCTCTTTCGGCGGACCTTGCGATGAATCTGTTCAAAGAAGCCAGTCGTCCTGTCAACTTTTGCACTTGCTTTCGGCTTGAGGGTGGCTGCATATTGATGATTGCCGCTATCTTGTCAGGGTTGGCTTCAATTCCCCTTGCCGATACTAGACAACCCAGGAGCTTGCCTTTCTTGATGCCGAAAATACACTTGTCAGGGTTGAGCTTCAGACCACTCTTTCGGAGATTGCCGAAAGTGTCGAGCAAGTCCGCTTGATGATCTTCCTGTCTATCGCTCTTGACCACTATATCGTCGACGTAGGCCAACAAGTTTTTCTTTTGCTTTTGGCTTTCGAACACTTTGTCAGTCATCCTTGAGAAAGTAGGGCCAGCATTCCACAGCCCTTCCGGCATTCGCCGATAGCAGTATGTACCTGTAGGGGTGATGAAACTGGTTTTCTCCTCATCGTCGGGATGAAGCCAAATCTGGTGATAGCCTGAAAAACAATCTAGCAGGCTCATTATTTCACAGCCAGATGCAATGTCGACAAGCTTGTCGATACGAGGCAAAGGATACGGATCCTTCGGGCAGCATTTGTTGAGGTCGGTGAAATCGACGCACATTCGCCATTTTCCGTTCTTCTTTTTCACCAACACGACATTCGCCAGCCATTCGGGATACTGGACTGGTCGGATTACTCCCACATCGAGTAATCTTTGTACTTCGGCTTTCGCCGCGTCTGCCCTTTCGTTTGACATTTTTCTCAGTTTTTGCTTTCTGGGCTTAGCGCCGCTTGCGATGTTCAAACTGTGTTGGGCGAGATCTCTGCTAACGCCTTGCAAGTCGCTTGCTGACCAAGCGAAAATGTCATCATTGCTCGCAAGGAAGGATGCCAAAGCGTTCCTTTCTTCTTCCGGCATGCTTGACCCAATATGCACGGCTCTTTCGGGCCTGGAGGCTGCGAGCGGGATTCTTATCGTTTCTTCGGCTGCCCCAACCTTGCATTCCGACGTGTTGACGATAGCGTGCTCTTCGGTGGTTGTTTGCAATTCGTCTTTGTTTGCCACCTCATTGATAAGGCTGTAGCCTGGGGTTGGTTTTCCCTCAATCCTTCTGGAAGCTTGCTGATCTCCATGTACGGCGATGATGCCGAAAGGGGATGGCATCTTCATGCATAGGTAGCTTTGCTTGATGATAACGTCGAACCTGTTGGCGAAACCTCTGCCGAAAATGGCAGTATACGGGTAGTCCATGTTTACTATGTCGAATGTTAGTGTCTCAGTGCGGACTCTTTCCCCTTCGGCGAAGGATACAGGGATCTGCTTTTTGCCGATAGCATCGATCTTTCTTCCTCCGAACCCGTACAGTGAATTACCGGCGGGGTCCAAACTGCTTCTGTCGAATCCCATTGCCTCGAAAGCTTTTACGAACAAAATGTCTGCTGAGCTTCCGGTATCAATCAGAATGTTGTGCAAAGTGAAGCCGGCCACGTTGGCTGTGGCGACGAAAGCGTCGCAATGCGGGTAGTCGCGGACTTTGAAGTCGGACTCGTCGAAACATATCGGCGCTAGTGACCAAGCTGGCCTGTTTAGTGGAAGCCTTGGTGATACTGTCTGGACTCTTCGGTGGTAGTCCCTTCTAGCTCTCTTGCTTTCGTGCTCTAGGTTAGATCCGCCCGTGATGGCGAAAATGTGCCCTCTTGACGGAAGGATGTTGTTGATTGTGCTAGTTTCATTTTCCACCTCCTGCACCTGGTGGAAACCCGGCTGTGCTTGCTGCCCCTGAGGTTGGGTCTGAGCCGGAAGCGCTGGCGGCGGCGCTGGCTGACGCTGATAGTGCATAGGTGACGAAACTGCCACCGACTGTGGTGCGAAGACCGGGAGCTGGTAACTCTGATACGCCGGATTGTACCAATGCAAGTTTTGGGGATGCATGTACTGCGGGGGATGCATAGGTGTGCTCGCGTAATTGCTGCATGCTGCCACGACAGCTGACGGGTCTTGCGAATTGTGGAAAACATGCTTCGAGCTTTCGGCGGAGGCTGACGTTTGATCCTTATCTTTCAGCTCTTTCGCCATTTTGCTGTATTTGCAATCCCGAGTGGTATGGCCGAAATTGCCGTCACAAATGACGCAATATGGTGGCCTGGGTCCTCTTCCGCGGCCTCTACCGTCTCGGCCGCCGCGTCCTGTCCTTCCGCCGCGCCCTCCGCAGAACGGCTGATCGAATCCTCTTTGGGGATGAAAGTCGGGCATGCCGGGCCTCTCTGTGCCTGTTGCTGATTGCGTCGGTTCTTCTTGCAAATTGTTGATTGAACGAAATGGCCTAACAATCCTTTGATTCGTCACAGGCGGCGGGCGACTTGCTTTCGTCGCCTGCCTCTGCATCTGGCGGGCAGCCTTGCGTCGCCGAAAGTCATCATCCGACCTCGCGTACGCATTCATCACGTCAAACAGTTCCTTGACATCTTTCGGCGGCTCCCTGGACAGATGAGCGGCGCACTGCCCAGTTCCCAAGCCTTCGATAGCTGTTGCGATCACCGCCGCTTCCGGCACATTCGGAGCTTGAGCTTTCAGCTGGATGAAACGTTTGAGGTACTCCGAAAGTGGCTCGTCGTCTTGCTGGGTGCAATTCATGAGGTCCCGCGTGGTCTTGACATCCGGTCGGAATCCTTGGAAAGTGGCCAGCAGCTCGGCTTTCAGCTGTGCCCATGAATAGATGGACAGTGGCTTGAGAGTGGTGTACCAATCGTGGGCCACGTCCTCGACTGCCAGGATGAGAGATTTTGCCAAAGCCTGATTGTCTCCTCCTACCGAAAATACAGCCGTCTCATAGCTTGCCAAGAACTTGCGCGGGTTCGCTTTACCGTCGAAAGTCGGAATGCGGGGCTTGTAATTGAGTGGCCACGGGTGAGCTTGCAACTCCCTCGAGAGTGGAGAGGTTTCGTCGATGGCGTTGCCGAGAGCTGGCGGTTGCTCTCGCCTTGGTATGCATACGTTTTCGTGTGCTATCGGATTTGGGTCCGCCCCGGCCCTTTGCAGCTCCTGAATTTCCTTCTCGAGTTGCCTCCTCTGCGCCTCGGCTCGCCGAATAGCGTTGCGAGTCTCGTCCTCTCTTGCTTTCGCAGCCAACTGCTGCTGCAGCTGGTCTCTTTGCAACAACAGCCTCTCGATTTCCCCTTGCTGCTGTGCCAGCGTCTTGATTGCTTGGGCATGTCTTGTGATTTCGTCATCGTCTTCATCCTCGTCCTCGAGCTCGTCGTCGACGTGCCCATCCGGCGTGCGTTCTCTGCCCGAAATCCGCTGATGCTGAGGCTGCACGTCCTGGCTCGTCGATGCTCCCGGTGGCGGCTGCGCTTCTATCGACAAAGCGCCGCCGAAAGGTGGCGGCTCTGCGACTGTGTTTGGTAGAACCTGGCTAGCTGGGACGGAAACCGCGATGGTGCCGAAAGCATCCTTTCTCGCGGCGATCATCTCCGTATTGTCGGCCGCTTTCGGCGCTTTCCTTGGCGGCATGGTAAGCTCGGGCGACAACCACGGTGGGCGCCAATGTTGTTTCAGGACCGGGTCCTTGAAACAGCGGGTTGTCGCACGAACGAAAGCGCGAAGCGAAAGCTGAAAGCGAACAAGGGAGCGGAGAAGTGGTAGAAGTGAACAGTGTTCCCCCTCCCCTCCCTAGGGAGGTTGGGAGCTTTTTATATTAATCCAGATCAATTTGAAAGTACAAGAATGCCCTTCCAACCACTCTGCTACAATTACAATGATGCCCTGCTCATCTACTCCATGGTTGTACGCCGCCTTTTCCGGCGCGAGGGGCATCATCGTAACTCCGCCATCTGGTGGGCCCAGCGTCCCCCGTCTCCTTTTCTCGGCCGGTGGGCCCGCTCCCTTTGACCCAGGCTCCCGTCGACCTGCGAAAACCTAAGAAAAACCAAAGTCATGAACGACGAAAACTCTCACCGGAAACGCTGGGCTCCTTTCGCGCGAATGCTTCCTTTCGCACGAAAACTCCATCCTACTCCGGTCATGCGGACCAGAGGCGAATGCCTGCTTCCGCGCGAATGCTTCCTTTCGCACGAAAGCTCCGCCTTCCCTTGGTCCGCAAGCCGAAACGCGTGCTTCCGCGCGAATGCTTCCATTCGCACGAAAGCTCCGCCTCCCTACTCCGGTCATGCGGCCCGGAGGCGAATGCCTGCTTCCGCGCGAATGCTTCCTTTCGCACGAAAGCTCTGCCTCCCCTTGGTCCGCGGGCCAAAATTTGTGCTTCCGCGCGAATGCTCCCTTCCGCACGAAAGCATCATCATCTTTCGGTAAAATGCGGGTCGGAGGCGCCTGCGGTCTGGGCGCCGCCCCAACACATTCCTAGAGAAGAAGTAGTGCCTCAAGTGTCATAGCTCTAGTAGCTACATAGAAGAGGGAGCGAGTTCGAGTTCGTGCAAGTCGGATAAGTGTCGGGGTTGTCGGCTACTTCCTCAAGTGTACTCCTACACTTAGCGGAAGGAATACCGGAATCGCCGGTACGACTTCACTTGTACCTCTATGGATCGGAATACTATTTGGAGTATTAAGGTTCGTGTTTATCTTCATTTACGCATTCTTATCGTGTTCTAGTTTATTGCTTACGGAATCAGCTGGACCGGCCATTCACCTTCGGGTGGGTGCTCTAGTAAGAGGGTGCAAGCCCTAGCTACCGCTAGAAGTAGTGGCTCTTAGCGTAAACGCGGTGTTTAGGCTAAGTGTTCACAGGTTGGTTGCCTGGGTCTCCACGGTTGAGGAAGTAGGCGGCAGGTGGTGACAGCCCTGTCTGTCCTTTGTAATCCACCCACGTTTGGGATTCTAGGTAGAGTTGTATCGACATAGGTTGGGAAACCAACTTCACTCGTTGACCAAAGCAGATTACGTTTAGCTAGAGCTGGTGTCGTTCGTCAAGCTTCTTTAAGAGTAGGTCCATTTGAGCAGACAACATGTCTACTTCTTTGAGTTGATGCATTCCTCCTCTCTTCTTTGGTTGAGTGCGTTCTTCGTTCCATCCTTGGTTGGAAGCTATCTTCACAATGAGAGTTGTTGCCTCTTTAATAGTGAGTGACAAGAACGATCCTCCAGCAGCTACATCTATATTATCATGAGCACTCGAAGTGAGCCCATGGTAGAATGTCTTGAAGGACCGAATTGGCAACCAGAGGGGGTGAATGGGAGCCTCAAATTTCATCTCGAGAAATAGATGGCCCTTGTTCTAGAAAATCACCCTAAAAGCAAGACACAAACTTGGTAGTGTCCACTACCCTAGATGTAGGGTGGATGCTTCCGAGAAGCACAGCGGGACACTACACAATCCAAGAAGTCCAATGCAAAAGCCGAAAACCAAATCCGAAGTCGGATGAACAAACCGCGAACGAAACGGTGCAAAACTCCACTGACCGGACTCAGGGGTGCGTCCGGTCAGATGTGATCGAACGTCGTTCGGTCCGAGCAAAACCGTTTCGGGAGCTCTCTGGAACTGACCGGACTTTGAGTGTGAGTGTGTCTGATCGGTTCCCTAACAAGCGTCCGGTCACTAATACACAGTGAATAGTAGCAACAGTGAGTCAGGTCAGATAAGTCCCGAGTGTCCGGTCAGAATCACACAGAATGACACGCACGGCCTTCAACGATCGGACGCACAAAGTAAGCGCCCGGTCGATTCGAGGCGTGCATCCGGTCACCCCGATACAGAGCAGTTCATCCACCGATTCGACTCGATTTCCCTCAAATCGAAAGCACTAAGGCTTAAACTTGGTGAGGGGAGTCACAAGAAGGATAGTGAGCTACTCCTAGGAGATCATGGCTCGAACCTATATTCAAATCGGTGAATCGAAGAAGTTCGGGGGAAAAGGGAGGAGAACACGATCCAAAACGAAAACCAATCGATCTACCAGCTCGTGAGGTTATAGATGAATTCTCTCGGTGAAAAGATGCGCCTCACGATCTAGCACAAATGGGTTCAAGCGGAATCGAAAACCATCTCTCGGAGGAAGAACCAGGCAAATCTCCGAGAGGGCAAAAACCCGAAACGCGAAGAACACAACACCAAAACGCGAATCGATCACGATTTCAGCCGGAACTCGTCTCCACGAGGAGATAATGAGATTACAGTCTCGTTTCCTCAAAAACACAAGTACAAAGAGGTATTGTCTGGTTCTCTACGGATCACAGGCAGCGGTATAGAAGAAAACCTAAACAGAGGCTAAGAGAATGAAAGCTGCAAGGATAGGGAGAGAGGAGGGACTGCCTCTCTTATTTATAGCCTAATACACTTATTCCCCTTCTACCCCTAGATACAAGGAGCAAACAGTCTAACCCTAGGGGTATTCTAGTCCAACTCTGCGGAGTCTTGATCTGACGACCACGCGTCTTCCTCATCCTTAGCTTCGCCTCGATGCAAGCCTCAGGATGCCGCCACGTGTCGTCCTGTCGACCGCCGCGCCTTCCTCACCGATAGCTTCGCCGCAACGCAAGCATCTCGGCGCCGCCACGCGTCGACCGTCCTTTTTGGACCTCCCCCAGTTTTGAGGCCAAAACCGGGAAACCTGTCCTCCAGCTGAGTTTTGTGGCCCAAACTCAGAAACCCGCCAGCCCAAGTTTTGAGGCACAAACCTGGAAACCGTCGAGGGTAGTTTTTCGAGGCTCAACTACAAAACCCGCAATGTAGACAGGATGTGGTTCGCACACCCCGACCACTGGCACCGATGTCGATGCATGTCCAGCCTCCACGCCGGGCACAACGCCTTCGCCTTCCTTCTCGGCCTCCCGCCAAGTGTCACGACGCCATCGTCTTCCTCTCGACTCGGTCGATGCACCGCACATCACCATGTGCTCTCGCTTGCCGATGCCACGTGCCAGCTACCACAGCTGGTCCTCTGGCCTCCTGGTCCGTCGGTCTAAGCCTCACGTCCGCCCTTCACTGCTCTCGGTCCGTCGGCACGACACGTCTCTACTTGACCTTCACCTCGCCATCGACCACTATCTCCGAGCTCCACACCTGCACATCAACACAACCAAGAGACACATGTTGCCCGTTGACCGATCGCTCATCACTCAGGAATGGAACTACAAGGGCACATATCAACCTTGTGTTCACAATCTCCCCCTTGATGAGTGCATCATCAACACAGAGTATCCATAATCAAGGAGAAAAAGAAAATAGAAGTAGATAAAAGAGGAAACTCTCTCAAGATGTCCAAAAGCCAAGATAAAAGCCAAAAAGGACAAACCGAGATAAGCAAAGCTTGGTCCCCAAAGACATGGGCAACAGTTCGACACAACTAAGCAAAGGATCGGAGCAACAACTCAACAAGGAGCAAGACTCGATCACATAGAGTGAAAGACTTGGTTCCCAAAGACATGGGCAACGGCTCAACACAACCAAGTCAAGAACAAGCTAGTCCTCAAGAAGAGGTAGAAAAGGGCTCAACACCACTAGTTGAAAGTTTGATACCAACTGAAAACTACTAGTCCCTCAAGATAGAGGTGCAGAGGCTCAACACAACTAGCAAATAGCTCGATACCAATCAATACCAATCAATGCTTGTGAAAACAGCTAGTCCCTCAAGACAGAGGCACAAAGGCTCGACACAACTAGCTGAAAGCTCCATACCAATCGAAACAATCGAAACTTAGGCACACAAAAGAGCAGAGTAGAAATACTCCCCTCGCTAAAAGAACTCCCCCTCAACAAGTGAAGCAAAAAATTGCAAATAGTCACCATACCAAGAATCCATACCAAGAAAATTCTCCCCCTTGGGGGCAATTTGCAACCAAACAAGAGAGGAAAAGAAGCTCAAACAAGTGAAACGGAGCTAAGCCATGCCTATCGGAGCAAACAAATGCATATGAGTCAAAAATGCAAGCCAGCAGCTTTAGGTATATAGTCGTTATAGTGAAAGAATGCTCTAAAGAGTGCTGATCCGATAACTTAGCAACTAGCAAACTGTTGGGTATTTTAAACGCACACAGAAAAATCCGCAAGCGCACGGATACCATTGTAGCTTTCACCCGAGAGTATTCCAGGGTATCGATTTCCACGGGGAACGTGAAGAATGGTAATGTGGTTAGAGAGGGATATAAGGTATTCTAAGTGGGTCTATCTAATTAAAGGCTTAATATACTTTACTTACTTCGGAGCAACAGTACCTTTCCGATTCTTGAAAAGACTTGGAAAAGGGTAATCGGGAGAAGGCTGTCAAAAAGCTCTACGAAACATCAATCCTAACGTGGTGGATTATAACAATCTACAAAGTTGTCACCCCTGTAGCTACCACAACTAACCGGAGGATTAGGCGCAAACTCAGGTAAACACTAGCCTAGACATCGCATCTACACTAATGATTACTACTCTAATTACCATGAATAACTAGAGCACTCAATACGAGCGGAGATCCAGTAAATAAAATAAAGCAAGAACTAAAATTAAATAAAATACTTAGAAGTGATAAATGAAGAACCTGGAGATTACTTGAAGACGAACCAGATGCTGCACCATTACAATGTCGAGGAAGATCCGACTCCTCCTCCGCTCTCTCCTCCTCCTCACTCTAACCTGATCCCTAATTACAACTAGATGAACTAGATAACTAGAACTAGAACTAGATGAACTAGAACTAGAAGAACTAGAACTAGATCTAATTCTAGATGAACTAGAAGAGATTCATCTAGAGGGACCTCTACTTCTAATTGAAACCCTAGTTTTTGATGTGGAGATGAATAATGAAGATTGAGATGCTCTTGGGGCGCCTCTTGGCCTGCTTATATAGTCCTGGATGGAGTAAGGGCCAAGGAATTGCCACGTCATCGATCCGCGTCACATTTATCACCCACCGTCGGATGCATACGCCAAATTTGGCCCACCATTGGATGAAACCGACCTATCTAGGTCGGTGGAGAGCATATCTTGAATGCCAAGGAGTTGTAGATCAGATCCGCGTCAAAAAACAGGCAAGAACCGGACTCTAAGGGCCCGAACCGGAGCTAAACCGGTGAACTGGTCGTTGTTTTGCATTAACTGGACAAAATAGGCCTTTCTGGCCAGCTGGGTCGTCCGGTTGGGCCGGTCCAATCGTTTCTTGGGCAAGCGAACCGTGCAGACCAGCTGTGTACCAAATTCTGGCCCGCCACGTGCCCTCCTGGCCGAACAGAACGAGCTCCCTCCCGCGAGCGCACGAGCGCGCGCGTTGCTCCTCTGCCAGCGCCACGTGTCACCATTTGAATGGGTGGGAGACGGTCTCCTGCTCCTTTACTAGGGACAGCTGCTGCATCTCATCATGTTATATGCTTTCCTCACTGATAGCTTCGCCGCAATGCAAGCCTCTTGGCGCCACCACGCGTCGACCGTCCTTTTTGGACCTCCCCCCGGTTTTGAGGCCAAAACCGGAAAACCTATCCTCCGGCTGAGTTTTGTGGCCCAAACTCAGAAACCCGTTAGCCCAGGTTTTGAGGCCCAAACCTGGAAACCATCGAGGGTAGTTTTTCGAGGCTCAACTACAAAACCCGCGCCGTAGATGGGATGCGGTTCGCACACCCCGACCACCGGCACTGATGCTGATGCATGTCCAGCCTCCACGCCGAGCACAACACCTTCGCCTTCCTTCTCAGCCTCCCACCAAGTGTCACGATGCCATCGTCTTCCTCTCGACTTGGTCGATGCACCGCACATCACCATGTGCTCTTGCTCACCGATGCCACGTGCCAGCTACCATAGTTGGTCCTCTGGCCTCCTGGTCCGTCGGTCCAAGCCTCATGTCTGCCCTTCACCACTCCCGGTCCATCGGCACGACACGTCTCTACTTGACCTTCACCTCGCCATCGACCACTGTCTCCGAGCTCCACACCTGCACATCAACACAGCCAAGAGACACATGTTGCCTATTGACCAATCGCTCATCACTCAGGAATGAAACTACAAGGGCACATATCAACCTTGTGTTCGCATGTCTGCATAAGTAACCAATTCTTCATCCCGTGGTGTGGGAATTCTGATATGTTATCTTGAAAGCGTTCCCATGTCTGAGGGACAAATTCATCATACTGCTGCTGAAAACCTGAAATCTTTGCTCGTAGGGCATTCGTCTTGCCTATGGGAAAGAACTTTGCTAGGAAAGCAGTGGAGCAGATCTCCCATGTAGTGTTTTTATCTTTGTTGGCATAGAACCATTGCTTCACTCTTCCCAAAAGTGAGAATGGGAATAGGCGGAGGTATATGGCATCCTTAGTGACTCCTTTGATAGTGAAGGTGTTGCATATCTCCAGGAAGTTGGAGATGGGCACTCGCATCTTTATGTGCTTTCCCAAAAACTGGCTGGCTTGCACCATGCTGATCAGAGATGGCTTGAGTTCAAATCCCTCGGTTCCCACATTGACTGTTGGTCCAGTCCTGATGTTGGCAGTGGTTGGCGCGGAGAAATCTCTGAGAGTCTTGTCAGCCATGTCTTCTAACACTGGTGTTGAGCTTCTTGCCTGAATTTCTTTGGTCAACGTGGTTGGAGATTTCCTAAGCTTGGCTTTGGCTTTTCGGATCAAAACTTCAGGATCGTCAACGTAGTTTTTCGGTCGATCAAATCTAGTCATACATCACCCTGCAATAAGATATTCAAGAAATAGACAAAAGACAGGATGAGCCTGTTTGAGTGAAGATCAATAGTGTGTCTCAATTATCATAAACATGTGTGTGTGGAGTTTTTCTTAGGTATTCAACTTATATCCTATTATCTCCTGGTCTTCTCTGAGAAACTTAGAAAACTAGGTGTGATGGCTCCGATAATCGGATTTCCCAAACAACGGGGAATGTGCTTTGAAATCACACATTTGGTTCTCCAGCAACGACGCCAGAAATGCTTGTTGATATCTCTTAGCATCACTTCAGATAACGGCGCCAGAAATGTAGGTAGACAAATCTAACAACATTACCTTTAACGCTAGGCTGTCACCACTAGTAGTGATACTAGAGATGTGGATTGTATTTATGATCTTGCCCATATAAAAATATGAAATGAGATTATCTGCAAGCGCACAGATAAAATACATCTGTTGTAGCATTCACCAAGGAGAGTTTATAAGGTATCATTATTTATATTGAAGCCTTTCACCTCATGAGTTAAGAGAGTGACAGGAGATAAACATCTACAACTATAACACACACATGTATGATTATGATAAGAGTTCCACTAGATCTACTCAACACAGGAATCAATCATAAATGATAAATAAGATAGAACAGAGTAAACCATATAGAGTTCCAACAGAGCATTTCCATCCAAGGTTAGATCATAACTAGAACGAGAAAGAGACAGATTAACTTCCTAATATGGTTCTAACTATAGGTCATAAACTATGGCAATTAGTTCAATTATGTTTAGCTATCATGGTTAGAATAACTTATATTTATACGCAGAAGACATCACGCATGGAGGATCAGATCCAGAGTCTATCCCCTCCGGGTGACCAGGTCTTACTTGTCCTATATTTGGGGAGTGGACTACATAGGACTCAACGAGGCTATAAGAGTCAACCTCACGAACTACCACTTGTTGGCCCAGAATATAGGGTGCATTCGCAGGTAAACAACGTATAAGTGTTGATATTTCTTAGAGTAAGCAGAAAAGTCCGCAAGCGCACGGAAGTACCGTTGTAGCACTTCACCCGGAAGTATTATCAGGGTATCGTATTTTCCGCAGGAAACGATGTGCTAAAGTCTCTGGGTATAGATCTCCCGGCTTAGGATGAGAAGAAGAACGACCTTAGGATAACGAGGTTTAATCTAGGCAACGTATTCCTTAGTGATCTATTGATTTCTCAAATCTTTGTTTATACAACACTGAATGTCTGATAGAGGCTCTTAGGAGTTTTATTGTTTCAGTTTCCGAACGCCTTGTATCTATGCTGACAAGAGCATGTCTAACATACCTTTTTCAGATGTCTGGTAATTATCGGATGTCCAGAACCTCTCAGAACAACACGGTAATAGTTGAATTTTTAGGGTTTGGTATTTATTCTCACTTCTCTATGTGATAACGCTTCACCCACCTTGAGCCAAAATGCCATAGCAGGCAAGCAGCCATAACTCACTAGTTTTCTCTCTCCCACAACAAGCTTTGACTTTAATGATAGATTTATTAGTTTAGTGTGAATTTGAGAGGGAAAGCTTGGGTGGTGAGATTTGAGTGCTTGAAGGTCACTCCCACTCTCTTAAGCACTTAGAGACTCCTACAAAAGTCTTGGATTTGAGTTTGTTATTCTTGGATTGAAGGAATCATAGCCGGCAAGAAATTGTCCGAAAACACACATTTATCTTATTATGCATTCTGAGAATATTGTATTATCCAAACAATTCTAGTGAGATGTCTCAAGTTTGATCTCTTTGGTTTGCTTGAGAAGAGAGTAGTACTCGAAGAGACCTAATCCTTTGTGACTTCCTCAACAATGAGGGGATGTAAAGCATTCTTTTGTGGTTTGCTCTATGATTAAATCTTGTGTCTCTTGTTTTCTCATTTTTCATTTTTTTCCTGAGTTTGTTCTTATCTATCCGTGCTTTATTCACCGGATCTTTGCTAGAGTGCATTTGAGTGCAAAATCTTAACAAACATCTCTGCACATCTTCTACAGGCTGCGGTAACAATTCAAATCAAATTTTGCTGGTCAAAATTGTAGATCAAGTAGGCAACTTTACTTCGAGACCGGACATCTAGTTTTTATTGGATATCTGATAGCAGTACTGGACATCGGGTCAATATTAGTTTCTACTGCAAATTCATGTTGTAAATTATTTAGCCTTATGTAGACCTCAGTGATCGGAAGTGTGTTTCTCCAATTCTATGACAGTGAAATGGTAGGATTGTTTAAGTATTCGAATTGACATGGGCGCTCACATATATTGCTGAATTTATTTAACAATTTAAATTTAATGGTGTTATTTTTAATTTGATAACAAGATATTTGTGTTGTCTTTGTCAATTTAATGATCTACTCGCTTGATTTTTTTGGTAGCGATAAAATGTATGTACATGTGTTAATAAAAAGTTAGTATTTTTTAGAAAAAGAAATTTTTGTTCTGATCTATGCATAAGTTATGCACTCAATTAGAATTTAGACAAAACAAGTCTTTAGCATATAAAAATGAGCTCTCAAAAATCTCGCAAGAAGTACCAGAAATCTATGCAGTAAGACTATTCGAAAACTTAATCTATGTAATAAGTCTATTCGAAAACAACCACTCACAGCAAAGATCTCCCTCTGTTTATTCGAAAACTTAATCTATTGTTGTCTCCAGGATATAACTTAGTCCATTTTGTAAGATGGATGGAAATGTATCCAATGAGTACGTATATATGCACTCCCTCTGTTTCAAAAAATATAATTCTAGATTTTTTTAAAAAAAATAGGAAACCATTTTTATGTCTTTAATATATGTTATTAAATATATATATATCATAATTAATTAAAAATAATAATTAAGTATTATAATATTAGTATTTTTTGTGTAGATTTGATTGAACTTTAAATCATTTGATTTCTTGAGATTTTTTTACGAGGGAGTACATATACAAACATATGTGTGTAATATGATTTGAAAAGTCCGAAACTAAAAATAATCTCTTCCATATTCTGGACACAGAAAAATTAGGGATTTGCTATATTTTAGGCGCCTGAAATATAATATCTTTTCAGGCGACGACTACATCATTTAGATCTTCATCCAATGGTCCAAATCTATTAGCACAAATTATAATAAATAAATGATAATTTTTTTTATAGAAGAACAAACACAAAACTATTTAGGCGTCTGAAATAAAGAAAATATGGAAAAAAAAAATAAGCACCACGGCCACCTTTTTTTTCTTGCCTCCACGGCTCCATGTCATTAACGGGTCGTGCGCGTCCGACCAGGTGGCGCCCAGCCGACTGCCGACCCCCTGAAATTATTTTTCCGTCACGCTCGCACTCTGGTGAGTTGGGCCGATTTCAATCCTCGGGCCCAACCTTTCCCGCCCGCTTCTGCGTTTAATGTTGGAAAAAGTCCACTTTGCCTCCCTCAAGTTTCGATGAAGTCCGTTTTTACTCCCTCAACTCCAAAACCGGACAAACAACCTCCCTTAACTTTTGAAACCGTGCATTTTACCTCCTTGACCGGTTTTGAACGACGGTTTTGCTACAGTAACCGTGGTTTTGGTACAGTAACTCTGGTTTTCTTTTTTCTTTTTTATTTATTTTTGCCGAATCTTTGAAAAATCATAGTAAATCACAGAAAAATCATAAAATAGAAAATCTAATTTTGTTGGATTCCACATGAGTAGATCTATACAGTGAACATATAATATGGCATACTTTAGTACAAAGTTTTTGTTGTGGCTTTAGACCTATGCTTTTCTGTAACTAAAAAAATTATAACTAAGTTATACATGATCTAATGAGTATAAATTTTTTAATACAATTGAAGCATACAATAATTAGCTCACCATAAAAATTTGACCATATTTAGACTATAGAAACTGCAGATATGAATTATTACAATTAATTCCATACAATAATATGTTTTTTCTGTAATTATTTGGAATAATTCATAGCTACAATTTCTATAGTCAAATTTTTATGGTAGGTTAATTATTGTATGCTTGAACTGTATTAAAAAATTATACTCATTAAATCATGTATAACTTAGTTATAAATTTATTTTAATTATAAAAAAGCATAGATCTAAAACTACAGCAAAAACTTTATACTAAAGTATATCATATTATATGTTCACTATATAGATCTACTCATGTGGAGTCCATCAAAATTGGATTTTCTATTTTATGATTTTTCTGTGATTTACTATGATTTTTTAAAGATTCAACGAAAATAAATAAAAGAAAGAAAAAGACAAAACCATAGTTACTGTAGCAAAACCACCATCTAAAACCGGCTAGGGAGGTAAAGTGCACGGTTTCAAAAGTTGAGGGAGGTTGTTTATCCGGTTTTGGAGTTGAGGGAGGAAAACAGACTTCATCAAAAATTGAGGGAGAAAAATTAGACTTTTTCCTTTAATGTTTCACGCGTGCCCAACTTTTCCCGTGACTTGGCCTTGGCTATTATAAAATGAAATACGTTTGCTCAACAAAAATACATCCGCTCACAAAAGTAAATACGTGCACTCTCACGTTGCTCTGGGAAAATGAAATTGAAAAGTAGGTAAATAAAATATGGGCAAAGGCGCAAAGCATCCAAAAAATAGTGTGAGTTGAAAGTCGTGCGCGCGTACACACACAAGTCATTCTCCTACCACTAAACCACGTATAAGTTTTGTGTTACTTATAAAATTTATTTTATCAAACCTTATCAAATCATTTAATTCTAACAAAAATATTTCACCTCATGAGGATCATAGAACATCTCGTATGTACTGTGTTAGCATCATTTTAGATAAAAATGATGCTAACATAGTACAGGCGAGATGGAGTCAAACACTAGACCGATGGTCTAAGACCAGCATTCGCCAACCACTACACCTCACATTGCTATACGTTTGATACAAAATATTTCTGTTGTTACTTATAAAATCATTTAGGTCTGAAATATTTTTTTTTCATTAATTATAAAGGAAACGTATGCTATGGAAATCAGGTTCTCGTGAAAACTATGGAAACTCGCACGTGGATCGCTGGATCTAAATCTCGTGCGAACCTGGTTTCCATAGCATACGTTCTCAATTATAAAACTATTTACATCGGACGTAGAAAATCTCATCTCTTAAGAAAACAAAAATATATCATTTAGGCCTGATGTAGAAAATCCCATCTCTTAAGAATAATATTCTAAACAAAAAATATATGATAGTACCTCTCATGCAATATAGAGAAAAACTAGTAAACAGGACAAATAACATAAGCCGGAAAAGTCATGTAACGATGGAAATAAAATGAAAAAGGACAAAATAAAATAAATGTAAATAGTGAAAGAGAAGATATAATATGGAATAACTTATTAAAAAGGAAAAGTAATAAAAAGCACATGGAACATCACATAGATAGTACCCAAAACAATCTAAAATGTTATGTGCCAAACTCTTATAGAGACCGAAATAAAATTTCCTTTTTCTAAAAATGAGTAAACATCACATAAAATGTAGAAAAAAATAAAAACAAACTACCTAATAAGAGTATAATAATGACTAAAAAAATAGAGAAAAATTAAAAAGAGCATCACATGACACTATTGAACAACCTAAAATATACTATTAAAAAGAATTAGCCATACTAATAGAAGGGAATAAGGGAAAACAACCTAAAATACATCAAAATAATATCATATAGACACTACTTGAATAATTTAAAACATAGATAAAATGCCTCGTAAAATACATCATAGATCATCACTTGTATACACACAAACACCATATGTATATTTTGTGAACATTACAAAATATATCTTTAAACATCAAATGTATAATCTATGAACATCAGAAAAGAAATTATAGAACATCACATGAATACTACGTGAGCATAAAAAAAATATATTATAAAACATCATATGTATATTACTAAACATCACAACAAAATATACAGAAAAAATGAAATAAGAAAAATTTAAAATATAATAGAGGAAAATTTGAAAGAAATCACATGAGTATTACTTGAACACCCTAAAATGTATCTAGAACATCTCACAAAGCTATGTAAACACTCAAAGATAATCATAAAATATTCTATATTATATTAACATCCGAAAACATATTATAAGACATTACATGTATACTATACACACATTATATAACCTCATGAGAATATATGATTTTAAAAATAAAAATAGTTAATAGTGAAAAACCAAAAAGAAAAATAAATAGAAGAAAGAACATAAAGTGAAATAATAATTAAAAATAAATAAAAATAAATAAATTGATGAAACGAATAAGAGATAAGAAAAAACAAATAGAAAGGGTAAAGGAAACAAAATACGAAAAAGTCCAAAGCAAAAAAGAAACAAAAAAAAAAGAAAACAAAAGAATGAAACTAATGCGGGCCATGAAAATGATTATCCACCGGCGAGAAAAGAACATCATGAAATAAAGACAAAACATAAAATAAATTAAGTATGAAAAAAAAAGAATAAAGAACTACAAGAAAGAGAAGAAAAGACTGTTAAGAATCCTCTATTAACGGGATTGAGAAAATCCCTCCATTAGGAGGATTGATTGGGCTCCTACCTTTTATGTCCTGAAGACTTGTGCATATAAAGAGACCATTGTACCTCTATTCTATATGTGAATGATAATTGGTCTCATCATACATCTACGTGTCTTTGTGTCTTGTTCCTGGTACGTGCGCTCGTAAGAAGGGAAGGGACGATCTCCATCAAGTTCTCACGCCTTCACGTGCTATTGGGGTGGGGGGGACGGGAACCGGAGAGGGGATCCGGGACGACGTGTATTTCTAACACGTTATGAGCCGGTGCTCTACTCCTCGAATCAAGTATGGCCTGGTGCCGTTTTTTTGGTTAAACTTCATGGCTATACGCCTATACCAGCAGTTATCCCAGCACGTGATGCGTGTACGCTGCTGGTTGATCTTTTTCCACATCTTGTCATAGCATATTTTTTTTCAACACGTGTCGCTTTGCACTATGCTATGTCATGTCACGCTGCCACCTGCAGTTGGCCGCGCCGCGCAACACCTCTCACAGAGGAGAATAGAATATGTTTTTTTTGGTTAATTACAAATATGGCTCGCGTTGATTGATCGCTAAATCAGATGCTTACCTTGCATGCTACCTGATTGAATCTTGCCATAAATGTAGTATGCGTTTCCTTTCATTTAATGTATTTTTTTGGATTTTTCTGTTCGATTGCTTGTACGCAATAATTAAATGCGATAAATGCTACTCCCTCCATCCCAAATTATAAGACATTCCAAGAATCTTGGAGAGTCAAAGTTTTTCAACTTTGACCAAATTTATATAATAAGATAATAATATTTATGATATCAACTAAGTGCAATTCGATTCTCCATTAGTTATATTTCCATAATATGTATATTTGATGGTATAAATCTTTATATTTTTCTCTATAATTTTGGTCAAAGTTGAAAAACTTTGACTCTCCAAGATTCTTGGAACGTCCTGTAATTTGGAATGGAGGGAGTATTACGCATGGCCATATTACACCGTTTGTTTTCATGCTTATTTACCCGAAGTATATTTGCATGAATTTTTAGGAAATGGCAAACATCGTCGCTCAGCACTTCGAGCAGCTTGCCCTGAACGGCAGGAACTACCAGACTTGGGTGGTGGACTGTGAGTTCCACGTGCTGCTAATGCGCCTGAGGTCCCGGCGCATGAAGTGGCGAAGGCGTCGATTTTCCTCAGACATCATATCCACCCAGATCTAAAGATGGAGTACATTGAAGTGCGTGACTCCCTTACACTGTGGTTAGCGCTTCAAGAGCGTTTTGGTAAGCAAAAGGCAGTGATTCTTCCTCAGGCTAGGCGTGATTAGGGCCAGCTCCGTTTCCTTAACTTTAAGTCGGTGGAGGCATACAACACTACGCTTCATCGTATTGTCGGCCAACTCCGTTTCTGTGGCCACAAAGTCACAGAATCGGAAATGATTGATAAGACTCTTGAGACATTTCATCCCTCAAACATGGTGCTCCAGCAGCAGTACCGCAACAATAAGTACAAGAAGTACTCAGAATTAATCCAAGTCCTACTTGCTGCAGAGACTCAGAATGAGCTCCTAATGAAAAATTACAACATGCGCCCTGTTGGCGCACAGGGAGTGCCTGAAGCACATGCCAATTTTCGTAACAATAATGGCAAGGCTTCTTTCAGAAATAAGTGGCAACAGCGCGGCAACAAGCAAAGCAAGGACCTAAAAAGGGGTATTTCAAGAAACAACCAACCAAAGGCCAGAAGCCCAATGACAAAGAAAAAACTGTGAAGAAAAATAAAGACAATACTGAGGGGTCGAACCACCCAAATAAAGGTTGTTTTCGCTGCGGATCCATGCAGCACTGGTCTCGCACTTGCACAACCGAACCACACTTGATCCAGATGTATCAGGAGTGGAAAAAGCGTCAAAATCCAGAGGCTCACTTTGTCCAGGTGCCTGCAGCTCCTCAGTTTGGGACACAGCCCCAAGTGCCTACCTTACCCACTGAGACTCCAGAGCTTGAAGACATGGATGTTGAACTACCCATTGCCTCTACGAGCATAAATGCCCAAGCTGGTGTTGATGGCTTCAATGAAGATGAGGATGATTTGCTTGATTTATAAGGCAAATTAATTAGCCATTTTCCCTTTAAAACATCATAAGTCGGTGTGATTTTATTTCCAGAAGAACATTTGGTCGTGCTGTAATAATGCTCATGTTGAGCGAAACTTCTTTTATGTGTGTTTCGATGAAACCTTTTTTTCATTAATATATTTCCCAATTATTAATTGTTATATCTTGTCATATATTGTTCTTTACTTATCTTATATTCATGCCGAAAAAATGAATTCAGTATATAATTATGTGTAATAGAACAACAGTATTGTTCCAATGGAGGCCGAAGAAGAACCTTGTTTGGTCGACAACGCTGCCACTAATACAATTCTTAGAGAGACGTGTTATTTTCAGACACTTCAGAAAAGAGCTGAAAATTTAATAACAATTGCCGGAAGCAATGGTCGCATTGTTGGCTCGGGACAAGCCATTGTGGTTCTCCCAAATAATACTAGGATCTGTTGAGATAGGGTCCTTCGCTCAAACCCCTACCATAGGTGGGGGTGAGCCAGACTCGTCTCACACAAGAGGAAGGAGAGAGAGAGCCCTCATCATAGGTGCCCCTTAGGCTTTATTTATAAGGGCGGTGGGAGGAATATTCTTCCTCCTCACCCCTCATAATTTATGTATTTACAAGGAGGTCCTTGGACCCATTGGGCGTTGGGCCTTTTTACAAGGAGGAGAGCAGGCTCCGCTGTCTCTACCCCCAACAGTAGCCCCTTAGCCACTAGGCTTTGGCAGGCACAACAAAATCTAGTTGCTAAAGAACAGGAAAAAGGCCCGATAGTATAATTTCCTAGTCTATCTCGAGCTTCGATGGGTGTCCCTAGAACAGCGAGCAATTTCACCAGCGAAGGTCGGAGGCCTTGATAAAGTTGTCAAATGTGGAGGTCGATGACTCAACTCTCGTTAGACTTAGCTTCAGCGAGGGACTTCGCCTCGTAAGGAGCAACTCTCTGTAACAAAAGTAGTCCTTAGCAGCAGAGGCAACCATTCGGGCGGTCATGGTCGCCAGACGTGGTTAGACGCCAGAGTTACCACCGAGGGTTGATGACGACGCATTTCTTGAGATAGATGCTGATATAACATTTGTTGTAGTTAGCAAGCCTGCCTCTTTCAGCTTATGAGCAGCGGCCAAGACATGTTCTCTGGGTCGAAGTGCCCCCCTTAATGCACCCCTAGCCCCTCTTGGTTGGTGCTTATGAGCGGGCAAAGGACTTGTGCCTTGTTGACGAAGATGTTGATGAGCCCTTTGCCGTGATTGGCTATGGTGTCATTGGTGTCGCCGAGGTCGATGACGAGCCCCTTGTCATGGTGTCGGTGAGGGTGTAGCTGATGTCACCGAGGTCGGAGGCGAGCCCCTTGTCGTGTAGTCGGCGAGGGTGCAGCTAATGTCCCGCCGAGGTCAAAGGCGAGCCCCTTGTCGTGGAGTCGGCGATGGTGTAGCAGATGTCGCCGAGGTTGGAGGTGATCCCCTAGTCGTGGAGTCGGCGAGGTTGTAGCTGATGTCACCGAGGTCGGAGGTGAGCCCCTTGTCGTGGAGTCGGCGAGGGTGTAGCTGATGTCGCCAAGGTCGGAGGCGAGCCCCTTGTCGTGGAGTCGGCGAGGTTGTAGCTGATGCCACCGAGGTCGGAGGTGAGCCCCTCGCCGTGTAGTCGGCGAGGGTGCAGTTGATGTCACCAAGGTCGGAGGTGAGCCCCTTGTCATGGAGTCGGCGAGGGTGTAGCTGATGTTGCCAAGGTCGGAGGCGAGCCCCTAGCCGTGGAGTCGGCGAGGTTGTAGCTGATGTCACCGAGGTCGGAGGTGAGCCCCTTGTCGTGGAGTCGGCGAGGGTGTAGCTGATGTCGCCAAGGTCGGAGGCAAGCCCCTTGTCGTGGAATCGGCGAGGTTGTAGCTGATGCCACGAGGTCGGAGGTGAGCCCCTCGCCGTGTAGTCGGCGAGGGTGCAGTTGATGTCACCGAGGTCGGAGGTGAGCCCCTTGTCGTGGAGTCGGCGAGGGTGTAGCTGATATCGCCAAGGTTGGAGGCGAGCCCCTAGCCGTGGAGTCGGCGAGGTTGTAGCTGATGTCACCGAGGTCGGAGGTGAGCCCCTTGTCGTGGAGTCGGCGAGGGTGTAGCTGATGTCGCCAAGGTCGGAGGCGAGCCCCTCGCCGTGTAGTCGGCGAGGGTGCAGTTAGTGAAGTCATATCTCATATATTTTTTGGTGGCCAGTTGAAGGGTCGAGATGGCGGACTAGAGGGGGGGTGAATAGTCCTTTATAAAAATAATCGCACCGGCTAACCGAAACAAATGCGGAATTAAAACTATCGGTCTAGCCAAGACTACACCCCTCTACTTATACTCTATGACACCTTATAAAAGATTCTAAACAATGCAAATAAGGTGTCGGGCTAGCTAGGGCTCACCTAAACAATTCTAGCTTGCAAGGTTACACAAACCTAAGCAACTAGTACTCAATCAACCGGGGAGCTCCTACACATGCCACTAAGCAAAAGCACAAAGCCTAAGCTCACTAGCAATGCTCAATAACAAGGCTACACAAGCCAAATTAGAGAGCTCAACTTAGCTACACAAACTAAGCAATGTGACTAGCAAGACTACAAGTCAACTAGTCACTCATGGGATCAACTTCTATGCTACACAAGCAAGGAAGGTAACTAGCAAGCTACACAAGCTAACTAATTACAAGAGCAACTATACTAGCACAAGTATATGAACAAATAAATACAAGCTAGTGAATGGAGTTTGCAAACCACCGAGAAGATAAACACGAAGTTGACACGGTGATTTTTCTCCCGAGGTTCACTTGGTTGCCACCAAGCTAGTCCCCGTTGTGTCGACCACACACTTTGGTAGTTCGGCGGCTAATACGCACCACACCTAGCTCGACACTCGAGCGCCGCAAGAACTCACCCACAAGTGAGGGTAACTCAATGACACGCTCTACTAGAGTTGCTCTTCGCGATCCCCGCAGGGCGAGCACAATGCCCCTCACAATCCTTCTCCGGAGCCACGCACAATCTTCACGCGGGCTTCACGACGGAGACTCGATCACCAAGTTGTCTAGGAGGTGGCAACCTCCAAGAGTAACAAGCACCACCGGCTTGCAACACGAACACCTAGTGCCACTCGATGCAATCTCTCAAAGCAACGCACTAGAATCGCTCACTCGCAATAGATTCGCACACTAGCAAGCACAAGCGAGTTAGAGGGCTCCTAAGCACTCCCCAAGCATGGACACCAAGTCCCAAGGGTGCTCCAGCAGCCGGCCCAAAGCCGGCCCCAACGACTATATATAGAGGGGAGCGGCCAACTAGCCGTTTCCCCTTTTCTGCGCTTCGGTCGGTAGTACCGACCCCCTGGGCGGTAGTACCGACAGTGTCAGAACTAGCCGTTACACACGGTGCGTTGACCAAAACGAACAACCGACTCCTGGTCGGTACCTCCGACGGTCGGTAGTACCGGCCCTATGGCGGTACTACCGACAGGCCAAACTGGGGACTACACAGAGAGCCCCGGACTCCTTCGCCTTCGGAACTTCCAACGGTCGGTAGTACCGACCCCCTGGGTGGTACTACCGACAGGTCATCCTGGGACTTACACAGAGAGCTCCTAGACAACTTCCTGACCTCGGTACCACCGAGGGCGGTTGTACCGACATAATGGCGGTACTACCACCAGGTCAAAACTGGCCACTTCCAGAGAGCTTCCAAACTCCTCACACCTCGAAACCTCGAACGGTCGGTAGTACCGACCCTATGGCGGTACTACCGGCCGGCCAAACTTAGCTCAACACAGAGAGCCTACAAAACCCTTCAGGGCCACGGTACCACCGACCCTCTGGTCGGTACCACCGCGGGCGGTAGTACCGAGGTTATGGCGGTACTACCGCCAGGCCAAATCAGCCCCAACACAGAGAAGGTTGCACGCAGCACCCATGGGCGGTACTACCGACCCCCCTGGGCGGTACCACCGACCACACTCAGAAAACTTCCTTTTCTTCTCTGTGCTGATCCAAAACAACTCCAACAACTTCTCCTTTGCAAATGTGCCAACACCACCAAGTGTACACCATCATGTGCATGTGTGTTAGCATTTTCACAATCATTTTCAAAGGATTTTCTCTTGCTCTCACCACGCCACTCGATCCTAACAACATCGCAAAGTTAGATCGCTCAAGTGGCACTAGATGACCGATATGCAAACAAGTTTCCTCCTCTTAATAGTACAGCCATCTATCCTAAACCCGGTCATAATCTTCTCTACACACCTATGACCGGTGAAATGAAATGCCCTACAAGTATACCTTTGCCTTGCGCATTCCATTCCATCTCCTCCATGTGTTGATGCAACACATGCACCAACCTCTTCATCAAATGATATGATCCACTTCATATCATCATATGGCCTCCATGGTCCATCGATCTTGACATCACTTGCTCTTCACCATTGCTTCGGTCCTTCGGCGCCAAGTCTTTGCTCAAGCCTCCCGACACTCGGTACCAACGGCTTTAAAGCCTCCAACTTGCCCTTCACCTTCGCAACCGGTCCATCAAGCAAAGTCTTGTCTTGATCTTTACCATCTTAGCCACATGACTCCATGTCATGTCTCATATGCAATAAGCTCCGTCATTGCTCATTCACATGTGAACTAATTTTCTGTGTATCTCACATAAGCACATATTAGTTCACCTAGGTTGTCACTTAATTACCAAAACCAAACAAGGACCTTTCACCAGTGGGTTTCCCTTGTAGACATGTCGAAGACCTGCAAGGGAATCTCCCTAAAAGGTGTGAAGTCGATAAAATTTCTGAGGGAAACATTCGACTTGCTTTGCGTTGTGGAAGTTGTGTGCAAGCAATTAGCTTTGCAAGACAAAAAGTTATTTTCATATAACGGTGAATCGTAAGATTTGAGCCCTTCACGTGTTTCTTTGCGAGGGTACTCTATTTGGACCTCCACCTTCACCCTCTGTTGTCTCTTGGAGGGCGAAGTGAGGTTTGGTTGTAAAAGTTTATGACCTCCCTCTTCGTCTCCTTTGTCTTTTGGAAAGCGAAGTGAGGTTTGGTATGCACCATGAATATGCGATGCGATGGTATGATGAATGAGTATGCTTGATGCGTTTATGATATTTACTTGCACAAAATTAGTGCGAAGATAAGCTGAGCACTTCCATAACAAAAAAAATTGACATTTAAGGCACCTGCGAAAATATATAATTTGAAACCTGCAAAGTCAATTATTAATGAGAGGGGCTTCGCATATTAGAGGTCATCCTGCATGGATGTTTCGATAAATTGTATTATCGCATAAGAGTTTTGAAGTGTCACAAAAAGTGGAATCCTGCAAGAGAGTTTGTAATATGAGACCTTGCACATTTGGATGTGAGAAGTGAAAGTCCGAGATTAGCAAAGGGTTAGTGTCCCGACAGATGAGATATATGATGTCAAGTTTAGCTAGTTTTGTGCGGTATGAATTCATTACCTCAAGTGCAGCATGCAGATCTTATGGAGAATGGAAAACCTTCTTTAGAAAGCTGGAGAGGGTACACTGAAGTTGTCGTTGTTGACGACAAGGGTACCTTCTCCAGAAAGTTGGAGAGGGTTGATTGAAGACGTCGTGGTTGATGAAGACGGTACCTTCTCCAGATTGCTGGAGATGGTACGCTGAAGTTGTCGTAGTTGATGATGAGGGTACCTTCTCTAGGTTGTTGGAGAGGGTATGCTGGAGTCGTCGTTGTTGATGACGAGGGTACCTTCTCTAGATTGTTGGAGAGGGTACGCTAGAGTCGTCGTTGTTGATGACGAGGGTACCTTCTCCAGATTGTTGGAGAGGGTACGCTGGAGTCGTCCTTATTGATGACGAGGGTACCTTCTCTAGATTGTTGGAGAGGGTACGCTGGAGTCATCCTTGTTGATGACGAGGGTACTTTCTCTGGATTGTTGGAGAGGGTACGCTGGAGTTGTCCTTGTTGATGACGAGGGTACCTTCTCCAAATTGCTGGAGAGGGTACGTTGAAGTCGTTGTAGTTGATGACGAGGGTAACTTCTCCATATTATTGGAGAGGGTACGCAGGAGTCATCCTTGTTGATGACGAGGGTACCTTCTCCAGATTGTTGGAGAGGGTTCGTTGAAGTCGTCGTGGTTGATGAAGACGGTACCTTCTCTAGATTGTTGGAGAGGGTACGCTGGAGTCGTCCTTGTTGATGACGAGGGTACCTTCTCCGGATTGTTGGAGAGGGTACGCTGGAGTCGTCCTTGTTGATGATGAGGGTACCTTCTCCGGATTGTTGAAGAGGGTACGCTGGAGTCGTCCTTGTTGATGACGAGGGTACCTTCTCCGGATTGTTGGAGAGGGTACGCTGGAGTCATCCTTGTTGATGACGAGGGTACCTTCTCCAGATTGTTGGAGAGGGTACGCTGGAGTCGTCCTTGTTGATGACGAGGGTACCTTCTCCAAATTGTTGGAGAGGGTTCGTTGAAGTCGTCGTGGTTGATGAAGACGGTACCTTCTCCAGACTGCTGGAGAGGGTACGCTGGAGTTGTCCTTGTTGATGACGAGTGTACCTTCTCCAAATTGCTGGAGAGGGTACTTTGAAGTCGTTGTAGTTGATGACGAGGGTAACTTCTCCAGATTGTTGGAGAGGGTATGCTGGAGTCATCGTTGTTGATGACGAGGATACCTTCTCCAGATTGTTGGAGAGGGTACGTTGAAGTCATTGTAGTTGATGGCGAGGGTACCTTCTCCAGATTGCTGGAGAAGATATGCTAAAGTCATCGTTGTTGATGATGAGGGTTCACGATGAAGGTTGTCTCATCTGGCCATGACGAATGTTGCTGAATCTGGTCACGACAAAGGTTGTCTCGTCTGGCCTTGACGAGGGTTGTTGTGTTTGGTCACGACGAGGGTTGCTGACTCTGGTTACGACGAGGGTTGACCATTTTGGCTTTAACGAAGGTTTCTCTATCCGGCGACGACGAAGGTTGCCCGAACAGGCCTCGACGAAGGTTTCTCCGTCCGGCGACGACGAAGGTTGATCGAATAGGCCTCGATGAAGGTTTCTCCGTCCGGCGATGATGAAGGTTGACCGAATAGGCCTCGACGAAGGTTTCTTCGTCCGGCAACGACGAAGGTTTCTCCGTCCGGCGACGACGAAGGTTGACTGAATAGGCCTCGATGAAGGTTTCTTCGTCCGGCGACGACGAAGGTTGACCGAATAGGCCTCGACGAAGGTTGCCCGAACAGGCCTCGACGAAGGTTTCTCCATCCGGCGATGACGAAGGTTGACCGAACAGGCCTCGACGAAGGTTGCCCGAACAGGCCTCGACGAAGGTTTCTCCATCCGGCGATGACGAAGGTTGACCGAACAGGCCTCGGCGAAGGTTGCCCGAACAGGCCTCGACGAAGGTTTCTCCGTCCGGCGACGACGAAGGTTGACCGAACAGGCCTCGACGAAGGTTGCCCGAACAGGCCTCGACGAAGGTTTCTCCGTCCGGCGATGACGAAGGTTGACCGAACAGGCCTCGACGAAGGTTGCCCGAACAGGCCTCGACGAAGGTTTCTCCGTCCGGCGACGACAAAGGTTGACCGAACAGGCCTCGACGAAGGTTTCTCCGTCTGGCGACGACGAAGGTTGACCGAATAGGCCTCGACGAAGGTTTCTTCGTCCGGCGACGACGAAGGTTGACCGAATAGGCCTCGACGAAGGTTGCCCGAACAGGCCTCGACGAAGGTTTCTCCGTCCGGGGATGATGAGGATTGACCGAACAGGCCTCGACGAAGGTTGCCTGAACAGGCCTCGACGAAGGTTTCTCTGTCCGGCGACGACGAAGGTTGACCGAATAGGCCTCGACGAAGGTTTCTCCGTCCGGCGACGACGAAGGTTGACCGAATAGGCCTCGACGAAGGTTTCTCCGTCCGGCGACAACGAAGGTTGACCGAATAGGCCTCGACGAAGGTTTCTTCATCCGGCGACGACGAAGGTTGACCGAATAGGCCTCGACGAAGGTTTCTTCGTCCGGCGACGACGAAGGTTGACCGAATAGGCCTCGACGAAGGTTGCCCGAACAGGCCTCGATGAAGGTTTCTCCGTCCGGCGACGACGAGGGTTGACCGAACAGGCCTCGACGAAGGTTGTTGAATTTGGTCGTGACGAAGGTTTCTCCATCCGGCGTCGATGAAGGTTGTCTTTTTATGTTTTTTCTCTCTTTTTTTGTGTGCGATCCCCACGGTCGGCGCCAACTGTTGAGATAGGGTCCTTCGCTCAAACCCCTACCATAGGTGGGGGTGAGCTAGACTCGTCTCACACAAGAGGAAGGAGAGAGAGAGCCCCCACCATAGGTGCCCCTTAGGCTTTATTTATAAGGGCGGTGGGAGGAATATTCTTCCTCCTCACCCCTCATAATTCATGTATTTACAAGGAGGTCCTTGGACTCATTGAGCGTTGGGCCTTTTTACAAGGAGGAGAGCAGGCTCCGCTGTCTCTACCCCCAACAGGATCTTCATAGAAGAAGCATTCTTGTATCCGGGAGCACAACGTACTCTCCTCACCTTCAAAGATATTCGTCGAAATGGTTACCATATAACTACTGCCTGTGAGGGCAGGGCCGAATTCCTGTACATCGCAGAGTTAGATGATAATCAAACAAAAGTGGTTGAAAAAGCGTGTAGCACCACCTCCAGAATATACTATACAGCAATCAAAGCCCCTCAAGAATATGTTGCGATGCCTACAATTTTTAAGAACCTCGAATCTTTTAAAATTTGGCATGAACGACTAGGTCACCCTAGATTAATGATGATGAAAAAAATAATAAAAAGCTCTGCTGGTCATGGCATTAAAGACATACATTTTCCCCAGAATGGTGATTTCTTGTGTACTTCATGTGCCAAAGGAAAGTTAATAACCAAGCCATCTTACCTGAAGTTAAAGGTGGAACCATTGGGTTTCTTAGAGAGAATCCAAGGTGATATCTGCGGCCCAATACATCCCTTATCTGGGCCGTTTAGATATTTTATGGTACTTATAGATGCTTCTACAAGATGGAACCACGTATGCCTGTTGTCTACGCGGAACCATGCTTTCCCTAAATTCATTGCTCAGATCATCCGTTTGCGTGCTAGCTTCCCAGAGAACCGCATCAAGTCAATTCGGATGGATAATGCCGGTGAATTCACCTCTAAAGCATTTAATGACTATTGTCTTGCTCTGGGCATTGATGTACAACACTCTGTGCCACATGTTCACACTCAAAATGGACTAGCCGAGTCCATAATTAAGAGAATTAAATTAATTGCCAGACCTCTTTTACATGATAGCAGACTACCCACCAGTTGTTGGGGACACGCAGTGTTGCACGCTGCAGCATTAATCCAGTATAGACCATCTGCATATCACTCTGCTTCCCCTCACCAATTAGCACGTGGACAAGAACCAGTGATTTCCCATCTACGAAAATTCGGCTGTGCAGTTTACGTGCCGATATCACCACCCCAGCGTACAACTATGGGACCTCACCGGAAGTTGGGGGTTTATGTTGGTTATGACACTCCGTCCATAATCAAGTTTTTAGAGCCAAAAACTGGTGATTTGTTTACGGCTCGGTACGCTGATTGCGTCTTCGATGAAGATGACTTCCCGGCATTAGGGGGAGGATCATACCTTAAATCAAAAGAATGCCGAGAAATTGAGTGGAGTGTCAGTAGCATTCAATCACTTGATCCACGTACTAAAGACACTGAGCTTGAAGTTCAGTGTATAATAAACCTGCAACAATTAGCAAATAACTTGCCAGATGCTTTCACTGATATAAGAGGAGTATCAAAATCGCATATCCCTGCGGCCAATGCACCAGAAAGAGTTGAGATACCCCTGGACGGCACAAACACTCATGCCCCCAATCCTAGGAAAAGGGGGAGAGATCTGGATAACTCGATACAAGCTGAGCGGAGACGTCCGCAAAAGCAAGATACCAGAGTGCATGCATTACACTCCCATTCAGTAGTCCCTGCAGTGACATACCCTGAAGGTGAAGACCCTAGTGCACAAGCGCGCACAACTCATAGCACAAGGGCACCGGAACAACCAGACTCGGTTATTTTGGGAAATCAAGAAGAGCTAGATATAAATGAAATTTCAATAAATTATGTCGAGTCAGGAACAACCAGACTCAGTTATTTTGGGAAATCAAGAAGAGCTGGATATCAATGAAATTTCAATAAATTATGCCGAGTCAGGAGAGTTATATAACAGAAAGACTACAATTGTTGACGTCCATTTTGTCTCTAAGATCGCTGATGTGATCGATGAATACCTTGAACCAAAGTCCATGGCAGAGTGTCGGAAGCGCTCAGATTGGGTCAAGTGGAAAGAAGCAATAGAGACAGAATTGCACTCGCTTAATAAGAGACAAGTGTTTGGGCCTGTTGCCCGTACACCCCCAAAAATATTCCCCGTAGGATATAAATGGGTATTCGTCCGAAAGAGGGACGAAAATAATATGGTGGTGAGATACAAAGCGAGGCTCGTAGCACAAGGGTTTACGCAGAAACCTGGAATTGATTATGATGAAACATACTCTCCTGTGATGAGTGGCATTACGTTCCGATATCTAATATCTATGGCAGCAGGTTTAAATCTAGAAATGCAGTTAATGGATGTTGTGACCGCATACTTGTACGGATCACTAGATTTGGATATTTATATGAAGGTCCCTGATGGACTAAAAATTCTGGATCCTAAAGCCAATTGCAACATGTACAACGTTAAATTGCAGAGATCGTTGTACGGGCTAAAACAATCTGGTCGGATGTGGTACAACCGGCTAAGTGAATTCCTCTTGAAGAAGGGTTACGTGAATAATGAGGATTGTCCTTGTGTATTTATAAGAAAATCTCAGAATGGTTTTTGTATCATCTAGGTTTATGTTGACGATTTAAATATTATTGGCTACACAGAGGACATTGAGGAGGCAAGTGCCTACCTTAAGGCGGAGTTTGAGATGAAAGATCTGGGTAAGACTAGGTTTTGCTTAGGCTTGCAGATCGAGCATCTCTTTGAAGGAATACTAGTGCACCAATCAACTTACACAACAAAGGTTCTTGAGAGATTTAATATGATAAAGGCACATCCCTTGAGGACTCCCATGGTCGTGAGATCTCTTGATGAAAATAAAGATCCATTTAGACCGAAGGATAAAAAGGAGCAAGTTTTGGGACCTGAAGTTCCTTATTTAAGTGCTCTTGGAGCACTGATGTACCTTGCAAATTGCACAAGACCTGATATAGCATTTGCAGTTAACTTGCTAGCTAGACACAGTGCAGCCCCCACCAGAAGACATTGGGTTGGTGTTAAGACAATACTAAGATACCTCAAAGGCACCTTAGATCTTGGCTTGTTTTTCCCGAAGAATCATGACCAAACTTTGGTGGGTTATGCAGATGCTGGATATCTTTCAGATCCCCACCATGGAAGATCTCAGACTGGTTTTTTTATTTCTTTTTGTGGTGGTGCAGCTATATCATGGAGGTCATGTAAGCAAACCTCAGTAACAACATCTACAAACCACTCGGAGATAATTGCACTATACGAATCTGCACGTGAATGTGTCTGGTTACGGCGGATGACTAACCATATCCAGAAGACGTGTGGTTTTAATACTGCCTCAACCCCACAATTATCTATGAAGATAATACAGCATGTGTTGCACAAATGCAAACGGGCTATGTCAAAAACAATATGACTAAGCATATATCCCCCAAGTTCTTCTATCCTTATGAACTCCAGAAGCAAGGTGAGGTAAATGTTCTGCAAATAAAGTCATGTGACAATCTGGCTGATTTGTTTACTAAGTCTTTACCAGCTAGTACGTTCACAAAATGCGTCCGAGAAATCGGAATGAGACATTTAAGAGATTTGCAGAGCTCAGGGGGAGAACGTCACTAAGAAATAGTCCCATATTATACTCTATAGTCCGGAAGGCTATGGCTTAGTCCTGAAGAGACGTTGTACTCTTTTTTCGTAGTGAGTTTTATGGAAGTTTCTCACGGAATGTTTTTTTAATGAGGCAATAAGTGCAATACATCGAACGGTAACTATGCACTCTTTCTCCCTATTTTTCCCATCGGTTTTTTTTTAGTTTTGACGAGACATGAGTTAGCCGTGGTAGTCGTCCAAGGGGGAGTGTTAAGAATCCTCTATTAACGGGATTGAGAAAATCCCTCCATTAGGAGGATTGATTGGGCTCCTACCTTTTATGTCCTGAAGACTTGCATATAAAGAGACCATTGTACCTCTATTCTATATGTGAATGATAATTGGCCTCATCATACATCTACGTGTCTCTGTGTCTTGTTCCTGGTATGTGCGCTCGTGGGAAGGGAAGGGACGATCTCCATCAAGTTCTCACGCCTTCGCGTGCTATTTGGGGGACGGGAACCGGAGAGGGGATCCGGGACGACGTGTATTTCTAACAAATACAACCATACAGAAGCACGGCTTCTCGGTCTCGCTTGGAAGTCTGGAAAGTGCTGCGCGCACGTGGGCTGGAGCTGGCCGTCCGCTCGATGGCGCCGCAGTTGCGCGTGGGCCGGCGTCGCTCGTGGGCCATACTTGCACATGATTGGTGACGTCGCTTATAGGGTGTCGGCGTGCCGACTAGTCGGCAGGGAAGATTCCCGGTCATTAACTCCTCCATTGACTCGTAAGCAGGCCTGCACCGAGCCCATTGCGCGGACCAACACAACTTACTATACTAAGACTGACCGCAGTGCGGTCCTATAAACGGTTCTGGAGTATCCCATAGAGGAAAAAATATATGCAGCGCCTACTTTAAATGATACGGTATGAATCCGTCCTTCGCCAAATTTGGTATTTACCCGGACTCACGCTATCAGCTGGCCTGCCATGCGTCAGAGCTGGAAGACATGCAAGGGAGAGAGAAGAGAGAATGTAGCGTGGGCTCCACTATTTTAACTAATTAAAAAATGTTATAACTTATAACCAAAAATCCAAATTAAATTCTGATTGCACCATTGAATTCGTTGCAATTAATTCTTCAAAATTAGATCTCTCATGGATATATTTAAATAAAGTGACAAGTAGGCCCAAGAGGATGAGAATCTTGATGACTAGTCATTGTAGAGGATGAAAATAGAGGCATGAGTGCGGATAGTCTGACTCGACCGAACAGTCCAGTTCCGTTTCTTGCGTCGTGGTGCCCCCCCCCCCCCCCCCCCCCCCCCCCCCCCCAGAAGCTTTTCGTCCCGCGGCTGTGTCGTCGGCGCCCGCGAAACCGGCCGCCGGCGGCGGAACCTTCGGAACCCGACTACCGGAGCCTGTCCTCGCGAGGATACAACGTTCGTGGTGGAGGTTTGTGCTGTTTTCATTCATGCCCATCCTCCTTTTCCTTCTTTTGCTTATCCTGCGCTCGAGTTTGGGACCTCAGAGCTAGATGCACCAAGCCAAAGCGTTGATTAAAATTAAATTCTTCTGCGGTGTGGAATCCTCGTTGACTTATGTAGCGTTAACGTTAAACAGGCACATGGTTGCAGTTCTAGAGTTCTTAGAGGAAAGAAGAATTGCTAAATGCAGAACGTTCATTAGGCATGCATGAGAGGTGTTTGTTGAAATTCCCCAGACAAATATGCTTGCGGTTTTTACCGTTTGTTCCGATACACTCCGTGCTTCTTTCTCTGCCGGATATTCGAGCTGGATCACCCGATGTGTTCAATCAAAATGACACTGCACTGAGTCCGGTGAGTATACTTAATATATAGCGATGGAGGGCCAGCCGCAGTCTCTCAGAATATGGCAGCACAATTTGCATTTGATGTGGGATGCATCATTTGGTACATTGTTTATTTGATAAAAATATTTTTTGTTGGTTATAGGATAAGAGAACATGCATTGTTTTTTGGAATACCATCCTTGTAGAGGCTCTGCAGGTTAATTTAGTTCGTAAGAGCTTCGCTGGGGTTTGTCACCAGTTGAATGTGCATGTTGCCATTGGTTTTGTAGAAAAATTGTTATCGAAAATCAAATGTGACAGGTAGGAACATGAAACTTTGTAAAATCGTCACCGTTTGTGCACCCTATAAGTATCCGTTCTCTTGGCTATGTGCCTATGTGTTCCTTTGCTTTCTTCGCATGCCCATTTAGTATTCTGCGACCTTCTCGAGAAACTATGCTCAAATTTTTACTGGCCAAGCTTTCTGGGGTGCAAATGTTTTGCATTTTTTTCAGTTTGATTTCATGTTATTGGAGTTTGCGATGACCTTGGGATTCAGTGCAGTAGTTTAAGATACAGAATCTTCTTCTGATTTCTTGGAATGATTTTGTATACTAATACTACACGTGGTTTCTTGTCACCTGGCTATTCTGTAGAGCACAGCTTGTGTCTAACTGATGTTCCTTTCCCCCTAAAACCAGCATTCAGCTGTAGTGAGATGGATATCCTCTATCAGTGTAAGGAGGTTTTGAAGATCCAGAAGTTTCGGCGTATGGTGTCATATGCTGGATTCTACTGCTTCACTGCCCTCATTACTTATGCTTACACAAGCAATACGTACGTCGCCACTGAACCAGAATTATCTCTTTTTATTACAGGTCCATAGCTTCATTACTTGTTCAGTTGTTCATATCCTCACCTGCCAATACTCTTCGCTTGAGCTTTTTGCAGGACAAGGGCTGGGATCTCGAGGGCTGACCAGTATTATGCCTCCTACCCTGCTGGTACTGAGCTACTAACTGACACTGCAAAGGTGTGGAAACTGAATATACGTTTTTTTTATATAAATACATTTGGAGGAGCTTTTGTTATTGCCAATGATACGCAGATTTAAAATTGCTATTTGTTTATTTCTTGTGCCAACTTCATTTGGTGGTTTGCAGCTTTACAAGGCTGCATTAGGCAATTGTTTTGAAATAGACGAATGGGGCCCGATAGAGTTCTCCATCATGGCGAAGCATTTTGACCGGCAAGGGAAACCACCCTATGCCTACCATGCTGTAAGGACATTACACGCTTGTCTATCACTCAGAAATTCATCTTTTGTCAGAAGAAAACACCCAATTTCATATGTTCTTGTTTTGGATATATTCTTGCTGCCTGATATGCAAGTTTAATGTATGCTTTCTCTTTGTTTTTGTTTCAGCAATATCTGGCACACCTCCTTTCCCATGGGCAGCTCGACGGAAGCGGTTAAATGCAGGATGTATTGTTGATAGCATGCATCAATGCGATTAGAATGTCACTAGTTGTACAAAAATGTTGCCTTCCTAGAACACTGAGTTCAGACTGCATCGGTCTAGAATGCAGAACTGGCATCACAAACAGGTTCTGAAATTTTGGCCATCAGCTGGTACGATATCAGTGCCGAATTTGTACGTTCGCGCAACAATTTCTGAAAAAGCATGACATTGCCCTCGTGGATCATTTACGGTGTCCTTTTATTGTTGAATAAAACTCTTAAGACATGCATTAATTCGTCCCATGTTGTGTGAAGAAATATCTTTCGCACCCGTACTGATAATTTAGTGTTGCAATTTGCAAAGACTGTTCTTGGAGGTGTGCCATGCATGGATCTCTAACAGACGAACTGGTTCTTCGGTTTGGCTTCTCAAACATTTTGACAGTTAAACTATCAAATATAAATATGGCCTATGATTTAGTATATATGGCTTTTTTTTTATTTCTTTCCTAAAAAAATGAATTGACATGATAAGTTTGTACAGCTGCCGACCAATGTCTAGCATTGCAGAAAAAGGTCGAAAGAATTTACACAAGCAACACTTGCACGCAAGGATCGGCCGGTCAAGAGTACATGACACATCCTAGCTAGAAACACCATTAGCGTTGATCGGTACCCAGGTAGTAGGCGTATTATGCTTCCTTGGCTGCCGTGACGGCGTCGTCGACGGCGTCCGACGAGCGGCAGAACAGCGCGCCCGCCGCCTTCCTGCTGCCGCAGCGGGGCGACTGGACCCGCCGGCCGAAGCTGTCGTAGTGGATGGCGCCGGGGAAGTCGAGTGGCTCGCAGCGCTGCCCCATCAGGATCGCCCGGCGCCACAGGGCAACCTGCCCTTGGCCGTCCATCTCGCGATCGCCGGCGCCAGCGTCGTCGTCCTTGCCGCCACCGTCAGCTAGAACGAGCTGCCTTCCGAAGCAGAGGACGCTGCTGCCGCCCTGCTGGAGCCCTCGCGCGCGGAGGAGACGTCGGCGCGTGAGGCGGCGCGCGCAGGCGGCCACGGCGCTCGACACTTTGCTCAGGAGGTTGGCCATGCTTCGCCTTCGTCGTCGTAGGCTCGTAGCCAGTGTAGTGTAGCGAGAAATATATATATATATATATATACTTTGCAGTTTCTTTGTTGGGAGGTTCTCGTCTGCTGATACATACTATGGAGAATGGACTAGCAGATACTCCTATGATGATGAACTCAATCAATCATTCTTTCTCACAAAAATGTATCCAAATTCCAATATTTCTGCACAGCAGGTGCTCTTTCTCTCTCTATTTTAAATACAGTTGAATTAAGAATTGCAAAAGATTTGGTATCTAGCCGTACCTGGAAGAAACTTCTCATGATATACGGCATAGTATAGGATACAGTTAAGAAAATGTTGAAGGGCGTAGAAGACTACTAGTAGTACCTCAGAGCTTAGGTGACTGTTGTCAACTTGTCATATGTCAAACACATCTGTAGGCTGTAGAATCGATATAACGTGTGTAAAAGATTTTTTTTATTGGGTACAACTTGGATGCACACACACTACACTCACACCACATGTACACACGTGTGCACGTCCGTACACACGTAAAAAAAAAGAGATTAGGAGACTCGTCGCCTCCAGTTCGCGGAAAACACACAGTACCACCGAATGCGCACGCGTATGTACCCTGCAAATTTCTGGATAAAATTTAGAAAAAATACGAACACCCTAGTTAAAGTTGAAAAATTTTGACTCTTCAAAATTCTTGGACTGACTTATAATTTAGGATGGAGAGAGTATAAAATATAAGTAAAAAATATATTAAAATTAAGGTTGTCGAGATTTTCACGCCAAATGTTTTTCATAAAACGGTTGAATACTTGATTTAAACAAAGTTGCTTGATGCTGTGACTCTACTTTTTTTTAGTAAAAGACATACAACGCCGTTTTGTAACTACTGCCTCTGTCTCTAAATATCTATTTTTTTTATTTTTCAAAAACTTCTTTAATTAAATATATATTAATATATTAATATTTATTCTATATAATTAATATTATTGGAACGATCTTTGAATATAGTTTTTCAATAAAATTATTTAAAAATATAAATATTGTATATATTTACTATGGTAGGTACGATACTTATTTAGGGACAGAGGGAATGCGCTACAGGCTCGTTAAGAATGCGGGAATTTTTTTCGATTCCTGTGTTTTTTCTGTGAAATTGAACTGATTCCTGTGAAATTCCTATGAAATTCTGCAAACAGACCCTACATATGGTCCTACTCAGGGCCTGTTTGGAACGCAGGAATTTCACAGAAATCATACAGAAATTTCACAGGAATCAGTTTAATTTGACAGAAAAAAACACAGCAACATGGAAAAAAATCCCGCGTCCAAACAGGCCCTCAATATCAATTCGGGGCCAACCCGACTAGTCTTGTGCGCACGCCGAAGCCCAAGCCTCGTCAGTCGTCATAGCCGCCGCGAGACATGCTCCGGCGCGGCGTCGCTACGCTCAACGGCCGCGCGGCGGCGTGGTTCGGTCGCCTCACCCGTGGGCCGGTGACGCTTCCGCCCGCGCGTCTCGGTCGCCACCGTCCGCAGGTTCAACTCCAACCCCCACGCGCCGTGTCGGCGCCGCCGCTCCCGCCGCACCTGTGTGGCGCGCAGCGGGGCTACAGCTCCAGGCGCATGGCGCGGCGCAGCACGATCGCGAGGCCCGACGGGTACTCCAGCTCCGACGGCGAGGCAGAGGAGCCGGACGCGCGCGAGGCCGCGGAGATCACGGAGCCGGTCGGCGCGGGCGCGGAGGGCGACGACTCGGATGGCAGCGAGGCGGAGGGTTTCATGCTGGACTTGGAATCCCTCTGCGGCTCCGGCTCCGGCTCCGGCTCCGGCGATGAGGAGGGCACAGAAGAGGGAGGGAAATAGCGAGGCGGGACTGCGCCGTGGGTAGGTTGCTGGCCATTCGAGCTTCGTCCGGAGGAAGGGACGTTCGCCAGGTGCTCGTGGAAATGCCCGTAAAGCGTCGCGTCTGTTAAATTCATTGCGTTTTTTTTTTTCTAGAATTCTGCGGTCGCAGAGTAGTTTGAGCTAAACTTCAATGTGCTCTGTTAACAGTCTATGAGTATCTAATTTTATGTCCCGTTGTGTTTTTTTTAACCTGGGAATTCATTACTTATCCGCTGACAAATCGGTAGCAACAATTACAGCATGGTCTCATATCCTTCAAGACAATTATACCCCAGCTTAGCCAACTCATGGGCTACTCTATTACATTCTCTACCCTGAAACACACACTCGAAGTGAATGAAATTGGTAGACACTAGAAATTTCAGTTCGTTCACAAGGCCTTCCTCTTGTCTGTCACAAGTCTCAGATGAATACACCAGATTCCAGGATCAATCTTCCAATGCCAAGGTTCAGAGCAGTTTGGACTCCCTGAAGATATGCTATCACCTCAGCGTGGAAAGCGCTAAGGAGGTGATTGATCTTCCCTCTTCCTGTTATCACCACGTCTCCATCACTATCTCTTATAACAAATCCCCAGCTGCCTGTGTGGTCATCAACCCAATACGAAGCATCACAATTCAGTTTCAAAACTCGGTTCAGTGGTCTACGCCATTGGTTTTTTCTTTTCACTCGATTCTGAATTTGCTGTTTGGAGTTCCAGTCGATTTCATCAGAGTAAACCCTGATGCTTCTTGCCAGAGCTTCAACACTTCTTCCTCGCCCATTCTCTCTAATTGTATTCCTTTCATTCCAGACGGACCACAATAGAATAACTGTCCTTAACTGATTAACACCCTTTATTTGCAGAATGGCCGAAATCACGTCCCAAGCGGAATGCAACTCCACCATGGATATGCGCTCCCTTTCTAGACATAATTCCCGCCAAATCTTCTTTGCATATTCACATCTGAAAAAAAAGGTGACCTCCATCTTCAGCAGCCCTGCGGCAAAATGGACATTTGGTGTTGATTTTCATACCCCGCCTTTCCATGTTACATCTCAAGGGATGGCTATTATGCGTCAGCCACCAAAGGAAATGCTTAACTTTATTTGGACACTCCAACTTCCAAAGTTTATCCCAGATAGCAGTAGAGACATCACCGCTGCCTCCCTGTGCTCCAAACCGGGTAGCAGCTCTGAGTAAATCCTCCTTGCATACTTTATAAGCACTCCTCACACTAAAAATTCCTTACTTGTCAAAATGCAATGCTAGTCTATTCTCACTGTCCAGAAATAATGGTAATTGCAGAATAATATTTACATCCTCAGGCCAGAAGGTATCATTTATCAGATCCACATCCCATTCTCCAGCGATTAGATTAATGAGTTCCTCCATAAATAACAACAAGCTGGTGTTGGAACTCTTAGTGTTAATAGACTCGGGATCGGGGTGAACAGCAAGTGAAGGAATGCTTTAGATGCATAACAGTGAAAGTAAAAGACATTAGGGTTAGGGATTCGACCATCTCCGCCCTTGGAGCTAGATCCAGCGTCCGCCATGGCTCCCTCTCGTCCTTCTTGCGGGTCCGGATGAAGAGGAAGAAGCCGGCGTAGGGAAGAGCTCGGTGCAGTGGAGGAGGGAGCAGTCGTTGTTGGAACTCTTAGTGTTAATAGACTCGGGATCGGGGTGAACAGCAAGTGAAGGAATGTTTTAGATGCATAACAGTGAAAGTAAAAGACATTAGGTTAGGGATTCGACCATCTCCGCCCTTGGAGCTAGATCCAACGTCCGCCATGGCTCCCTCTCGTCCTTCTTGCGGGTCCGGATGAAGAGGAAGAAGCCGGCGTAGGGAAGAGCTCGGTGCAGTGGAGGAGGGAGCAGTCGTGGTCGATGCAGCGGCGGCGGAGGAGAGCTTCCCGTCACTGGCTGCGACCCTAGATCGGATAAGGGTAGGACTGTAGGTGGGAGTGGCGGCTACGGTGAACCTCGTACCTTGTGCCTTGGCCCCCACCTCCCTTTTATATCCCGCAGTGTGACAGGGGCCCTCTAACTATTAATGGGTTGGGCTCCCCGATCAGGAGCGGATCAAGTTAGATAAAGGGCCGTTGGGCCCAGTAACTAGGGAGATCAATACTAACAGCTGGAACCTCTTGGTGTGATCAGTTTTCTAGAAAAATCACGCGGGAGCCAGGGGTCAGACCAAATCTTCAAATTGCTCCCATCTCCAACCGACCAGATCATCCCCTTCTTCACAACTTCTAAACCCCGCAGGATACTCCGCCAAGTATAAGACATACCGGTCTTTGGTTTCGCCTCAAGAATCGAAGTGGATGTGACATATTTGGCCCTCAGAACCTGTGGACAAAGGGAATCCGGAAATTGCCAAAGCCTCCAAACTTGCTTAGCCAACATGGCTAAGTTAAATGCGTGGATATCTCTAAACCCCAGTCCCCCTTCTCTTTTTGGTTTCATCATGGTGTCTTTACTCAACCAGTGAATTTTGTGTTTCCCTTCTTGGTGGTTCCACCAGAATCGGCAAATCATTGAACTTATTTGATCACATAGGGATTTTGTTGATGTCAAAGCAGCCCATAGCATAGGTTGGAATAGCTTGAGCGACAACTTCAATTAAAATATCCTTCCCAGCCTAGGACAGAAACTTTTCCTTCCAACCTTGTATTCTTACCCAAATGCGGTCTTTAAAATAGCCAAAAATGCCATTCTTGGATCTGCCCACATGTACAGGACGCCCCAGGTACTTCTCACTCAAAGTTTCTTTGGTAACCTGTAATTGATCACACACACTTTTCTTTTGTTGGGCTTTAGTGTTGCTGCTAAACAGCACTGCTGATTTGGTTTTATTGATCACCTGGCCAGAACAATTCTCATAGAGGTTCAGAATATCTTGAAGCTGCTTAGCCTCACCCTCTCTCGCTTGAATCAAAATAAGAGAGTCATCGGCGAACAAAAGGTGCGAGATACTTGGAGTAGCTGGGCAGATTCTCACCCCCAGCTATGGAACTGTACCTTTCAGCTTTCTGCAGTAGAGCTGAAAATCCTTCGGCAACAAGAAGAAATAAATATGGTGATAGTCGATCACCTTGCCTCAGTCCTCTCTCAGGTTTAAAACTCTCAGACAAATCTGCATTGATTTTAATTCGGTTTGAGACTGAGGTGATACACTCCATGATCAAATCAATCCAGATAGCTGCAAAACCCATTCTGTGCATCATTCCCTTCAAAAAAAAATCCATTCAACTCTCAGTGCAGCATAACTCAAATTACCCTCTCTTTTATTCAGCATAAAATGAGTAATCTCATAAGCAATAAGAATGTTGTCCAAAATTAGACGCCCCGGGAAAAGGCACTTTGGTTTGGGGTAATAATTTCAGGCAAAATGAGTCGCAGCCTAGCAGATAACACTTTTGAAATGACCTTATACTCGTACATTACATTGCAGATAACACTCGAGGAGCAGGGGCTGCCGAGGCGTCGAGGCAGCAGCGGGGGAGGTGGACGAAGGCCGACCCACCACCCCTCCCGATGCGCCACCTCCCCCGTGCGTCCGTTGTTTTGTGTACTACTCCCTCCATCCTAAGGCCAATCTTAATAGGGGTTTGATTTGAGTTTCATTTGCATTAAATATGTTGCCACATAAGCGTTTTTGATGACATGACATTGCATTTAAGAAGAAATGTAAAAAATGAGTTTCATCTAGACACGAATACCAACTCTGTATGACTCATGAAATTTTAGAATGAAACTCTCACTCTCAATGGAGAGTTTCATTCAAATTTCATTTTATTTCATATGACATGGCAGTCTTAGAAACAACAAAATGAAACTCATCATTGAGATTGGTAGGCCCCTTTGGTTGGGCTTTTCAACCTGTTTTTGCTTTAGCAAAAGCCAAAAGTCAACCAAGGGGCCCAAAAACTCAATGTGCTTTTGTCCAAAAACAGCTTTTGTTGTAGTACAATTCCAAAAGCACATTACCCCCTGCTTTTGCTGGCTTTTGGATGGACAACTTGGAGAAAATTACCCACTGTCATTGGTTATGAGAAGAAAATAACGGTTCCTTCTATCTCTTTCTTCCTCCCATCCGCCCGACGCCTTAGGCCGCCCGTCGCGGCGCCGACTCCGGCCCCTGGCGCGTCTACATGGCTCCGGCGGCCCCCTCCCCCACGGCGGAAGCCTTTCGCAGACCTCCATCCCCCTCTCCGTCGGCCGATGCCGAACTTGAACCAACACCACCACCAGCAGCAAGATTGCAGTTTCCGCTTCGAGTGTTTGGCCTGGTCGCCATTCGCGACAGCATCGACAACAACCGCAACCTTCTCTTCCAACGCGGCAGGGACAATTCTCAGACGCTCACCAAGGAGGACCCGTATCTGGTGCTCACAGGCCCTACCCGTGCCGTCTACCTAGACTCGTCGGCTCCGCTGACCATCGAAGTCGATCTCAGAGTGAAGGCTGATCACTCCGAGTCCGAGGACGAGGACGATGAGCAGCTGAGCGCCCTTGCTGTTCCGTTGGTGACCTACGACACGAGCCGCTCGCGGCTGTGGGTCTCTGACTTCAGCAGCAAGCTTAGCACGGTGCACCTGACGCTCGGATGCATTTCTTGGTCTGTCGAGGCAACCATTTTTGTGCAGGTCACTTCCGGATCCTGGCCGCCGGTTGGTTTCCAGGGTCAGTTCTCTGCCTTGGCTACGCGTAGCCGCAGCGGTTTCTCCACCTACCGCTTTACTGATGATGGCAGAGTTGACGAGGAGGAGATTGTCCTGCTTCTTCATTCTGGATCTGGAGGTGAGAGTAGTGTGCCTCTGTCCCGTGATGGCAGCATCGAGCTTTCGAGACGCGTGGTTTCTGTTCAGGATGGGGGCGAGCTTAAAGTTTGTGTTAAGGCATGGAGAGGTGACAGCATTACGAAGAAGTGGGCTGTGTTCAAGCCATTGTTAGCCGGTAGAAGCAATGGCAGTATTGACATCGATGGGTTGTGTTCCATGAATGTCACTGTTGTCTGGTCACTCGTTTCATACTACCATGTCTTTGCGAATACGGCATTGTAGACCGATTTTTTTTTTTTTTTTTTTGGATATGATTGTAGACCGATGTTGATTGGCTCTCAAGAAGCTGCATGCTGCATTTCATGAAAGCTGGAAGCTGGGGCTATTGGACATCACACAATGCTGTGTGAGATTGGTTTTCACAACTGTGGGACATCATTCTCCTTTTGCATGCTTGACTTGGTGTAGGCTTTTTGTAATATAATGCTTGACATGTGTTTATTTAAAACTATGTGTTACCTATTTCATGTAATCCTACTTGATATTTTAATTTTCCTGCGTAGCAATGCATTATAAAGTTTCTGAACTGGTATGATAGCTATTGCTGCTTTGCAAATGGCACGTTGTAGGTTATAGCAATTTGTGATTTTATTTGATGTATCATCTATGGACACGTTTGGGTTTTGTAGTCGTCTTACTTATTCTTTTGTGCTTCATTATTATGGATGTGAAGATAAAACAGCATGTATGGTGAGATTCAGCATTGGTATTTTAGACGGGGACTACCATAGAGTGATAAAACTAGCTCTTGTTTAGCTGGAACTGAGATGAAATTTTATTGGTTAATTCTCCTTTTATATCTGTAGGTATACGAGAGGCTTTTGCGGCTTTGTCAATAATAATAAGAAAAACCAACAGTTGCTACGAAGATTTGAGTAAGATTAGCTGCTGTTTTGGAGTTTGCTAACTGAAGATTCACTGCTAATTTTGAAGTTTGGTAACTGCACCCTGATACAAAGTATTTTTGGAGTATGCTGCTACTACTTTGATAGATGATGCAACGAATGTGTGATGCAAGGGGCCAGACCATTTCAGCGCATTCCAAATTATTCTGATCTTTCAGGAAATCCAGGTCTCAAATAGTTAAGAGTCCATGAATTGCCTCCTCCTACTCAAAGAATTCAAAAGAATTGCATACTTTGTATTAGTGTAATACTTATGGCAACTAATGGTGTTAGATTAGATTGATATACTTTAAGTGCCTTCTGGGTCTCGTGTACACACTAGATGAAACTCTTCTACAGCTTCATTGTCATGAATCATGACCGTAGTCCACGTCTAATAAAGTTAGGGGGTGTTTGGTCGTCACCCACTAGAGTTTAGTCACTAAAGTTTAGTCACTTTTAGTCACTAAAGTTCCAAACATCCTCACTAAAAGCCACTTTTAACACTATAACTCTAGTAACCTCCACTAAATTTTAGTGGCTAAACTCTAGGGGGTGGGAACCAAACACCCCCTTACTCTCCCTCGTACAACACTTGCGGCGAATAGTCTCTTTCCATTACGCAACATGGTGACTTTGTGTGTCTGTGAAACTCACAAGAATCGCCATCTTGTGAGAAACAAGTTGCAGCACCGTATCCAAACAGGACAAAAAGAAAAAAAAAACAAATGGAAAATGTAAACAAATTTGTGTGCCATCTAGTCAGAAATTACACTGAGAACATGCTTTACTTTCACAATAGCTATCTGCATAGGACTGAAGCTTATAAAGTTTGCTAACTGAGAACAGGCTTTACTTTTCACACGAGTTGCTAGAATCTACATGATAAAAGATATATCCTTCCAGCTGAATGCATTGCGTTTGTTTGCCAGAATTGTGCGTTCTGCATATTAGTCTGATCGAAGCTTAATGTTCTGCAGATTATTAGTCTGATCCAAGCTTAAAAGTCACGTTGTTTCTTCTCCCCGGCAAGCATGTTAACAATCAATGAACATTTAATTATATTATATATCCCCATTCCATAATACCCTTGGCGCCTTCTCATGGTGCATGGCATTTACAAGATTTAGAATACTACAAGAGTTTCATAATGTGATGTCTGGAACCAAACCATATCGTCGCATTGCAAATTCTTCTGATACTTCATATGATGTAGGTCTGAAATTTATTTTAAGCTGACCTCTTCTCATAAGATTCAGAACAACTGCACACTACTGACAACCCTGGTTTCAGATTACATTAGCATACTTTAGGAGTCTTTCTAGATCACATTTAAGTACACAAGTTAGGACGAAATTCTTCTACATCTTCATCGCCTCGTGTATCACCATATAACCTGTATCTGAATACGCCCCTTCGTTAATTTCTACAGCCCACCTTTCTTGTGCACATTCTCGTCGTCCAGTCCAAAAGCAGCCCTCATAGTCTGAAGCTGCTTCTCCTTCTGTCCCGTGGCATGGTGGCTCTGTGTGCCCGTGAACCTGAAAGGAATCACCATCCTGTGAGAAATAAATTGCAGCAGGCCAGCAGCATATGCATATTCAGGCAGAACAACAATCGAATGAAACATGTAAAGTGCAGACTACGGTGTGCCACCTAGTCTTAAACTACTACAATTGCACATCACTTCATTAGATAGAGACGACAAACGAATGAGCATCCCTAATGCAGACAAGACAACAATTTCACTTCAAAGATTTTTTTTAGATAATAGAACGAAGTTCCAGTCCAGCCTCTACCGTCCGAAGACGGTAGACAACTAAATTCCACTTCAAAGATATGTACGCAATAGAATACGAGACCTAACATGAAAGTGCAGATCTTGCTACAGATAGCTGTCATGAATGAGAAACAGGAACTACTCCGATGCAGATAGGGTTGCTAGAATCTACATGAATATGCCCATACCCTATGCGCTGGAGAGGTGGTCCGCCTTGGTCCAGCTCCTCCGCTGCCGCCTCGGCCTCGGCAGCCTTGCGCGCCTCGTCAACGCGTGCCTCGATCTCGGCCTCAGTGTACCCCTGCTCCTCGAGCGCGTCCCTCAGCACGAGCAGCCGCAGCTCCACCTGTCGCTTCCGGTCGTGCTCGATGATGTCCTTGTTCGGCTTCCGCATCCCGGCGGCCGCGGAGGGGGAAGACGACGGGGAGGGCCGGGGCTTGGCGAGGAACTTGCTTGCCTGGACGTGCCCGGTCGTGCCGGACCCCCGCGGAGTCTGCAGCCCGATGCCGTTGTACATGCCGGAGACCGGCCGCCGCCGCCGCGGTCGGACGGGGGTGACGGCCTTGTGGCGGAGGAGACCTAGCTCGGGCCTTGGGGCGGGTTCGAGTGAGCGCGGCGATCGGGCTCGGGCCCATCCCAATTGTTTATTCGAGTGACCGCCTCAGTTGGGCCTCGCTGGGTCGTTTATCGCCATTGGGCTGCGATCGGCCCGCTTTCCATTTGCGTCGTATGCAAGTGCAAAACGCATCATCACACTCGTTTCTGTCGTTCAGCCCGCTTATCCCTCACCAAAACCTTTGCCGTCGCGGCGTCGCCGGCCGTTCTCGCTCACGGCCTCCCACCGGCGCGCCGCGACTTGCGGCGCTCCTCCCTCCCCTTCCTCGGCCACGACACCAACCTTAAAACAATGGCCTCGTGCCCTCTATTCCTCCTTGTCCCGCGGCCCCCTCCTCCCCTCGTCGGCGCCGACCGCTGCGCAACCTCCGCGGGCCGCGCACATCTCCCGGCTAGCAGCTGTCGCCCTCATCCCGGACGCCGGCATGGCTACCCGTTCCGTTGCGACTCGTCTTCTTCCTCGCCCGCGCCTCGCGAGCGCCCGCCCAGGTCGCGGCAGCAGCGGCCCGGTGGCCGTGGCGACGCCGTCGACCCCGTGGGCTTCCTCGCCAAGCTCGGTGTCTCGGACCGCGCCTTCGCCCAGTTCCTCCGCGACCGGCACAAGGCCTTCAAGGACCGCAGATGGGAGGTGTGTTCTCGGTTTATTGATCTGAAAGAGGCGTCTTCTGGGTTTGAGTTAGTGGGCATGCACCGACATCGACAGCACCGCATCGATTTCATGGAGTGGGCTCCAGGTGCTCGCTACTGTTCTTTGGTTGGTGATTTTAATCAGTGGTCGCCAACTGAGAACTGTGCCAGGGAAGGCCGTTTAGGGCATGATGATTTTGGATATTGGTTTGTCATACTTGAAGATAAGCTCAGAGAAGGGCAAGAACAAGATGAGTATTTTTTCCAGGAATACAATTATGTGGATGATTATGATAAAGGTGACAACGGCGTTGATGCTGAAGAAATAATGCGTAGGATGAAAGAAGAGTATTGGGAACCTGGAGAAATCAGGTCACGTCAGTCTCAGCTAGAGATGGTTGTTAAGCTATATGAGCAAATGTTTGGCCCAAATGGTCCACAAACAGAGGAGGAGCTAGGTGAAATCCCTGATGCCCAAACGAGATACAATGAGTTTAAAGCGTCACAGAAGGCTGACTCCTCAAGCGCGTTGCCTTCCTATGATATCATTGACAATGGCCAGCCGTTTGACATTTTCAGTGTCGTGACGGATCGTGCATCATTTGAAAAGTTTCAAGCAAAGAAACCTCCCCTTGCTTACTGGGTTGAAATGAGGAAAGGTCGAATAGCATGGCTTGAGAAATATGTCCCAACGATTTCTCATAAAGACAAGTACAGGGTTTATTTTAATACTCCTGATGGTGCTTTAGAACGTGTTCCTGCTTGGGCTACATATGTTCTTCCAGATGCTGAAGGGAAGCAATCCTATGCAGTACATTGGGAACCTCCTCCTGAAGAAATTTACAAATGGAGATTTGGACGGCCAAAGGTGAAGGGTTCGCTTAGAATATATGAATGCCATGTTGGCATAAGTGGATCAGAGCAAAAGGTTTCATCATTTCAGGAGTTCACATCCAAAGTCCTACCTCATATAAAAAAGGCTGGATATAATGCTGTTCAACTGATTGGTGTTGTGGAGCACAAGGATTACTCCTCCATTGGCTATAAGGTCACTAATTATTTTGCAGTCAGCAGCAGATTTGGCACCCCAGATGACTTTAAGAAATTAGTCGATGAGGCGCATGGCCTTGGATTAGTGGTGCTTCTGGATATTGTCCACTCCTATGCATCTGCAGATGAACTGGTTGGCTTATCACTTTATGATGGCTCTAATGACTGTTACTTCCACGGCGGGAAAAGAGGGCATCACAAGTATTGGGGCACCAGAATGTTTAAATATGATGATGTGGACGTTCTGCACTTCTTGTTGTCCAATTTGAATTGGTGGGTCACTGAATACCGTATTGATGGATTCCAGTTTCATTCGTTGTCTTCTATGCTATATACACATAATGGGTTTTCTACTTTTACTGGCGCCATGGAAGAGTATTGCAATCAGTATGTTGACAAGGATGCACTGATATACCTAATTCTAGCAAATGAAATGTTACATCATCTTCATCCACATATTATAACAATTGCTGAAGATGCAACATTTTATCCTGGATTATGTGAGCCAACCACTCAGGGTGGATTAGGATTCGACTACTGGGTCAATCTTTCTGTTCCAGAAATGTGGTTGTGGCATCTTGAAAATGTTCCTGAACGAGAATGGAGCATGAATAAGATTATTAAAGTATTAGTAAGCAGTAACCAGAATATGCTCTCGTATGTTGAAAATCATAACCAGTCCATATCAGGACGCAAGTCTTTCGCTGAGATAATTCTTAATTCGGGAGAGTGCTCTGTTGGTTCTGTCAACGATGATTTGATCAGAGCTTCTTCGTTGCTGAAAATTATCAAACTAATTACTTTCACAACAAGCGGAGGAGCTTATCTCAACTTCATGGGCAATGAATTTGCACATCCAGAAAGAGTTGAATTTCCTATGACAAGCAATGACTATTCCTTCCAGTTAGCTAATCGGCAATGGGAACTGTTGGACAAAGGTTTTCATAAACATGTATTTAACTTCGACAAGGATGTCATGAGCTTGGATGAAAATGAAAGGATAATTTCTAGAGGTTCACCCAACATTCTTCATTGTGATGACACAAGCATGGCCATATCTTTCACAAGAGGGCCTTTCCTTTTCGTATTTAATTTCAATCCTGAAGTCTCCCATCAGTCATATCATGTTGGTGTGGAAGAAGCTGGGGAATACCAACTCATCTTCAACACGGATGAAACTAAATATGGTGGATGTGGAACCCTCAAGAGTAGTCAGTATATGCGGAGGACTTGCGACAAAAGAGCTGATGGTTGTCGCAACTCCTTGGAATTGGCATTGCCATCTAGAAGTGCTCAGGTTTACAAGTTAGTGCGAATTTTGAGGATTTAGCATGTCAAAATATAATTATTGTAATGAAACCATGCAACTGCGTAGAGTATGGGGATTTGCAGTCCTCGTGGCATTTGGTGATAAGATGGCAAAACAGAGGGATTGTACCACCTTACTGGTATAGTTTCGGGACATCTGTTGACATTGTGGACCCTTCAGTTTTGCCCTTCGGTGCAGTGCAGGTTCTCTAAAATGTATACATGCTGTGACTACTGAGGCCCATCTATAAAAGACTTGAAAGTTTACTACAACTTTGGCCCTATTTACTGTTATACACTGTTAACTGAAATTCCACTCTGTTTCATTTGTTCGATCTGGGGCTGGGAGAAAGATCTGGGCTATCCATTCTTAGCTCTGACGTTCTTTTCCATTTCTACCCTTCCTCCTGGTTTCCGAGTCAATGATACATGCTGTCCCTTCCCATACTAATTGCTCTCGACTGATCCTCTTCTCCGACAGCAGTGGCGCGGATGCATGACGCCCACGTCCCGGCAGTGCAGGTGCAGTTCCCAGGTCATACTCATCATCTCCGATGGTGCAGGATGCGGCACATGTGTCGCCCCCATCCACTTCATCTATGATTATTGTTCACATCTTCCGTCATCCCCCTCTCTAGACCGGAGTCGTATGAGGCAGTGCCCTCCCTAAGCATTAAACCGTGTGTGTGATGAAGACCTCCATGGCTCCACCTCAGCGGCTTCTCACCTACCAGGGCTCATCCTCTCCCTGGTATGAATTTCCAAACCCTTATGTTGTTATAGATGCCAATTCCTTTTGTTTTGATCAGTTCAGATTCGGCTCATGAGTTCTACATCCAATCAAGATATCTTATATATTGAGAAAATCTTTTAGACTATTTTGTTCAGGGACAGGGAGTAATATCTTTGGGAATCTACATAATTCTAAATCTGAATGTTAATATTGTCTGTTCCTTAACTGTATGCTTTAGTAGCATGTATATGTACATGTCTCTGCTAGAGGATATAAATTACCGTTCCCATTATTTCGCATGGCATGTTTACACAGATATAAATTATGTAGCAAGTATATTTGCTGTCTCATTGTGTGCTTTTATGAATCCTTGCTGTTTCTTCCTAAAATAGATAGCATCCCCCTACCTGTATAAAATTCTATAAAAGGATGACGCAACACATATTCCACTGGTTATTTCATACCTAGCTAAACATGGTTTAGTCTTTCCAAATTGCTGTGATAGCTGAACCTTTTATCACTTTTTTTTTTGCGGAAACAGCAGGGGATTTATCACAGAATTTTACTATTAGTTGTTTGATTCTTGCCACATCGTTTGTGTTGCTTCTATGTTTGGCAATTGGTATTAGTTCCCTATGTTTCATCTGCCTTGCGCCCTTGTGTTGCTGCTAGTGCTAGACCATGCCTTATTGCTCAGATCATGGTTAGTGATTCTTACTTGCCTTTTTGTTCAACCTTACAACCCATGTGCTTACCACGAATTGTTTGATGACTCTTTTTAAAAACAGCTGAAGCTCTTCATGATGTCGGGTTTGTTAATTGATGAAGCTTGCATATTGCCATGGTGATTTCCCCACTGAATTCCAATCATCTTTTAGATGGTATTGCCACAATGTTTATCTGGTAAGCCAGCTGGTATGAGCAGTGAGCATGCTTCCTTATTTGGTTACCTTAGCTTGCCGCCTTTTCTTGATAAACTTGACCTCAATGCTTAACAGAAAAGGTTAAGTATCTATTTTCTGTTACAGCAAATGTCTGCTGTGATGCCAGTCCATTACCGAACGAAGCTTCCATACCATGCCGTTTTAATTTGACCGTTGAATGAACTCCATCAGCGTTATAAGTATTAGAATTGTTCCAACACTAAGCATGCTGTGTGTCGTCACCGTTTTTATCTGTTCAGCCTGCTGGTGAGCTACTGTGCTCTGCATGCTTCCTGTATTTGGTGCCCCTCACCTTGCCTTGCATGCTTAAGTCACACCATTGTAATATTTTAGCTGGCAAAGTGTACATGGTCAATTGATGGTGATAACATCATGCTGTAACGTTTATACGCTCCTTTCACTTGACTTTCCAACATGGATAATTGTGTTACTATTTGGAACCCTAATCAAAACTACCACAGTGAGACACTATTTTTATTCAATCAAATCATGTAGAAAGCATGAAACATCTATATTGGACACCCAAGAAGGTTGATTTTGCTTTTGGTTTGGTTTTATTTTTGATATGTTATCTACATGCTTCACCTCTGTTCATTGTTGACTCATTGCTCTACATTATTCTATGTCAGTTCCCATTGCATGCCGAGTAGAAGCGTAATCTTCTTCACTTGGATCTTGATTCAGGCAATGGCAAGTTAACCGTCAATGACTATTATTCAATCAAATCATGTAGAAAGCATGAAACATCTATATTGGACACCCAAGAAGGTTGATTTTGCTTTTGGTTTGGTTTTATTTTTGATATGTTATCTACATGCTTCACCTCTGTTCATTGTTGACTCATTGCTCTACATTATTCTATGTCAGTTCCCATTGCATGCCGAGTAGAAGCGTAACCTTCTTCACTTGGATCTTGATTCAGGCAATGGCAAGTTAACCGTCAATGACTAGCCATATTATCCAAATAATGTCTGCGCTCTGTGATCACTTATCAGACAACTGAATCAATAATCCACAGGTATCCATTGACCTTATGGCATCAAAGCCTTTGGGACATGACGGTACGGATGGATGGTGCAATCAAGGTTCCTACTGGAGAAGAATACACAGTTGAGTGGTGGGCGTCCTTGCTAAAAAACTAGAACACAAAACAAAATATAACAACAGCTGCAATTCTCATGTGTGCCTCCTATAATGTTTGGAAAGAGGACAACAGAGGGTCTTTGACAGCAAGACCCTGTCACCCTCTCAGGCAGCTACTCTGGCAAAGGACAGACCTCAGGCTTATAATGAACCTAACCTAGGCTGATGTTTATAAGATCGTTGAGTTTTCACCTTTTAAGATGTACTCCCTCCGTCCACGAATAAATAGATTTCTAGAGTTGTCCTAAGTCAAACTTTTTAAACTTTGACCGAATTTCTAGAAAAAACTATCAAGATTGATGATCTCAAAGTCGCATCATTAGATATACCATAGAGTATATTTTTATAATATGTTCATTTTATACCATAGATGTTATTATTATTTTCTATAAAGTTAGTCAAAATTTAAAAGTTTGACACAGATTCTAGTAATTGATTCTTTCGTGGACAGAGGGAGTAACACTGTATGTAAAACTTCTCATGCTTCTCTTATATAATTGATCTAAGCTCCTGCTCTTAAATTAAAGAAGGATTCTAGCGCACCAGGTGTCCATGCCACCCATGCAGACATGTTGTTCCCCCTATGTCTATTTCTATAACTCACCATGTACTACTCCTGCCATGATCACTACTCAAAGCAGTCACACTCACACAGGTTTGCCGATTATGCGTAGCTTTTCCTTATGGGTCTCCTCCTTTGGGTACACTCTTATATCTACCAAAGAAAAAAGAGGCATATGTGAGTGCTCATCTATGCTTCATTTTCTGCATAGTCAAAAACTGGCTATGCATATCACACTTTGTTGCCATGCTTAATGTGAGAGTACATTCAATTTCTTTTTCATTGAGACTACGATGACTTCAGGTTGTGTTACAGGGTTTGCATCGGGTTAATCTTTTGGTTGAGGTGATATAAAACCCTATTGTTTTCGATTCCTGGGTGAAATAGTGCCATTTTGGAAACTGCATCTTTTACTGGCATGGGAATTTATGGACAGTGTATACCATTTGATATCCAGTGTACTTCAAGACCACTGAAATTTTGCTACCATTACCTCATAAGCTTCAATTATCATTCGGTTAGGTATTTCTCCATTTGTATCATTGTACCGTGTATAACAGCAGGAAATTTTTTAAATGGCTGCAAGATCCTTATGACCTTGAGCCAACCGCACATGCTGAACATCTTTAATGTAGAATTGCCCCGTCCCGCATAGGAGACCAGATGTGTCACTGACTAGGCTTGATTTTGATTATATAAGCACTCTCTATTAGAAGTGAGAAACCAGAGTATTAGGCTTGGTTTTGATTATATAAGCACTCCCTATTAGAAGTGAGAAATCAGAGTATTAGGCTGGGCAGCTGTGTATATAATCTGCCAGGTATGTCAATAACTGCCCAGTTTTTTCATACCAGCAGATTCTGACCTGATGCAGGCTACAATGAAAAATTGTGCAAATTAGAAACTGCGTATCTTCGAACAGAACATACAATAATCAAACCGATATCAGTTTACTGAACGAAGAGCAATACACCATCATAGCAAATCTGTAAGTGTAACCTTTTCCATTACGATGTGTAAATTTGCAGGTACAGTGGCTAACTAGGAACATTGGTTCTCCTGATTCTTGTCTTAATAACTTATCAAGAACAGTAACGTGTCTAATCGACAAGTATCTAGCTAGACCAACTACGGCATGACAAAAGCGATTGACTACAGAAGATTCTTCATCAAAAACAAAGGAAGAAAGGAGGCATTGCATTGGTACTATCTGATCTTCTTGTTCATGTTGCCGGCGAGCTGGCGCATCTGGAACCTCCAGAACATGAAGATGGCGAGGGCGACGCCAACAAAGACGAACACCACCACCATCTCCCCCTCCGACTCCGATTTCCACGAGGCCTCCTCGATCCGCCACTTGTTGCCCCCGTCCGTCGCCCCCGCCTCCACCAGCGCGTACACCCGTCGCCGCTCCCGCACCGCCACCGCGGCCACGGGGCCGTCGGGCGCGGGCGCAGCCTCGTCCCGCACCCCGCACGACGCCCACCCGTCGTTGCTCACGACGAGGCGCAGCCCCGCGGACCCACCCACCGCCACCGCCCCATCGGTCCGGACCGCCACGGCGATCGGCGTTGGGGGCGTGAGGGCGCAGGACACGGTCCTCGTGGCGCCGTCCTCCATGTCGACGCGGAGGATGCTGCCCGTGCTGGGCCGGCCAACGAGCAGGAAGCCTCGGCTCACGTGTGCGGTGAGCGAGGCTAGGGGCTCGGAGCCGAGCGCCGGCGCGGAGGCGAGCGTGGCGAGGTCGCCCTCTACGGACAGCTTGTAGATTCGGGCGCCCACGGTGAGGAAGGCGTCCCCGGTGTGCGGGTCCACAGCGATGCCGCCCGGAGGGGCGGGGTCGTCTGGAACCGGCGTGGAGAGGATGAGGCGGTGCGGGCGCGGGGAGCGGAGGTCGAAGGCAGAGATGGATCCCGGGGAAGCGACGAGGAGGCGGCGTCGGCGGTCGTCGACGGCGACGGAGGAGGCGCCAGAGGAGACGATCGACTCGGTTACCCCAGCGTCGGAGACGGAAAGGACGGCATCGCCGCCGCCGGCGACGACGAAGTGCTGCGCCGTGGGGTCCCAAGCGAGCGACGCGGGGTTGACCGCGCGGGAAGGCGCGAAGGTGATGATGTGGCGCGCGCTGGAGGGGGCCGGCGCGACGGCGGCGATGACGAGGAGGAGGAGGAGGAGGAGGAGGAGGAGCGTGGGTGGGCGTGAGGCGGCCATTGGTGGGGGAGATCCGACGACCGTTCCGCCGGAACCGGAGGAAAAGACGAGTCCTCTTCGTCTAGACCACCCGCAGCGGGGGCAAAAGGGAAAAGTAAAATATAGGGGAAAAAACGCGAACGTCGGATGAGCCGATTTGGATAATTGGATCGTGCTACAGCAGGCCGAGCCAGTTTTTGGCCCTGCTCCTGTCCGGGCCCATGGCAGGCTCACTCGGCGGCCGGTCAGAGGCCAGGCTGACCAAATGGCTGGGCTTCCATGCTGACGTGTCAGCTGGAGGATGATCCCTTTTTCTTGTTAACAATCTTGAACCTACGGAGTAGTATAAAGTAGGAGTAGTATTCTTTTTCAAACACAAACAGACATTATGTACACTTGAACCCCAAGTATTCCGCGGGTTGGATCAGAAAAAAAAATCAGGTTCAAAACATGGTGCTGGTAGCAGATGGTGGTGATGTTCGTCTTCGTTGGCGTCGCCCAAACCATGTTTTGGTACTTATTTCAAACAAACATGGTGCTATTTGCTCACAGCCTCATAGGTTCGTTGTGAATATAAACTTGTGAGGCCCGAAACAACCAGACCACGACTAGAATGCGTCCGTACGGATACGGAAATAAGGGCGTGATTGGTACTTGGTAGGCTTCCCTGCCCAACCTATCTCGCATCCTGCGCCCAGGCTGTGGCTAGCCAGGTTGATAGCATACAAGCATAGCTGTCCTCTTGTTGTTTGGTTGAACGCAGCTGCAGCACCGAGAAACAAGCAACGACTGTTTGGTTGCAAGATTTCTTAGCACTAGTACACCTGAATGAGCCACCGAGCAGTGACAACCAGCGCACGTTGTGCATGAAGCGAGCCAAACAGGCCTGGTCCAGGAAACAAACTCCAGCCTCGTTTCTACTCAGCATCTATTGAACCTGGCTCCAGGTCTGGTCCAGGAAACTAAACACTTGAGAACCTGCATCAAATGGATCAGGCCAATGCATATACAGGGTACCCAACACGCCCTAAGTACCTGGTTGCGATCACTACACTTATTTTGCGATGTGTCCAAATATACGAGCTGTTTGGCTCCAGAGCTGTATCGCAAACACAGACAATTTTATTCTTACAGATGTTACCGGCGGGAATACAAATGAGCTCAGATTCATTTACGTTTACGTTACTTTTGTGTCAACCAAACAGTTTGATCACCGCAACAGTTGTACACGTAGGTTAGGTTCCATTCGAACACCAAAAGGCAGCACCGCAGCAGTTGTACACGTAGCGCGGGCAGAGAGCGTGAAGCAAAAGAGTCCTGATTCGTGAACTTTGGCACCAGCACTCCAGCAGTGATCGCTGGAGATTCCATCCAGCTCAGCGCCTCTCCTCCCCTGATATTTTTGGCCTGCCACTGCCACTGCCAGCCACGTGTGAGATCAGAGATGAGAAGCGCCCAGATGATTCGGCAAAGCCTAGTTAAAGTGGTTCCCATTATTCTGTTACTAGCCGCGTGTCAACCAGGAGGGGATCCCGGCACGCCGTACGCGTCGCCTCCCGGCTGCCGCGGCGGCGGCGGACTACGGCCAGGGCCAGTCGGCCACGCTCCGCCCTCTGCCGTGCCGTGCCGCGCCGCCTCCATGATCGTCATCGCCCATTCGGTCCGCAACAACCTCCCCGCCACCCAGGCTGGCTGGAACGTGGAAAGCGAGGAAAGTGTTAGAATAATTGGGCCAAGCCTATTTATTCATCAATAAACCTCAAAGGCTCACGGTTAGTGTCAGGTGCAAAAGTGATTAGTACCAAATAGATTAATCACTAAGAGGGCAATCAACTTAAATAGTGGGCTTTGGGATGCTCTAATAGACAAGTTGAGGAGGAGAACCGGGGAGCCACACGCGCGCACCGCTGCCGCCGCCGAGCCGAGCCCTTTCCCGTGCTTCTCCCTCTCCAGCCGCCACCACCTCTCTGAGCTTGAGCTGTTCTGCTGCATCTCCGACCAGAGTCTCTGCGAGCACAGAGCTCTCTGGCAGCAGGCCTCGGGGTAGGCGGGAAATCAAGTTTTTGGGGAGCTGTTCTGCTGCATCTCCGAGCAGAGAGCACAGAGCTCTCTGGCAGCAGGTCTCCGGAACTTCTCCCGTCAAGTGTACCTGCTCGGGGTAGGCCGGAAATCAAGTTTTTGGGGAGCACCGTCGTCCTGGTGCCACACAACCCTGGACCGCGCAAAATATCTCGGCCCGCCCACGGAACGACGCGGCAGGCTGGTGGGCTTTTTCCGGCGGCTCGAGAACGTTCCCGACGCAAGATATTTTTGGGGCTCCGTCGTCGTCCTCCTATGCCTTCCCGCCCGCGCTTCGCAAGGCTTCGTCTATCCTCTGCTCCCTTCTCCTCCCCATCTCTGTCTGCCGCCAAGATATTTTTCGCTCCTGTGCCACCCGCCCGCCCGGCCCCCGTCCGTCGTTATATATATACAGGCTGCCAGCCTCCGCCTCTTTCGTCCCTCGTCGCCATCGCCATCAATTCATTCATTCACCGCGCGTCCGCCAGCCCCGGCACCCTGCCGTACGTACTAGAGGCGATCGATGCTCTAGCCAGCAGCAAGACGGCAAGAGGAGGTGGTGGAAGAGACCAGAGATTCGAGAGATTGGTTGGAATAGTAGAGGATTCGTAGTTCCGTTTGTGTCGGCGCGGCGTGATGAGCGGGAGGAGGATGCAGCCGCCGCTGGCGCAGGCGCGTCATCATCAGTCGTACTACGCGGTGCTCGGCGTGCAGCCTGGCGCCACCGCCACCGAGATCCGCGCCGCCTACCACCGCCTCGCCAGGGTGAGTTCTAGCTAGGAAACTCCTGCGATCGGTAATAACACACGATCGCTTTGGTATATGCATTGGCCCGGGAGGATGCCAGGAACGAAAAAACAGAGAGCGTGACATGGTTTCTCTGACGGCGATGCAGAGGTGGCACCCGGACAAGATCGCCGGCGGCCGCATGGATCCGACGCGTGCGGAGGAGGCCAAGAGCAGGTTCCAGCAGATACACGAGGCGTACCAAGGTAAGCAGCATCCAGATCAACCTCCTGTCGCGTTTGCTGACAACATCATCAACATGTCATCCTGATCCTCCTCCCCTGTGTCGGTGTCGCTCGCGCGCAGTGCTGTCGGATGACAAGAGGAGGGCGCTGTACGACGCCGGCATGTACGACCCGCTGGACGACGACCAGGAGGACGTCGAGGCAAGCAATTCTACAACTTCATTCGTCCCTGCCTGCCCCCTGCATTTGAAATTGGATGGCGATCTGCTGACGCTGTGCGTTGTGCTGCGACGGGTTTTCAGGGATTCCACGACTTCGTGCAGGAGATGGTCTCGCTGATGGCCACCGTGGGGAGGGAGGTAACTGCAGCTACCTGATGCTCACGCAAAATACGCCGTGCATTACTCTTAACATCTTTCTTGCTGTTCGTGCAGGAGCCGGTGTACAGCTTGGCCGAGCTGCGATCCATGCTGGACGGGATGATCAAGGATTTCACCGCGCCACAACCAGCTCCACCTGAGCCCAGCGGCTTCTTCTACACTGGCGGCGGTGGGGCGTCGCCGCTCGTCGAACCGAGCAGCCAAGAGCAGAGCACTGCTTCGTCACGCATGCATCCCCGCGGGTTCGGTGACGCCGCGTGCTTCAGCCGGACGGCCTTCTCACGATGATGGTGAATAGATTGATATGCATGGATCGAGCTTCTGTCCCTTCTCCAGCAGCAATGGCTCTTCTCGCTCGTGGAAGCGGAGGGAGAGTAGGAATCCCACATCAAAGCCATCGTCTGCCATGGTCGATCAGACTCTGATTTCCAATTGCTTTGCATTGTGATGGCGAAAGAAGGTGAGGTGCGAAGATTGCACAGGACAAGGCCACAAGGGTTAGTTGGGGGAGAATCGCCACTCATGAGCAACGACGAATAAGAAGGTTTTTTTTTGTTTTTTTGTTTTTGGTTTTCGTCTCCTGCCTGCCATGGTAGAGATGAGCTATGTGCCAAGACAATTTGTACATTGGGTATGCCATCGAGAACGAGTTATATCAAGACAATTTGTACAAAAAGGGTATGCCATCAAGAGCTGATGTTGCCGCTCTAGGCTCTACAGATCGTGTGTGCTGGATGCAACATTTCAAAGGCATGACGATACGTGTGTATTGGAACTTTTGTATATCAACTTCTAGACTTATCCTAAGACAGACTCGTTGGATTGATCTCCACCAGTTAGGCCCAACGGCCTAACTGGACCCTGATCTGCATCCTACATCCTGATCGGGGATGCCCAGCCCATTAGCAGGCTGGTGGGCCCCCGTCGCACAGTGCCTATAAAGAGGAGGTGGGGGCAGGGCTCTAAACATGGGGTTGACAGCCGCTGCTACAGTATCACCATCCTAACCCTAATCCGATCCCGAGGGTCGCACTACAAGCGGCGGGAAGCACCACCAGAGTCTCCGCCGCCACTGCACGGTCGCCATCACCGGAGTCCTCTGCTCCCTGCACCAAACGTCGCTGCCTAGCGCAGAGCTTCACCAACGAACGTGATGGCGGGTTCCTCCCCAACTCCGATGGTCAGTGCACCCTACCTCTCTGTTTCTCCCTGGTAGTTCATCACGGATGAACTACTCCCCTGTTTCGTACCCGAAAACAGAGAGCCCCCAACTGTTCTACACCTAGTCGATCCCTCGAGTATAACAATGATATCAGAGCCGATCTAGTGTGTAGATCAAGTGGGGAAACCCTAAAGATCGACCACCGCGCCGTTGGTGGGTGGGACAGAGCCAAATCCTAATCCTAGGGTTTTCGGCAAAGCAAGAGAAATTTCCAAACCCTAGATTAGGGTTTCGGGAAAAATAGAGAAAACAGAAAAGAGGGGAGAGGAGCGCGCCGGGTTCTGCTGGCGGCTCCACCTCCCGCCACCGACCGATGGCTTCGGGCCACCGTCCGCGCGGCACTCTGCTTCAACAGAGAAAGAAGGAAGGGGGAGGATAGAATCCGAACCCTAAAGAACAGATCAGAGAGGGAAGGGACCATATCCATTTCGATCTACCCTAACCCTAGAAAGTTTTCGGCCGGAGGGGAGGAGGATTCTCACCTGGCCGAATTGGTGACCGCCATCGCGCGGGCGCCCAGGCACCATCTTCTTTTCCCCTGCGACCACGGGCCGCCGCCGACGCGCTCTAGCTCAGCTGCGGGCGCTCGGTCAGGGCACCGACACAGGGCCGCTCGACGGCGTCGCGCTCACCCTCTGGTGGGCGCGCCTGCCGGCGAGAGGGCCTGCGGCGGCGCCGCCTTCCATCCTCTCGGGCCGCCGCCGGTCTTGCTGCGTGGTGGGAGAGGCAAAGGGTGGAGAAGAGAGTGAAGCCGTTTTTTTTTGGGAGAGGATACCCTTCTCCCACTGCCCTCGGCGGCCACCGCGATCGGCGCCGCGCCGCTCTCCTGCTCGGGCAGGGCCGACGCTGAGAGAGGGAGAGAGGAGAGGTAAATGAAATGCTCTAGGGTTTTGGGGGAGCCGGCGGCCGGGCGCCGGTTTTTGATCCCGCGAGAAGGACGGAGAGCCCTCCGATGCAAGTGAATGGCTCAGATCAGTCGGGCCGTTTTCGGCCCAAGAGGGAAAGGACTTTCCCGGCCCAGGCCCAGGTTGCAGCCTGGGCACGGGGGAGTGGGCGCGCAGCGCGCATTCGTGGGCCACGGGCCGTCTTTCGGGAGCTGGGCCGGCCTGTTTTGGCGTTCCCGATCAGGCTGAAGCACAGTAACCTCTTTCCAGTCTTGTTTATTCTTTTTCAGAAGCAATTTTTTGAATGTTTTTCCCATCAGTTTTTCATCTCTGTTCAAATTTGATCCAACAGAATAATTTGTACAGAGAGTGGATAAAAGTATACAGTGATGCTTCTGAATAAATATTGTATTAAGAGTATTTGCATGTTTTTCCGCTACAAAGTTGACATTGATTATCTTCTAATTAAATTAGAACCAACGGGAAAATTTAATTAGAGGAATAGTCACATGTTTAAGTTAAATTATGATATTGTTATTTTCTGACCAACGTTGATGATAACAATATTATAAATTTAAATGTAAAGTTTGAATCTCTGGTAATTTTTGCGTCAACGTGACCAATTTTTCTAGAGACCATATAAGAATCAAGAAATGTTTGTGATAAAGTGAAAAATATTCCGCTGCAATGATGCTGATTATCATTAAGTTAATTGAGATTGCATACGTTAATTCTATTTCTGCTCAACGGTGATATAGAATTAATGTAAAAGAATATTGTTTTATTCTATTTCTGCCCAACGGTGATATAGAATAGAACTGCAAGTCTTAAAGTTTAATGTGCATGATTTAACCAGACCAACGTAGGGTTATTTTCATGCTCATTATTGTTGATTTTATTGATTAATATTTTTCAGAAAAGATCTTCATGCTTTCATTCTTGGAGGCAGAAAGAAAAGAGAAAGAAAAGAGCTGGGTACTTGTGACTCAGAAGATGGAAAGTGAAAGTCATTACATAAAGGGATTATGTTCTCTTTAGAAAATGGCTTGAAAAGGAAAAGAATTCAGGGACATTGGTCCAAAGTAAAAGTTTAGTACATGAAATGTGTTATGTGTTTTATGTATTCTCCATAAAGAAGAATTTTGTTTCAGTTTCAGTCATTATGACAAAGTTGTAATAAAAAAATGCATATTTAATTTGACCAATGTTGGATTAAATGTGTATGTTACAGAATATTCGGATTTATTTGTGAATTTGATTATGGAATGTGAAAGCAAATTCTGGCTTTAATGTCCCTTATGGGAAATTGTCCCGCATGGCAGGAAAAAGTTTGTGATGGCTCATGTGCCTAAAGTATATCCCAGAGTGGGAGAAAAGAATGAAAAGTTTGGGTAGCTTTTATGCTATCACAGTGTTGACCTTGACATGGTCATGGGCTAAGGCCATGAGGGGAGCAATCCCAGATAAAGAAAGCATGCAAGCATGACTTGCAAAAGTAAAGTTAAGTAAGGACTTTGTTAAGTTCTTAAAGTGGAATGAGGAAAGTATACTCCCATAAGAATCAAAAGATGACTTTGTTTGCATGACATGGTCATGTGAATAAATCAAATTATAGATGACTCCTCGTTCACAAAGTTCAGAATAGTTTCGAAATTATGGCAGTAAAGTTTGTGCCATATTTCGAGGGGGAGAATGGTGAGATTACACTAAGAAAGATAAAGATTAAAAGAGATTCTCTCCATTTCCCTGTGCCTCAAAGTGCAATGCATGATATGCATTAAGGCAAAAGTGATCTATAAAAGATGAATATGACCGTTGAGGGAGTACAATGATCATAATAACGATACCCCTAAGTAAAGAAAGAAATAGCTAAATTCCTATGCCTTTATGGTTATGATAGGAAGATAGCATAGTGAGCCAGTATTTGTACTGGACGAGCGGTGCTTAAGACACCATATGATTTTGACAGATTAAACCCAAATAAGAAATTTGAGGAAGCACCATCTTTTCAAAAGATGGGATAATCTGGGGGAGCATGGTATGTAGAGATCAAAGACTTGAAGAGAAGTGGGACTTCGTGCCCACTCTAATGACTCAAGAACAATCATACATGTTGATGTTGTATGGCCTATACAACACTTGTTGTTAGCTCTTCTAGAAAGATGAGTAATGTAAAGTATCAATTGCCTATTGGCAATGAAAGAGCAATAACATCCCATATAAAAGAGTGTCATTTTAAGTTATTCCTAAAAGAGCCAAAACAGTAGACTGTAATGGGTCTACAAGATACAATGTGGCTCCGGAGGGAACATAGAAAGATTATGGTGAAAGGATTCACATAAAGGAAAGAAAACACTTTAACGAGTGTTAATGGCACGTAATGTTTAGAGTTGCATCAGATAGATGTAAAGACGACACTAATTGATGGGGATTTGTGCGAAAAGTTTACATGGCACAACCTAACGGTTTTGTCATGAAAGGAAAAGAAAGTTTAGGATGCTATCTGAAGAAATCCATTTAAGGATCCAAACGGGCATCTAAATAGTGGTATTCAAGGTTTGATGCCACAATAGAAAGTTTGGGTTTTAAAGAGAATGAGAAGGACAATGACATTGTGCAAAGTTCAAGAATAGGAAATTCATTTTCCTAAACCTTGTATGTGGATGACACCTTGTTGCTGACAATGATGTTAATCTACTATTGGAAAAGTAGTCATTGCCCTAAATTACATTAGATTGATCTCGGTGAATTGTCATTCATCTATGAATTGAAATTTACCTAGACAAGAGAAGAGGGTATTAGAAATGTCTCAAGTATATACTTGAGAAGATTCTAAAGAAATAAAGTATCTATATGTGTTAAACATATGCCTGTTCCTATGGTCAAGGGTAATAGTTTTGAGAATTTTCAGTGCTCCAAGAATAGATATGAGAATCGATAAAATGGACGTCCTATATGCTTCGGCTGTTGGAAGCTTAATGAGTGCACAAGTATTTACCCTGACATAGTTCATGTATCCAGGATTTTGGCAAATGTCCAATCCAGATATAGATCACTGGAATGGAAGTGTTGCAATTGTGCAAAGTTTTATATGTCTCATGATGAGTATAAGAGAACAAGTACTCTCAATTGGTTGTGAGTACAGCGAGATGTGTAGTGAAATCCACATTAGTAACTAACACTCGCAGTTGGAGTTTTATTGTGGAAAAGCTCCAAAAAGGAACCATAGTGGTGTCATTGATGATAAACACCTTTCATACAGCTTATCATGAGGCATGAAGGACAGGAAAAATGGTTAGAAACCTATACCCGGAGTTCATAATGGTAAACAACAGCAATAACCATTTAAGAAGTTTGCTCCTAAGACAACGGGTCAAGTGTGCTGCCAAACACATTGACATTGGATTGTACGTTGTGAAGGAGAAAGTCCAGAATCATACTTTTAGATGTGAGTATATTACGGATCCGTTTTGCAAAGGCTTACCGCCCAGTGTATTAAGAGAATACACAGTCGACATGAGTTCTATGGTAAGTCCTATGATTTCTGGACAATAAAGGGCCCCAAAGTTAAAGAACCTATTTCAAAACAGAGACGTGTATTGTAGCTGTTGATTCTATCGACAATTGATCGTGACGATGAGGCACGCTCTATGCATCGATCTGTGATGGAATGGTAAAAGAAATAAATGAGAAGTTTAAAAATATGAGTTGAGATCAAGGGGGAGAATGTTGGATTGATCTCCACCAGTTAGGCCCAATGGCCTAACTGGACCCTGATCTGCATCCTGCATCCTGATCGGGGATGCCCAGCCCATTAGCAGGCTGGTGGGCCCAGTCGCACAGTGCCTATAAAGAGGAGGTGGGGGCAGGTGAACGCATCTTGGTCCCTAGTGGTTTCGGTGATTGGATGAAACACAAGATTACTGTGACTAACGTGTGTTTTGCAGAAACAGAGATGAGTTAGGTCACGGTAATGGCGACGATACGGGCATATGGAGTTCATGTCCCCTGGTGATGGAAATCGTTTCGGTTTTCAAAGGACGGACGACGAAGACGGTGGTAGGCTAGGCTAAGTGTCGCATGGTGTTGGAGGACACTTAGGTAGTCTTAGGTCTTTGTTTTTCCTTTGGCCGTACTATAAAGAGGGGTGTGAATCAGTAGCTTGACCTAGATGAGTCTATTGAGGTAGGTGTGGTGCACACTTGTTATTTCATAGCCCTAGGTAGCTCAGAGAGATGCCTTATGTCGAGAGGAACAAAAGTCGTTAAGACCGCGTCGCGATCCGAGTTGATCTTGCCCTTGGTATGGGCATCGGATGCTGGATCAGTGGGCATCGGAGGCTCCGATGCCCACACCGACCTAGGGTTTGGTCTGGTGCGTGACATCGGAGGCTCCGATGGTGCCACATCGGATGATCCGGTGTCACTGTTCACTTGGCTATGAATTGTGAATGACATCGGACGCTGGCATTGGACGCTGAGGGCCAGCGTCCGATGGCCATGCAGAGAGGTTCCAGAGAGGTCTTTTCGGCATCGGACGCGTCCGATGCAGGGGCATCGGACGCTAGCGGACGCTCCCCAGCGTCCGATGCTCCATAAACATGTCTGACAAGAAGGTACAGTAGACCGTTGGACGGGGTCATCGGAGCGTCCGATTCCTGGCATCGGCGCGTCCGATGCCCCCGAAAAATACCTGTCTTGTGCTGTTTTTGGATGGCCGGGTTGGGGGGTATATATACTTCCTTCCCTCCATCCATTTGAGTGTTCTTGCCATTTCCATCTGCTGAGAGACACCTTGTGAGTGTGAGAAAGAGCAAGAGCCCTAGTGAGGTTGAGTGATTTGCTAATTGTGAGAATTAGACACCTCCTAGTGAGAATTGAGTAGCAAGTGTGCATCCATCCATCTCTTTGACCTTGTCTTGGTCAAGTGAGAGTTCTAGCTTGTTACTCTTGGTGATCGGCATCACCTAGACGGCTTGGTGGCGATCGGAGTGCTTGGTGATCATCCGGAGGCTTTGTGGATGACCCAAGCCATGTTGTGACCGGTAGCGAGCGATTCACCGGGCCGGAGTGGCGAAGAATCAGCTCGTAGTGAGCACTTGATCCTTGCGCGGATCAAGGGGGAGCGATACCCTTGCGCGGGTGCTCCAACGAGGACTAGGGGGGTGTGCCGACACCTCGATACCTCGACAAAAAGATCGTCGTGTCATCTCTACTCTCTTTACTTCGCATTTACTTTTGAGCAATTCAATTCCGCATTTACTTGTTGTTCTTTCATGAATTGAATTGCCATGCTAGAGTAGAAATGGTGTAGCAATAGTCTTTTTGTGCGGTTGATTCTTGTTCACACACTTCTAGGCACTAGGGGGTTAATTGGGCTTGATAGGTTTTAATTCTTGCAAGAAGTTTTAGAAAAGCCCAATTCACCCCCCTCTTGGGCATCTTGATCCTTTCAATTGGTATCGGAGCCTCGTGCTCTTGATTTAGGCTTAACCGCCTAGAGTTAAGATGTCCGGGGGTGATGGACCACCGCCCATGTTCGAGGGAGACGACTTTCCATATTGGAAAATCCGTATGGAGTCATACCTAGAAGCGGTTGATGTTAAATGCCGCGATGCCGCTATCACCGGCTTTGCCAAGCCCAAGGAAGGCACGAGCCTTACTCCTAATGAGGAGGAAAATGAGAAATAGAATGCAAAAGCCAAAAACATCATCTTTAGAGGCATTTGCAAAGATGTGTTCAATCGCGTTCGGAACCACAAAAATGCCCATGATCTATGGGAAAACATTTGTGTGCTCCATGAAGGAACCAAGAGTGAGCGTGAGGAGCGTTATCATTTGGTTATGCAAAAGATGAACTCTTTTGAAATGCTTGCTCATGAAAATGCAAATGAAATGTACTCACACTTGAATGTTCTTGTAGAGGAGCTCAATGGTCTTGGCCTCACACAAATGCAACCATCCGATGTTGTGAGGAAGATTCTATGTGTCCTTCCCATTGACAAATATGGACACATTGTGACGGTGCTACATCAAGGTGATCTTTCCACATCCACACCAACACAAGTATTGGGGAAGATCAATGCTCATGAGATGTACATGCACATCACACCAAGTGGTGGCTCTTCCACCGACAAGAAGAAGGACTTGGCCTTCAAAGCAAGCCATGACAAGAAGGGCAAGTCCAAGGCTATTGAGATGCATCATGAGAGCACAAGCAATGATGAAGATGATTCCAACATTGCTCTCATGGTGAGAAGGACCACCAAGATGTTGAAGAAGCTTCACAAGAATGGAGTCAACTTTGACTCAAGAAAGAAGAAGTTCTTCACAAGTAGCAAGAGGAGGCCAATCTCCGAAATGGACTGCTACAATTGCGGTGAGCTTGGCCATCTTGCTCATCAATGCTGTGGCGGAACCGTCCTGATTATAAGAGCTCAAGTATTATCTTAGTCAAATCTGTCTGACTTCGATCCACACTTGAACCCATATAACCCCGGTAGTCCGGAAATCTCGAAGGATTTCTTACACCAGAACATACAGGATCGCATCGTTCAAGGTTACATTCGTAAAGATACATTACAGCGAAACGAAATCGAATTTAAAACATCAGAGTGCGGAATTTAAAACGGAGTTATTACAACATTGAGTTTAAAAGTGCGGAAGCTTAAATAAGTTTAAAACACGACCACAACACACGTGGTCCAAATAAAACATTGTTTGATAAACCAACTCAACACAAGTCATTCCTCTTTTTTAAGATAGTGTGCCACCAGTAGTCTCAGTCCGGCAAAAGAAGGAGGAAAGCTTCTAGACGACCCTGCCCTGGGCCTACTCCTCATCACCTTCCACCGGGTAGAGGCAGTGCTTACAATAGCCAAAGTAGACCTGGCCATCTGCAACAAACGGGATAAACCCTGAGTACGGGAATGTACTCAGCTAGACTTACCCGTCTAACCGAAAATAAAAGGACTCCAAGGGTATGCAAGGCTTTTGAGGTGGAGCTGGGATCTTTAGTTGCGAAAAGCTCAAATTCAGATAAGGGGTAATTGATGATTATGATGAGCTGTTACTTTTAGACCTATTCCTTAGTTCTAGGTTATTACCTGTACTAGAGCACTCACTTGAATCTAACAATCAATAATATAACCATATCCAGTTGACTTATCCACATTTTAGTTGAACCTTTAAACATCACATGGAGTTGTATCGTGGTGAAGCTCGCCATAGTTTCCCACTAACCGGGGGAGACGGCGACTCGAATCGAATTCCAAATCAGCTGATGAAAGACCTTTAATACCAGCCCACACTTTCCCCGTCGGGTCCATGCATTGGGCAACCGCTCGACGCTTGTTCGTGGTGGTAATCGTCGCGGTTCAAGCACGGACCGCCCAATCAGAGTCTGGCGATGGCCTCACGCGGCAGATCGCAACTTCCGTACTAGAGGGCACGACACGGGTTGAAACCGGCCCGAACAGCTTCTAACCGGCTTTGGGGTCGATGATTACAGCACCGACATATCCCTAAGTAAAAGGGCGCGTTCAAAAATGAACGAGGGCCAACATCGATACAAACCTACACGATCCAACGGATGGACTGCCCCAAGTTTCCGAACTTGTGCCCTGCCATCCCGTTGACCGTATTTCATTACTACTCAGGTTCTTTTCCACGATAGCAAATATAGCCAACCGTGATCCGGTAAATACCCATCCGGGTATTACGGAAACATCCTTAACTACCACTTTTATTAAGCAGGCTAAGCAATTCTACATTGTAACTAGATAACAGGATAACAAGGTAGATATTAATCAATCATCAAGGAATGGTAATGCAGCAAGTAGGATTCAATCAACTCCTAACCTAATGCATCACAATATAAAAGGACTCAAGTAATCTTAATTGCAAAAGAAAGGAGGCTTAAGATGCTCCGGGGCTTGCCTTGAGTGAAGACTGCTGCCTCGTGAGAGGGGCACTCAGGTAAGTTAGGGTCGTGGACGGGGTCGACTTCCTCTGGCTGCTGCAGCTCCTGGATCTCCGGCTCGGCGTTTAGCTCCTGCTCTTGGTGGGGCTCCGGCGGGGTCGATCCTATTGTATGCGATGATTAATAAATGATTCAAAAGAAACTTAGGTTTGAACTGCAAGTGCACTTTTCTGGACTCAGAAAAATCCACAAAAATTCCAGAAGGCAAACAACAGTTGCTGGACTCCACTGAACAAATTCCAGCCAAAAATAAAATACCGAACTGCAGATACAAAAATGACAAGCAACAGCCCAAAAAGGTACTTTGAACTACAACCCTACTGTAAAAGGGTGCACAACTCTATTTCATATTTTTCCCAGATTCAACATCACATTTTATGTTTATCAAGAAAGTTTCATGAACAGAAACATTGTATTATTTCTTACAGGAATTTCCAAAGATAAACATAGACAAGCACAGTTGTAAAGCAACTACAACTTTTTCCATAAAACAGATCAGGTTTATATTTTTCTTAGACTCTTCATGGCATACAGAGACTGCACAAAATTTCCCATATTTTATTTCAACCTATAAAACACCTTAACACTTTTTCTAAGAAATCAGCAAAAAGGAACTTTTAACCATAACAGGAACTCTTTTCATAAGAACAGTACTTCATATAATTTTCACAGGCACCAAACATAACAAAGAACCTATACAAATTTTCCCATGAATTAACTCCATCAGAAAACACTTAATTCCATTTATCCAAACAAAAGCATGTAAACTGAAATAAAAGAAAACAGTAAAATAAACTGCTACCAAAATACTTTTATATTTTTCCAAGATAGATCTACTCATAAACAAACTAGCAAAACTGAAAGCACTCCATTTGGATTTGTAAAACGTGCTACCCGAAAATAACAAGCATCACTGGAAATTACAACCCTAAAAGAAAAACATTTGAAATCTCCCGGCCTGGCTTGCGTACACCCGGTCCATAGACCAGCGAGTGGCTGACGCGCGGGGCCCGCGGGTAGGCGTGTGTGTTCGCTCGAGGCCTGGCTCGGGGGCTCGGGCGAGACGGAAAGGCTGTCGCCCGTCCGAGGCCTGGCTCGGGGGCTCGGGCGAGACGGAAGGGCTGTCGCCCGTCCGAGGCCTGGCTCGGGGGCTCGGGCGAGACGGAAAGGCTGTCGCCCGTCCGAGGCCTGGCTCGGGGGCTCGGGCGAGACGGAAGGGCTGTCGCCCGTCCGAGGCCTGGCTCGGGGGGCTCGGGCGAGACGGAAAGGCTGTCGCCCGTCCGAGGCCTGGCTCGGGGGCTCGGGCGAGACGGAAAGGCTGTCGCCCGTCCGAGGCCTGGCTCGGGGGCTCGGGCGAGACGGAAGGGCTGTCGCCCGTCCGAGGCCTGGCTCGGGGGGCTCGGGCGAGACGGAAAGGCTGTCGCCCGTCCGAGGCCTGGCTCGGGGGCTCGGGCGAGACGGAAAACAGGGGAGAAAGGTTGACCGACGAAAGCTCGTCGACGGTGAGGTCGCCGGCGGTGAGGCTAGGCTCTATAGACTCGTCTCGACGAGGCGCATCCAGCGGTGGTGTTGGTTTGGCCAGAGGGTGACCGTAGCTCGCCGGCGACGAGCCATGGCGGACGGTGGCGGCGGTGAGGCTCGGCTTGGCCGTGTCCGGCGGTCGCCGGAGAAATTGGCGCGTGCGCAGTGCTTCGTGAACCCTAGGGAGCAAAGCTACGGGGTTGGTTTGGCTCGGGTGGCTCCAGAGGAGCTTGGCCACGAGCGAGGTCCGCGGCGGCGCCCATGGCGCTCGGCCGGGGAGAAGAGTGAGATAGGGAGCGGTAGCGTTGAGGTGGATAGGTGTTCTCACCTTGCCTTGACTTAGTGAAGTTCGATGATGAAGAAGAGGAGTCGGTGGAGCTCGGGTTGGGGAAGAACGGCGTTACGGCTCGGCGGTGGCGACTGACGGACCGAAAGAGGCGCTTCGTCCTCCGGCGGCGTCGGGGCTCGGTCGGGGATGGCGACGTGCGCACGGCGTGTGCACGGCGTAGGCGGAGATGCTGGCGAGAGGGATTGGATGGTGGTGGTCGGGTGTGGCCGGAACGGCGGAGGGGAGTGATGGTGGTGATCGGTCGGCAAGAGTGGTCGGATGCTTGCGCGTTTGTGGGAGCTGAGAGGGAGTGCGGGAGTGAGAGCGGCGAGTGGAATGGCAGTGTGGAGAGGGGAGCGTGGTACGCTCGGGGTTTTGATCGGCTTGACCGGCCGGTGGTCGTGGCGGGGCCGGCGACGCGGTCGGCGAGGCAGCGCGGGCGATGCCGTGCACGGCGAGCGGGCGCGGCAGGCGAGGCGAGCGGAGAGTGGCCGGGGGAGATAGCTTGCGTGCTCGGGTGAGAGAGGATCGAGCGAGGAGTGGCCGGCGAGGATCCTCGGCAGGATACGGCGGCCACGTGGCGGTTGCGGCCGGCGTACGGCGCGGCGTGTCAGCGGCGGCAGCGCGCGGCGCGCGCGGCGCGCGGGCGAGTGCGGGAGCGGGCCGGCGCACGCGAGCTGGCGAGCTGGGCCGGCGCGCGCGAGTTGGGCCGAAAGGGTTGGCGCCGGGAAAAATCGTTTTCCTTTTTCTTTTTCCAAATTCTTTCAAACTTTGACCACTCAAAAACAGTTTCAAAAACTCCAACCTGGGTTTTGACCAAAACATAAAAGTTGCTCAAAATAATTTTCTCTACAACTTTCATATAAGACACTTTTTCTGAAAACCATTTTTTGTAACCTCTGCATAAATAAAGCCAAGTAAATAAACAAAAGGCAAAAGCACTCATATGCACATGAAATGATGCAATGCATTGCTTATGCTCCTTTAGTAGCTAATAAAGAAGTTCCTAATGCAGTGCTTGACACTAGGGTGTCACAGCCCTTTCCCCCTTAAAGAAATCTCGTCCCGAGATTTGAGTTACGTACCATTTCTTAACAAAAGCGGGATAGCTTACGCGTAGGTACTCCTCGGTTTCCCATGTCGCATCGTTGGGTCCGTGATTGCTCCAGAGAATCTTGTAAGTCTTCACTGTTCGGTTACGAGTCTCTCGGGTCTTGGTATCCAAAATCTCCTTGGGCTGCTCGTAGTACTCCAGATCCGATCTGATGGTGACGTCTGGAATCCGAACTTCTTCTTGTTCTGGAACTCGAAGACACTTCTTCAACTGTGATACATGGAACACTGGGAAAACTGCGCTCATCTCTAGGGGTAACTGTACTTCATATGCTACTTCTCCCTTCCTTGCTATGATCGGGTATGGTCCCACATATCGAGGTGCTAGCTTCTTCTTGATTCCAAAACGTTGGACCTTCCTCATAGGTGAAACCTTGAGATACACATAGTCTCCAACTTGAAATTCCAAAGGTCTCCTTCGGGTGTCAGCATAACTCTTTTGTCGAGACTGTGCTACCTTGATATGTTGTTGTACGGTCTGCACGATTTCCTCGGCATCTTTTACATAATCTGATCCATAGAATCCTCGATCTCCAGACTCAACCCAATTTACTGGGGTTCTGCATCTTCGTCCATATAAAACTTCAAATGGTGCCATCTTTATACTCTCTTGATAGCTGTTGTTATACGAAAACTCAGCAAGGGGTAACCATTTCTCCCATGACTCTCCTGAAGATAAGACACAAGCTCTTAGGATATCCTCCAAAATCTGATTCACTCTTTCTGTTTGTCCTGCAGTCTGGGGGTGATAGGCTGAACTTCTTACCAACTTGGTTCCTAACTCCTTGTGCAACTGTTCCCAAAAACGTGCTATGAACTGGGGTCCTCTACCAGAAACTATCCGCTTCGGAATTCCATGCAACCTCAGGATATTCTGAATATACAGGTCTGCATACTGATGGGGGCGGTGAGTAGTCTTGACTGGTATGAAGTGAGCCACTTTAGATAACCGATCCACGATAACCCAAATCGAATCATTCCCTTTCTGAGTAGTGGGAAGTCCGGTGATAAAGTCCATACTGATCTCTTCCCACTTCCACTCTGGGATTGACAACGGTTGTAATAGTCCGGCGGGTTTCAGATGTATTGCCTTTATCCTGCAACAAGTATCACATCTGGCGACATAGGCTGCGACTTCTTTCTTCATCTTTGACCACCAAAATCTGGTTTTCAAATCCTGATACATCTTACTGCTTCCTGGGTGGATAGACAACTTTGAATTGTGAGCCTCGTTCAGAATCCTCTCTTTCAGCTCTGAATCCTTAGGAACAACTATCCTTCGTTTATACCATAGAATTCCCTGTTCATCTGTTCTAAAGTTCAACGAACTACTGGTTTCCAACCTCTTCTTTATCTGACAGATTTCTTCATCGGTCTTCTGTCTCTCGATGATGTCACTTTCCAAGGTGCACTGAAGAGTGATATTGTTTAACATGACAGGGTGCATAAGATTAAATCCATCTTCCAACAGTGGTTGTAGAGAGTTGCAATGAGTCTTGCGACTCAAGGCATCAGCTACAACATTCGCTTTTCCAGGGTGGTAATGCACTTCAAGGTTATAATCCTTAATTAGCTCCAACCATCTTCTCTGCCTCATGTTCAACTCTGGTTGGGTGAAGATATATTTCAGACTTTTATGATCTGTGTACACATGACATAGATTTCCCATAAGGTAATGTCTCCAAATCTTGAGTGCATGCACGACGGCTGCTAATTCCAAATCATGAGTGGGGTAATTCTCTTCGTGTGGTCTCAACTGACGAGAAGCATAGGCGATGACTCTTCCATTTTGCATGAGTACACATCCGAGTCCAACCTTAGATGCGTCACAAAACACATCAAAAGGTTCCTCCAAGTTTGGCTGAGCCAAAACTGGTGCGGAAGTCAACAACGTTCGCAGAGTGCGGAAAGCTGCTTCACACTCTGGAGTCCATTCGAACTTCTTGTTTTTCTGCGTTAAACGAGTCATAGGCTTGGCTACTCTTGAAAAATCCGGAATAAACCGACGGTAGTATCCTGCCAAACCCAAAAAGCTGCGTACTTCATGTACGGTGGTAGGTACTTGCCAATCCAAAACTTCCTGTACCTTAGAAGGGTCTACAGAGATCCCTTCCTCTGAAAGGACGTGACCAAGGAAAGGTACCTTCTTCAACCAAAACTCACACTTGCTGAACTTAGCATACAACTTATGCTCTCTAAGCCGGGTCAAAACAACTCGTAGATGCTCAGCATGGTCCTTCTCTTTCTCAGAGTATACCAAGATGTCATCGATGAACACTACAACAAACTTATCCAACTCTGGCATGAAAACTGAATTCATCAGGTACATGAAATGTGCCGGTGCATTGGTCAATCCAAAGGACATAACTAAATATTCATAGAGTCCGTATCTGGTAGAGAAAGCTGTCTTTGGCACGTCTTCTCTTCTGATCTTAATCTGATGGTATCCTGACCTCAGGTCGATCTTGGAGAACACTTTTGCTTTTGACAACTGATCAAACAAGACATCGATTCGAGGTAAGGGGTACTTATTCTTTATGGTTACTGCATTAAGCGGCCTATAATCCACGCACATCCTTAAAGTTTTATCCTTCTTTTTCACAAAGATAGCGGGACATCCCCAAGGTGACGAACTAGGACGTATCAAACCCTTATCCAAAAGTTCCTGTATTTGAACCTTAAGCTCTGCTAACTCCTTAGCGTGCATTCTATACGGTCTTCGGGATATAGGTGCTGTTCCCGGGATTAACTCTATAGCAAACTCCACATCTCTATCAGGCGGTAAACCAGGCAACTCATCAGGAAAGACATCCGGAAACTCACATACTACCGGAATCTCAGCTATCTGCTTTGCCGTGATATTGCACAACACTCCAATCTCATGGGGGTTTCGAGGTAACTTGAACCGAAAGGTAGACCCATTCCTGGGACTAACCAAGGATACTATTCTTTCTGCGGTGTCTAGATTAACCTTCCATAGTTTCATCCAACTCATACCCAAAATTACATCCAAACCTAGACCAGGAATGACTATGGGGTCCACTACGGCTTGTTTATCCCCAAAGGTCATTTCCACTCCTTTAGCCATTTTACGCGCGGAGAGAACAGCTCCGGCGGAACTTATCTGATATCCCCGGTCTAACTCTACCAACTCAAGATTACTTCTTATAACAAAGTTCTCACTTATAAAAGAATGCGATGCTCCAGAATCAAACAGCACAACTGCGGGGTGTTGATTAACAAGAAACGTACCAGCGGTGACAGGCTCTCCTTCTGGCACTTCTTCCACAGTGGTGTGGTGCACATGACCGGTACGAGGCTGGGGCTGAGTGTACTGCTTCTTCGGTCGAGGGCACTGACGTGACAGGTGTCCGGTTTGACCACAGTTGTAGCATGGGCCAATTACGTACGGAGTCCTGGGACCTGCTGCATTTCCTGCTTTGCTCTTGTTCTGCATCATGGGGGCGGTGTAGGGCTTCTGAAAACTAGGACGGGGACGGTTGGTGGTGATCTTTCTCTGTGGGGGACGGTATCGTGCTCCTGTGGCAGGCGGGCGATAAGGGGCGCGTGCTCCGAAAGGGGTCCTCTGCTGGGACGAACCTCCTTCATTTGCACGACGGCGCGTCTCTGTCGCTAGCCGGCTGTCATTGGCCTCTTGGTTGAGACAGTCACTGACGAAGTCACTAAAGGTGGTGCGGTGACTGTTACCCATCTTGGATAGCATTGTGGCATTCATGCCACGCTTGAAACTGGCAATCTTCTTGGCCTCAGTATTTACAAAATCTGGGGCATAGCGAGCCAGATTGTTGAAGCTGTGGAGGTACTCTGATACGGACCTGGTCCCCTGGGACAACCTCATAAACTCTGCAACCTTCATTTCCATCAGTCCACTAGGGATGTAGTGGTTGCGCATAGCGGTTGAGAACTGATCCCAAGTGACACGTGCATTTATTGGCAAGGATGCACGGTACTGGGCCCACCACAAACCTGCGGGTCCTTCCAACATGTGGGCGGCGTACTCTGCCTTGAGCTCTTCTGTTAAACGAAGCAGACGAAACTTCTGGGTGATGGAGTTGAGCCATTCATCAGCCTCAAGCGGCTCGGTGGCTTCCTTGAACACAAGAGGGCGAGTGTCCAAGAAGTCACGGTAGGAGCTGTACTGGTTGGGCTCCGGGCCTTGACGTTGATGATGCTGCTGTGCAGTGTTGTTAGCGATATTGCGGAGGGTGGCTTCCATGTGCCTCTGCATTTCCTCCATATTCCTTTGGCTGCCCAAGAACTGGCCAAAGAACGCTTCTGGCGTCATTGGCGGCGGTGGGGGAGGTGGCAGATTCTCCTCCTGTCCTGTTCCTTGCCCACGTTGGCTGCGAGTGTGTGCCGGCATCTGCATATCCCATTATTAAGCAATCATTAGGTGATGTTACATCGATCATGAATAAATACTGCGCTGTACATAATTCGAAAATTTAGCACACGACCAAGTATAATTACTCATTTCCATACAACATCACAAAACAATCGCTCGAAAATTAGACACGCAAACGACGGATTTCCATAAAAGGTGCCGGATCGAAGTCCGGACTTTGTCCAAAAGCTTACATGCCATCAACCATTTAAACATAACACTAGCACATGTGTAGGGGGTTACATCACTTAGCGAGCAAGCTCAAGCTATACAAAAGAAAAACGTCTCCTAGCTAAACTAGCGCTCAGACGTCTCCAGCGGCGGATGCGGCGTCCTCTACGTCAGCGTCGAACATAGGCTCATCAGCATGAGCCTCCTCCGGTGGGGCGTCGGGACCAAAGACCTCTCCGTCCTGGGGATCCGGGGCCTCTGCTGCGGGAGCTGCTGGGGCGGCGGCCTCCTGCGCGGCGTGGTGCATCTGATGGACGGCCTCGTGGAGCTGGTCGATATAGGCCTGCTGTCCGTGGATCTGCTGAATCAGGAGGTGGGCTCCCTCTCTAAGCTGGTCAAGTGCAGTACGGGCCTCATCTCTCTGTAGAGCGGTAGTCAAGTACATCTGCTCTGCAACTGTCCTGGCAGTGGACTGTGCTGCTACTGTGGTGCGGGCGTCGTCACGCTCCAGAGTGAGCTGCTGAATCCTCTCCTGCAGACGAGCAACCTCAGCGTCGAAGTCCTCCTGAAGCTTCCTCTTGCTCTGGTAGGTGGCGGGGAGGGTGAAGGACACGCTCTCAAGAGTGCGCTCCAAACTCTCACATACACCTAGCAAAGCTCCAGTGGCGCTCATCGCAGGTGTCTCACAGTAGAACCTCTCCTCTGGGCTCCCTGTCAGGACTGACTCTGAAGTCTGCTTCCAGCGCAATGGGAAAAGTGATCCACGGGGAAATACTCCTGCCATCGCACTTGCCAGGTCGGCGGGGAAGCGGGCGATGATATCCTTCAGCACTAGGTATGCTGCCCTGTTGGCTCCATCCTTGGCACAAGTGCCTCTGGTGATCTCCGTCCACCCTGTCCAGTGAGGCTTGGCGGGCAAAGCCTTGACTTTGATTTCCACCATGACCAAGGAATCCTGCCCGTAGATCTCCTTCTGCCAGGAGTACTTGGGCTCCTGTCCTTCCTCATAGCCCACTGCCTGCAAAATCCTCCAAAGGATAGTCGGCAACCCGAAGTAGGACAAGAACGTCCTCCGGGTCAGCTTGGTGGCCAAGCGGTGACGCGGAACTCCTCTGCCTCCGGTGGCCTTGCGAGCAGTCAACCTGGTTCGGGCCATCTGTAGAAGCAAAAAGGGTTTTGATCTCTCGTGAGACAGATATTAAGTTGGCAAATTTTATAGAAAAGAGACAACTTTTAATTAAGGGGAGGTAATGTAAATGCAAGAATTTAAACATGATGCATGATCGTACTTACGTTCTCACTCACTATTAATGACTCGCAAGTCCTAACGTTCTAGTCGGTGGCAAGAACGATTTCTCATGCGTTATCTACACGTTCTACTCGTTCGCATAGTTAGTGTACCTGCAGAAGATTCATTTCAGCCCAACAAAATTCCCAATGACAAAACAACTGAGTATTGGCCAATATGCGCAAAATACATAGAAGCCAATACTAAATACCATGCACCAATAGAAATCACCCTTAAAATCATTGATACCCTCATATGTGTCTGCGTGGAGCTCGCACATACTTGGTATAAGAACTCTCACCTAGACCGACGGTTGGACGGTCATGCTCTCATATCTCACAAAATCATTTTATGCATGTTTTCGCAATCGACGCATTCTCTTTTCCCGAGAATGGACCAGCAAATAAAGATCCAGCATGAAGCAAAACCCTGAACCCTGTTAGCAGTTAAGCCACCTGAATCCTAGTATAGGGCTTAAGGACGAGACTGGGCACACTTAGTAATTAAAATAGTTTTGAAAATAGTTTTGAAATACCCATTTTAGTTCGAAAATAGCTCTTTACGAAGGTAATCACTCGAACCATGCTCCGATACCAGCTGTGGCGGAACCGTCCTGATTATAAGAGCTCAAGTATTATCTTAGTCAAATCTGTCTGACTTCGATCCACACTTGAACCCATATAACCCCGGTAGTCCGGAAATCTCGAAGGATTTCTTACACCAGAACATACAGGATCGCATCGTTCAAGGTTACATTCGTAAAGATACATTACAGCGAAACGAAATCGAATTTAAAACATCAGAGTGCGGAATTTAAAACGGAGTTATTACAACATTGAGTTTAAAAGTGCGGAAGCTTAAATAAGTTTAAAACACGACCACAACACACGTGGTCCAAATAAAACATTGTTTGATAAACCAACTCAACACAAGTCATTCCTCTTTTTTAAGATAGTGTGCCACCAGTAGTCTCAGTCCGGCAAAAGAAGGAGGAAAGCTTCTAGACGACCCTGCCCTGGGCCTACTCCTCATCACCTTCCACCGGGTAGAGGCAGTGCTTACAATAGCCAAAGTAGACCTGGCCATCTGCAACAAACGGGATAAACCCTGAGTACGGGAATGTACTCAGCTAGACTTACCCGTCTAACCGAAAATAAAAGGACTCCAAGGGTATGCAAGGCTTTTGAGGTGGAGCTGGGATCTTTAGTTGCGAAAAGCTCAAATTCAGATAAGGGGTAATTGATGATTATGATGAGCTGTTACTTTTAGACCTATTCCTTAGTTCTAGGTTATTACCTGTACTAGAGCACTCACTTGAATCTAACAATCAATAATATAACCATATCCAGTTGACTTATCCACATTTTAGTTGAACCTTTAAACATCACATGGAGTTGTATCGTGGTGAAGCTCGCCATAGTTTCCCACTAACCGGGGGAGACGGCGACTCGAATCGAATTCCAAATCAGCTGATGAAAGACCTTTAATACCAGCCCACACTTTCCCCGTCGGGTCCATGCATTGGGCAACCGCTCGACGCTTGTTCGTGGTGGTAATCGTCGCGGTTCAAGCACGGACCGCCCAATCAGAGTCTGGCGATGGCCTCACGCGGCAGATCGCAACTTCCGTACTAGAGGGCACGACACGGGTTGAAACCGGCCCGAACAGCTTCTAACCGGCTTTGGGGTCGATGATTACAGCACCGACATATCCCTAAGTAAAAGGGCGCGTTCAAAAATGAACGAGGGCCAACATCGATACAAACCTACACGATCCAACGGATGGACTGCCCCAAGTTTCCGAACTTGTGCCCTGCCATCCCGTTGACCGTATTTCATTACTACTCAGGTTCTTTTCCACGATAGCAAATATAGCCAACCGTGATCCGGTAAATACCCATCCGGGTATTACGGAAACATCCTTAACTACCACTTTTATTAAGCAGGCTAAGCAATTCTACATTGTAACTAGATAACAGGATAACAAGGTAGATATTAATCAATCATCAAGGAATGGTAATGCAGCAAGTAGGATTCAATCAACTCCTAACCTAATGCATCACAATATAAAAGGACTCAAGTAATCTTAATTGCAAAAGAAAGGAGGCTTAAGATGCTCCGGGGCTTGCCTTGAGTGAAGACTGCTGCCTCGTGAGAGGGGCACTCAGGTAAGTTAGGGTCGTGGACGGGGTCGACTTCCTCTGGCTGCTGCAGCTCCTGGATCTCCGGCTCGGCGTTTAGCTCCTGCTCTTGGTGGGGCTCCGGCGGGGTCGATCCTATTGTATGCGATGATTAATAAATGATTCAAAAGAAACTTAGGTTTGAACTGCAAGTGCACTTTTCTGGACTCAGAAAAATCCACAAAAATTCCAGAAGGCAAACAACAGTTGCTGGACTCCACTGAACAAATTCCAGCCAAAAATAAAATACCGAACTGCAGATACAAAAATGACAAGCAACAGCCCAAAAAGGTACTTTGAACTACAACCCTACTGTAAAAGGGTGCACAACTCTATTTCATATTTTTCCCAGATTCAACATCACATTTTATGTTTATCAAGAAAGTTTCATGAACAGAAACATTGTATTATTTCTTACAGGAATTTCCAAAGATAAACATAGACAAGCACAGTTGTAAAGCAACTACAACTTTTTCCATAAAACAGATCAGGTTTATATTTTTCTTAGACTCTTCATGGCATACAGAGACTGCACAAAATTTCCCATATTTTATTTCAACCTATAAAACACCTTAACACTTTTTCTAAGAAATCAGCAAAAAGGAACTTTTAACCATAACAGGAACTCTTTTCATAAGAACAGTACTTCATATAATTTTCACAGGCACCAAACATAACAAAGAACCTATACAAATTTTCCCATGAATTAACTCCATCAGAAAACACTTAATTCCATTTATCCAAACAAAAGCATGTAAACTGAAATAAAAGAAAACAGTAAAATAAACTACTACCAAAATACTTTTATATTTTTCCAAGATAGATCTACTCATAAACAAACTAGCAAAACTGAAAGCACTCCATTTGGATTTGTAAAACGTGCTACCCGAAAATAACAAGCATCACTGGAAATTACAACCCTAAAAGAAAAACATTTGAAATCTCCCGGCCTGGCTTGCGTACACCCGGTCCATAGACCAGCGAGTGGCTGACGCGCGGGGCCCGCGGGTAGGCGTGTGTGTTCGCTCGAGGCCTGGCTCGGGGGCTCGGGCGAGACGGAAAGGCTGTCGCCCGTCCGAGGCCTGGCTCGGGGGCTCGGGCGAGACGGAAGGGCTGTCGCCCGTCCGAGGCCTGGCTCGGGGGCTCGGGCGAGACGGAAAGGCTGTCGCCCGTCCGAGGCCTGGCTCGGGGGCTCGGGCGAGACGGAAGGGCTGTCGCCCGTCCGAGGCCTGGCTCGGGGGGCTCGGGCGAGACGGAAAGGCTGTCGCCCGTCCGAGGCCTGGCTCGGGGGCTCGGGCGAGACGGAAAGGCTGTCGCCCGTCCGAGGCCTGGCTCGGGGGCTCGGGCGAGACGGAAGGGCTGTCGCCCGTCCGAGGCCTGGCTCGGGGGCTCGGGCGAGACGGAAAACAGGGGAGAAAGGTTGACCGACGAAAGCTCGTCGACGGTGAGGTCGCCGGCGGTGAGGCTAGGCTCTATAGACTCGTCTCGACGAGGCGCATCCAGCGGTGGTGTTGGTTTGGCCAGAGGGTGACCGTAGCTCGCCGGCGACGAGCCATGGCGGACGGTGGCGGCGGTGAGGCTCGGCTTGGCCGTGTCCGGCGGTCGCCGGAGAAATTGGCGCGTGCGCAGTGCTTCGTGAACCCTAGGGAGCAAAGCTACGGGGTTGGTTTGGCTCGGGTGGCTCCAGAGGAGCTTGGCCACGAGCGAGGTCCGCGGCGGCGCCCATGGCGCTCGGCCGGGGAGAAGAGTGAGATAGGGAGCGGTAGCGTTGAGGTGGATAGGTGTTCTCACCTTGCCTTGACTTAGTGAAGTTCGATGATGAAGAAGAGGAGTCGGTGGAGCTCGGGTTGGGGAAGAACGGCGTTACGGCTCGGCGGTGGCGACTGACGGACCGAAAGAGGCGCTTCGTCCTCCGGCGGCGTCGGGGCTCGGTCGGGGATGGCGACGTGCGCACGGCGTGTGCACGGCGTAGGCGGAGATGCTGGCGAGAGGGATTGGATGGTGGTGGTCGGGTGTGGCCGGAACGGCGGAGGGGAGTGATGGTGGTGATCGGTCGGCAAGAGTGGTCGGATGCTTGCGCGTTTGTGGGAGCTGAGAGGGAGTGCGGGAGTGAGAGCGGCGAGTGGAATGGCAGTGTGGAGAGGGGAGCGTGGTACGCTCGGGGTTTTGATCGGCTTGACCGGCCGGTGGTCGTGGCGGGGCCGGCGACGCGGTCGGCGAGGCAGCGCGGGCGATGCCGTGCACGGCGAGCGGGCGCGGCAGGCGAGGCGAGCGGAGAGTGGCCGGGGGAGATAGCTTGCGTGCTCGGGTGAGAGAGGATCGAGCGAGGAGTGGCCGGCGAGGATCCTCGGCAGGATACGGCGGCCACGTGGCGGTTGCGGCCGGCGTACGGCGCGGCGTGTCAGCGGCGGCAGCGCGCGGCGCGCGCGGCGCGCGGGCGAGTGCGGGAGCGGGCCGGCGCACGCGAGCTGGCGAGCTGGGCCGGCGCGCGCGAGTTGGGCCGAAAGGGTTGGCGCCGGGAAAAATCGTTTTCCTTTTTCTTTTTCCAAATTCTTTCAAACTTTGACCACTCAAAAACAGTTTCAAAAACTCCAACCTGGGTTTTGACCAAAACATAAAAGTTGCTCAAAATAATTTTCTCTACAACTTTCATATAAGACACTTTTTCTGAAAACCATTTTTTGTAACCTCTGCATAAATAAAGCCAAGTAAATAAACAAAAGGCAAAAGCACTCATATGCACATGAAATGATGCAATGCATTGCTTATGCTCCTTTAGTAGCTAATAAAGAAGTTCCTAATGCAGTGCTTGACACTAGGGTGTCACAAATGCACCAAGCCCAAGAAAGAGAGCTACAAGAACAAGAACAAGAGCAAGAAGTATGACTCATCAAGCGAAGATGAGAAGAAGAATGACAAGTCATACAAGAAGAAAGATGGCAAGAAGAAGCAATACCACAAGAAAGGTGGGAAGGCTTACATTGTTGGTGATTGGCTCACCGACATTGACTCCTCCGGTGGCTCATCAAATGAAGATAGTGATGATGAGAAGGAGAAGGTGGCCGCTCTAGTCATTGGCTCCTCTACACCACCACCACCACCATCGCCATCATCATCTACACACCTATGCCTTATGGCCAAGGGTGACCGGAAGGTACAAAACGATGATGACTCTAGTGATAGTGATAGTGATGGTGAATTTGAGGCTCCCACTTATGATGAACTTGTCAAATTGCTAAATGACTACTCTAAAATCATAAGAAAGACTAGAGCTAAAAATGAGAAGCTTGTTAATGAAAATGAATCTCTTGTTGAAAAATGTGATCATGCTACTCATGCTAGTGACGAACTAAAAGATGAACTTGCTACTATGTCATCCACTATCAAGGAGCTCAAGTCCTCTAACAAGGAGCTCAAAGCTAAAAATGAAAAACTTGATAAGATGCATAGTGACTTTACCACTAGTTATGCCTTGCTAAAAGAACAATACACTCAAGTGAAAGTTGACTATGATGCTCTCACCATTTCTTATGATATGCTTTCACATGAGACACATGATGCTCCTAACCTTGTTGTTAAGTGTGACATAGCAACATCTTGTGAGGACTTGGTTAGTGAGCATGATGAGCAAAGAGCTAGTGGCAAAGGCAAGAGTGTGGTTGTGGCCGATCACTATGATGATTACATCAAGATCAAGAATGAGAATGCAAAGCTCAAAGTTGATCTAGAGAAGCTTGCAACCACAAAGCAAGTCATTGTTGAGACCCAAGATGATGAGTATAGCATGACGGTTGAGCTTGACATGTTAAAAGAAGAGAACAAGAGATTGAAGATGGAGAGAGATTACAAGATGACACCATCTCAATTAGAGCTTCAACAAGAGAATGACAAGCTCAAGAAGGAAAAAGAACACCTCACCACCGGATTGAGGAACTTCACCAAGGGTCAATGTCTTCAAAGTGAGTTTCTCATGAACACCGTCATGAAGACAAATAGAAATGGCATTGGCTTTCTTGAAGAGAAGATGAAGCAACGCAAGAGCATGACTAAGCCAAAGAAGAAGAAGATTGGAAGATGCTATGAGTGTGGAAAGGAAGGACACTTTGCTCATGATTGTGAAGAACCAAAGCCCACACCCTTGCCCCAAGCATGCTAGGCCCTTTGCTTTCAATGCTCACTACATACTTAGACAAGATTCTAGTGGCAAAGTGAAGGTTATGTTTATGGGGCCACCTAACAAGAGTAGGCCAAAGCAAATTTGGGTTGCTAAGTCACTAGTTGAGAAGGTTAAGGGACCGCAACAAGTTTGGGTCCCAAAAGCTCAAGCTTGATTTCTTGTGTGTGTAGGTGAACTACAAGACCGGTGGATCACATTGGGTAATTGATAGTGGATGTACACAACATATGACCAGAGATCCCCGGATGTTCACCTCACTAGAAGAGAATGTCGATGACCAAGAAAAGATAACATTTGGTGACAACTCAAAGGGCAATGTCAAAGGATTGGGCAAAGTGGCTATATCAAATGACCATACCATCTCCAATGTGCTTCTTGTTGCATCTTTGAGCTTCAACTTGCTATCCGTTGGGCAACTTTGTGATCTTGGCTTTCAATGTTTGTTCACCGACAAAGAAGTGGTTGTGACCAAGAAAGATGATGCACAAGTGATCTTCAAAGGATTTAGATACAACAATCTCTACCTAGTGGATTTCTCCTCCAAAGAAGCCAACTTGAAGACATGTTTGTTCTCTAAGCAATCTCTTGGTTGGCTATGGCATAGAAGATTGGCACATGTGGGAATGAACACTCTCAACAAGCTATTGAAGAAGGATTTGGTTAGGGGCTTGAAAGATGTCAAATTTGAGAAGGACAAGTTGTGTAGTGCATGTCAAGCCGGCAAGCAAGTTGCAAACACTCATCCAACCAAAGCCTTTGTATCAACATCAAGAGAGTTGGAGCTTCTTCATATGGATCTATTTGGACCAACAACATATGCAAGCTTGGGAGGAAATCTCTATTGCCTAGTAATTGTTGATGACTACTCTAGATACACTTGGGTACTCTTTCTTCACGATAAATCCGAAGCAACCCCTTCCTTCAAGAAGTTTGCCAAGAGAGCTCAAAATGAATTTGATGTGAAGATCAAAAAGATTAGAAGTGACAACGGAAAGGAGTTTGACAACACCCATATTGAGGAATATTGTGATGAAGTTGGGATCAAGCATGAAGTGTCCGCAACCTACACACCACAACAAAATGGGGTAGTTGAGAGGAAGAACCAAACTCTAATCACCCCAGCAAGGACAATGCTAGACGAGTACTCTACACCGGAGAGATTTTGGGCGGAAGCAATCAACACCGCTTGCTATGCATCAAACCGATTGTTCCCCCATCGTCTACTTGGCAAGACCCCCTATGAGCTACTCAACAACAAGAAGCCGGATGTATCCTTCTTTAGAGTGTTTGGGTGCAAATGCTACATCTACAAGAAGCGCCAACACCTAGGGAAGTTTCAACGCCGATGTGATATTGGTTTTCTTGTTGGTTACTCATTGAAGTCCAAAGCATATCGAGTATTCAACCATGCCACCGGGATGGTAGAAGAAACATATGATGTGGAATTCGATGAATCTAATGGCTCTCAAGGAGAGCATGAGAATCTTGATGATGTAGGTGATGAACCATTGAGGGAAGCAATGAAGAACATGCCGGTTGGAGCCATCAAGCCTAAAGATGATGATGATGATGTGCAAGTCATTGACAAGCCATCCTCATCCAATGTACCACTTGATGATGACAAAGATGGAAGGGATCCAAATGAAGATACTCATGTCTCCCATGATCAAATGGTGGTACAAGCTCAAGATGTTGGTGCTCCACAAGCGGCCCCTCAAGTGGTTGATCGAAGGACTACTCCTCTACTACAAGCTCATCCTCAAGATCTCATCATAGGGAGTCCGACAAGGGGTGTAATGACTCGCTCTCAAAAACTTGCTTTATTTATGGAACATCACTCCTTTGTTTCTCTTGTTGAGCCTACCATTGTAGATGAAGCTCTAGGTGATCCGGATTGGGTGAATGCCATGCATGAAGAATTAAACAACTTCACCCGCAACCAAGTTTGGACACTTGAAGAGCGACCAAAAGGCGCAAGAGTCATTGGAACAAAATGGGTGTTTAGGAACAAGCAAGATGATCAAGGCACAGTTGTTAGAAACAAGGCAAGGCTAGTGGCAAAGGGGTTCTCTCAAGTTGAAGGCTTGGATTTTGGAGAGACCTTTGCACCGGTTGCAAGACTCGAAGTCATTCGTATCCTCCTTGCATATGCATCACATCATGACATTAAATTATATCAAATGGATGTGAAAAGTGCATTTTTAAATGGCTTCATAAATGAACTAGTCTATGTTGATCAACCTCCCGGATTTGAAGACCCTAGATATCCTAATCATGTTTATAGGTTGTCCAAGGCGCTATATGGGCTCAAGCAAGCCCCTAGAGCATGGTACGAGCGCCTCTGGGACTTCCTCATTGAGAAGGGCTTCACCATTGGGAAGGTTGACACCACACTATTCACCAAGAAGCTTGATGGAGAGATCTTCATTTGTCAAGTTTACGTCGATGATATCATCTTCGGGTCAACAAATGAAGCCTATTGCAAGGAATTTGGTGACTTGATGTCGAAGGAGTTTGAGATGTCTATGATTGGCGAGCTCACATTCTTCCTAGGCTTTCAAGTCAAGCAATTGAAGGAGGGGACTTTTATATCTCAAGAGAAGTACACAAAAGACCTCCTCAAGCGCTTCAACATGGATGATTGCAAGCCTATCAAGACTCCAATGCCAACCAACGGACACCTTGACCTAGACGAGGGAGGTAACCCGGTTGATCAAACTCTCTACCGTTCTATGATTGGTAGTTTGTTATATTTGACCGCATCTAGGCCCGACATCATGTTTAGTGTGTGCATGTGTGCTCGTTTTCAAGCCGGTCCTAGGGAATCACATCTCATAGCGGTGAAGAGAATCCTTAGGTACCTAAAGCACACCCCAAGCATTGGCCTGTGGTATCCCAAAGGAGCTAACTTCCAACTCGTTGGGTATTCCGATTCGGATTACGCGGGTTGCAAAATTGATAGAAAAAGCACATCCGGAGGGTGCCATTTGCTTGGGAGATCACTAGTGTCATGGAGTTCGAAGAAGCAAAATAGTGTGGCCTTGTCTACCGCCGAGGCGGAATACATAGCCGCGGGTGCTTGTTGTGCACAAATCCTTTATATGAAACAAACCCTTTTAGACTATGGTGTAGTTCTAGAAAGGGTACCTTTGTTGTGTGACAATGAGAGCGCGGTTAAGCTTGCTAATAACCCAGTTCAACACTCTCGCACAAAGCACATAGATATTCGCCATCACTTCCTTAGAGATCATGTTTCCAAGAAAGATATATCCTTAGAGGGAGTTAGAACCGAAGATCAATTGGCGGATATCTTCACAAAACCCCTAGATGAAAACACTCTTTGTAGATTGCGAAGTGAGCTAAATGTGCTTGATCTAAGTAACTTTGTCAAAAGGTGAAAGGGGGTTGTCTTTGCATTGCATTGTATCATATGCCATGTTTAAATTCCGCTATGCATATAGGCTTGTCAGACGTGGTTAAGATAACCGCCCTTAAAAGCGTGTGAAGAAGCTTACCCATGAGCAAACTTGACAAGCAACTTAGATTCAATTTTCGTATTGCATTGCATATGCATGTTTGTTGCTTTGTCGTTTCTTTTTGTTATGTTTTGAGCAACCGCTGTGTTCGTCCACCGCTAGGGGGAGCATTTGAGGCTCCTAATGGTTGAGACCTCTAGTTTTGGTGGCCACATGTTGTCTCCTCGGGATTTATCGCCTATTTTACCTAAAAATGATACGTAGCCTATGGCAAAATATTTATAAACTAGAGGGTTTATGCGAGGATGCTCATACTAGGTTCCAACTGGTGTTTATTTGCCTCTTATTTGAGTTGGAACTTGGTTGGGAGAGGGAACCGCAACGGAGATCTACGAAACTGCTCACATAGAGCATCGGATGCAGCATCGGACGCTGCATCGGACGCTGGTTCAGCATCCGATGCCTGCACTGTAGGCAGCCCCGGCTGAAATAGTGAATTGCCCGCGTCCGATGTGTTCTCAACGGAGCCTCCGATGCTCCATTGGAAGCTGCTCAGCATCCGATGGTCAGGCACCGGACGCATCCGATGCGTTTTCAGCGTTTCTGGAGCTCTCTGGACGGGCATCGGCGCGTCCGATGTGCTTTCATCGGAGCGTCCGATGATCCTTTACGCGGCGCAGTTAGTTCTTCTTCTGACGCGTCGGTCCCACACGTCAAATCCTTCGTTGTCGTCTTCGTCGCGTTCACGCCCACTATCTCCGCCGAGCCAGAGCTCTAAACCCTAACCGCCACGTGCGCCTTCGCCTGTTCTCACCGCCGGCCGCCGAGCCTCTCGCCGCCGGCCCCTGCACCGCCGCGCCCTCTCATCCCCGACGGCTGCTGTTCCGCCGGGTTCTCTGTCGCGCCCCCGCGCGCGCGCCGGCGCCCTCGCCGGAGCATCGCCGACATCTGCGCTCCCTCGCCGGAGGTCCCGTCGTCCCCGAGCTCCTCCCTCCATCTCCGGCGACCCTCTCGGCCGGCTCCCACCACAGTGAGCACCTCCACCTCCTCTTGTCATAATTCAATGCCCCCGAGGTGCTCGACAATATATCTCAAAGGCCGTTTCTCCAGTTTTGACACCCGTTTTCACCCGAACTCTCTGCAGACACCTTTCGTGTGACGTGTGGATCCAGGAACGTCAGTGCCCTCCTCCTTTTTGGGTCGTTTCGTCGAATCGCGAGGTAGCAAAGCCTTTTCTGTTCCTTATCTCCTTGCTTTGCTTCTGATAGGATTTCTCATCTCTAGCGTATGTATGCTTATATATCCTTTCTATTCTCGCAGCGAGTCAGTGTGCAGTTGTCAGCTTGGTCAGTGGGCAGTGTCAGTTAACCCGGGGCCAACCCCGCGGGTACGGATCGAGGCCAAGCCTCGCGAGTGTCAGCGGCAGTGTTTCTCAGTATCAGGGGGAGTTTCTGCCTGTGGTTGATTTGTCAGGGGTTTTTCAGCGTCAGAGGGTTCTGTTTCAGTGGCAGTTGATCTTTCAGAGGCAGTCCAGAGCTCCTTCAGCACAGTTCCCTGTTCTTGTCAGCCATGCGCTGCAAGAACGTTGGTGGTGGCCCCGACGACTCTCCTCCCCGTCGTCCCCCTTCCGGTCAGAGGCCTGGGAAGGGGAAGCTTATCGTGCGCCGGAAGTGCACTCGTCAGGAGCGAGAGGCAGCTCAGGCTCAGGCAGTGGCAGACGCCGCCGAGCGTGCAGAGCGAGGTGGCAGTGCGGGCGGACTTAGGATTGAGGATCAGCTGTCCCCCGAGCAGCGCAGAGCGATCGAGGAGGTCGAGCGTCGCCACGGTTTGCCGACTGGCACGCTCATGGCTGCCGGTCGTCGGACGACGTTCACCTCGCCCGGAGTTGAGCCCGAGAGCTCAGGGCAGGGCCAGGCAGAGGCCGAGGCAGCAGAGGCACCTGAGGCAGAGGCTCCAGAGGCAGCGGCAGAGGAGGAGGTTCCTGAGGAGGTTCCACGACGCCGGTCGACCCGTCGCAGGACTGCGGTGCCACCCCGGCCCGACGTCCCTCTGCGGGGAGCCCGTCCTCCGTCGCGGCGTGCACCTTCGCCGATACCGCGACTGGACCTCAGGGGCGCCACTTGCTCACAGATCCAGACCCTTCGACTTGTGCCAGTGGAGCAGTGGTTTCCCAGGGAGCGACAGGAGCAGGCTGGTCCGTCCTTCTATACAGTGCTGCAGGAGGACTTCTACCAGGGTTACAGGAACGCCGGGATTTCTTTGCGACCCCAGCGTGTCTGTTCACTAGAGGCAGTTGTGGACGCAGCAGGAGAGCAGATTCGCCCCATCATCACTTTCCTACCTGGTCTGGCAGACCTACTGGGGCGGTCTGGCTCCTATATTGAGGACTGGGTATTTCAGTTTTACGCTTCGCTGTGGGTGCACCCCGACCGAGAGACTATTGAGTTTGCACTTGAGGGGGACCACTACAGACTGTTCTCGTCCGAGATCCGAGATTGGTTTGGATTGACACGATCACAGACCCGGATCCATGACTTGTGTTACGACCGGACAGAGCCACCCCGTCGCCCTCACGGTGGCGCCCAGCCTTCGACAGATTTGGTCCGTCCATGCTTCACAGAGCCGTTCGGTGAGGGTTCGAGCCGCACTCCGAGGGATCTCACCCCTACGGCTCGGATCCTCAACGCGATCCTACGGCGGACTTTACTTCCTCGGGTCGGCTTCGGAGAGGGACTTTCACGGCTGCAGCTATGGCTTCTTGCATATATGGTCAGGCAGCAGGAGTTCGACGTCTGGGACGTCATCTTGTGTGAGATAGAGGACACAGTGGCAGAGGGCATTAAGGCCCGCAGGCAGCTACCGTACGCGCACTGGATCTCCTACATTCTTTGGAAGGTAGCTGCCACTACAGGTACTCGCCTTAGTCAGTCCCTCACAGGGTCAGCGACCGTATTCCCCGAGTATAACATGAGCCAGTTGTTGGGATACGGTCGGGACCGCAGACAGCCAGAGCAGCAGGCACAGACTAGCACACGTCAGAGACCTGAGGTGCCAGAGTCAGCTCAGCAGCAGGACGAGGCCGTTCAGGCGCTCGCGGAGCAGGAGCTTGCCGATCTCGAGGGTGGTGACCCACACGTGGCCTCGGATCCCACGGACAGCTCAGATGAGGACTACCAGCTCCCGCCCCACTACCAGCCCAGAGCTCACGACCACCAGGCAGGGTCCAGCGGTACTGCATCCTCCGACCCAGCTCTACTCGCTATTCTGGCCCGGATGGAGGAGCAGCAGAGGACAGTCACCCAGGACGTCCAGAGGCTTGCCCAGGAGCAGCAGCGGTTAGCCCAGCAGCAGGCCCTCGCTCAGTAGCAGGCTCAGGAGCGGTCTGATGCTCTTCAGCGCTAGATGATGGCTCTACAGCAGCAGACCTTGAGCTTCATGGAGAGGCTGGCGAGTGGACCTCCCCAGTGGCAGTGGCAGCAGCCTCCCCCACAGCAGCAGCTTCAGTGGCAGCCACCTGTCCTTCCTCAGCCGCAGTTGTTCGGTCCGCCGCCTCAGTTTGCTCAGCAACAGCAGCTTCCAGGCCCCAGCTCCTCGCAGTTCACGAGTTTCACTACTCCAGGCGGGGCCTCGCTCTTCAGTCCGCTCCGCACAGGGTTCACTCCTAGTCCGACAGAGTCGCTCTTCGCTACGACGACCTCTGTCACTCGAGACCTGTCGGCCACGTTCAGCGAGCTCACCGGATTTCCCACTCCAGATCTTTCGGATCCGGTTCAGACGTCGACGGCTCCTGTGACCTCCACCACAGAGACTCTTCCGAGCTCAGTCGCGTCTTCAGAGCAGACAGAGCCAGTCCAGTCCGAGACGACCACGTCCGTGCAGCCTGAGTTGTCAGCTATCCCAGAGCTTCCGCACTCCGAGCCTCAGGCTGACACGACTACACAGACTGAGACTACGACAGAGACAGCGTCAGAGCAGATCGAGCAGGCAGAGCAGTCAGTGTCGGACCCGTCCCAGACCGCTTCTCCACAGCGTCCAGCTACAGAGGGTCAGCAGGCTCCCGGCGACTCGTCCTCCGACTCCGAGGCCCTACTTCAGCAGTTTGAGTTCACGCAGAGGACTCCGGAGACGGCACCTGGCTCGTCTGCACCACCTCCGACCTCCGACGCTTAGTTTGACGCTTGATGCCAAAGGGGGAGAGTGGCCGAGTATAGCGATAGGGGGAGTGTTGTGAGAGGGCTTTGTGTCTTTTGATGTGTTATATTCACATACGCTCTTTACTTATCGCATCTTTTGTGCATATTTATGTTATATACTTATGTTATGGATCTCATGACATGTTTGTGCTCACTATGATTTTATATATGACATGTCATTTCGCTTCGCTCATTACTTGTGCTTAATTCTCACTTGTTTATGTATATGAGCTCTTTACTCTTGCACTTGCTATTCACTCTAACTTGTTGAGTGCAGGATGATGGCATGACATGTTTGAACTTGCCCCTAATCATTTTCTCTTATTTATTGCAAGTTCATACATGTCATGATTTAAAAACCTCTTCTCTCTATACTCGATCTCGTGTTGTCATCAATCACCAAAAAGGGGGAGATTGAACGCATCTTGGCCCCTAGTGGTTTCGGTGATTGGATGAAACACAAGATTACTGTGACTAACGTGTGTTTTGCAGAAACAGAGATGAGTTAGGTCACGGTAATGGCGACGATACAGGCATATGGAGTTCATGTCCCCTAGCGATGGAAATCGTTTCAGTTTTCAAAGGACGGACGACGAAGACGGTGGTAGGCTAGGCTAAGTGTCGCATGGTGTTGGAGGACACTTAGATAGTCTTAGGTCTTTGTTTTTCCTTTGGCCGTACTATAAAGAGGGGTGTGAATCAGTAGCTTGACCTAGATGAGTCTATTTGAGGTAGGTGTGGTGCAAACTTGTTATTTCATAGCCCTAGGTAGCTCAGAGAGATGCCTTATGTCGAGAGGAACAAAAGTCGTTAAGACCGCGTCGCGATCCGAGTTGATCTTGCCCTTGGTATGGGCATCGGATGCTGGATCAGTGGGCATCGGAGGCTCCGATGCCCACACCGACCTAGGGTTTGGTCTGGTGCGTGACATCGGAGGCTCCGATGGTGCCACATCGGATGATCCGGTGTCACTGTTCACTTGGCTGTGAATTGTGAATGACTGTGACGGAACGACCCTAATCCTATGGCCCACGTGTCCCTGTCAACCTCTGACAGCCGAACCCATGTTCCATGTGATTAAGACCTGTTCGCCACAGGGCTACATCAGCGCCCAATGTCCGCAGGATCATCTCACAATTCGGTTACAGCATTGCATACTTTTACAAATAACATCAGAATAATGAGCGGAAGACTTAAATAACAATAGTTTTACAAACCGAGGTTTCAAATGAGGTAAGGAGTACGATTATTACAAACCATTGTTCGGGAAATTCAAAGTAGACAACGTAGCGGAAACAATAACATAAAGATACATGTAACACCCAGCCCGAGGGTGCACATTTACTCATCGGCCTCATCGGCCTCTTCCTGGACGAAGGTCACGCAACAGGGTGCGAGACACATCGGAGTCTCAGGCATACCTGCAACATGGGTAACAAACCCTGAGTACTGGGGTACTCAACAAGACTTACCCGACTAAAGAAAAAGGGAGAAGACTCAGGAATGAGAGGCTTAGGGTAGTCAAGGTAAGGCTTAAGCAAGATCAAGTATTTTGCAGAAAAGCATTTTTGTAAACCTTATTTTATTTTTGAAAGATTCAGTATTCCTCAATTCTTCATCATTCATGATTCATTTTACATTTCAAAACATTCCTAGTTGAGAACCACTCTCCGTTGACAGTCAGTGGACCAAGTCTCCATAACCGAGGAGCAACGTTAATCCGGATAAATAATACTCAGCTGAGGATCCCTATCCACACTGCATATGTAGCACCCAAGCTTGCATATGCCAACTCGTCTACCACGATTCCTCCAAGATTGGGCCCGGTCCTACGCCACCCGGAAGTACAGTACACCACTCCAATCCGGGACTTTAACCCACGTGGGTACATGCTACTTCCGCCATCTCTCCACTCCCAGTGCGCGGTTGTCGGTCCAATAAAGGATTCCTCGGAGCCAGAGCTTTCCGTAGTATGTGAATAGTTACAAGTCTTGACCAGCAGGCCCCCATACGGATGGTCCCTAATTTTTCAGCCAGAGCTATACCTTGGTTATATCTCACCCAAGCGTAATAGTCCTGTCAGTTTTTCCGCCAGCGACAAGTACCTCGGGACTCTAACCCAAGAGTACAGGTCCTGTCGGTTTTTCAACCCTGTCCCGGTCGGTGTCAACTGTTGAGTCCCGGACTACAACATGACGGCACCGTACGCGCGACAACCTCTCCTCGCTATTGTTTAGGTACGGATCAGATACCTAGCCAACAGCCGGGGAGTAAAGCCAAATTCCCATAAAGATTCTTAAGTGATCACACTTTTGAAGTTGGCATTTTATTGCAAAGTCTAATTCAATAAGCATTGCTAAGCATTTTTCAAATACTTTTTGAAAAACAGGTATCGGGTGTATCAGTGGTCAAGGTGGATAGTGCATCAATTAGGATAGCACACAACTCCTATAAACCTAATGCAATAATTTAACTCAAAAGCATTTAAGGGAATCATTTTATAAAATTCAAGGAAAGGGTTAAATGCACCGGGGCTTGCCTTGGATGGCAAGGAGAGCAGACTCGGGGTAGGTATAGGTGTTGGAGCTCGGGGTCGCCTCGGGAGTTGGTTCGTCAACAGCGGCCTCGACTCTGGTACCTTCTTCGTCAACTATACGGATGCAATGATGAATGCTCATGAGAATGATGATATGAACTTATGGTGCAAGACAATACTACTGATTCTAGATTACTCTTAGGCAAGGTATAATCGAAATCTAGGTTGAGCATAAAAGGTAACCATTTCTTCCTTAAGCAATATTGATTAAACTAGCCCTTATTATACTTATCCTAAGCATCATCAAAACATAGCATCACAACCATCATAGACCAAAGGGTAGGGGTCTATGAACATCAATCAATCCAAAGATCACATCATCAAACACTTATTACCAACACTAATCACTTTTTCTATTTTCCTAAATTAATTAAAAAAAAGGTCATTTTATGAAGTTGCTCCAAAAATTACCAAATTAATCACATAAGTTCATTAAGGCATAAACAGATGGCAAAACAAATTTCATAATTTTTGGAGGTCATTAAGATGCTCAAATAAATCTAAACATTTAATTAACAAAAGGCACTATTCCTTAATTAAAATAAATGCTCAAAAGTCAACTTGCTCCAAAGGACTTCAAAATTTTACCAGAGACTCAGAAAGGCATAACTAGCACATAAAAATTTATCTCCAGATTTTTGGAGTTAAAGATCACTCTCCAAAAATACCAAAACCTCCATTTTTCAATTAAAAGGGGAATTTTACATTTTCAAATTTTTGCACAAAACTCAAGTTTCATATTTTTATAAAATACTTCAGAGCATAAAGAGTCTACCACAAAAATTTCAGAATTTTTGGATGCACACAGAAAATCATACAAAAAAGAGAAAACAGAACACTATTCACATCTCTCAGAAAAAGAAAAGAGCACTGTGCTCCTTCTAAGCAGGGCTCGGCGAATCGCGCGGGGCTCGGGCGAATCGCGCGGGGCTCGGTCGAGACGGGCTCGGTCGAGACGGAAGCGACAGCTTCGTCCGAGGCCTGGCCCGGAGGCTCGGGCGAGACGGAGAAGTAAGCCTCCGTCCGAGGCCTGACTCGGGCGAAGCGGAGAGCATGCGCTCGCCGAGGCTTGGGCTCGGGCGAAGCGGAGGGCATGCGCTCGCCGAGGCTTGGGCTCGGGCGAGACGGAAAAACAAGCCTCCGCCCGAGGCGTGACTTGGAGGCTCGGGCGAAACGGAGTGGAAGCAGAGGCCGGAGGCTTCGGATGCTTACCCCGGGTCGGAGGCAGGGCTCGAGGGTGAGGCTCGACACGTTCTCGAGGGTGAGGCTCGACACGTGCTCGAGGGTGAGGCTCGACACGTGCTCGAGGGAGGAGACGACCGCGGCGGCGCTCCGGCCGACACACGAGACCGCAAGGGCCGGGTTAGAGTCGCGCGGAGCCAAGGAACACGACACGGGGTCGGTGAGGGATGATCATGGCCGGAGATGGCGAATTTCACGAACCCGAGCTCGCCGGGTTTCTGCCGGAGATGGGAACGGCGAGCTTACGCCGGGCGATAGGAGGCGGTAGAGATGAAATTGGGGGGTGGGAAAGCTTCACGAGCTCTAGGCGGAGCTTTCGGGCTAGGTGGTTGAGCGGCGGGAGCTCCGGAGAGGTCTGGCCACGGTGGCGGAGGTGAGTGCGGAGGTCGGAGCTCCGGCGGGCTTATATAGCCGCGGCCAGGGGACGGTAGAGAGCTCGAGGCGGGGTGGATAAGCTCGGCGGACGCGTGCGCTCTCGATTGCGCGCAGGCGGGAAGGACAGGCGTGCGGCCGGGGCTCGGGCGCAGGCAGCGCCGGCCATGGCCACGCGGCGGCGGCGAGCAGGAGCAGTAGGGGACGGGAGCGGGGGTCAACTGTGCGCGTGCGGGTGCGAAATGATGGGGGCGACAACGGCGGCAGGTTGGTGGCGCGTGGGGAGCCGCCAGACGCGCTGCAGGCGCAGCGCCGGCGCCATGGCCGGGGCCCCCTCTGCACTGCGCCGGCTAGAGGTAGGGGACGAACAGTGCTAGGCCTAGGTTTTGACTTTTGCTGGTTTCTGTATTTTGCAAATTACTCTCAAAAAAATGAACTGGGCAACAAAAACTCAAAACACCAAAGTTGTTCAGAAAAATGAGATCTACAACTTTGTCAATATGAACATTTTCAAATTCCAAATAGTTTCTGAATCATATACAAAAACAGAAAAGAGGACACTTTTTAAATTTGATTCAAATCAAAATTACTTTGGATTTCAAACTGAAACTTGAAAATCTTTATATATGAAAGTTGTTCCATTTGTCAAAACCTACAACTTTGCTAAAATACACTTTTTCTGAAACTCAATAATTTTTGAATAAATTTTTAAAACTGAAAAGGGGACAAAAACTGGAATTTGAATGAATCTGAAATTACTTCAAATTTTATATAGAAACATGGAAATCTGTAAATACCAAAGTTGTTCCTCTAGGTCAGATTCACAACTTTGCTTTTTGAACCAACCCATAATTTTGAATTTTGAAAAAGTTATCGAAAAGGGAATAAATCCAGGATTTGGGAATTTTAGGGTTTTGCAAAAGGAAAATCAAATCAAATCTGATTTTAGAACTTTGATCAATGCAACAAACATCAGGGCACTAAATTTGAACAAGAATTACATAGAACTAGGCACAGAGATGAAATTACCATTTTGCCCTTATAGGAAGAATTGGGCTTTTAGGGTTTTTGAAAAGGGACTTAAGCATAGCAATTAAGCAATCCAAATGCATCACAAAATGATTAATGCTTAAGATGATGACATGTCAAGTTAATTACATTAGTAACACCAGGGGTGTTACAATGACATCGGACGCTGGCATCGGACGCTGAGGGCCAGCGTCCGATGGCCATGCAGAGAGGTTCCAGAGAGGTCTTTTCGGCATCGGACGCGTCCAATGCAGGGGCATCGGACGCTCCCCAGCGTCCGATTCTCCATAAACATGTTTGACAAGAAGGTACAGTAGACCGTTGGACGGGGTCATCGGCGCGTCCGATGCCGCCGAAAAATACCTGTCTTGTGCTGTTTTTGGATGGCCGGGTTGGGGGTATATATACCTCCTTCCCTCCATCCATTTGAGTGTTCTTGCCATTTCCATCTGCTGAGAGACACCTTGTGAGTGTGAGAAAGAGCAAGAGCCCTAGTGAGGTTGAGTGATTTGCTAATTGTGAGAATTAGACAACTCCTAGTGAGAATTGAGTAGCAAGTGTGCATCCATCCATCTCTTTGGCCTTGTCTTGGTCAAGTGAGAGTTCTAGCTTGTTACTCTTGGTGATCGGCATCACCTAGACGGCTTGGTGGCGATCGGAGTGCTTGGTGATCATCCAGAGGCTTTGTGGATGACCCAAGCCATGTTGTGACCGGTAGCGAGCGATTCACCGGGCCAGAGTGGCGAAGAATCAGCTCGTAGTGAGCACTTGATCCTTGCGCGGATAAAGGGGGAGCGATACCCTTGCGCGGGTGCTCCAACGAGGACTAGGGGGTGTGCCGACACCTCGATACCTCGGCAAAAAGATCGTCGTGTCATCTCTACTCTCTTTACTTCGCATTTACTTTTGAGCAATTCAATTCCGCATTTACTTGTTGTTCTTTCATGAATTGAATTGTCATGCTAGAGTAGAAATGGTGTAGCAATAGTCTTTTTGTGCGGTTGATTCTTGTTCACACACTTCTAGGCACTAGGGGGTTAATTGGGCTTGATAGGTTTTAATTCTTGCAAGAAGTTTTAGAAAAGCCCAATTCACCCCCCTCTTGGGCATCTTGATCCTTTCAGCAGGGCTCTAAACATGGGGTTGACAGCCGCTGCTACAGTACCACCATCCTAACCCTAATCCGATCCCGAGGGTCGCACTGCAAGCGGCGGGAAGCACCACCAGAGTCTCCGCCGCCACTGCACGGTCGCCATCACCGGAGTCCTCTGCTCCCTGCACCAAACGTCGCTGCCTAGCGCAGAGCTTCACCAACGAACGTGATGGCGGGTTCCTCCCCAACTCCGATGGTCAGTGCACCCTACCTCTCTGTTTCTCCCTGGTAGTTCATCACGGATGAACTACTCCCCTGTTTCGTACCCGAAAACAGAGAGCCCCCAAACTGTTCTACACCTAGTCGATCCCTGGAGTATAACAAGACTATTTCAAGTTTGATTGAATTATTTGGGAACTTAAATATGTATGCCTCTTTTCCAGCTTACTTGCAGCACCTTTTCTGAAACCGAATGGTGGCGAGATAATTCGTCAGTGAATAGAATATAAATAAATATATTTACCTATGTGTTTTCTCATAAATAATGAACTGATAGGCTACCTAGACAAAAGACAACTTCAGTATGTGCAGATACATGGTGGTGGCCTCATCATCCCACAATGCTTAGACTATCCGCACTCACGTTCCTCTATTTTCATCCTCTATATGTCTTGGTCATCAAGATTCTCTCCTCTATACTCGTTTCTCCCGCATCCATCCATCCTCTATATCATCCTCTATCCTACTGTGGGCTAACTTGTCACTTTATCTAAATATATCCATGAGAGATCTAGTTTTGAAGAATTAATTTCAACGAATTCAATGATGCAATCAGAATTTAATTTGGATTTTCAGTTTGTAAGATATAATATTTTTTGAAATAAAATTAGATGGGACCCATGGCTGCTGTAGCAGAGCAGGCTTGGTCCTTCCGCGCGCGCCCTCCTGCAGCGCTGGACGCGTGGCCTTGGGCGAATAGCGGACACCCTCTATCACGGTCAATTCAGCGGATGCGGAGGTACACCGTAGTGAGTAGCGTTCGCCGCTGCACGAAATTTTTTACGTCAAACGCCTTTAGCGGATACGGTAGCGTTCCCACTTCTGCTAGTCTTAGTACAAGGATATGGGTTTGGTTTGTGGGTTTCCATCTCCCCTGAATTACTACATAAGGACATGAGCTTTGTTTCTTTAGCTGTCCACACTCTAATAATAGGCAAGTGAATTGATGGCATAACGTTCTTAACTTGCTTTTCCGTTTGGTTCCCAACAACATTGCATATCTACCTTAGCTTTCTAGTGGTAAATTAGCTAAGATGGCGTAGGCTGAATGCCACAGAAATGAATGGTGGATGGCCTGCTCCAAGTTATATAAATACCATGAGAAAATGCAAAAATGGTTTTGCTTCCGTAAAAGAGTAGGCTACAATTCAACAAAAAAAAAATACAGGAGGGACTCTTATTGTTTTGATTGTTCTGCTATGGATCAAGCAAATAAGGGAAGGGCTCAGAGAAGATTGCTAGCAAGGCTGATTAGCCCATCCATCAGTCATTGCCAACTGCAGGTGGATTCAAGCATGCAAACAAGAGAAGATTCCTAGCAAGGTTGATCAGCTCATCCATTTGTCATTACCTACTGCAGGTTGATGTGGATTACTCACTCTGCTGCCTATGATACAAATATTTGCTTATTTTCTCAGGCTGTTTATACGCTCGAGCATTTTCAAAACATAGTCTGATAAGTTTTTTTTCCCCCGATGAGCCTATAAAAGTTGCAACTTTATTTCATCTCTCCATCTGACCATTGAAAAATATAAATATTTCATCAGACTATAGGTAATGTCCAAACAGTGTGCTGGAAAGCAATAGCTTTGATACATCAGAGTGTTGGATGTATATTTTGCGAAGTCACAAATTCTCTGAATTTTCAGCAACTGTCCTTTTGAAATAACTATGAAGTTACCATTTGCAAAGAAGCAGAAGCTCTGAATTTTCAGCATTAATTACTTGTGTGATATTAGTTACCAGATGGACAAAACAAAACTATAGCAAAAGCATCACGTTAAAATATCTAAGGAGTCCATGGTGGCAGAAACAGGGTTGCTCAGGCAAAGAGGTTTGTTTGTTTCTTCTAGGATTAGTTGGCCTGGTGAATCTGGGTGAAATGAGGTGCGCGAGGGAATTATTAACAAAGGAAATTGACCTTCTGCAACTTCAGTGACAAGCAAGTGTGTGTGGGGACGGGGGGATCAAGGGCACCAACGACAGTATGCTTGCTAGTACGTACAAGCCTATGCCAGATTCTTTACCTTAGACTGACTTCAACAGCATACCCAAATCCTAACCCAAACCCAAAATAGGTTCGGCACAGTGCATTTGCATATCAAAATCCTCCTCCAACGGAGGACGCAATCACTAGACGCATTTTCGGTCGCAGTCGATGGGCAACGGAAATCTGCGTGTCTCTCCACCGCGACGCAAACCTCTGGCGCCCGTAGTGGTGGGCCAGGCGTCGGCGTAGGGCACGGCCGGCCCAGCGGGGAGGCTCCGAGGCGGAGCACGACCGACGGCGAGGAGCAGCCAGAGCAGCGCAGGGCGTTGCGAGGGAGGCCCGAGGTGAGGCCGGAGCGGCGCGACGTCGGAGGAGTGGCCGGAGCGGAGCGGGTCCGAGGCGGAGCGCGGTCGGCAGGGCGAGGCGGAGCGTGGTCGGCGAGGCGAGGCGGAGCCACGGCGAGGAGCGGCCAGAGCGGCGCGGCGTCGGAGGAGTGGCCGGAGTAGAGCGGCACGGCGGAGCGGGTCCGAGGCGGAGCGCGGCCGGATCTGGTTGGGGAGAGAGGAGGGACGCCGCCGTCGGCCGGATCTGGAGGGGAGAGAGGAGGGGTGGCGCCGTTGGCCGGAGCCGGAAGGGAAGGGAGGAGGGGCGACGCGGAAGAGGAGAGAAGCTCGGCGGCGCGGAAGGGGAGGGGCGGTGCGGAGGCAAGGAGATGCGTCACCGATGGCTGTTGGAGAAGGAGAGTTTTTAGGTCGTGGGTTTTTCACTGTGCATGACTCAAATAATGTAATGGGTCTCTGGATTGGGTTTTGCCTGTTGGAGATAGTCTTAGTCCTCGTTCTACTAATTACACGGCATCGCTGCCTGATACTCCAAGCAGCAGTACGATCAGCTGTAGCTTTAATGGTCAATCGCTAATCCAGCGAGAGAGAAAAGCGAGTCAGCAGAAGTGAATAAATTAAACACCATCCATCTCAAAGTGAAAAAAGAAAATACTCTGCGTTTATTTGGTTTGGTCTCTGAAGCAGAGCACGCAACCCTCAGAAACGAGCAGTCGTTCCACCTGCATTTGCAACACGAAAAAACTAGGCCATGCAGATGCACCAGCAGCACAGGCTTCCCAAGCTATATACCCTCGGTTTGGATCCCCAACCACAACGCAGCAGTGTGATCACTCACTGAACCGCTTGGAAGAAGAAGAAGAAAGCTAGCATGAGAAACCCAATCCGAGGCGGAATGCCGACGCCGCTCCAGGCCGCGATCGTGGTCGCCGTGCTGGCGTCCCCGGCGGCGGTGCTGGGCATCGCCACCGACGAGGACTGCAAGTGCTTCATGTGCGTCTGCGACCTGGATCCGCACCCGCAGCCGCCGGAGGTGCCGACCCACCACCCTCCGCCAGCTCAGCCGGAGCCGGTCCCCTCGCCGCCCCCGCCCTCGCCCCCGCCGCCGGCGCCGGTGGTGGTGCCCGCGTACTACCCGCCGCCGACGACCGGGTCCTACTACTACCCGCCGCAGCCGTACGGGTACCCGTGGCCGACCGCGTACGGGCCGCCGGCGGCGGAGATGTACCCGCGGGACGACAGGCGGGAGTCCAAGTCCGGCGCTGCCCGGCGGCACGGTGGCTGCGGGCGCGCCCGTCTGGTCCTCGCCGTCGCGCTCGCGTCCGCGGTGCTGCTGTCTCTGCTCCTGCGCCCAGTTTGAGTGATTGTTTTATGTAATCATCAAGTAAGCATTCGGCTCGTAGCCGTAGCCGCGTGCTTTGCCGCTGATGCAGCGTGGCTGGCAGCTGGCAAAGCCCGGTGGAAAAAGGCGCGTCCGTGTCGTGTACCGGTGCGACCCAAGTTTCGTGCTGGCGTTGTTGCATGCTGTTAATGTTTTAATTTATATAAATTTTCGATTATCCATGTATTTTAAGTATTTTGATCGAACTTATAAAAAATGATGTTTTTTAGATTTGCTTTAAACTTTGATACGGAATAATTAAACTTTTATAATAAAAACATATGGATCGCATGATAAGATAGCAATACTGTAAAATTAAATACCGACGTTAAAGTGACATCAATCCAACAGGTAAACTTTGTGAAATTAACAGTCACAGAGACCGATGAAAAAAAAAATCATGACAATTAATTTGTCCTCCTCCACTGTACATAAGTGTTTCGAAGTCCTCATGTGGTCATCTTATTTAACCCAACAAGTTAAATGTCAAGATCAAAATTGAATGGAAACATCAAGCATACACTTTAGAGATAGGTGCATGAAATCTAGATAGTAGTTCTAATTTCTATGGTATAGGTTCAAGTCCCTTGTCTTGCTACGTCATCTAAATCAATCAATATTAAAGGATATGTAAAATCAAATAATTGCAAAGTTATAGGTCCATTCAAATCAGTTCCATGTGCCTAAAGTCTGTGCATTGAAAATAGCTAACAGTTTAGAATGGAAGCCTACATTGCAGTAAGGTGTTTCACTATATGTTCTTTTGCTTTCTTTGCTTTGCATCTACAATGGGTTTGGCAGGTATCACAATGTATGCCCATATAACATTTGTTTTCTTTTTTATAGATGCCACCAAGAATCAAACATAATTGCACCATAAGGAAAGTTCTGAAAACTAATGATATGTTTAGTTCACATGATACATGTAATTAGTCTACTTGCTGTTATTTTATTTAATGTCGCCTCATGAGGAAACCAAAATAGAGAAATTTGAAGAAACATACATATGAGAAAATATAACAATAAAAAAGCGCTAACCCCCTTTCTATTATAATGTTAAACTATCAAGAGCAAAAGTATTAAGAACTAAAAGACCGCTTCTCCATTACAAGAACCCAAAATCAGTAGGCAGCCCTAATCCATTCAGGATCACCAGACCCTAACAAATACAAAGCTAACCGATCTCCATAACTGATTAACGCAATGATAAAACAAAACGTTGCTATCAAATCCTAAAATTCAAGAGCCCAGAAGGTCCCTTTCCACATGAACAACTGACTTGACTGGACTTCTGCTTTTTTATCACCAAAGATGTTCTATAAACTACAGTAACTTATGAAGATAAAAAATAGAACATCGATCACTCGAGAAGAGGACTAAAGAAAGCAAACATCTGTATACCATAATATTGTGCAATAGACAAACTGGATAAGTATATACGTGGTTGTCCAAACATTGATTATTCTCTACTCGGTATTTATACTAATCGAGTATTGTATGACTACTCTTTTTTTTCATTCAGCACATCAATCTTATCAACCATAAACATTGGAAGGCATAATAGATGGTCCTAGCTAAGTATGAAAAGGCAATTCATCTTACCAGTCACTTGGCACTAATACCCAATACATGGCATCGAAGGGATTATTGTTGCATAACAGATAAAAGATGCAGCTGAAGGTGACCTTGTGTTGCCTGAACCTAAGAAGTTAAACAATGGAGATGATGAGCAGTCAAGGTATAGCAGTTTGTCAACAACTGTTGTTGTTAAAGTGCAGGTATAGTAAATAAAGTGTCAGCTAGACAATCATCTTAAAAGATGTTTGAGGATTGCTATCTATTGGAGTTCTTGAAGGTTTGAAGGTGACCTACACGAAAGATGAGGTGCAGATGCATGATTTAGTAAGAAAATTTACATGAACTATTGAGCTCAGCGGGTGTTGCTGAGATCTCACACGCCTAAGTTCTTCTCATTTTCAAAATTCGGTATAACAAAAAATGGATGCAGCGAGAAAAAATGAGAATGCCTGAATTTTTTTAACAAAGCTATGCTAGCCCATCACATCAACAATCCACCGTTCCCGGTGTAACGAATCGAGAGAGCACCACTGGAGGCTAGTGTGTCAAGTACTGCTTTCAGAAGCATATTGGGAAAAAGGATTATATGAATTCTCAAGAAGAAATAATATAATGCTATCGATTTCAAGTTTTTCTTGATCATGACACATGCCTAACACGAAGGGTGCATAAGACGCAATGAGCAACAGAAACACATCGTAGCAGGACAGAGTTTGCTTTGACCCCAAAGTACAGAGTACAAGAAAAGTAAATTATTATTAAAATATGACACTGCTATTCTAGATAACTTTTCTACTAAATGATAAATCAGACATATATTTTCTTTGGTAGTCTATAACTTGCACATCAATCACACCCTAGCAAAAGAGAGTCTAGACTGCAAATTGTTCAGATGAAGCCATTTGTATACTGAAATTATTTCGTATGGGAATATAAATGTCATCCCACAATGGATCAAAAACTAAAGCAATCCATTGGAAGCTGCTGCTGCTACTCCTCATATAATGATAGTTTTGATGCACGGGTTACTGAATTCCTCAATTTTGAACATGTGAGAACATATATATTTTTGGTACATGCATTAAGGTTAGGTTATCAAGAAAAAATAGTATCTACCTAGCAACAGGTTCTACGCAAAACAAGTCATTGCTATTTTGCTTTGAGCATATATCCTTCTATATTCTCAAAAATATGTGGAATATGTGTACAATTTTAGTGAAGTGGCCAGGTGTGTTGCAATGCGAAGAAGATAATGCCATGTGTGTTCCAAAACATACCACTACTTACCCCTTCCATGCATTTATCACAATTTATGGATCATATTGCCCCCATCTTCCTCCTCCTTCCCTTTCCCTCTCTCTACCGTTTTGTATGAGCTAGTCGCCATGGGCCGCTCATCCGTGTGTAGCTCGCTGTCTGGACGCGTGCTTGAGCTTGATGGCCCGCTCGTCCGTGTGTGCTCGCCACTTCTCCCACGCTCGCCAGCGTCACCCTATGCTTTTGCACTCCTCCGCAGTTCCTCGCCAGCAGCCACCATTGTTGTCAAGGCGCTTGTCAATTTCTATGTCTGAATAAATTACAGAGGTCAACTTAGCGATTATAGGCAAGTACTGAACCGAAGGAAGTAATTGCTGGTCAAGTTTATGTCGTGACTTTACAGATGTTACTTATTGACCAGGCATCAGACAAACATGAGGTTTAGTGGAGGTTTAGTGGAATCCTTGAACCCAGCACAGATCGCTTTGAGGACTGCAGTGCTTTCCATTGCCTATAATGATGAATTCTTTAGAGAAAAACAATACAACATGATCTCATCTTGCAGAAAAATTGGAGGGCTTGTATGTCCATACCTCGATACTGCTCATTGTTGATCATCAGCATTTGCAAGATTGTCACGTACCCTCGAGCTGCATGCCGGTCATACATCGGCAAGCCTGCAACGTCAAAACCAAGTCAGGGCTCCAACCCATCGCGGGAGGTAAAAGATAAGCTCAGGGTGCGCGTGCACCGAGCGTTTGTCCACCGAAAATCAATTCTTGCCCGTGCTAACGCTACGGTCCTATAAAGTGCAAATATATTCTATTAAATTTCTGGCTTCATAGTCTATACTGGCTCAACTGAGATACAGAAGCAAGCCTTTTTAAGCAAGAAAAAACTATTCTATTCTCCAAGGTGTCTTGAAAATGTTGACTATCATTGTCATAGTTCACAAAAATCAATACCTTTAAACCCAGCAATACATGTAAGGATGGAGAGACATGAAAAGTTACATGTCATATGTCAACAATATCCGAGTGCAATCAAGAAAGCTTTTATTTGAGTAGTTATACATGTTATAGTATTTTATTACATATCTCAGTTGCAGAGCCTGAAATAAACTTATTTAATGAAACATGCTAAATGACAAAGTCAAATCATCCACTCTGGTACACACATCCAATTTGTGAAATAAATGATCAAAATGCATAGTCCACTAAAAAAGTACAATATTTCAATATTTAAACAGGTAGACGGAAGCTACGCTGCAAATCAAACATTTGTGCTAACATCGTAGAAATAACTCTACTTTGACAAGTTAATTGAACATGTCTTTATTTTCTATATACAATGAGAGGGGTTTACAGAATATGCTTTTAGCTGACATGTAGAGAAAAGACACACTGGCTAGACATGCGTCGGTAGAGCGGAGCTCGCGATCGTTCTAACACGAGGACTCCTGGAAAACTCTAAACACATGCATACATACCCATAGTATAAAGAAATGGTCACACCTTGCTCGGAGTTCCCATGGTAGAAATAACGTGTTCATTCCTCCGATTTCACAGATAGCCGAGGTCATTGGCGAGACTTGGCGACTTGCATCTACGTCTGTGCTAGCAGCTTGGCTGTCAAAGATGACACAGTAGATATATTCAAAAGTGAAGTTTATCTAGTATTGCAGCTCAAACATGAAAATATAAGTTGTGACCAATTATACCTGATGCACAGTGTAGGTGGTAAGATAAAACTGCAGCTTTTGCATGAACAATGCAATCATTATATGCATCCCAAGAATTGTCACTGCGACTATATCCATGATGTGCAAACTAAAGACAAACCTCGAAACCATATACTTAAGGAACCACCGGCAACAATTACAGACCCCATAGACCAATATACCAACAACACCAGAGTAAGGGCCTGTTTGGTACAGCTCACATGAGCTATTTTTTTTGCCAAACACCTTTTTACAAAACAGCTTCACCCATGAAGCTGTTTTATTCCCCCTCTCACAAAAACAGCTTCACCCATGAAGCTGAAAAAAGTAGCTTTTCACAGCTTACACATCAATTTCTCTCTCACAACCATGTATGAAGTTGTTGGTGAAGCTGTTTTGCCAAACACTTTTTTCAAAATAGCTCAGCTTCACCTAATAACCAAACACTTTTTTCAAAACAGCTCAGCTTCACCTAATAAGTTGCTCATGAAGCTATTTTCTAAAAAAACAACTTCACTAGTGAAGCTGAGCTGTACCAAACAGGACCTAAGTCATCTTCAACAACTGGTCCTCCGCATGTGAAAACATAGTGAGGCTCTCCAAAGACGGTATCCTCACCATCTCTCAGCTGCAATTGGAAAAGAGGCTGATTCAATTAATGACATGGGTGTACACATATAGAACTGATAGTTTTGCAAAAGAATTAAAGTTAGCAGGCATAATACATGCATAAACACTTGTAATCAGATCAGATTCAAAGCACATATAGTAATTAGTGTTTGGGTGTTCATTTCCGCATAGCGGGAGAGAAGACCAAGGGCGGACGTACCTGATGGTGCAAGAGCCCTTTCATCCATCTCATCCAAGGTACTTGTAGCCAAATATCCTAACATAATTATTAATAATTAAATGTGCGGTGCTACTAAGATAACAAAAATAAATTTAGTCAGTCATTGTATAGATTTCTCATCCATGATTATTTAGCTGAACGCGCTGATTTTTTACTTGCCTGAGACATTATCACTCTAACGCTCAAAACACGGCTTCTACGAAGTTGCTGCTGCATGAAGATTCTCCCTAAGGGAGTTCCGCTGGGTCATCTATAGCAAAATACCAAGCCAAAAAATCACATTCAGGTTATTTGGACGGAAGAATTATGACCCAACTGGAACTGATCATGCAAGGTTAAACTAACTAAATGAGTTCCTGTGCATTACTACAAATTGGTCATACAGATGAGATGTGTCAGGAATTGTGATTTCTTCTTTCTCCATTTTCTTGATTGGATCTTCTCCGTGTAATAATAAAAACTCTAAATTGTTCCATAATTACTTTATTCAACTTCCAATTTTTTTCTCACTCCACACCAAGCTGCTATGGACCCAACATGCTGCAAACTAAATAAAATTTATGCAAGAGAGAACATGTTAAAATTAGATCATTCAGAGAAACTACCGTATTCTTTTAATCAATGCTTTACTTTGTTCATTCAAATAGGAGCACATGATCATCGAATGATCTATATCTCTATAATATTTTATTGCGGTCATTTACTCTGCAGAAATTCAGTACAGTAATAGTATAATCTTGAGATAGAGATCCCAGTACCTGGCCATGCCAAATAATACATTTCCACAATTGAAAGTATGAAACCAAGATTCTAGCAGATACGCAGGGATGAAGGGGAAAAAACAGCGGACCTTCCAGGGGCGTCCGCTGCGTCCGCATCAAAGGAGGAGGCGAGGAGGTCACGACCATCGTCATTGTGTTCTAGCCCGTAAGGAGTCGCTTTTGATGTTGACGCCCCTGTGGATCGCTATGACCCTGTGCCTCCCCACCGGCGCTAGCACCCCAGAGACGACATCATAGCCTGGAGAAGGGACTCACCGCGGCTGAAGCCGACGCGAGGGAATGCGATCAAGAGCGAGGACACCGACCTTGACCAAGTCGCACTTGGCATGCCGCCGGATCCGCGGCACCAATGACTTGATCTGGGGCGTTGATGGCCGGATCCGGATCCGCGCGCGTGGAGGTGGCGGCCGGCGGCTGTGGCGGCGTGCGCGACTCTAGCTGATCGCACGCATGGAGGTGGCGCACTTGGCATGCCTAAGGTCGGTCGGATCCGCGGCACCAACGGCTTGATCCAGGGCACTGATGGCCAGATCCGGATCCACGCGCGTAGGTGGAGGTGGCGGCGGAGATGCAAAGGGAGAAGGAGGCGAGTCAGGAATCGCTGAAGGCGGTGGCACGCACGGGGTGACACGGCTGTCCTGCGTCCACAGGCCCTAGCGTCGATGATGTCACAACAGAGGTCAAGTAGCATGATGAAGACCTCAAAAAGGAGGCCCAGGCAGCATCCGGGGCGTGGGCGTGTAAGTGGAGGATGCAACCCTAGGCCCATAGCCGGTGCCCGCCGCGGCGGCAGGCGGCGTCCAAGGCGTGGGCGTGCGAGCGGCGGGCGCAACCCTTGCCTCGTGGCCTCCGCCTGGCGTCGTGCGGCCTCGCGGCCTCCCTAGTAGCCTGGCAGCGTGGGGAGAAGAGTCGCAAGGGATAGGAGTCGCGCCGTGTTGGGGGAGAGGAGCGCATCGTTGTCGTGGGTGAACAGCAGGAGGGGATCGCAGGGGAAGGTAGGAGGCGGCGACGCGAGCAGGAGGCGGCGGCGCTGGCTACGGCGGCGCGAGGGAGACCCCAACTTCGTGAGGCGGGTTCCGCAAGACCAACAAGACGGATTTGTGGGCTCGCGATTGAGAGCGCGTTGGCCGGGGGAACGCAGGGGCGTCGAGTGCAGGGAGCGCGTTGGCCGGCCGTTGTTTCCTTTTACCGTGGCCGCGTGAGAGATTCCTTTTACCGTGGCCGGACATGCCGCGTGCGGGAGCGTAGCGAAGAAAAAAACCGCACGAAGGCGGTGTCCTTCTTTCTTTCTTTTTATTTGTGAGAGAAAGTAGTCATGTTTTGCTCGAAAATGGCACAGGCATGAGATTCGTTCGCACTGACTGCAAACTGAAACGACAACCGCGATGGCCATAAACAGTACGTAACGGCCTGTGTCGGACCAGTAAGGTCAGTATCTTCCTTGCGTTTCGTTCACGTAGGTGCTACTGTACGCCCTACGATCACGTAGCCATGCAAATCGTCCTCCTCAACTGATGAAACTGACCAAGTCTCCTGCAACTCATCACGCGGCTCACACACCGCATCAGCCGCCCCTCGCGCACGCCCAGCCCAGCAGGGCTTCTCTGTGGAAGTGGAACCGGCGGGCATCGTGACGGCGAGGGCGATGCGTTGGTGTCTTGTCATGAGCGTTATTGGCCGGCCCGGCCCTTGGTCTTACCCACCGGCCCCGTCAGGCAACAACGGCAACCGGGTCGGGTCAAGCAATCCCACCGCAGCAGCTTGCACGACTGGGTCTGGGGTCTGGAGTCTGGAGTTCTGGACCCAGAATAAGCAGCGGCTCCATCTCGCGCGCTTCGAGTTCAACGTTACATTCTAGATAGTCAAATGGAGCACACACGTCACACTCCCCACACTACAAAAATGGCCCCAAGAACACACACGCAGCAACCAGCTGTCATTTACCGAGCCGAAAATACAGGATGGAGGGGCTCCTCGGTTCCAGTGTTTGCAGGGGCGTCCGCTCGTGCTGGGCGCGCCGGAGAAGCTGCGACGGCTACTACTACCAGCGGCTCCCGCGGGCGCCGCCGACGGCGCCGGGCAGAGGAGGGACCAGGCTCGGACGGCGAACGGTCCTCGTCCTCGGCTCGGCGGCATGGAGGTTCGGCCGGCTACGACGCCGACGCCGCCGCGCCTGCAGCGCGCCGCGGTGGCCGTCGCCGCTGCGGCTGCTCAGCCGGATCCTCGACACGTACGTCACCATGCTCTCGCAGCCACTGGACATCTTGAAAGCGGGCGTGTCCTCCGCGGCGGTGCCGGCGGTGCGGTCGCCTTCGTCGCCGCCGAAGCTGCGCCGTGATGCTTCGCCGGGGTCGTCGTCGTCGAGGCGCCGCGATGCCGCCGGCGGGAGAGGCGTCATGCTCAACATCTGCGTCGCGGAGTTGCTCCTGCGGCGGAACACGTCGGAGGTCAGGCGCTCGCCGTTGCAGCAGCAGCCGCAGCCAACCAAGGACAATTGATTTCTACGTACATCATATACTAGAAAAACAATTGATTTCTTCTTCAAGTTTTACTTGCTAAGGATATCGTGTATTGACTACTAACAAGTGCACTCTGAATGGCAAACGTCTCGATGTAGCAAGCCGAGAAATATGCAAGTCATATATTTGTATCGATCAAAGTATCTCATCTGCTCTTGAATTCTCTATTATATTTCGTATCTGTTGTCTTGTACTCCCTCCATCCCAAATTATAAGTCATTCCAAAAATCTTGAAGAGTCAAAGTTTTTCAACTTTAACCAAAATTATAGAAATAAATACAAATATTTATGACATCAAAGATATGTATTATGAAAATCTAACTAATGAAGAACCTAATGATATTTAGTTGATACCATAGATGTTATTATATTATTATATAAATTTGGTCAAAGTTGAAAAACTTTGACTGTCCAAGATTCTTGGAATGACTTATAATTTGGGATAGAGGGAGTATATTGCTTCACTATGTGCCCTTTGTCTCCATCGCTTCAATACATGTTGTGCAAGGAGTGATATGATATTCATCAAATCGAGGATTTTTAGAACATGGTCTACAATATTCCAATTATGCTGAACAGACCACAGCTGCATGTACTAGTTTGCTGCAGGGGTCACCAATGACTTTGTACTCCTCAAATCTAAATTCATCATTAGGACCCCTCCAACCGTGACAAAATACTCATTGTTGCTTCCAATACCGTGGTGCATGCTGACATGGGACTTTCATATTTACCTTGAAAAGCTTCGTAACAAATAGGTGTGTATAACTCGCAAAAGTATGTGTCCTCATTTTAATTCTACATGATTTATTTCTTGATTCAAGTTCAAAATCCAGCTCCTTACTTTTTTTTTGAGTAAAAAATCCAGCTCCTTGTTTGTTTTATCCTCCACCACTCTTTTGAAATGCTAAAGAAATAAAATGAAATGTATGTTCAATTCACCGTTCAGATTCTTACTCAATATGTACTTTTGATTCCTAGTGTCTCAAACAGACACTTGAAGGACTTAAATGTCTCATCATACAAAAGAATAGCACCGAAAAATCATATTTTCTATAAATGATTGAACGCAACAAATAGATCATATCAAAAGGTCTATTCTCCTTGTGTAGTCCAAAAATTATGTAAAACTGGCAACATCATCCAATATGCATAGTAACAAAGCATGTTTTAGTATTAATCCATAATATATTTGCCATGTTGCTCTTTACGGAACTGCAATGCATATTTAAATGACGGGTTATTGGAAATTTTGTCTTAAAAATAAATAAGTATGCTTCCTTGTTGACCATATGCCATCTCTTTTCGGTGTTTGCTCTATAAATAATTCTGTGGTCACAAAGTGTATTACTTAAATTAAGCGAGACACCAATTTGGAGAATAGCCAGCTCATGTGAGCTTTAGGACTAATTCTTGCATCATCATTTGTTTCGATTTTAAAAGCCTCGTAACAATGAAATTTTCCTTTGGCAACATCAAATACAAGGTTTTGCCGAATAATGAAGGTTGTGACTATGTTTCAAAATCAGATCCTGACACTTTATAATTTTCTTTCTCCGGGCATGTGTTTCATCTCCAACAATTTGGTAAAATTGACTTGCCAAATGTTGTGTTTTAGCAAGTTGCTAAAATAATATATTAAGTTAAAAAGAAGTTCTCTCCAACAGTTCCTTATTTTCAACTTGCCAAAACTGAAAAAAGAAGGGCGCGCGCACACACACACACACATATATATATATATATATACACACTACTTATTGTAGTATATGCCAATGCATGCGCATCCATGCAAATGAGCGAGCACATGCAATGCAATCGGTGACAGATGAGGCACATCATGAGTCCATTCTCGTTGCATTTGCCGCACCTCTCCGTCCCTCCGTCCGCTACCACCACCTTGCAGTTGCCGCCGCACTCCCAGCACGGCACGAACCGCGCGCCGCCGCAACCCTCGCAGCCGCGGCCATCCTTGGCCGCGCACGCCTCGCCACGCGCCTTGGCCCACCGCATCATCTCCCGCGTTTGAGGATAGCAAGTTGGATAAGAGCATCTCCAACAACTCCTCAAATCCACTTTGTATCCTTATTATTTTGGCAAAAACACAAAAACACCTCTCCAACAACTTGGTAAACTCACTTGGTATATTTGCAAACTTGGTAAACTACGGTCTCGCGCGCGTAACTATTCGCGCACGGCGTGGACTTCCTATCGCCGTAGTACACCTCCGCCGTGCGCGCAGTGGGGAGGTTGGAGACCTGGGAGAAGGAGACGGATCCCTGGGCACAAGCGGCAGGCGGAGCTTGGCGAGGCCCTCACGGTGGTGGAGGCGGTCGATGGCGTGGGGCGGGTCGACGACGGACGCGGAGAAGAGGAGGCGCCCGTCCGCGGACGCCGCCACGCCCGATATGGCGTCGGTGTGCTCGATCCAGAGCCGGCGGTGGTGGCGCCGGACGGTCACGTGGTTCGACGGCGGCGAGGCCGTGGGGAGCTCAGTCTTCTTCTGAACCTCCTCCCCTGGCCGCGAGATCACAATGGTGACCACTGGCACCGGCGCCTCGGCCTGCGACGCCACCACCTCCTGCTGGGGCGCCGGCGACGGCACCTGCAGCAGAGGCGGCTCGCAGTTCGGCAGCTCTGGCATCGTCTCCGGATCAAGGCCCGTGCTGGGATCCAATCCGTCTGCGCCGCTCGACATGGGCGGCCAGCCGGATCCCGCCACTTCCTCCTCCTCCTTTGCGGCTCTCCGTCGACCACCTCGCGTGGACGCGAGGGGGTTCCACTTTTTGGTGTTGGAGGGCGGGGCACGGAGCACCTACTCCTGCTGCTACTGGCTGCTCGGTCTCGCGACGGCGAGGGGAAGGAGGCGGTGGGGGCCTACGCCGGCGGGCAGATCAAATGGCGACGGGTGTGACCGTGGGATGGGCCGCTGCCGGTGTGGATTGGGGATAAGCACGAGGGCTATCTCACGCCGAGGCGCCGGTGCCAGCGGTCACCATCGTGATCTCGCGGATAGGGGAGAGACTGAGCTATCTCACGCTGACTGGAGGAAGGGGAAGAAGAACAGGCAATGACAGGCGGGTCCCATCTGTCATTCTCTATTTTTACCAAGTGAGAGTAGCAAGTTGTTGGAGATACATCTTTTTTTCACTTGCTAAATAAAATACCAACTTGCTATAACTCAAGATATACCAAGTAAATTTTAGGGAGTTGTTGGAGATGCTCAAATTTGTATATATGTGAGTGTGAGACCTCAGGATAGCAAGTTTGGATAAATAACAAGTTGGTTTGAGGAGTTGTTGGAGAAGGAATTTTGTGATTTTGCCAAATTAATAAGGATAACAACTTGATTTGAGGAGTTGTTGGAGATGCTTAACTCCCATGCGAACTATAGAGGCATTCCTAGCTTTAGGTTTTTAGCCCCTTGAGCACTTTGTTAGATGAACCTTTGTAACCTATAACTTTCATCTACACAAACATATGTGCGGGATCTGACCTTTCCATCTATCTTTCTTTTATTTGTGTACCTTTTTCAAACCTCAAATCCATTTAAATCCTCATAGCTAATTCAAAACATCTGAGCCCCATATATAGTACCAAATTCCACGTCAACTTGAGGTAACTCACTGGCAAGCAAACCCTCCATGCTATAAGAAAACGCTAATGATGACGGGATATTATTTGTCCCGGTAAATAGGTATTTGATTTGGTAGTAAACCAAACAATCAAAGTCCATCTAATTTTGTGCAGAAAAAGGAACGACCATGGTGTTGCAAAACCAAATTTCTTCCGTATCAAATGTGCAGGCTTCGTTTCGATGCAGGCAAGTTATATTGATGTCTACTTCAATCCTCCAAGATCTTGTTTTGATGCAGGATCGATTAACACAATCTAACGAGGGACGAAATCAGCTAAATTTTTAACACCAACATAACAATCTGAGCATGCATATTATGAAGAAGAGATGAGAGTGAACAGTAGCGCTCCTGTTCCTCACACACAGACGACCGACCTTCCTCACGCCAAAAACCGAGAGCACTTGCGCAGCGTCGCGCCGTAAAACGGCAGTAGCAATGCCGTGTTGTTGGGCCGAGGCCCAGCACATCGACGGTATGATATTGGGCCGAAGCCCAGCTAGCAGCGCACATGCTCCTGGACTCCTGGTCACCGTCGGATACCAGTGAACGGCCAGCTATCCTGCGACTGCAGAGACAAGTTGATCTGGCCAACTGCAGACGACCTGGTTCCGGCGACGACGGGGCGAGCGCCGCCGCCGCCCTACGCAGGTCAGGTGCCCAGGTCGTCGGGCCCTTCGCCGGCGACGAGCAGCCACCAGGTATGCCCATCCCTTCCCTTTCCCTCCTGCTTTCGCCCTACGCAGGTGCGGTGCAGTGGTATTGGTTGGTGCTCGCAGGCTCTGCTAACTTATAGCAAGCTGTAAGCTCACGGCAAGAAGAAATTTTACGAGAGAGACAAGTGGTCATGCATTGATAGTGAAGATATGAGTGGGCTGAGATATGGCTGCAAAGATTCTGCGAGCTGTATTATTAGCCTTGCTCTTATGGGTTTATGCCAGTCCTGTTAGGTTTGCAGTTCCTCTCAGTCTGTCTAACAATGCTGTGAATGAACTCTGTTTCCCCCTTATTTGTGCGCTGAGCGAGTGAAGAGTCACACATGTTTATGCGTGTTTGAGGAAAAAAAGTCATGCAAGATTCTGTCAGTTCATTCTTATTTTTTTGTCCATTATTACTAATGTATTCTGTTCATTACTGTAGGACAACGTTGCATCTGAACTGCATTGGATGCTTAGAGATGATGGACGAGTCTTTTCTTGATAGGATGGTTTCCCAAATTCGATCAGCATGCAGGTAAGGATACATGCACTGTTGTTAAGCGTTCCAGCTCATTATTCATTTGCAATTTTTCAGCGGAACATTCAACTCGCACAGGTTTACGTTTATCTATTCATCTACTGCTGTTGTGCCAATTAATTCCATTATAACAGACCACCATGGGGTGTAGAAGAATGTATAACTAACTAGTAGTAGATCTTCTAGTTAATTTTCTTCGCTATGTTTTTTTTATTAGAGAGAAATTTGAGCATGCTGTTTTTGATGATTGTTCTCATTTTTCAATTAGATTTATCCTTCTTTGTTGGTTGTTCATGTTGGGTTTCTATTCTAGCCTACCCCAACTTGCTTGAGAGTTGAGACTAAAAGGTTTTGTTGCTGTTGTTGATATATAGGAACTAAGAAGATAGATCAGGAACTCATTTTAGCCTACATATGCTCTTGGCTTAACATATCACATTTCGGTAGTGACAAGTGTGGTTGCCACCTGTCTTTTCACTAAGGTTTAGAAACGATGTAATGTCTACTGTGCACTGTTTGTAATGTGAACCTGTCATCTTGTCTTCAAGTCATACCTTGTGTTGCTCTGCGCCATTGAGAATTTAAAATAGACCATCGAGTATGCAAAACAGTTTCCCAGCACCTCAAGTCATGGTAGATGTAGACCTAAATCTTAAGTAATTTGTCAATACACACACAATGCATGAGTTGGCTTGTATATATACTTGTTCTTGGAACTAACCTCTGTTGCCTTTTTATTTTCTCATGTAATGTACGCCTTAATGTTATCTTAATCTTGAAAATTACAGGTACTACACTGGATACCCTAAGGACCTAGGGCCATCAAGAATTATACCATTCACATCTGAGCGTCAGTTTGTGCAGCTATTACATGAAGGAAGACCTGTAGTTGTTGCCTTTACTATTAAGTATACTAACTCTCCTGTATTTTTTTTTCAGAAACACTAACTAGAATAGCAAATCCTCATGAATTGACAGTTCTTGCTTCAATCCTGAAAATTGCATTTTGTTAGGTGCACATATACACAGCATCTTGATAAAGTACTGGAAGAGGCTGCGGCTAAATTTTATCCACATATCAAGTTTGTCCGAGTAAGCTACTCTTGATTTTATATTTACAAGAAAAAATCATTTTACAGTCTTGTTAGATCACTTCTAATTGATGAACTATTTGGATAATACTTTGAACTTATGATGCTTCACTAACTACTCGGTGGCTAAATTAAAACTCTACATGTTATAGCCTATTATGCCTAAACTGCAATTTTTTCTTGGTGAGTTAAAACCATTATTTATCTGATGATGAAGCTATAAACTTTGTTCCTGGTTGTTTCATTCAAATTTTACAGAGCAACTTGATCTAATGTTAACCTGTATCTTTTATCAATAATTTATATTGCTCTATTCAGCTTCAGAGGAAATTCAGCTTGTCTTAGTATGTTCTTGTTTCCACTTTCTGTTTTCCCCTTTTGTTGGATATTTCTCGTCACATGACAAATTGTGCTTGCCTCCAGCAAGTAGCCATTGAACATTCTTCTTGTCTGCTGTGACCGTCAGGTTGAGTGCCCGAAGTACCCAGGGTTTTGCCTCACAAGGCAAAGGAACGAATATCCATTTGTTGAAGTATTTTACAACCCAGAACAGGTTATCATTATTTACTTGACATTTGTGGGTGTAAATGTTTGAGGTTCTTTGTTTCGGATCTTTCATGCAATTTCCATCCATTCTGTAGTTACAATTTCACAGCTTTTATTTAATTTGTGTCCACTGGGATAACAGATAACTGCATAGTGGATCAAGGCGCAATTCAGTTGTGAGCTCGTTGCCTGCTAAGTTACTATCATTGTATTGTGATCATTTTGCCTTCTTGATTTTTTATTCTTTGTAATCTCCTTAGTATTCATGGCTAGAAGTAAGTGAAAGACGATTTATACACAGCTGGAAATCTTATGCTCTTGTTTGATTAAAAAGTTAAAATTTCTGATATTGTAGGTATAAACCAAGTTCCTGGAAATATTTGCCATTTATGCTTCAGTCCAGTTCATGGATTTTGGAACATCAAAATCTAACTCAGGGACCTAGTGTTTTCACTTTGAGAAAGAGCTCCCTATGCTATCTTCATTTACTGTCCATTTTCTGTCTTGAAAATGCTATCAGAAGCCTTAATAATTACTTGATATGCTGTGTACAAGTCGAAAATGTTGTTTTCATTCAGACATCCTCAGACCTTAGACATCGCTATTGATTGGCTGTAGAGGTTCAGATTTTTTTTCTATCGCAACAATAATGTCCATGGCACATGCTTTTCCTTTTTTTAGTCTTAGCAATTTATACATGAGATGTTCAATAAGCTGGAAGGCTTATGCTCTTTTCTGATATTTTTTTTCTTGTGGGTACAAAGTACAAACCATATCTAGAAATATATGTGCTTTATGATTCAATCCACTTCATAGATTTTAGAACTTCAAATCTAACTCAGGGTCATAGTGTATTCACTTTGAGAAAGAGCCTTGAATGGAATCATAAGCCTTAGGCCACGTTTGGGAGGGCTTCTCTTCCCGAAACAGCTCTGGCTTGTAGGCAATCCTGTGCGCTGTGGCTCATAGAGCGTCTGGTTTTACTAGTCATGTTCGTATTTAGCACATAGACCAATGTTGCACATAAAATGACTAAATTACCCATGCTTAACTAATGAGTGCATGCAAACTTTCGCTTGTGGAACAACTCACAGGAACTAGCTGCAAGCTTTCATGTACATTTAATGTGTTATTAGTTTACAGGGGTACTTTTGACAAAAAAAAGCAAGAAAAAAAAGCTTGGAAACATGTACACATCCTCTAATCTTGAACAACAATTTAAAAATTACACGCCCACTAATTTAAATGGAGAGAGCACTTGTTCAGCTGTCTATGACGTTTTCATTGTTTCATCCTCACATTCATTCTCAGCCATTGCTATTGATTGGTTGTAGAGTTGCAGATATTTTTCTTTCACAATCATGAACATGTTTTCATTTATTTTGTCTTGGCTATGCCTTTTTCTATACTCCTCAGGCTGCAAGCCAAGGAAAGAGCGTGGATCCTAACATCACTAAGTATGCTGTAAAAGTGCTACCTGTAAGCTGGTGCCTGTCAGTTCAATAGCTGAATTCATGTTTTCTTGTTGAGCTGACGGTGCATTGTATCTCCTGCAGTTCAACTATGACCAGAGCGTGTATGGATTTCGAGAATATTTCAGGAAGCATGGTTTTAAGTATTCTGAAACAAACTAGATCTGTTATTAAAAAAATATCTGCCTTAAGAGTAATCCTAGGGGACTTGAGTAGCATGGAGGCATTTGTTGTTTGGAGTTGAAATGGCGCGAGTCTCTACTGGTGTCTAAATTCTGGACTTGTTCATTCATTCAAGAATGCCTGTCATGTATACAGGGTACTGTCCATGCCTATGGATTAGCTTTGCCATACCTATGAACCATTGGATTTGGTAAAATAATTGTTTTACCTGTCAAAACCTGGAGCGAGCATTTTGCATCATTTTTTTTTCCAGTGTTGTTGATTTGCGATTTTTGTCGTGACTGGGTTGTTGTGTGATCAGAGCTTGCAGTTGTTATTATTAGAGGGTAAAAGCTCGTGGACGATATGATGTCGTAGTAAAGTACTTTTGTTTAATAAGAAAATAAAATATTAGGGACTTCTACCAAGAAGTAATTTATGTAGCAACATCCTAATAACTTTATTTTAGAAAATATTATATTCTCTAAGCATGGCACAGCAACGAGGCACAAGTAGCATAGTGAGGCCCTGTTTCCATGGGGCCACTGCGATTTTTTGCCACATATATATATGGCCATCGGGCCGTGCTGGCCCGGCCCGTCGGCCCGGGCCGTGCCAGCCCGGCACGGCGTCGTGCCACTACGGGCCGTCGTGCCTGACGGGCCGTGCCTGTGTCGTGCTCGTGCCTAGCCTTCGGCCCAAGGCACGGCCCATGGGTCGTTTTGCCGTGCCGGGCCGCCCGGTGGGCACGACTAATTTCACCGGGCCGTGCCGGCCCATGGCCCGGCCACAAAAAACCCCCTCAATTTTCAACAAAATTTCTAAATAATCAGTCACACAGATCACACATTCACACATAAGATAGATAATATGATGATAATCAAAATGAGCTGTTTTTGTGCAATGCTGCCTCATTAAAAACCTTTCTAGGTAAAACTCACCCTTGTGAGAAACCCTAGAAAGGAAAAAAGAGTGCAGCCAGCTCAAGTCACATAGTTTTAGTGTCTTATTACAAGTTTACAACAGCCAATCAAATTGGCAATCTAGAGTGTTAACAGAAGTACAGAACAGTCTCACTTTCACTTCTCAGTCATATGCTAACACTCACTCACGAAAACCAAAAGTATCTCACACTCTTGTCAACAGAATACATGTCACTAGCCACCTGCAGTCCCGCCGCTGCCGCTGTGTCCTTCATCAAGGAACTGCTCCTGGAATGCCTCCTCAATCTCTGGGTCTTCAGGTTTGTGTTGCTCCCTTGTTGCTCCTAGTTCCCAGTCCTTGATGCAGGTCAGCATCTCCACGGTCTCCGGCTTCAAGCGTCGCCGCCGCTCCTCTAGAATCCTAGCTGTGCAGCTGAAACAAGACTCGGAGGAGACAGTAGATGCAGGAACAGACATAATATCTCTAGCCATAATAGAAAGGAGATAGGTGAGCCTGTGTTCACGCCACCAGTTGAGTATGTTGAACCCATCCTCATAACAAGTGACAGTGTCACTATCCAAGTAAGCTGAGAGCTCACTTACAGAAGGAGATGGAGGTACAAAGGAGGAAGGGGAACAAGCAGGGGATGGACCAAGGCCAACAACAGTAGCACCACGGTTCCCATAGATCCTTCCCCAAGCCTGCTTTGTCTTACCAGATGATGGTTGTGGAACCCTTTGAGACCTAGCTGCACCAAACTTAATCTCATATTTGTAAAACAGTCTGTAAAGTTGATCTTTGACATCACCATAGTATGTATTATATGTGGCTCCAGTATATTCAGCAAGCAATTCCAGCACATTAAAGAACCCTTTCATCTTAGCCCTAGGATCAAGGATGAATGCATATGAATAAAGTAGTGGAATGTTCTCCCAATATTTAAGGAATTTAAGCTTCATAGGATTAGCAATGTGTCTAAAGTTTTGGTCTCTTTCAGCTTTATGTAAATGTTCAGCAATATCAAGAATATGATACAACATCAGTGGGACAGTAGGATAATACACTCCAGAAAGAACAACAGTAGAATCATAGAAGATTTCTAGAAAGATCATTATTTGTTCAGCAACATACCAATGACTTGGGGTTAACAATTCAGAACCATAATTACTGGTAATAAACACAGTGAAGACATCCTTATATGGCAGCAAGTGTTTAAGCATTAAATAAGTTGAATTCCATCTAACATCCATATCCAAGCCAAATTTCCTAGGCCTAAGACCCTTACACTCACAGTATTCTTTAAATGCAGCAATTCTTGTATTAGATGAGTTCAGAAAGTTAATTGAAGTTCTAAAATCTTCAAGGTAAGGTTTCAATCTCTTCAAGCCAGATTTTACAATAAGATTAATGATATGGCATGCACAACGTTGATGGACAAGCAGATACTTAACCTTATTAGGATCATCACGTGTAGGTGCTGGATAAGAACCCAAGTAACCAAAGAACATAGCTTGCAAAATTTCATAGGCCTTAGAATTAGCTGAAGCATTGTCCAGACTCAGAGCAAAGACCTTATCAATCAAACCAAACTCCTCAACTACAGCAGCTATCTTTTCAGCAATATTATCAGCAGTATGGCTACAATCAATAAGCCTAAAACCTATTACTCTTTTCTGCAACTCCCAATCAGCATTAACAAAATGAGCAACAACAGAAATATAATCCTCCTTAGCATTACCAGACCAGATATCAGATGTCAAAGATATAGAAGATGCAGCAGGCAACACGGAGTTAATAATTATAGAACGTTGTTCAACAAACAGTTTAGCCAGATCCCTACTGGTAGTTTGTCTAGAAACCTTTTGAAACAGAGGATTATGTGCATGTTTAATGTAATCTTCCCAAGCCTGTGACTGACCTATCCCTAAGGGAAGGTCCAACCTAGCAATCAATCGACACAGCTCAGTTCTACCAACAGCAGCATCATACACCCAATTTTTCAGTCCATCAGGGTTCATATCAATTTTAGACTGTACCATACGAGCATTATCAATTTTTTTCCTACAAGTTTTCATATGCCTTTGCAAATGGCCAGTGCCAGCAGCTGATCTAGCAGTATATCTACTACCACAATGCTTACAGATAGCAGCAATCCTAACTTCATTCTCATCCTTAATCTCAGTGAAATAGGCCCAAACAGCTGAGGTTTTCTTACCAGTGGCACTGGAAGGAGTGTCAGTAGAGGCCACTCCACCATCGCCGACGTTGTCGTCGACATCGAGAGGGATAGGCTGGGTCTGGGAGCCAACCGGGCCGTCACCGCAGTCGATGCCGAACAGGACGGCTGCATCATCATGCAGGTCGTCATCGTCCTCAACCTCCAGGTCGTCATCCGGGTGACGGGTGAGGTCCTCGCCGTCGCAGAGGGGCGGAGATGGCTGCGCCTCCGACCCTCGCGTTGCGGTTCTAGCACCAGCACCGGACGGGGACGGCCGAGGCCGACCCCGACCTCCATCTCCAGCACCTCCCCTCAACGGGCGCTTTGGCGGCCTGGCCATGTCTACTCCAGAGGAGGAAGACAAGGCGTCAGGCACCAACCTGCAAGAAAAGAACAGAGGAAGAGGACAAGAGCAGAGAGATCAGATCACATATAGTTAGGGTTAGGGTTAGGGTTAGGGTTAGGGTTAGGGATGAGGAGGGAGGACGAACACGAACCTGCGCTCCGGAGCCCGGTGCCGGAGAAGAAGGAGGAGAGGCAACGATTAGGATCGACGGCGATGGGGGGAGGAGAGACCGCTAGGAAGACCAACTCACATGGTTCACCGAGAGCGAGAGGAGAGAGCGAGAGGGGAGGAAAGGAGGGAGGAAAAGGTTAGGGAACTCAGTCGTCGAGGAGTGGACAAGCACCGGCGAGGTCACCGGAGTCGGAGGGCGCAGACGAACTCGAACCGGAGCCGGGGACGATGCAGAGGAGACAGGCGACCTCACCGCCTCTCACAGTCTCACCGGAGTAGAGAGGTGAGAGGTCCACGGTGGGCGACGGCGGCGACTGCGAGAGGCGACCAGGGCACCAGGCGAGAGTGAGAGCCAGGCGAGACGGCGAGACCGCGAGAGCGAGAGCCGCGGCGGAATGGAATGGGGATTGGGGAATGGGGATTAGGGTTAGGGTTTGGGCGAGAGCCGCGGCGAGCGGCATATATGCGGCCAAGGGGGCGGGGCGCCGGGGCAGGCCGGCAGGCCTCTTGGGCCGGGCCGCCACCGGGCCGCCTACACCTACCGGGCCATGCCCGGGCCGTGCCACGGGCCATGGTGGCGGCCCAAGCACGGCCTGGTGGCCCGTGCCGTGCCGGCCCAGGCACGGTGGCTAGCGGGCCGTGCCTTCTCCGTGCCGGCCCATTCCACCGGGCCGTCAGCCGGGCCGCCGGCCCGCGGGCCGGATGGAAATCTATAGCCACATACGTGACAGTGCATAGCTATCAGACCACCGAAATATCTTTACGTATTTCTTGTGATGCGGTTATTCTCATCTGGTGTGCGCAGGGACTAGGGCGTTGTTTAGATGTAACCGGTTAGTTTTTTTTCTCAACTGTAACTTTGTTCAAATATGGACTATGTAGACTCAAAAGATTCGTCTCGACATATACATTCTAAAAGTACAATTAGTTATTTATTTTACCAACATTTAATGCTCCATGCATGTGTCCGAATATTGATGTGATGGTGATGTGATGAAGAGAGTGAAAAAAGTTGATAGTTTGTGGTATCTAAACAACGCCTAGACCACCATGCTGCCGAATGATGGGGGCAGGGGAATTGTTGATAAACAAACAGGGATGATGATATCTGTAGCAGGAGTGAGCAGCAGATCTGCCAGGCTAAGCTGACGCTAGCTGATCGCCTCTGCCTCTGTGTCAGCCACTTGGGCTGGTTCTTTTAGCATGGAATCGAACAGCTAAGGGATATCAGCTGGGGAATGATTTGATTTGCATTTGCATCTAGAAACAAGGGCGACTCCCAAGCACAAGGTGTGTGGATCTTCATCAGACAGGGCGTACGGTGCAGCGCATGCGCATTTTCTGATTACCCCAACCCAGCCGCCGCATCAGAACCAAATTCTTCTCTATCTATCATGATCTTGCAGAACTTATAGTATTGTGGAGCAAATATCTGACGGGATCGGATCAGTAAAGATGGGCGGCACGCATGCTACCTTCAGGTTAAACTACGCGACTCACGTGGCTCACGATGGGCAGCAGCATAGCATTATTTCACGATAAAACAAGCAGCAGCAGCAGCAGTAGTAGGTGAGACGACGAGCCACGATAAAAGGAACGACATGAGAATGAGATTCGAATCTGTGGGGCCCGCGCGCAGTCACAGAGCCGGGGGAATCTGTGCGGTTGGAGAATTGCCACGGGCCCACCCGGACGTTTGTTCACAAATCATGAACTCCACTCCGGTCCCCGGCTCCGGGGAAGGCGAGTGATGAGTTTCCATTCCATCCGCTACAAATAATAATCGGGCCTTGCAGCCACACACACACACACGATTATCTCGCTGCCTGCCGCGCGGTGTCAGCTTCCAGATCAAGCAAGAAGCGGAGCGCCAGGCAGAGCAGAGAAGCCACCACCACCAGGCCGGAGAGGAGAGGATGGAAGCGCAGCACGGCTACAGCCCGCTCGCCGCGGACGACCACGAGGCGGCGGCGGCGGTGATCCGCTCCGCCGGCGCCTGCGCCGGTGATGAAGGCGACGACCTCAAGCTCAGGCTACTGGGATACAAGCAGCAGCTCAGGCGCGACCTCTCGTAAGTGCATGCGATGCCATCTTCTTTTTCTACCTGCTCTGCTCTCGCGCCTCTCTTCCCCGGAACCGGAACGATCCTGCCCTGTTCAACTTTCCCCCCTTCTCTCTCATTTTCTGCTAGTTCGTGGGCGCAGCAACCGCAGATCGATCGATCTCATCTCATCATGCGCTTTCTTTCGTGTGCCCGGCCGGTAAGCTAGTTACGTACTTCTAATTTCCTTTCGAGTTTCGACGATGGATCATCTGTTGCTTGCGGGCTTAAATTTGTGTATATGTACTCGGTTACTCATCGCTTACCGGAACTCCTACAAATCAGTAGGCGCTGGCCTTGCGTTGCGTGTTCGATCGATGTGTTCACGAGTCGCCATCGCTCTCATCAGCCTCTCACAATGTAAATCAACAACACGTACCAGAATTCTTTACGGTAGACGTCGACTGAACGTCCCTTTATGTGTCCAGCTATACAATACGTACAAGACACAGACACTGGTCCTTTGAGCCAATGATCAATGTACGTAACGTCGTTGGACGACATTACCTTGTTTAGTGGGTGAAATTTTTTAGATTTTACTACTGTAGTATTTTCGTTGTTATTTAACAAACTTTGTCTAAATATGGACTAACTAGACTTAAAAATTTCGTCTCGACATTTACATATAAACTATACAATTAGTTATTTTTTTATCTACAATTAATACTCAATATATGTATCTAAAGATTTGATGTGACGGAGAATATTTTTTTTTGGAAACATGACCTACTCTCTCTGTCCCTAATTGACTGTCGTCGTTAATGTACGTGCCACAAGTTTGACTTAATTTGTAGCAAATGTGTGCAACATTTGTATCTTCAAATAGTTTTATTAAAAAACTAGATTCAAATATCTATCCAACGATACTAATTATGTATCATACATATTAATACTTTTTAATATATATTTAGTTAAAGTTGTTTCTTGAAAAACACAAACAACAAACATTTATGAACCGAGGGTCCACTGTTGTTCGTAGCATGGCAGGCAAAAAGGACCCAGCTAGTCTGTCAGACAGACCTGAAGCTCAGAGAACTGGGCCTTCGGCCCAAAATATATAACCTTCTTTAATTACCGCCTACTTTCTGCGGCCACGGCCTCGCACGCAGGGTGGTGGCCAACTTCTCGGTGACCTTCTCCATCGTGTCGGTGATAACGGGCGTGACGACGCTGTACGGGACGGGCCTCCAGTTCGGCGGGCCGGTGACCATGGTGTACGGATGGCCCATCGCCGGCGTCTTCACCGTCGCCGTGGGCCTCGCCATGGCCGAGATCTGCTCTGCCTACCCCACCTCCGGCGGGCTCTACTTCTGGAGCGCCAGGCTCTGCACCAACCGCCGATGGGGACCCTTCGCCGCATGGCTCACCGGCTGGTAAGTCTCTGTCTACTCGTACTGTACCAGTGCTAATTCTGCTTCTATTCTACTAGTATCTACCACAGACATTACATTACTACCAGGTACCAGCTGCTTGTTGTAGATCTCTACTAGTATTTCGAAACAGAACAAACTGCAAATGCACTGATGACTAATAAAACGTGCAAACAAAGTTGAACGAGCGGCCTGGCCCATGCATTGTCAGGCCCAAAATAAATCAGTCTTTTCTTAATTTTCCCAGCCTGCCAAAAGCTGATCGAGGTGCCTCCGTTAGAGTTTTTGACGTCCAAAACTAAGGCGAGTTTTATCTGATTTTGATTCTCTATAGAAGTTGATCCTCTGAGAGAAGTGATTCTCACAGAATCAGGGAAACTACTTTTTTCTAGCTCTCAGCCTCTTAGTTCATTTCAGAGATTCACTTCACGGAATCAGCAGAGAATCACTTCTCTCTAAAAAGCTGAGCTGCTGCTGGATTCAGCAGAGAAGCTCCGGGAACTCTGCCAAACAGGGCCTAACTGACGACAAGGAAAGTGACAAGTGCACCAATCTCTTCTCTTCTTCTACCGCGTGCAAGGTTACAACTACTACTAGTATATATATATATATATATATATATATATATATATATATATATATATATATATATATATATATATATATATATATATATATAGGTACAAGATTCGAAGCATACTATATACTCCCTCCATCCATGAAAGAATCAACCTCTAGAGTTGTCTTAAGTCAAACTTTTTAAACTTTAACCGAATTCCTATAAAAAACTATTAAGATTGATGGTACCAAATTCACATAATTAGATACATCAAAGAATATATTTTTATAATATGTTATTTTATATGATAGATGTTATTACTTTTTTCTATAAAGTTAGTTAAAGTTAAAAAAGTTTAACTGACACAGATTGTAGAAATTGATTCTTTCATGGATAGAGTGAGTACTACGCTATCATTGCTTGATTTGGTTGCACTGGTACCACCAAATCATTATCATAATTGGACAATTCGATACTACAAGCCTCAAAGTCTCTCTGTCCAACTTCAATTTGTGTCACCAAATTAATAACGGGGAGACGCAAGTGGAGAGAGCGTCCGGCACGCGATTGCATTTTTGATACGCTGCTACTACTATTAGCCGTGACTTTTGACAAAAAGTGCGTCCAGCTCCAAGAGAAAAAGAGACGAGCATCTATAGTTCTATATATATGTCTATCTATATTCAGCTGCCGATTGTGCTGACGTATCATATCGTCCTAGCAAAGATCGGCCGCACCCAGGCATCCCACTGGTTTTGTTCTTCTTCTTTCCCCGAATATAAACACAATATACTCGCAAAAAAAAAAAAAACGAATATAAACACAATCGTTCACATTAGGGGCCTGTTTAGATGTACCCAGCTAAAATTTAGCTAGCTAGCTAAACGAATATATCCACTGATGTTTGGATGCTTCAGCTAATAGACTTAGCTAAATTTTAGCTGAGCTGGAATAGCTAAATCTAGCTAAACTTTAGCTGGACTGTTTGGATGCATAGCAGCTAAATTTAGTTAACTAAAATTTAGTTGGTGCATCTAAACATGGCCAAGGTGATTACAGGGTAGGGGAAGTCTCTTCTGACTTTTACTTCCCTGTGACTACAACCACATTAGGTGATTATTAGAGTAGTAGATTAGTTGGAGGGACATCGGACATGCCGCTTACAGTCGATACTCCCTCCGTCCATGAAAAAAGCAATTCCTAGGATCTGTGCCGGTCAAACTTTTTAAACTTTGACTAACTTTATAGAAAAGAATAATAACATCTATGATATAAAATAGACATATTATGAAAATATATTCTATGATATATCTAATGATATGAATTTGGTACCATCAATCTTGATAGTTTTTTTGTAGAAATTCGGTCAAAGTTCAAAAAGTTTGACTTAAGACAACTCTAGAAATTGATTCTTTCAGGGACGGAGGGTGTACTTAAATCTGGATGGTCATCAGTTTTCATCAGATCAACATCATTAAAATAAAAATGCTGGCCTATAACTCAGTCTGACATTGCATTTGCAACCCAACTTGACTGCTCGATAAGATTCGACACCGTACTACAAGATCACAACGTGGATAACTGCTGTCCCATAATAGTACAGTACCAGCATAGCAAAATACAATCACCCCCGTTTGGATGGCTCGTTGACCATACGTCGCGTTCCGAAGCTGCTGCCTGCTGGCATGCCATGTACCATGTCTTGGGCACGTGCATGACACACACCCCGCACGCTCGCTGCCGCTGCCGCTGCCGGCCCCGTGGTGGTACTGCAGCAGTAGGAACGCTTCGCCGCCGTTCCTTGCCCACGGCTCACACGACCGACTCTTGGAAACTCGCGACCTCAACGCCGTACGTGTCTCTCTCGCCGTGGAGCCGGCCTGCCACTAAAATAATCTCCTTGCCTGTTGTCATCTTTTTGTGGTACTATCAATTGTAGAGATATGGTGTTTGGTTGCAGGACTAAGGGATACTATCAATTGTAGAATCAGAAGACACACTACCATCTTACTCCCTCCATCCTAAATTATAAGACATTCCAAGAATCTTGGAGAGTCAAAGTTTTTCAACTTTGACCAAAAATTATAAAGAGAAATACAAAGATTTTATAACATCAAATATATATATTATGAAAATATAACTAATAAAGAATCTAATTGCACTTAGTTGGTATCATAAAGATTTTTATTTTATTATATAAATTTGGTCAAAGTTAAAAAACTTTGACTCTCCAAAATTCTTGTAATGCCTTATGATTTGGAATGGAGGGAGTACTACATAGGTATATGCACTCTCTTCGTACTCGTAATTCAAGTCATTTTTTACAAGGCTTAGGTCAAACATTAGAAATATAAATCAAGAAATAACTTTTAACCTATTGTGTTAGGAAATATGAAAACCATATGAATAGATTCCATAAAAATATACATATTTATAAAAATAAGTAAAGTTATGCTTTGGACACCGTGTCGCTGTTCAAAACGACTTGAATTACGAGTACGGGTGTCGGGGGACCACAAAAGGGGTACCCCCAATCAACGCAAAACAAATAAGTTAAACCCAGAGCACCAATTAATAAGAGAACTAACTAGTCTAACCTCCTAAAAAACCAACCCCTCGAGGCCTACAACGCCGGCCTACCGCCGGGAAGCCTGGGCTCGCCAAAGCCTTACCAACCGTCTCATGGTAGTCTACCCCTCGAACCCCGACACATAGGCCTCGAGCCCACTACAGCCGTACACCGATCCTCGAGACCCCACGTGGGGACCTCGAGCCTCTCTAGCACGGTAACCCATCCCTCGAGACACATCATACCTCCCTCGGGCAGCGCCAGACATCGGATACCAGCCCCATACTGCGCATTTAATGTGTTCACCTACTCCGGTCACATCCTCTGGTACACGACGTGTGCCACAGTGAACCGGGGCCGGAGTCAAACCTCGTTTTCACCACAAGCATGGGCAAAAAGGCACAAGTACAACACTGTTAGGCCATACCCTGCACTGTAGCACGCTCGAGCCACATCTCGAGACCTGGATTCCCGCAGTACGGCCGGGTTTTCCGGGACTTGCCCATACCTGCGGGGGCTCGAGCCCCCCCGTAGGCGCCACCTCGAGGCCGGCCCTGCGCCCCTCGAACCCTGACTGCTTTCATGCTATTGGAGGACAGGTACCCCAAGACCCGGAGGGGCCCTGCCACGTCCTGTACGTGCCGGAATGGGCGCTGCACGGCCTCCACGTCGCCACGCCTCCACGTCCGCGCCCGGGATGGAAGCCACGCTTCAAGGACGCCTCAACAGCAATCCCCACGCCGGCTCCAGTGACCTCGACAAGACAGAATTTCAACCCTTCGCCGTATTGGGCGTTGTACATGTCACTCCTGTGTAACCCTGACCTCCTCTTGTTCTATAAAAGAGGACACCAGGGCTCTTCACGCACACGGGTCTACGGGTCCGTAGGACACACACACGAGTCCAGACTCTCGTCCCCGCTCGTTGAGCTTGTATTGCCCCTGTACAAGCACTTAGGTGCAAGTAATACAAGAACCTCCTCCCCCCGCTGGACGTAGGGCCTTCTTTGCCCGAACCAGGATAAACCCTTGTGTCATCTTGCATCACCATCCAGGAAGAGAGCACGCGATCATATTACTAGTTGGTGTCATACCCCCGGGGTCGAAACACCGACAGTTGGCGCGCCAGGTAGGGGCCTTCGCGTGTCAGAGTCGATTTCTCGTTGTTTTCTGGATGGCTTCTTCCACTCCTTCGTTCTCTGCTGGTGCCGTTATCTGGTTCGGGAGCCTCGAGTTCCTGGCCACCGGCAGCGGCAACGAGCTGACCCTGCTCTCCACGGAGAGCCCGAGCGGAGGGCGTGTCACGCCACCCCGCGCGGGGGGCGTGGCACGTCGCCCGCACCACCACGCGTCGTCACCTCGTGAGCGGCGCCGTCGTCACCATCGTCGCAACGCACAGGCGGTGCCCGCGGCGTACACCCACTTCCCCGCGGCCGGCGCAGAGTCCCCGAGGAGAAACCTGCCCGGCGCGCGGTCGGAGACTTCCAGGGCGCGTGCGCACTCTCCCAACGAGTTCGCGTTTGTCATGCGCACGGACCGGGAGCCTGGCCAGAGGCCCCCGAGCCATGCTCCGTCGACACCACCTGGCTTCCTCCCGCACGGGGTGTACCGCGCTCGATGCCAGCGGCCCCTGTTCGGCCTCAACAACTCCGCAGCTGTCTACGCCCACCACCTCGACGAGCACCGTCAGGACCGGGCGGCGGCAGAGCGGGAGGAACGTCCGGGCGTGATCCTACGAGTCACCACCGACCTGGAGATCGTCTACCCCACGCACGTCGACCGTGGCTTCTCACGAGTCGTCGAGCCACCTCGGCGAGCCACCATCGGAGAATGGTACTGCGAGCTGCAGTTCCAGCACGAGCTAGGGCGGCGCGACATCAGCAGCTCCGACTCCGACGAGTACGACTGCCACGACCCTGACCTCTGAGACCCCACCAGGGAGTGCTTCCAGCTCGAGGGGGTCGTGGGCGATGCCGAGGACGACGACGATGACGACGCCAGGCCGGTGCTCAACCTCGAAGAGCCCAAAGACGTGGCTGCGGCGGGCGGACCACGCGTTCGGGGGAGGAACGAACCCCCGGCACCGGATGCACCACCTCAGCGCAACGACGACCGGGCGGCACAGCTCGCGCAGCTGCGGGGAGCGATCACCAAGGCTGAGGAGGACCGACAACGCCTGCTGCAGCTCGAGCAAACTCTTGTGCAGGAACAAGCCCAGCCTCGAGGCGCCGGCGCTCGTGGCCGCGCTCGAGGGGTCCACCGGCAGATCCTCGAGGATGGGGCACCAGAACGCCCCGAGGTGCGCTTCCCGCGAGCCGGGCATAACGTGGTGGCGGCCGCGATGCTGCTCCGCGATCTACCCGCCATCTCCAACCCTGACGCCAGGCGCATGCTCGGGGAAATGAAGAACCTCCTCGAGACAGCCGCTCTGCAGCAGGCCGAGAGCTCAGCCTCGCGCCGACGCGGAGCGGCCTAGGGGAAGCAAGTAGACACGCCTCGCGACGAGCGTGAGACATCCGTCCACCAGCCGGACGCCTCTCGAGCCAGGCCAGTCCGAGAATGGATCGTCAACAACCGGCCACCTCGAGACCCCAATGACGCCCGCAACAACATCAACCGCCGGCGCAAGGACAAAGGGGCCGAGGAGCGTGGCTATAGTGCCCATCGAGGGGGGCGCTACGACAGTGACGAGGACCGGCAAGCCCTCGAGCCCCCGGGCCCCAGGGTCTTCAGCCGGGCCATCCGCAGCTCAACCCTCCCCGACCGCTTTCGACCACCGACCAACATCGTGAAGTATGACGGGGAGGTCGAGCCCAAGCTATGGCTCTCCGACTTCCGCCTGGGCTGCCAACTGGGCGGGGCGAAGAGCGACGACCGCGTGATCATACGCCAGCTCCCACTCTACCTCTCGGACACCGCCCGTCTGTGGCTCGAGGGGCTCCCGCCGGATCAGATCCACGACTGGGCCGACCTAGTCAAGGTCTTCGATGGGAATTTCAAGGGGACTTGCGTGCGCCTAGGCAACCCCTGGGATCTACGACGTTGCAGGCAGGCAGCGGACGAGCCCCTCCGCGACTTCGCTCGGTGATTCTCGAAGCAGCGCCTCGAGCTCCCCCACGTGCCTGATGAGGATGTCATCTCAGCGTTCCTCACGGGCACGACATGCCAAGAGCTAGTCCACGAGCTAGGGCGCTACCGTCCCAGGACGGTCGAGGATCTGATGGATCGTGTCACCAGCTTTGCCTCAGGCGACGAGGCAGTGGGGGCCTTCTTTGGCTGCTCCACGGACAAAGGCAAGGCGATGGCCACGCCGGAGGGCTCGAGCAAGGGCAACAACGTCAAGAACCGCAACAACAACGACAAAAAGAAGAATAACAAAGGCAAAGGTCAGAAGGCGAAGCGCGACGCCGATGACGACGACGATGAAGAAGTGCTCGTGGGCGCCCTCGAGCATAAGAAGCCTCGAGGCCCCCCTGAAGGGGCTGTCTTCGACAAAATGCCCGAGGACCCCTGCCCTTATCACAAGGGTCCCACGAATCACAAGTTGAAGGATTGCCGAATGATGAAGGGCTTCTACTCCAAGCTCGGCGACAAGAAGGAAGACGCGCCTAAGGGCAAGAACAACAATCGACGCGACGACGGGGACGCGGACGACAACTTCCCCCCAGTGCGCGACTGCTTCATGATCTACGGGGGCCAACCGTCGGGCTGTCAGCTCGGGAGAGAAAGAAGGAGCGCCGGGAGGTCTTTGCACTCTGCCACGACGCCCCCCGGTATCTTGACTGGTCTGATGCGCCGATCATGTTCGACCGTGACGACCATCCGGACCATGTCGTAAATCCGGGGGCGTACCCCCTCGTCGTCGACCCCGTCATCGTCGACGTACGATTCGCCAAGGTGTTGATGGATCGGGGCTCGAGCCTCAACATCATATACCTCGAGACCCTCGACCTCCTGGGGATTTCGAGGGACCAGCTCCGACCCAGCGTCGGGGGATTCCACGGAGTCATACCAGGGAAGAAGGCCCACCCCCTTGGGCGCATCGACCTACCTGTTTGCTTTGGCATGCCGGCCAACTTCCGCCGGGAGACGCTCACCTTCGAGGTGGTTGGGTTCCAAGGGACCTACCACGCCATCATCGGCAGGCCTGGCTACACCAAGTTCATGGCGGTCCCCAACTACACATACTTGAAGCTCAAGATGCCGGGGCCGAAAGGGGTCATCACCGTCGACACTTCCTACGAACACGCGTACCACTGCGACGTGGAGTGCGTCGAGCGTGGGGAGGCCAACGTCCAAGTCGACTCGCTCGAGGCCCTGGCTGCCCTAGCCACCGAGGCCCCTAAAGCAAAGCGCCACGCCGGCACCTTCGAGCTGGCAGAGCACACCAAGCAGATACCCGTCAACCCGACCTCGTCCAACGGCAAGACGCTGGCCATCAGTGCCAGCCTCGAGCCTAAATAGGAAGCAGTGCTCGTCGACTTTCTCCGCGCGAACATCGACATGTTTGCGTGGAGCCCCTCGGACATGCCAGGCATACCGAGGGGAGTCGCCGAGCACGCCTTGGAGATCCAGGCCGGGTCCAGACCGGTGAAGCAACGCCTGCGCCGCTTCGACGAGGAGAAGCGTAGGATCATCGACGAGGAGGTGCACAAGCTTTTGGCGGCTGGATTTATCAAGGAGGTATTTCACCCGGACTGGCTAGCTAACCCTGTACTAGTTAGGAAAAAGAATGGAAAAATGCGGATGTGTGTAGACTACACTGGTTTGAATAAAGCATGTCCAAAAGTTCCATTTCCTTTACCTAGAATTGATCAGATCGTCGATTCCACTGCGGGGTGTGAAGTACTTTCATTTCTCGATGCGTATTCCGGCTACCACCAGATTAAGATGAAAGAATCCGACGAGCTCGCTACCTCTTTTATTACGCCTTTTGGTATGTATTGCTATGTTACAATGCCCTTCGGCCTTCGAAACGCCGGGGGACCTTATCAGCGTTGTATGCAGCATGTCTTTGGCGAACACATAGGCAAAACCGTCGAGGCCTACGTCGATGACGTCGTGGTTAAGACCAAGAAAGTCGGGGACCTCATCAGCGATCTCGAGACCACGTTCGAGTGCCTCCGGGCCAAGAATGTGAAACTCAACCCCGAGAAATGTGTCTTTGGTGTGCCTCGAGGCATGCTACTTGGCTACATTGTCTCACAACGGGGGATCGAGGCCAACCCTGAAAAGATCTCAGCAGTCACGAGGATGGGCCCAATTCGAGACCTCAAGGGCGTACAGAAAGTGACAGGCTGTCTAGCCGCTCTCAGCAGGTTCATCTCGAGGCTAGGGGAAAAGGCGCTACCCCTCTACCGCCTACTGAAGAAAACGGAACGCTTTGCGTGGACTGTCGAAGCCGAGGAGGCCCTAACCAAGTTGAAGGGGTTGCTGACTTCCACGCCAATTCTCGTGCCACCACGACCAGCCCAGGGTGACGACCCCCCCGAGCCTCTCCTCCTCTACGTGGCCGCAACCACCCAGGTGGTCAGCGCGGTCGTAGTCGTCGAGAGACACGAGGAGGGTCACGCGCTACTAGTCCAACGGCCGGTGTACTTCATCAGTGAGGTGCTCTCCGAGGCCAAGGTCCAGTACCCACACATCCAGAAGCTGCTCTACGGCATCATCATTACGAGGCGCAAGCTCCAGCATTATTTCCTCGCTCATCCCGTGACGGTGGTATCGTCCTTCCCCCTCGGAGAGATCATCAACAACCGGGAGGCCACGCGGCGCATCGCCAAGTGGTCTGCCGAGCTGATGGGGGAGGCCATCACCTACGCTCCACGAAAAGCCATCAAGTCGCAAGCGTTGGCGGACTTCGTTGCTGAATGGACCGACACCCAGCTCCCAATGGCACAAATCCAAGTCGAGCTCTGGACTATGTACTTCGACGGGTCCCTCATGAAGACAGGGGCAGGCGTAGGCCTGCTCTTCATCTCACCCCTCGGAGTCCACATGCGCTACCTGCTGCGCTTGCACTTCCTCGCCTCCAACAACGTCGCTGAGTACGAGGCCCTCGTCAACGGGCTGCGTATCGCCCTCGAGCTTGGGGTCCGACGCCTCGACATTCGAGGGGACTCGCAGCTCGTCATCAACCAGGTCATGAAGGCCTCGAACTGCATCGATCCCAAGATGGAAGCATACTGCGGAGAAGTGCGCAAGCTAGAAGACAAGTTCTACGGCCTCGAGCTCAACCACATTGCTCGAAAGTACAACGAGGCCGCAGACGAGCTAGCTAAGTTAGCATCCACGCGCGGCACCGTCCCACCAGATGTCTTCTCGAGGGACATTTTCGAGCCATCCGTTAAAATCGGCCCGGGGGCTGGCCCCTCGAAGCCACCCCTCGAGCCGGACATGGGGGCTCGACCTTCAATGCCACCCCTCGAGAACGACCCCTCGACATCCGCTGAGGCAATGCAGATCGACGCACCCGCCTCTTCTTCATCACGACCCCTCGACTGGCGGACGCCCTTCCTCGACTACCTGACGCAAGGCGTGCTACCAGAAGACAAGACGGAGGCCCAACACATCGCTCGAAGGGCCAAGACCTACGTCATCTACGGCGATGAACGAGAGCTGTACCGTCGAAGCCCATCAGGAATCCTTCAGCACTGCATCCCCCTCGAGGAAGGACACAGGCTCCTCGACGACATGCACTCAGGGACTTGCGACCATCACGCAGCGCCGAGGACCTTGGTGGGGAACGCCTTCCGCCAAGGCTTCTACTGTCCAACCTCCATTGGAGACACCAAGCGCCTGGTTCGAGCCTGCCAAGGGTGTCAGTTCTACGCCAAGCAAACGCACCAGCCCGCGCACGCCCTGCAGATGATCCCCATCACTTGGCCGTTTCCCGTCTGGGGGCTCGACCTCGTGGGTCCCCTCAAGATGACAAATGGAAAGTACACGCATGTGCTCGTGGCCATCGGCAAATTCACCAAGTGGATCGAGGCTAAGCCTATAGGCAACCCCACCTCCGAGAAGGCCGTCGAGTTCATCTCCGACATCATGTACCGGTTTGGGGTGCCTAACGTCATCATCACCGACAATGGCACACAATTCGCGGGCAAAAAGTTCACCAACTTCTGCGACGACAACAACATCCGCGTGAACTGGGCCTCGGTCGCATACCCTCAATGCAACGGGCAGGTCGAGCGCACCAACGGCATGATACTCCACGGGCTGAAGCCGAGGCTGTTCAAGACCCTCAAGAATTTTGGAAAAAGGTGGGCTGCAGAGCTCCCCTCGGTGCTGTGGGGCCTCAGGACTACGCCGAGTCGAGCCACCGGGTTCACTCCGTTCTTCCTAACCTACGGCGCCGAGGCTGTCTTACCTACGGACCTCGAGTACGGCTCCCCTCGACTTTGAGCCTACAACGAGCAAACCAACGACGAGAGGCTCGCCAACGCCAAGGACCAGCTCGAGGAGGCTCGAGACGTGGCGCTCATCAACTCCGCGCGCTACCAGCAAACACTTCGACGCTACCACGACAAGCACGTGCGCAAAAGGGACCTGGCGGTGGGGGACCTCATGCTTCGACGGCTGCAAGATAATCGAGTGCGCCACAAGCTCACCCCTCCATGGGAGGGCCCATACACCGTAGCTGAGGTGCTCAAGCCAGGAACATACAAGCTCTACGACGGTCAAGGCAGGATCCTGGCGAACGCGTGGAACATATCTCAGCTACGTCGCTTCTACCCTTAAGCCTTCTACATTTTGTTGCTTTGTACAAACACGTCAAATATGAATGAACAAACTCATGCATTGTCTTTCATTTTACTTAGCAACTTAAGGTAGCCTCGACCCTGCCTTGCTCATGGTCGAGCCTCCCTCGGGGGCTGACAGGGGGGACCCCCCCCAGACTCCGGAAAAAACGCGCTTTTCTTTTCAAAAATTCGACCCTTATCTCGATTCGTATCTCGAGCGTACTAGCAACATCTAAGTCCGTAGATACCTCGAGCCTCCAAGAGGTGGGGGGCGTCGACATAGACGGCCACCCACACCCCCGGGCTACGGTACCCTACCTACGCCTCCCCTCGAGGAACTCGTAACGCGTATCGAAAGGACATAGACCAAGCCGGTAGAAACTCGAGCTAGCGACAAAGAGAAATGGTCGAATAAATTTGAAAAGAAAACAGCTTCTTTAAACAAATAAGTCATACGCATATGTTGGCCTCGACGGGCCATAAGTCATGACATGAATTTTTACAAAGGCCTCGACGCCCAAATTTGGCACGCAGACCTCATTCCTCATCAGTCTGGAACTCCTCCTCAAGATCTTCTGCTGCGGGCTCAACCTCGACGTCCGGGCCAGGAGGAGGGGAGCCATCTACACCGCTGTCTACAACGGGAGGCAGCACGTCCTCCTCGAAGAGCTTTGCGAGCGCCGCCCCCGGCCTCTCCACCTTCTCCAGGATCTTGTCAACGCGGCGGTCGTTCCACTCTTCGTCCTTCCCCTCGATCTCAACGAAGCCCTTGGCGACGACGTTGACCGGGTAGCGGAAGCCGGAGCGGACGGCCGCGAGCGCCTGCTTTACGCCGTGATGGAGAGCACTCTTGACGCGGTCCCGCGCGGCCACGTCGAGGAAGCACAGGGCATCGACCAGGGCGTCGCCTCGAGCCACCGTGCCCTCTGCCGTGGCCACCGGGTCAGCACCCCACGGGGAGCTGAGCCCGTCGAGGGTGCTGCGCGCCCGCTCCGCCACCATGGTCTCACCCTGGAGTTGCTCCACGAGAGTCTGATTCGTCTCGCGGAGCTCCTCGGCGGTCTTCTCCAGATCTGTGCAACAAACAGAAAAGAGTAAGTCCAAGGATCTCGAAATCAAAGCAAGACAAAGCCTGAAGATTATGACAGTACCTTGGCAGTGCACGCCCAGAGCGTCAAAGTCGCTGGTAAGGACCTTGACGCGCTGCTCGAGTGTATGCTTTTGGGACAGTACGTCAAGTTTTTGGCCCTTAAGCTCCTCGACTAGCTTGCCCGTCTGCGCAAGGGCCAGATCCTTCATGATCACCTCCTGCCGAGCGGCCTCAAGCTTGAGCGACAGGTCATTAGCTCTATCGAGAGCCTGATCCACGTCAATCTCGTGGCTTTGGATCCTCGAGCTCACGGCAGTTAAGGCCTCCTGGGCCTCCTTCCGCGCTGCCTCCGCCGCGGCCAGGGCGGTGGCGGCCTTGCTCTTGGCCTCCTCGGCCTCCTTCCTCGTCGCCTCCGCTGCAGACCGGGGGGTGGCGGCCTCGCTTCGGGCGTCGGCAGCCTCCTTCCTCGACGCCTCCACCGTGGACAGAGCGGTGGTGGCCTCCTTCTTCGCTTGGGTGGCCTCATCTCGAGCCGCCTGGGTCTCCGCCTGAGCGTCGCTGAGCCGGCCCGCCATCTGCGCGTTCCGGCCCAGCTCAGCGCGGAGCTCCTGGAGCTCCCCCTCCGCCCTCACGAGGTCAGCCGCCACCCGCGCAGACTTGTCCGCCTCTTCCACGAAGGCCCTCTCTGCCTGCGCCACGAGCTCGGTCACCTCCTTGAAGATCGACCGCACCTCCCGGTGCGGCCCCTCAGCCATCTCGTCCTGCTGCTCCGTCCCCTCCCGAGGCGACGGTGCGGCATCGCGTAGAGGCGGGGGCTCGAGCGGTAGCGGATCGCTCGAGGGGTGGCTCGTCTCCAAGCTCTCCTACCTCACCAGGTCTTCCAGCGTCTTGTCATCCCCGGTCGGTGCCTCGAGCGCCCCCTCCAGCGCTGAGCCCTTGACCGGGGACGGCTCCTTCTCCAGCTCGTCCAGGAGCTCCTCCACCATCGGTATCTTCTCCACCGACGCCTCCCCCTCCTTCTCCTTCTCCGTGGGCGCGCGAGGCTCCGTCGGTAGGGGATCCTGTCCAGCAGGCCGGCTCGCGTCGTCTGGGGTCTCGAGGGCCACTGTCCCCTCAGCCCCAGACGCCGATGGAGCCGCGCCTGTCTCGGGTTCTCCCCCCGAGATGGTCGTCGTGACGAGGGGAGGAGTGGCCCTCTCGGTAGGCGCCACCGGAGGAGGAGGAGGAGGAGGAGGAGGTGGTGGTGCTGCGATGGACGCAGTGGCGGCGGGCTTGGCGCCAGGAGCCGTGGTCCCTGCTGAAAAAGACAACAACGTCGTCAGAATCAGGAAAAAGCCTCGACCCCCGTGGTCGACGGCGTCGGCCTCACCAAGATCCGCGGCGGCCATCTGACTTCCCCGGGCCATGGCTGCTCGAGCCTTCACCAGCCAAGCGGCCATTTCAGCGGAAGAAGGAGCCATACCTCGAGGTGCTTGGTCCTCAGCAGAGCTCGAGGTCTTGGCCCGCTTGGACACCACGGGGTCAGCCTCCTGCCGGGAGCGCTTTTCCCTGAAAAACCAGAAACGGCACACATCACCAAAGGTAAAAAGGTAAAGCTTCACTACCAACGGAATTGAGAAACGTTACTTACCCAAAGCGACGGCGGGACTTCTTCCCCGAGTCGCCGGACCCGCTCGGGGGCTTCGAGCCCGCCCCATGGCTCGAGCCATGCACCCGAGCCGTCTCCGTGTGGCTCGGACGGGGGGAAAGCTCCCGGTGCTTCCCGTGGCTCGACCCCGACGCGGAGCTCTCCTTTTGTCTCTTGTCCTGGAGGGACGACCGCGTCTCCTTCAAGCGGTCCTCTTGGCGCCTTTCCTTGCGCGGACTCCGGGACCTGCTCCGGCGCTCGTGCCGGCGGTCGCCCCCCCTGCGTCTGCCTCCTTCTCTCGGCGACGGTGCGGCGATGGGCTCCGGGATCGCTCACGACTCCCGTCACGAGACGACCGGGGGCTCCCCCCTCGACGGTCATGATGGCGGGGGTTCGACGCCCCCTCATGTTGCCCGCTCTTCTGCAGGCTCAATGTCGTCCTCGACGACTTGTGGCGGTCGGTCCCGGAGTCCCTCTCGGTGTGTTGACCACTTCTCGAGGTCCGGCCCTTCTCGAGACCCCCCGTCTGGGTCGACGCGGTCGTGGCCTCCTTCTGCGCCGCGGCGATGGCGCCCCGAGTTCGAGGCCTCTTCACGTCAGGAGGCACGTCCGACACGGAGCTCGACGTGCCTTGAGCCTCCGATGAGGCGGGGCCCGGCGTGGCCTTCCGCTGCTGCGTCCCGCGCGATCCTTTCGCTGGGGGGATCTCCAGGATATCCTCCTGCACAGAAGAGCAGTCAGCCCTGATGTCGACGACCCCCGCGCGCCTCAGACGCGCATCCATCCCTTCATCATCGCTCTCCTCCTCATCGTCATCCTCCTCCTCCGAGCTCATGTAGTTGAGCTCGGGGGACTCCTCTCCAGGCTGCCGGTTACGACAAGCCTTCGCTAGCCTCTGATCTCGGTCCACCCGACGCAAGTTCTTCTCTTTCTCTTTCTTCTTCTTTGCATCCTTACTCTCCTTATCTTTCTGAGCAGAGAGGCGCCTCACCTGTCTTTCCGAGTCGTCCTCCCTCACCGGGGGCCTCGACGCGTGATGTGTGAATGCCCCCTGCAAAAAGAAACTTGATGAGAAAAACCACAAGGAGAGTAAACAAGGTTCGAAGAAAGAGAAAGGAGGGAAGGCTCGAAACAGCCTGGCTTGAGGAAGGCTTACCGGGTCGAGACACCCCGCGTCGGGTGCCATGGCGATCAGGTTGGTCTCCTCAGGGCGGAACGGCCCGTGGATCGTGACCGTCACCCGCGAGGCACCCTCGTTCCGAGACAGCCTCTCCTCGGCCATCCTCGACCTGTTCAGCGCCTCGAGCGGGGCATTTGGCCCCATCTCGTACATGAGAAGGGGGCGGTCCGCCAAAGGAAGGACCCTCCGCTGATGGAACGCCCAAATGACCAGCGACCACATCGTGTTCATCAGCGGCATCAGGTGGCGCTGCCTGTCCGCCACACCGCCCCAACTCCACTTCTCAGGGCGCTTGGTGATGATCCTGCCGGTGTACTACGGAAGGAGCCTGTGACGGAACGACCCTAATCACATGGCCCACGTGTCCCTGTCAACCTCTGACAGCCGAACCCATGTTCCATGTGATTAAGACCTGTTCGCCACCGGGCTACATCAGTGCCCAATGTCCGCAGGATCATCTCACAATTCGGTTACAGCATTGCATACTTTTACAAATAACATCGGAATAAAGAGCCAAAGACTTAAATAACATTAGTTTTACAAAGCAGGGTTCCAAATAGAAATTAAGGTGCAGTTATTACAAACCAAGTTCTGATAATAGAAATAGACATAGGCAACATAGTGGAGAACAACAAAGATACTTATAATCACCCAGCCTGAGGGTGTACAACTATTCTTCGGCCTCATCGGCCTCTTCCTGGACGATGGTCACGCAGCAGGGTGCAAGACACATCGGGGACTATGTCATACCTGCAGCATGGGTAACAAACCCTGAGTACTGGGGTACTCAACAAGACTTACCCGACTAAAGAAAAGGGAGAAGACTCAGGAATGAGAGGCTTAGGGTAGTCAAGGTAAGGCTTAAGCAAGATCAGGTATTTTGCAGAAAAGCATTTTTGTAAACCTTATTTTATTTTTGAAAGATTCAGTATTCCTCAATTCTTCATCGTTCCTGATTCATTTTACATTTCAAAACATTCCTAGTTGAGAACCACTCTCCGTTGACAGTCAGTGGACCAAGTCTCCATAACCGAGGAGCAACGTTAATCCGGATAAATAATACTCAGCTGAGGATCCCTATCCACACTGCATATGTAGCACCCAAGCTTGCATATGCCAACTCGTCTACCATGATTCCTCCAAGATTGGACCGGTCCTACGCCACCCGGAAGTACAGTACACCACTCCTTTCCAGGTACGACGACCACGTGGGTACATGCTACTTCCTCCATCTCTCCACTCCCAGTGCGCGGTTGTCGGTCCCAATCAAGGATTTCTCGGAGCCAGAGCTTTCCGAAGTATGTGAATAGTTACAAGTCTTGACCAGTAGGCCCCCATACGGATGGTCCCTAATTTTCCAGCCAGAACTATACCTTGGTTATATCTCACCCAAGCGTAATAGTCCCGTCAGTTTTCAACCCTGTCCCGGTCGGTGTCAACTGTTGAGTCCCGGACTACAACATGACGGCACCGTACGCTCGGACAACCTCTCCTCGCTATTGACTTGGTACGGATCAGATACCTAGCCAACAGCCGGGGAGTAAGACCAAATTCCCATAAACATTCCTTAAGTGATCACACTTTTGAAATTGGCATTTTATTGCAAAGTTTAATTCAATAAGCATTGCTAAGCATTTTTCAAATACTTTTGAAAAGCAGGTATCGGGTGTATCAGTGGTCAAGGTGGATAGTGCATCAATTAGGATAGCACACAACTCCTATAAACCAAATGCAATAATTTAACTCAAAAGCATTTAAGGAAATCATTTTATAAATTCAAGGAAAGGGTTAAATGCACCGGGGCTTGCCTTGAAGAGCAAAGACAGCTGGCTCAGGGTTGGAGGTGCAGAGGTCGAAGCTCGGAGTTACTTCGGGAGCAGGTTCGTCGGCGGCGGCCTCGACTTTGACTTCTCCTTCGGTGACTATACAAATGCAATGATGCATGCACATGAGTATGCTAGCATGAACAATGCAACACAGGGCAACAGCATGAACCTTAATCACCTTTTCTGTTTTTCTTAATTATTTAAAAAGATCATTTTATGCAGTTGTTCCAAAAATTACCAAATTAATCATATAAGTTTGTTATGGTGTAGACAGATGGCAAAACAAATTTCATAATTTTTGGAGGTCATTAAGGTGCTCAAATAAAATCAGACATTAATTAACAAAAAGCACTATTTAACAATTAAAGATAAATGCTCAAAAATCAACTTGTTCCAAAAGACTTCAAAATTTCACCAGAGACTAAACATGGCATAGGAAGCTCACAAAAATTTATCTCATGATTTTTGGAGTTATAAATGATTTTCTAAAAATCCAAAACCATCCATTTATTAATTAAAAGAGGGATTTTACATTTTCAAATTCTTGCAGAAAAGTCAAGTTTCATATTTTTCTAAAATACTACACAGTGCATGGAGCATACCATAATTTTATCAGGATTTAAGGAACAACAGATTAATTCACACAAAAAAAGAGAAAACAGAACACTATTCACACTCTTTCAAAAAGGAAAAAGAAAAGAGCGCTGTGCTCCTTCCTCGCAGGGGCTCGGGCGAATCGCGGCGAGGCGGACAGCAGGGCTCGGGCGAGGCGGAAACAAGCGTTTCGTCCGAGACCTGGCCGGGAGGCTCGGGCGAAGCGGAGACAAGCGTTTCGTCCGAGGCCTGGCCGGGAGGCTCGGGCGAAGCGGAGACAAGCGTCCGTCCGAGGCCTGGCCGGTAGGCTCGGGCGAAGCGGAGGGTGCATGCTTGCTCGAGGCTAGGCTCGGCGAAGCTGAGGGTGCGTGAGTCCGCTCGAGGCCTGGCTCGAGCGAAGCGGCGAGGGTACGTGTCTGCTCGAGGCCTGGCTCGGGCGAAGCGGAGTGGAAGCAGAGACCGGGGGCTTCGAGTGCTTACCACGGGTCGGAGGCAGGGCTCGGCTGCTTCGAGGGAGCGCGGTTCGCAGGCGTGCTCGAGGGTGTGGCTCGGGAACGTGCTCGAGGGTGAGGCTCGACACGTTCGAGAGATGCGGCTCGAGGAAGGAGACGGCCGCGGCGGCACTCCGGCGATTCGGCGACCCTGTACACCAGGCACGGCCACCAGTAGCCGGTTAGGAACGCAAAAAGGCAAGGAATGAAGATCAGAGGTCAGAGGGAGGAGAGGTGGAGCGACGGCGGCGGATTCCGTCGACCCGAGTCGGTCGGCTTCTCACCGGCGCTGAGGAAGAAGGGCTCGCACTCGGCGGTGGGAGGCGGTAGCGATGGAATTGAGGAGCTGGGAAGCTGCACGGGCTCAAGGCGGAGCTGCTGGGCTAGTTGGTTGAGCGGGGGGGACTCTGGAGTGAGGTGGCCACGGTGGCGGGGTGAGTGCGGAGCTCCGGCCGGCCGGCGGGCCTTTTATAGCCGCGGCCAGGGGCGGGTAAGTATCGCGTGCAGGCGGGTAAGCTTGGCCGAAGCGTGCACAATCGATTGCACGCTAGCGGAAGGACGGGCGTGCGCGCAGGGGCCGGGTGTGCGTTCGCCGGCGACGGCCACGCGGCGGCGTCGTGCTGGGAGCAGTGGGGGACGGGGCGGAGGTCAGCGCTTTGCGCGTGCGGGTGCGGCATAATGGCGCGGTCGAGGGCGACGGGTCAGGAGCAGGCGGGCGGCTGCCAGGCGCGTGGCGCAAGCGGCGCTGGCGCGCGGCCATGGCCGGGGCCCCCTCCTGACCCTAGGTAGGAGAAGAACAGTAGCTAGGGTAGGGTTCTTTAGAAAAAGGATTTCTGTGCTGACAAAATTATTCCCAAATTTTGAACTGCACAGGAAAAACTCAGAATACCAAAGTTGTGCAGAAAAAGGAGATCTACAACTTTGTCAAAAAGAATATTTTCAAATTCCAAACAGTTTTTGAATTAAATTCGAAATCAGAAAAGGGGACACTTTTAAGATTTGAATAATTTCAAAATTACTTTTGATTTTATATAGAAACTTGAAAATCTGTAAATACCAAAGTTGTTCCTCTTGACAAGATCTACAACTTTGCTTTTTGAACCAAGTCTAAATTTTGAATAGTTTTTAACTTATTAAAAGAGGGGTAAAAACCAGGGTTTGGAATTTAGGGTTTTTCAAAGGGATTTTGAAATCTGATTTTTGATTTTGATTTTTGAACAACACAACAAAGCTTCAAGACACTAAACTGAACAAGAAATACACAAGACTAGGCACAGAGTTGAAATTACCATTTTTGCCCTTATAGGAAGATTTGGGCTTTAGGGTTTTTGAAAAGAGATTGCTACACAAGTACTAAGCAAACATAAATGCAAGGCAAGAATGATTAATGACTAATGATGATGACATGTCAGGTTAATTACAGATTAAACACCAGAGGTGTTACAGAGCCCGTCCTTGTTCCGCAGGTAGAACCAGTGGTCGTCCCACCCCGCCTGGTTGGAGGAAAGCTTGTACTGGAGGTAGTGACGGGGGACGTTGGCCGACGAGGGACCAGTCCTCGCGGTGATGGTGAGGGAGCCCGCGCGCGCGAGCCTCCTCCCGCTCGGCTTCACGGCCTTATCAAAGAGCTCGCCCCGGAAGAGGTGGACGAACATCTCCCAATGAGGCTCGATCTTCAGGTACCCCACGCACATCGCGGCGTAGATGGCGGCGTGCGAGATTGAGTTGGGGGAGAAGTGCTGCAATTCCACCTCGAAGTGGTGAGCCAGCCCCCGCATAAAGCGGCTCGGCGGAACGCCAAGCCCCATGCGGTGGTAGCGCGTGAAGCTCACCACATACCCCTCCGGCGGGTGCGGCTCCTGGTGGTCCGCCGACGGGAGAATCCACCATGCGGGCCCCTCCAGCGGGTTGGGGCGGAGAAGCCCCCGGTCCACCAGCGACTCCAGCTCAAGCTGCGACGTCTTCGTCGGACACCAGTCTTCGGGCAGCAGCACCTGGGTCTGGGCGGCCATGGCGGCGACGGCGCGGATCTGAGCGGCGGACGGACGGCTGGGAAGATTACCAATCGCTAGATCGGGGAGAAAGCGTGCGGGAGCTGCGGCGGCTGTGAAGGCAAAGGCAAAGAAAAGAGTCCCTCACCCCTCACTCGATATTTATAAAAGAAAACCCCGACGGGCGGAGTCTCCTGCGGCAGAGGAAAGGTAACCGCACACGTTTAATGCGCCCACCTAACCACGTCTCGAGCTGGTTGACAGGTACACGCGGCAACTCCCCATCCGCTCCACTACCAGGGCCCACCATGACCGCCGCTCCGACTTCATGTTCGTCGCCCTGGCGCCACGATCTCCACTCCCTGACAGTTTCCGCCTAAAAAGGCGCGCCCAACGGGCAGAAGGATTCCAAACGACGGAGGCTTCTTCAAGAAGGTAAAAACGGGCCCCGGCCCTTCCAAGTCTCGAGGCAGCGAAGGCTAGCCCTCGAAGAGGGTTCGACAGCCGGCTTTGAGCACCCGAGTCAGGGACACCAAGGGGCGCCACTCGCAGCATCGCTCGAGGGCCAAGCCCTCGAGGCCCCTCACGTGTATCCAAGGCAAGGCACACGACATGCAGTGAGATCCCCTCGGAGGGAGGCATCGAGCCACCGGGTCCTATCGAATGGACCCGGCATTCCTGCAATCCGAGCGCCCATGCTTTATGAGATCGCCTCCGGGCTTCAGTCGACCCTATCGAACGGGGCACAAGGTCTCACTTGGATTCCCCCGTTACCAGCTCACCGGGAACCTCGATACTCGCCCGCTCGTGGTAGTACGAGGCATCCCCCCTCGCATCCGATCGAAAAGACTCGCGAGATGACAAGTCAGGGCAACTGGCGTGTCGGACAGCTCGAAGAGCCGGCCGGTCGGTTCAGCCTGGCATCCCTCGACGAAAGAGGGTCGAAGAACTCGGGGGCTCGACACTCCCGAACCTAAAAAACGTAACTAACACTCACACCCGTGAAAAAGCCCACGAAGGAGTCCTAACCACTCCCCCGTGGCCTCGGGGGCTACATCCGCGGGTGTCGCTCGCGCGACACCCACGGAATCAAAACAACCAAACCCTCGAGAACCAGTTAGCTAACCCTCGAGATCCCGATAGGGAGCCCCTGCTCGAGTGCTAGCACTCGAACAAGGGCTCGGGGGCTACTGTCGGGGGACCACAAAAGGGGTACCCCCAATCAACGCAAAACAAATAAGTTAAACCCAGAGCACCAATTAATAAGAGACCTAACTAGTCTAACCCCCTAAAAAACCAACCTCTCGAGGCCTACAACGCCGGCCTACCGCCGGGAAGCCCGGGCTCGCCAAAGCCTTACCAACCGCCTCATGGTAGCCTACCCCTCGAGCCCCGGCACATAGGCCTCGAGCCCACTACAGCCGTACACCGATCCTCGAGACCCCACGTGGGGACCTCGAGCCTCTCTAGCACGGTAACTCATCCCTCGAGACACATCATACCTCCCTCGGGCAGCGCCAGACATCGGATACCAGCCCCATACTGCGCATTTAATGCGTCCACCTACTCCGGTCACATCCTCTGGTACACGACGTGTGCCACAGTGAACCGGGGCCGGAGTCAAACCTCGTTTTCACCACAAGCATGGGCAAAAAGGCACAAGTACAGCACTGTTAGGCCATACCCTGCACTGTAGCACGCTCGAGCCACATCTCGAGACCTGGATTCCCGCAGTACGGCCGGGTTTTCCGGGACTTGCCCATACCTGCGGGGGCTCGAGCCCCCCGTAGGCGCCACCTCGAGGCCGGCCCTGCGCCCCTCGAACCCTAACTGCTTTCATGCTATTGGAGGACAGGTACCCCAAGACCCGGAGGGGCCCTGCCACGTCCTGTACGTGCCGGAATGGGCGCTGCACGGCCTCCACGTCGCCACGCCTCCACGTCCGCGCCCGGGATGGAAGCCACGCTTCAAGGACGCCTCAACAGCAACCCCCACGCCGGCTCCAGTGACCTCGACAAGACAGAATTCCAACCCTTCGCCGTATTGGGCGTTGTACATGTCACTCCTGTGTAACCCTGACCTCCTCTTAGTTCTATAAAAGAGGACACCAGGGCTCTTCACGCACACGGGTCTACGGGTCCGCAGGACACACACGAGTCCAGACTCTCGTCCCCGCTCGTTGAGCTTGTATTGCCCCTGTACAAGTACTTAGGTGCAAGTAATACAAGAACCTCCTCCCCCCGCTGGACGTAGGGCCTTCTTTGCCCGAACCAGGATAAACCCTTGTGTCATCTTGCATCACCATCCAGGAAGAGAGCACGCGATCATATTACTAGTTGGTGTCATACCCCCGGGGTCGAAACACCGACAACGGGGGTACAGATTTAAGGCCTCGTTCAGATCGCGAAATTTTTGGAGAAAAGTTATTGTAGCACTTTCGTTGTTATTTGACAAACTTTGTCCAAACATAGATTAACTAGGCTTAAAAAATTTGTCTCGACATGAACAAATTAAAGTACAATTAGTTACTTTTTTACCTACATTTAATGTTCCGCATATGCATCCAAAAATTCGATGTGACGGAGAATCTTGAAAATTTTTGGATACTTTTGGAAACTGAATGTGGTCTTATTGTACTTCATCCTTATCCAAGTAAACAACTTTCTACTTAAGTGAGATGTTTCAAAAAAAAATACAGAAATGACATAAATACGTAAGACACCGTACGTGCGGATGGGGTGTATATTGATTTATTTAGGGGTGGATGGAGTATATATTTATGTGGGTTATATTGAGTTCGTATGTAAGCATTCGGTATGTCATCTGCGTGCTAGCTAGACACCGAAAACCGACACCACCACGTCCTGTGACGAGTTCCGACTCTGTTTTAATCGTGGCTACTCTAACTTATTCATGAACCAAACGTGACAAAATGGTGGTGTACAACCAAACAACATCTTTATAGTGTATATAATAATAATAAGAGTAAAGTCCATCACCGGTCTCTAAACTTGTGTCGTTGTGTCATCCTGGTCCCTAAACTCGCAAATCGACCGTTTAGGTCCTTAAACTTGTTCGATTGTGTCATCCCGGTCCATAAACTTACAAATCGCTCATTTAGGTCCTCAAACTTAGTCACTTGTGTCATCCTGGTCCCTAAACTTTGTTTTGAGTCTCATCAAGATCTAAACATGGCAATTTAAAAACTTTATATCAACAAATAATTCATAATTTTTTCATACAAACTCGAACGAAGACAAAATTTGTATCAAAATTATAGCCCTCGATGTGATCTACAACTTTGTAGTTGATAAGTTTTTGATTTAAAACAGTTTAGGGTCCCAAAATATTGTTGTATGTTTATAGATTTTAAAATTAAAAATTAATTTTTTGGATACTAAATGACTTTAAATAAAAAAAATTATCTACAACGTTGTAGATTGCATTGAGAACTATAACTTTTATATAGATCATATCAATATTCAAGATTGTTTGATAATTTTAAATTTTAAATTTCAAAATCTATAAACATACAACAATATTTTGGGACCCTAAACAGTTTTAAATCAAAAACTTTTCAACTACAAAGTTGTAGATCACATCGAGGGCTATAATTTTGATATAAAGTTTATCTTCGTTCGAGTTTGTATGAAAAAGTTATAAATTATTTGTTGATATAAGATTTTTAAATTGTCATGTTTAGATCTAGATGAGACTCAAAACAAAGTTTAGGGACCAGGATGACACAATTGCCCAAGTTTGAGGACATAAACGAGTGATTTGTAAGTTTATGGATTGAGATGACACTACCGAACAAGTTTAGGGACCGGGATGACACAACCGAACAAGTTTGAGGACCTAGACGGTTGATTTGCGAGTTTATGGACCGGGATAACACAACGACATAAGTTTAGGACCGGTAATGGACTTTACTTCTAATAATAACATGTCAAAGTGCGTTGGTTCTCTTTTTTTCTCTCTCTCTTCTGGGCGTTCCCAACAAAGTGATTTGAGCCGGTGATTTTGATGCCTAGACTGCTCCACATCATTATCAAAATCGATAGCATCAATTGTGGAGATACCGTAGGCTGACGGTGCTCCACAAGTCACTCGCGCATATATACTTTCCGTCCCAGACGCGGCGCACGCAGCCACCTGCACCCGCACGTACGCGCACGTCGGCTTGTCATATTAGTGTCACGCATATATTCTCTGCGCACGCGGCGCCCATGGCGGACGACGACCGCGTGCGCCGACCTCCCACCTCCATCTCGGCTTCCCGGTTCGGCTGGTACGTCGCCGTCATCATCTGTCTGCCTGCCGATCGATGCCGAGATCTCCTCTAGTCCTCTCTTACGCAGGCAACAAGACGGCCACACATGATCCACCCAGCGCCCATCCGCATGACCGCAGCATCTGCATCTCAATAATACAGATAATTATATAACATTTTTATATTAGTATTAGTGTACTCGACCACATGCCTGACTGCCTTCGGGCTTCTCCATCTAAAAGAGATGTAGTCTTAATCCTCTATTCTTTGCCAAACTATCTAAAGTGTGATCACTTAAAGAGAAAAAAAGTTATTAATACTTTTGAGACCAAATAGATATGCACTATTAGAATTCAACAAAAAATCTAACCATGTTGTTTGATATCATAAATATCAATATTTTTCTATATAAACTTGGTCGGACTAAAATATTGAAATCATTGTTTTCTAAGAGTGGATGTGCAACGTCTTTATAAATTATAAATGGATCCAGAAGCAGTTAGTAATGTGGCTCATCTTTAAAAATTGTTCTCTAAAAAAACTGTAAAGTGGGCATAGAAACAGGGAAAAAATCAATCCCAAGACAAACCCTATAAAGTGCTACAACCGCGTGTCGTGAGCCATAAGTAGCACAACTTTTTTCTCGCGTGTGTTTGGTTTGGGGATCAAGTGGATTGGGTTGGATCCAACCTAGTTTTTTTTTGGGGACGAGACGAACCCACCTCGTGTTTGGTTAAAGGGTTAGGTTAAACTCAGTTTTTTTTTTGGTTGCAAGGTCAGAGAGGGACGAAATGGATGGCATTTTGACACCGTCAACAACACTGTTAGTGGGTCCCATGTGTCATCCTCTTTTGTTTCTTGTTTTTTTTCCTATTTCTCCCTCTGCTCATTCGTTGCCCAGCGGCCGTGGCTGCAACTTCCCAACCTGCCCCCCGGTCCGCCCCGCCCTGGTGGCCATCACGACGGCGGCCGCCTCCCTGCGTCGCCTCGACCTCCCTTCCTCTCCCCTCGGCCATGGCGGCGGCCACCGGCCCGCGCAGGCCCTGGCAGCGGCCACCAACCCACCTCGCCCCAGTGGCCACCGCCCCACCTCGTCCCGGTCCAGCCTGCCCCAGCGGCCATGGCGGCAGCGGCAGCCTCGCCTCGGCCCACCCTGCCCTGTCAACCATGGCGGCGACCACCTCCCCTCGCAGGTGTGGCAGAACCTCCCGGTATTGTGGCCCACCCGCACACGTCACCGTCTCCCTGAGCTCTAATGACTGTGCACATGTACCACATCACAGGAAAGATCTGTCGGGTGTCCCCGAGAGAACCCCGAATTATCCACGAACCACAGGATCATCATCATGAAGGTTGGAATAATTATAACATTACAACAGTTGATACAAAATACCATCGGAGTGCGGAAGCAAGATAGATAACCTTTATAAAACATGAATAAATTACTTTTACATGAACATAACTGGTGTTGTGGAAGTAGAATAGTATTACAGAGCCACACTTAGGCTGAGTACCTAAGTTGGAGAAGAAGAACAACCAGATCACGTCAAGCCCACTGACCTGATCGTGATCAACATCACCTATAGAAACCTGCAACAGGGGTTAACAAACCCTGAGTACTGGGGTACTCAACAAGACTTACCCGACTAAAGAAAAAGGGAGAAGACTCAGGAATGAGAGACTTAGGTAGTCAAGGTAAGGCTTAAGCAAGATCAAGTATTTTGCAGAAAAATATTTTGTAAACCTTGTTTTATTTTTGGAAAGATTCAAGTATTTCTCAATTCTTCATTGTTCATGATCCATTTTACCTTTCAAAACATACCTAGTTGAGAACCACTCTCCGTTGACAGTCAGTGACCAAGTCTCCATAACCGAGGAGCAACGTTAATCCGGATAAATAATACTCAGCTGAGGATCCCTATCCACACTGCATATGTAGCACCCAAGCTTGCATATGCCAACTCGTCTACCATGATTCCTCCAAGATTGGGCCCGGTCCTACGCCACCCGGAAGTACAGTACACCACTCCTATCCAGGTACGACGACCACGTGGGTACATGCTACTTCCGCCATCTCTCCACTCCCAGTGCGCGGTTGTCGGTCCAATAAAGGATTCCTCGGAGCCAGAGCTTTCCGAAGTATGTGAATAGTTGCAAGTCTTGGCCAGCAGGCCCCCATACGGATGGTCCCTAAATTTTTCCGCCAGCGACAAGCACCTCGGGACTCTAACCCAAGAGTACAGGTTCTGTCGGTTTTTCAACCCTGTCCCGATCGGTGTCAACTGTTGAGTCCCGGACTACAACATGACGGCACCATACGCTCGGACAACCTCTCCTCGCTGTTGACTAGGTACGGATCAGATACTTAGCCAACAGGCAGGGAGTAAAGCCAAATTTCCATCAAAATTCTTTAAGTGATCACACTTTTGAAATTGGCATTTTATTGCAAATCTATTGTATAGCATCGCTAAGCATTTTGCAAATAGTTTTTAAACAGGGCAGGTGGATTTTCTGGTGGAGGTAAATAGTGCAGGTAATAGGTCATCACACAACTCCTATAACCTAATGCAGTAATTTTAACTCAAAAGCATTTAAGTAAACTTTTGTGAAAACAAGGAAGGGTTAAGATGCACCGGGGCTTGCCTTGAAGAGCAAAAAGGACGAGCTCGGGGTCGGCAGTGCAGGTGTCGGAGCTCGGGGTCGCCTCAGGGGTAGGTTCGTCATCGGCTGTCTCAACTTTGATGTTTTCTCCTTCGGTCACTATACGTATGCAATGATGTATGCTTATGAGGATGCTGACATGAACAATACAACACAAGACAAAACCACTGATTCTAGAGTACAACTTTCTATCGCGTAATTAACTTCTAGAACAGACACAAAGTTACTTATCTTGATCTCTAAGCAAAATTAATCAACCTATTAAGCATCATTTATCCGACCTAAACACAAGACAAGCATGACATCACAAACATCATAGACCAAAGGGGTGGGGGTCTATGAATAGCAAACAATCCCAAAAGTCACATCACAGGGCATACAACATGAACTCTACTTTATTTTCTATTTTTCCTAATTATATAAAAAGGTCATTTTATGAAGTTACTCCAAAATTTACCCAATTAATCTCATAGGTTCATTATGGTATAAATAGATGTCAAAACAAATTTCATAATTTTTGGAGATCATTAAGGTGCTTAACAAAAATCAAACATTTAATTAACAAAAGGCACTATTTAACAATTTAAATAAATACCCAAAAATCAACTTGCTCCAAAAGGTCTCAAAAATTTCACCAGAGACTAAACATGGCATAACTAGCACATAAAAATTTATCTCATGATTTTTGGAGCTACACATGATTTTCTAAAAATCTAAAACCAACCATTTCTTAATTAAAATAAGGATTTTTCATTTTTCAATTTTTGCAGAAAAGTAAAGTTTCTTATTTTTCTAAAATACTACACAGTGCAAAGAACGTACCAAAATTTTTTCAGAATTTATGGAACAACAGATTAATTCTCACAAAAAAAAGAAAACAGAACACTATTCACATTTTTCAGAAAAAGAAAAGAGCACTGTGCTCCTTCTTCGCAGGGCTCAGGCGAAAAGGTGAACGCGTGTTTGCTCGAGGCTCGAGGCCTGGCTCGATGCTCGGGCGAAACGGAAAACGATCGCTTCGTCCGAGGCCTGGCTGGGAGGCTCGGGCGAGACGGAAACAATCGTTCGTCCGAGGCCTGGCTGGGAGGCTCGGGCGAGACGGAAACGCGGGTTCGTTCGAGGCTTGGCTCGGGCGAAGCGGAGGGTGCACGCTTGCTCGAGGCTAGGCTCGGCGAAGTGGTGAGGGTGTGTGTCTACTCGAGACCTGGCTCGAGCTAGACAGTGTGTGAGTGCTTGCTCGAGGCCTGGCTCGAGCGAAGCGGTGTGGGTGTGTGAGTCCGCTCGAGACCTGGCTCGAGCGAGACGGTGAGGGTGTGTGTTCGCTCGAGGCCTGGCTCGAGCGAAGTGGTGAGTGTGTCCGCTCGAGGCCTGGCTCGAGCGAGACGGGAAACGTGTGCTCGAGGCCTGGCTCGAGCTAACGGTGAACGTGTATTCGCTCGAGGCCTGGCTCGAGCTTTGCGCCGTGAAAGCAGAGACGGGGGGCTTTGAGTGCTTACCACGAGTCAGAGGCAGGGCTCGGCGGGGCGGAACAAGGGTCGAAGGAGTGAGCTCGACGTTGGCGGTGCTTCGGCGGAGCTCTCTCGGCGGCGAGCGGCGTACCGGTGGGTCTGTCCACCAAAAGAGATCGCCGAGGAGCGGTTAGGAGCGCGCTGAGGTGAGGAAGAAAGGGCAGGGGTCGGAGGGACGGGAGGAACACTCACGGCGGCGAATTTCTCTCCTTACCGAGGCGAGACCGTTCGCCGGAGTTGAGGAAGAACCGTTCGCGCCGGCGAAAGGAGGGGCGGAGGGGTGAAATTGGTTGCTCCGGAAGGTGGAGAAGCTCAAGGCGAAGGCGGTGGAGGGCTCGGCGGGCGCCGGGGTGGTCTAGTGGCTCGGGTTGCCGTGGTGGCGGCAATGGCGGAGCTCGACGGCTTTTATAACCGCGGGCGGTGCTGGGGTGGGGTCCGGGCGAGGGGTGAGAGCGCTCGCGCGACATTAATGGAGGTAGGGAACATGGTAGGGCGGCTCGGTGCGGGCGGGAACGCGCGCGCGGCGGGGCGGCTTGCCGGCGGCCGGCAGCTGCCCGCTGTCCGCGGCCGTAGGGGAAGAGGGAGGGGTAGGGAACGGCGAAGGCATGCATAGGTAGGGGGCGAGAGGAAAACGAGCGCCAGCGCTTGGCCGCGCGCGGCACGGGCGCGGGTCAGCCGGGCTCGGCATGGGCGGCGAGGCTCGCGCGCGGCGCGGCGGCCTTGCCGGTGGCCGGGGCCCCCTGGCTTTAAAGCTCGTGCACAGTGACGACATTGACAGCAAAACTTCCCCTTACTGAACTTTTGAAATTACTCCCAAAAGTTGAACTACACCAAGAAAACTCAAAACACCAAAGTTGCTTAAAATTTTGAGATCTACAACTTTGTAAACATAAACTTTTTCTGAAACTCAATAGTTTTTGAGATAATTTTGAAAACCGAAAAGGGGACAAAAATTGAAGTTTGAAAGAATTTGAAATTACTTCTGATTTTGTATTGAAACCTGAAAATCTGTAAACACCAAAGTTGTTTCTCTTGATCAGATCTACAACTTTGCTTTTTGGACCAACTCCAAATTTTGAATGGTTTTTGCATTATAAAAAGAGGGGTAAAACTAGAGTTTGGAAATTAGGGTTTTTCAAAAGAAATTCCAATTCTATTTTTGATTTTTGAACTTTGATCAACACAACAAGGCATCTAGACACTCAACTGAACAAGATTTACACCAAGCTAGACACAGAGATGAAATTACCATTTTGCCCTCAAGGAAGATTTGGGCCTTTAGGGTTTTTGAAAAAGAGATTCAATACACAAGTCACCTCAGAAAAAGGTAAAAGCAAAGCAAGCTTTAGGCAAACATAAATGCATGGCAAGAATGATTAATGACTAAAGATGATGACATGTCAGGTTAATTATATATTAAACACCGGAGGTGTTACAGCAGGCCCCAACAGCCATGGCGGCGGCCCCACCGCCTCGCCACGGCCTATCCCGCTCCACCCCGACGACCACCTCCCCGCGTAGGCCCTGGTAGCCATGGCCAAGTGCCGCCTCCACGCACAGTGGCATTCGTCTGGGTCATTGGCGGACCCAGAAACGGACCAAGGGGGGGGGCTAAATAACATAGGCCAAAAAAATTTTGCTCGCTAGACACAGGATACTAATAAGTGTAACTAAGATTGATAATTTGATATTGATTCAAAGTGCTCAAAGTCAAAGATACATAGAATTATGATAATAAGGATAGAAATGTACCAATTATAAAGAGCATTCCATAATAAAATATCCATGTTTGATGTCTTCAATCTTCAAGAATTCACACCACTTGAACCAATACCGCTTGGACCACCACGCTCAATGCTACATAATTTTTAAAGGTTATATACTTTTTCAATAATCAAGAGAATAAGCAAAAACAAAAGTACTAAAACAATACATACCTCGGGACCTCGCGTGGCAAGTTCATCTTACGGGTTCTTAAGCTTTGAAAGCGCTTCAAAATTTTTTCATCTTCAATGGAAGCAAACAAATCCCGCTCAATATAGCATATCATGCTATTATTCATCCAATCATCATTCATTCTATTCCTTCTGTCGGTCTTGATAATATTCATAGCAGAGAAGGCTCTTTCAACTGTTGCTGTTGCCACAGGCAATATCAATGCAAGCTCGATGAGGCGATACACCAAAGGGAAATATGTATGCCTATCGGTTTCAACCATCTTCTCAGCAAGGCTACCAAGATCAATACAAGTGACAAAATCTTTATCATTTTTTACTTCATCAATGAATACGGGAAGCAAGGCTACCAAGATCAATACAAGTGACAAAATCTTTATCATTTTTTACTTCATCAATGAATACGGGAAGGTCACTTCTTAGCTTTACACAGTCATAATCACTAAAGTCATCATAATAAATCTTAGCAAGCTCAACTAATCTCTCTATCTCAAAGTTGGCAAATTCATTTGTCGGATCAAGACAAGCAACACATCTCAATAGTTGAGTTGATCTTTCTGGAAATCGATTGTTCAACTCACAAATTACTTGATCAAGGACAACATTGAAAATCTCATTATGAAAGTGATGGTAGTAGGTCACTAATTTGGCTCCACGACATTTTGAACGACCTCTGATTGGTACCATATGTTCCATATTAGGAATATCAATCTTCTGTTTGATAGCAAATGCTTTTACCTCCTCAAAAAGATCATCCCAACCATTTTCTCTCATGGCATTTATGTTTCTCATCACAGAACCAATCAATCCTATTGCACGAACAATGTTTTGATTTTTCCTTTGCAAACATTGTGATAGGTCTTGAGTTATCCCCAAAACTCTAATCATAAGATGCAATATCAACACAAATTCAAATGACTCCATTTTTTCTATCAATCCAGATGCTGTAGTTTTCTTTTCCCCATCAGTTGCATCATCACTAACATTCTCTAACACCTCAAGCACAGATTCCCACATGAGCATAAGACGTACTAATGTTTTGTGATGTGTACCCCATCGTGTATCACCAGGCCTAGCAAGACTAGTTTCTTGGTTTTTCCCTCTCCCAGGAGATATTTCACCATTATCTAATTGCTCAACAAGATGATCATGGTGTTTTTGGAGAAGTTGATCTTTTCTCTTGCAAGAAACACTGACAGTATTGACAACTAAAGTGACATAATTGAAGAAATCAGCAGTGGAAGCACAACATTTAGCAACAGCAACTACCACAAGTTGTAATTGATGAGCAAAACAATGGATGTAAAAAGCAAAGGGGTTTTCATTCAATACCAGCCTTTGTAACCCATGAAACTGCCCTATCATGTTTGAAGCTCCATCATATCCTTGTCCTCTAACCTTGGCTATAGATAACCCGTATCTTGCAAGCATAGAAACCAATGCTTGCTTCAGTGAAGGTGATGTAGTGTTAGAAACATGTTGTAGGCCAAGGAACCTCTCAATCACACTTCCTTTATCATTGACAAACCTATTAAATAAAAGGAAACATAATGTTAATTTGGAACAACAAAATAAAACAATTGAAATACACAAGCAGATGATATATACCTCACAACCACAGCCATTTGTTCCTTAATTGATGCATCACGAGCCTCATCAACAAGCACTGCAAACCAACGGTCTCCAATTTCACTCTTAATTAATTCACTTGTCTCCTCTGCACAAGCCCTAACCAAATCTTTTTGAATCTTTGGACAACTCATTTGATTATTCCCTGGAGCATTCTCACCCGTCACAAGTGCAGCTTTAGGATCCTTCTCTCTATACCAATCAAGCATCTCCATAAAGTTCCCTTTATTTTTAGATGTTTTAGACTCATCATGCCCACGAAATGCAAGAGCTTGCAAAAGGAGAAATCTAGCAATGCCTAACATTATAGTTAAACGAGCTTTATATGCCTCCTCTTCTGCTGCAGTTGTTACTGCCCACACATGTTGTACACTTTGCCTTTGATTTTTGAAATCAAGTGCTCGTTTTCTTGCATTACTATGATAGCCATCAATTGATTGAGCATGCTTGAGCAAACCATCCTTTCCCTTTTTCCAATTTCTAAACCCTACTCTGGTAAATGTATCATTGCCAAAACTGCTAGTTTTTTGTGGCTTAAAGAGGTAGCAATAAAAACAATATGCTGCATCCTTGGTAGGACTGTACTCTAACCAATCAAATTGAGTAAACCATGATTTCACAAAACCTCTAGTTTGAGTTTTACCTCTTGTTCTTTCGTACTCACAATTAGGTTGATATGGACCCATCTGTATATATGCTCTCCTAGCATCATCCCTAATATCATGGTGAAATTCATCAATTGGCTTTCTAAGACCTGGATCAACAACTATATCATTCATATCAAGCTCAATGCGGGATCTTTTTTGCTCAATCCGACTCCCATTAGTTGAGACGTTTGAAGCTGAAGCATCTTTCTTAACCAAATATTTTTCCATTCTAATCTTCTTCTAGTTTACTATTGATTCTAATTATTTCCTACAAAATAAAATGATTGGAATCGATCACCAAATATGTAAATAACTCAATCTGAATATTAAAAAAAAATCACTTGGGGACAACTCACCTCACGGACTCACTGTTCCTGCAAATCTGCAATCAAGCAGTGAAGCAGGCAACAGCAGGGGGGCACGCACGCAGCAGTGCAGCACGCTGATGGCCTGCTGCTGGCGGTCGGACGGCGCCTGCTGCCTGCTGGTGCTGGCCTGCTGCAGTCTCGCACGGCACGGGCACGGCGCACTGGCTGCTCGCGAGGAGGGCGGAGGCGGAGCCGCGGAGCGGAGCGGAGCCGGCGCTCGGCGCACGGCGCACCGGCTGCTCGCGAGAGGGGCGGTGGCGGAGCCGAGCCGAGCTGGCGCTCGGCGCCAGGCGGAGTCGCAGTCGCCGAATCGCCGTTCGTCGTCGTCGAGGCTCGAGGGAGCGGTGCGGAGGCGCGGAGCGGAGGCGTCGCAAGTCGCGCAGTCGCCTGGCGGCGTGGGGAATTTTCTCTCTCAGACTTTCCACTAGGGTTTTTTTTTGGGCTGGGCCAAATAATTGTTCCCTGTGTTTTTGGGCCAAGGGGGGGCTGCAGCCCCACTAGCCCCCCCTGAGTCCGCCAATGGTCTGGGTCGAGCTGGTTGTGGCGACGGGAGGAGAAGGAGACAACGGATGCGATGCCGTTTGTAAGGGTCGAGTTGGTCTGCCCAATTTGGAGGGACCTTGAGAACCCACATCTGAATGGAACAATCCAATTCGGGTCGACCTCATTCCACTCAACCCTCCATCGAAACAACAAACCATCTGGGTCGATCGCGGGACGACCCGGAATATCCCGCAATCCAAACATAATCCAAACACATGGCCAAGTGAACGGTGCCATCCTTTTTTTAATTATCTTTTACGAGTCTTGTATTGAATATTTGGACCCTTAAATGATCTTAAATGAAGAAAAAGTTAACTATAAAGTTTTAGATCTCGTCGAGCATTACAACTTTTTGGTATATAGTGTTTTTATCTGAGACTGTTTGAAAATCTTCGAATTCCAAAATTTAAACTTAAAATGTATTTTTGGGTCCTCATCAAATGCTTTAAAATTACAAAAACCAACTACAAACTTTAGATCTCATCCAATCTCATCTAACTTTACAATCTTGGTAGAAAGGCTTCATTCGAAAAGATTATGATCAAGGCCCCCAAAAGCAAACGAGAATAATAAGAGAACTATATTTTTTTGTGTGTTGCCTTTTTTAGCTAGTCGAAAACAACTGCCCCTTGGAAATTATCATGCATGTTAGAGAACGTTGATGTTATCATTTTCCTCTAAAAATAGTGGATATTTATAAGGGTTCTCACAAACACCAATCGCCTCTATGAAATTGATTTCTAGAGTATGTCCATTTATATAGAACCATTTATAAAATCAGATTTTGATTCAACTGTCACTAAAAAAATGCATATGAAAATCTTTCTATTGTAGTAGCGTGATATGCTAGAATTGTATTCTTTTGATATTTTCTAGACGGAGAGAGAGAACTGCTATTAGGTAATTGTAATTTGTTTTGACTTTTTTTTGTACATAGATTTTGTTAGAAATCTATGAAACAAAAAAGTGAGAGCAACCTACGTACAATTTAGGATGGATGGATTATTTAAATGAATAATAGAGATGTGCATGTAAAGCGGCGTCATGAACCGAATCCTATCACATTATTGTACGCACACCAATCGGCACATCAGCGCATGGAAGGAAGAACCAGTGCGCAGGGTTTGGACGCCAGCTTGCACACAACCAAGGCAGTCAGCTTTGATTATTCTTCATTATTTGCATAATATAGATAGATAGCGGATTCCATCGGGGCCAGGGCTAGCGATATGGAGTATCCAGCAATATTGCCTGAGAATCACATTATTAAAGTAGCCAGCTGCTATATATACGTACAGAATTTTATACTAATTAGGAATCTTTGATCGTCGAGAAAACGGAGAAGAAGCCAGTGCCATTAGCCCACATGACATTCTTGTGTGTGTTTTTGTTAAGCGCCGGGCATAACGTACGTGTTAACGTAGCCGTGCTGCAATAAAGTTGACAAAGCTTATACAAAAAATAAACGCATCGTGTGGCATACACCACGCCATGTCGTCATGGACTCTTGAACGTGTCTCTTGTGCGCCACCTGGCATATAAGTAGTCTATATCCCCCGTACTGTAATCTCCACTTGTAGATTTAGCTACGTATTAGCCACTTAGATTTGATGAATTTTGGTCTTGGGAGGAAAAGGTTGCACCAGTTGGGACTTGGGAGTCATGTACAGACAGATGTGCCCCTATCGGCCTAGTACGTGTGCCATACAGTATGATGAGGTCAGTTTTGCATGCCCGACCCTCCCTCCACTCCATACGGGCAGGGAGCCAGGGAGGGAATCTCGCTGCCGATCCGTCCAGTTTGATGAGTGTTTGACAGAATCTGTGTGTCCCCTCCGAGTGTACAGTAGAGTTTAACGAGCAACCACATCTGGCTGCCCGTTTTCCCTGGGCCCAGCGCGCACTTTCGATCGAGTTGAAAGTAGCGGCCGCGCGCGCGCCCAGAGCGGCGGCGGCCACACTTCCTTCCTTCTCCCTTCCGGTCTCCACTCTCCCACTTATTTTATTCGTAGGATTAATTTATTTTAAGAGGAAAACACTGTTCTCAATAGCTATCATCGGACCAGTCGTGCTACAGCAAAGTTGACAGAGCTTACATATCGTGTGGCACACACCACACCATGTGTATTTTTACATGTCATATACTCTCTTTGTCCCTAAAAAAATCTCTAAAGTTAATATTTTTTTAACTTTGATCAAATATTTTAACAAAATATTGATATTTATGATACTTAATTAATATTAGTAGGTAGTAGGTCGTTGAATATGTTTTTATAATAAATTTATTTGAAAATATAAATATTGTATGTATTTTTTTTTTATAAATCTAGTTATAATTAAAAAAGTTTGATCAACATGATTTCTATAGTGACTCTTTTTTTAAGAGGGGGAGGGGAGGGGATAGGTCGGAGGAGGGAGTGTGGCCGTGGCAGGCTATGTCTTGGACGTGCCCCTTGTACTAATACTAGAATATTTTGAGTTATCCCCATATCTCTACTCAATGATCTCCACTGTATAGATTTAGATATGATAAATTTGGTCTTGTCCTGTTTGGTTAGTGTTCTCTAAAGTTTAGTCACTAAAATTAGTCCTTAAAATATTAAACACCCATTAAAGTTTAGAGGTCAGATCACTAAAGTTTAGGAGCCTTTAGTTATGAAGAGGTAGCTAAAAGTAACTAAAACTTTGGTGGTCTTTTAATATAACCAAACAGAGGTCACTAAACTTTAGTGGATACTAAATTAATTTAGAGAGCCTAACCAAATAGGACCATGAAAAGGTTGCACCAATTCTATTAAAAAAAGGTTGCACCAGTTGGGAGACTCTCATGTAGAGATGTGCCCCTACGTATACGTGTGCCATGTGATGAGGTCATGCCCATCCTCCTCCTCCTCGGCTCCTCCTCCTCACGCGGGCAGGGAATCTCGCTCGTCGCAGATCCATCATCGTCCAGTTGGACAGAATCTGTGTGTGCCCCGAGTAGAATATATAGGAGTAAAATAAAAGGAGGTTAACGAACCCATCCATCCCAGCAACGAAAACCACATCTGGGTGCCCGTTTTCCGGGGCCCAACGCCATTTTCGAGTTGACTGCAGCAGCCGCGCCCAGACCCCCAGAGAGGCCACACTTTCTTTTCTCCTTTCCAGCCAGTCTCCCCTTCCCATTCGCCATTCCTGATCGATTCCTTCTCCAAGCTAGCGGCACCGTCGATAACTCGATATATCCCCCTGCCAAAAGCTCACCGCCGTCTGTCTCCTACTGCAGCCGACCAAGCCAAGCCCGCAGCACACACAGCCTCCGGCAGCAGCTAGGCCGACGACGCGGCGCGCGCCATGACGTGGAACAGGGCCCCGGCCGGCGGCGGCAGCAGCGCCGGGACGACGACCCCTGCCGTGGCCATGGCCGTCGACCACGGCGACGACGACACCGGCCTCGCGCGCCTCCGGGAGCTCGGGTACAAGCAGGAGCTCAAGCGCGACCTCTCGTACGTCGTCCCTCGCTCCCGTCGATCACCTCACCTCTCTTTCGTTCGTTCAACGACGGCGACACGGCCGCTTGTTTGCCTGTGTTGCCAGGGTGCTGTCCAACTTCGCCTTCTCCTTCTCCATCATCTCGGTGCTGACGGGGATCACGACGCTCTACAACACGGGGCTCAACTTCGGTGGCCCCGTCACCATGACCTTCGGCTGGTTCGTCGCCGGCGCCTTCACCATGGCCGTCGGCACCTCCATGGCCGAGATCTGCTCCTCCTTCCCCACCTCCGGCGGCCTCTACTACTGGAGCGCGCGCCTCTCCGGCAAGCGCTGGGCGCCCTTCGCCTCCTGGATCACCGGATGGTACGCTAACCGCCACCGCTCCCAGTCCTCAGTCGTCGTCGTCGCTGCCATGCATCTCCATTCCATCGGTTGCGCACTCCGATCCCCCGGGATCGTTATCCGCGTTACCTTGTTTTCGGAGGACTCTGCTCGCTCGCCGGGTTTCTTGTCTCGGTTCTCTTTTTAGGAGCTGGGATTTTATTTTATTTTATTTATTTTTGGACGGCTGAACTTTCAAGGAGCCCGGGAGGATCATGTGAACTGCTTGGTTGCTTTTCCCTGATTCCTTCTGCTTGGTGAGTGGTGACACTGCAACGGCGTGAGCGACATGCAGCTTGGCATGTTTCCCTTCTTTTTATTTTTCTTCTTCTCTCTCCACTTTTTTTTTTCCCCTTGTGGATGGAATTGCTTGTTTGATTTTGTTGAGTTAGCCAAATGGGGATGGATGGACAGGACGACTTGTTAGGATTGAGAGAAAAAAATGTAGTCTTTTATTTTTATTTGGATTTGGAACCATGTGCCCTGTCCATTGGTCAATAGGCACGCTTTGACCTTACTAGTATGCAGGTAGGAGGTAGGACACTGCACTGCCGCTATGTCAGTTCTGTAAACGAGGGCGTGGGAAACTTCCTTCCTTTTGTGTAAACGAAAGACCAGACTCCTGGTAGAATTTTAAAAATTTGAAAAGCGACATTTAATTAGGGAACAGCTATCTGACTGAGGCTTATTAAAACACAATCATCATCAGCCTTTCAATCAACGGTTGCTTCAGTTTACATCAACAGTATGCACATTACTTTCTACAAGAGGATTAGGAATTTGTTTGGGTAGTTGTCTAATGTCAATGATCCCAATCCCCATCGTGTTGACTCGGTTATTATTCGTATGCTTTACTACAAATGCTAGTAGGTATGCTCTGATTGCGAAAATGACTTTTAGCGATGAACACAGCGACACGTCCCCTGCATTTTTTTTGTTGATAATGAACTCCCCTGCATTAAGATATGGGCTGGTCACATTCAGTCTCTTTAAAACCGTGAAGCCAACAAATTAAGTTTCCATCACGTTGTTGGATGTTGATGTACTACTATGTTTCTTTTTTATTCCAGCAAGCGCATTTCCTTTTTGTTTTCAGCCTCTAATCTAACTTGACATACGTGTCTCTTTGGTTTATCTGTCCGTGTGACTGGTTTCAGGTTCAATGTTGTCGGACAGGTGAGCCATCATTTTATTTTATTTTTGCCTGATGAACCTCCCCCGTTTTCCTTCCCAAGTGAAGTGACTGACAGTTTGCTGGCGCTGTGCACGTACGTGCAGTGGGCGGTGACCACGAGCGTGGACTACTCCCTGGCGCAGCTGATCCAGGTGATCATCCTGCTGGGCACCGGCGGCAAGAACGGCGGCGGTTACGTGGCGTCCAAGTACATGGTGATCGGCTTCCACGCCGCCATCCTGCTCAGCCACGCCGTCATCAACAGCCTCCCCATCACCTGCCTCTCCTTCTTCGGCCAGTTCGCCGCCGCATGGAACATGCTAGGTAAGGCCATCCGCAATGGTTATCAAATAGCTAGCTAGAAGGAATTCTATTGGCTCTCAATAGCACTTTACAAATAGCTAGCGAGATGACGTATAAAAATAATATAAAAGTATCACTCTTATTGGCTATCGAGGAGAGAGATCAAATAGCTAGCGACTTCCCAATAGCTAGCTATTTGATCTCTCTTCTCGATAGCCAATAAGAGTGCTACTTTTGTAGGTTGTCTCATCAAAATAGTATTTATTTATATGTCTCATCTATCTAGCTATTTGTAAGTTGGCATTGAGAGCCAATATCATTCTTTCTAGATACCAAATAGCTAGCGATTTGAACACCATTGCGGACGCCCTAAGGCACTAGTCTGTAGTCGGCATCATGATGATCGCAAGCACATCACATGCATGGCAATGGCATCGTTGACTTTTGTTTACGGCGGCTAAGATGCCAGTGATGCACGACGCGCACGGCATGGGTTACAGAATATAATACTCCTACTTGTGTGTCTGCTGCAGGCGTGTTTGTCCTGATGATCGCCGTGCCGACCGTTGCCACCGAGAGGGCCAGCGCCGAGTTCGTGTTCACCCACTTCAACACCGACAACGGCGCCGGCATTCGCAGCAACCTGTACATCTTTGTCCTGGGCCTGCTCATGAGCCAGTACACGCTAACAGGATACGACGCCTCCGCGCATATGGTACGTACTATCTGGACGTCGTCGTGACACACAAGAGAATAATCCTGCGCAGACTGAAGAATGTGTATTATGCAGACTGAAGAGACGAAGAACGCGGACAAGAACGGGCCCATCGGCATCATCAGCGCCATCGGCATCTCCATCCTGGTGGGCTGGGGCTACATCCTCGGCATCACCTTCGCGGTGAAGGACATACCGTACCTGCTGAGCCCCGACAACGACGCCGGCGGCTACGCCATCGCCGAGGTGTTCTACCTCGCCTTCAAGAGCCGCTACGGCAGCGGCGCCGGCGGGATCGCCTGCCTGGGCGTCGTCGCCGTCGCCGTCTACTTCTGCGGCATGAGCTCCGTCACCAGCAACTCCAGGATGGCCTACGCCTTCTCCAGGGACGGCGCCATGCCCTTCTCCTCCGTCTGGCACAGGGTCAACGCGCAGGAGGTGCCCATCAACGCCGTCTGGCTCTCGGCCTTCGTCGCGCTCTGCATGGCGCTCCCGGTACGGTAACCATCATCATTATCTATCCTTGTCAAACGAATTGAATGAATCGTTAATTAATGTAAAAAATGTAAATGTAAATGCAGTCCCTGGGCAGCCTGGTGGCGTTCCAGGCGATGGTGTCGATCGCGACGATCGGGCTGTACATCTCGTACGCGCTGCCGATCCTGTTCCGGGTGACGCTGGCGCGCAAGTACTTCGTGCGGGGGCCCTTCAACCTGGGCCGCTACGGCGTCCTCGTCGGCTGGGTCGCCGTGCTCTGGGTGGCCACCATCACCGTGCTCTTCTCACTGCCGGTCACGTACCCGGTCACCAAGGACACGCTCAACTACACGCCCGTCGCCGTCGGGGGCCTCTTCTTCCTCGTCCTCGCGTCCTGGGTGCTCAGCGCCAGGCACTGGTTCAAAGGCCCCGTCACCAATCTGGACGGATGAGAACTGGAGGAGTATTGGATCGGACATGCATCAGCAGCCATCATGCTCAATGCTCATGCATGCCCGGGTAGAGCCGTCGGATGGGAGAGCGGCATGGGATATACGTTCAGGTTCAGCACTTCATTCATCAGCCTGTCGCTCGGTGGAGAGGCTAGCTAGGCTACTCACCATCACAAGCTAGTGAGCAGTGAGCTGCTGTTTGTTTAACATGTAAACTGTGCGTGAGTAGAGAGGCAGGGAAGAGTTGGAGCCTCTGGAGGCAACGGCATATTGCAATTGTAACTACCTACTTTATTCCAAAGAGGACTAGCAACGACATTTCTATAGCCCTTGGATTTTGACGACCCATTACCAGGGTTACGAAGAGAAGGGGTGGATTTGGGCCCAGAACCATTAAGGCCGTGGCTCTGGGCGTAGCCTAAAAAAACCCCTCATAGTATAGGAGTTGGGCCAAAATATTGTACTCCCTCCATCCCAAATTATAAGGCATTCCAAGAATATTGGAGAGTCAAAGTTTTTCAACTTTGACCAAATTTATATAATAAGATAATAATATTTATGATACCAACTAAGTACAATTAGATTCTTCATTAATTATATTTTCATAATATACATATTTGATGTCATAAATCTTTATGTTTCTCTTTAGAATTTTGGTCAAAGTTAAAAAACTTTGACTCTCCAACATTCTTGGAATGCCTTATAATTTGGGATGGAGGGAGTAGCGTTTTGGCCAGAGGAGACAGGCCCGCACCTAGGGGAATTTTTAAGTTTTTCATCCCTACAAATGGCACTCCTTCAATTGTCATTTTTATACGTGCTCCTGCATACATAATTATCATTGCAAATAGTAAATCTCCTACATCTTTGTCACTTTCGCTCATGTGACACACCAGCTGGGCATGCCAGTCTGAGAGCTCCTCCCGAATATGCAAAATGACTAAGTTATCCCGGCTAATTTTCTCTATGTACTCACTGGCGCGTGGGATCCACCAATCAACAGCTTCTTCAACCTTGCTCCACCTCCATCACCACACAGCAAGGGAAGGGGAGGATGCTCCGCGGGGCACGTGCCGCCGTGGGCGTCCTCCACCACGCGCGAGCTACTGAGAGCGTGCTCCGCCGCGCGCCAGCCACCGTGGGCGAGCTCCGTCGCGCGTGAGCCGCTGCTAGCGTGCTTCGCCGTGGGCGAGCACCGCTGAGCGAGAGCCGCAACAGGCGTGCTCCGTCGTGGGCGAGCTCCACTGGGCGTGCTTGGCCGCGCGCCAGCCACCGCGGACGAGCTCCGCCAAGCGCTAGCCGCTGCCGGCGTGCTCTGCCGAGGCGCGAGGCACCGCAGGCGTGCTCCGCCAGGTGCGGGCCGCAGTGGATCTTCGAGCTCTAGTTCTCGCCTTGCACCATCCCGAGACGATGAGGCCAGTGTCATCACGCCGCTGCAGTCCTTGTCCCCTGTTGAACGCATGCTGCTGCTCCGGGTTGAGATGTGCGAGCTTTACCGGCAACGAGCTCCTCCCCTTCCCTTGCTGCGTGGTGATGGAGGTGGAGCAAGGTTGAAGAAGGTGCTGACTAGTGGGTCCCATGCGTCAGTGAGTACAGAGAATTTTTTTTTTTGACAAGGAACAAATTTATTTCAACAGCAACGTGCTGTCAGTAAACTTACAGAGTTCACTCTTACAGATTGCAGACTCTGCAAAAGGGAACATTAGTTTTCATGGTTGCTGTAAGTACAAGAAGACTCCAGATTTGTAGTTTGAGAATCTGGGTCTCAAAAAGCTTGTCTAGCTAATGCATCCGCTGTAACGTTGAGACACCTAGAAATCTTGAATATTCTTGATTGCCTGCAGCTTGAGAAGTTGGAGAAGAGTTGCGTAAAATATTTAATTCTCCAGTCTGGTGGATTAGATTGGTCTGCAGCATTGAGGAATTGGACCAACTGTTCACAGTCAGATAAGAAGCTGATATTGGTAAGATTCATGCAGTCTGTGACAGCAGCTGCCAAGGCTAGCGCCGCAGCTTCTGCCATGAGAACAGAACTAGAACTAGTTAGCTTCGCCTTAATGTAGACTGTTTGTGTTGGCCTTATCTGTGTATTAACAATGAAGGCACTGATTCCATCCTGTCTAGATGTTGGTGATAGTTGATCAGGAAGCGCGGATGCATCAACATAACATCTGACGCCTTATAGTAGTGCTGGCTCATAGAGTATATACCTGTTCGGCATTCTTGACTGATTTGCTGACAATAAAACATTCGTACCTGGAATTCAAGTTCGAATGGTGGCTGACCGTCCATCCTGACACACCGAGGACGCCATGTGGTTGTACGCCTCGTTAAAGCTTGTATTTGTTCCTGCAATAAGAGAAGGCATAGCTTGCCGTAGATGGATGTTGTGGCTGGATTGTAGTTGCTGGTCAGGTCCAGTTTGCAATCCTTGTTGGTTGATGCCTTGTGCTATAGGATGAACAGTACGTTGCTCTAAATTAGTGACTTGGATGGTTATATTGTTTAGCCCTGTTTCTTGCACCTGATGGTGAGCGGTGATGTGTGCTTCAACTGCATGGTGAATCTGCCATGGATTCCAAGTCTTTCTCTGGGGCAACTTAGGGGGTGTTCGTTTCTCAGGCAAATTTTATTTGTCTGTCACATCGGATATTGTGACACTAGTTTAATCTATTAAAAATAAACTAATTATAAAATTAATTACAGGGCCATATATTAATTACTAAGACGAATCTATTAAGATAAAGTAATCCATCATTAGTAAATGTTTACTGTAGCACCACATTGTCAAAACATGAATTAATTAAGTTTAATAAATTCGTCTCGTGAATTAGTCTCCGGCTGATAAATTAGTTTTTTAATTATTATATTTTTAATAGGCTAAACTAGGGCCGCAATATTCGATGTGACAGAGAAACGGACATACCCTTAGTCATTTTGCATATCCAAGAGGAGCTTCTAGGCCTGCTGCTGTGCTGGTATGTTAAGTCAGCAAAGTGACAAAAACATACTGTAGAAGATTTACTGTTTACATGGTAATTGTGCAGGAGCGTATGTCAAAATAGCAATCGAAGGAGCGACATCCCTGACAATCGCAAAAACTTAAAGGGAAAATTTGCTCTAGGATATCGTTTAAATGTGGTTTTGGCTAATGGACACTGCTCAAAGTTGTATTTGCCAGAATACACTCTTCAATGGTGATAATTAGCTCTTAGACACTATAACTATTAAAATAATATTATCTTGAGGTGCATAGGTGAGAGAAGTTAAAAGTGACCAAAATACCCCTGATTATTATTGTATAATATCTTATAGTTATCTAAAATTCATAACTTTTGCATATGAAGTCAGATGAAGACAAATTTTATATCAAAATTGTAGTGCTCGATGAGATCTACAATTTTATAGTTGAAAACTTTTTTTATTAAAAGCTATCTAAATTGTTAAAATATTTAAAAAATTCTCAGATTTTAAAATTTAAAATTTCAATTATTGAATGACATTGTACATTGACATGGAATATACAAACTTGCAGTTATCAATATAAACTTTAAATTTGTAGCAGATATTCAAAATTTTAAATTTAAAAATTCCATAAAAAAAACATACTAAAAATGTTTTTAATTAAAAAGTTGTCAATTATAAAACTATAGATCTCACTAAGCACTATAATATTGATATAAAGTTGACCTCATATGCAAAAGTTATGCATTTTTTTTAGATAAACACAAACTGTTATATATAATAATCAGGGGTATTTTGGTCATTTTTAACTTCTCTTATCTATCTACCATTAGATAATATTATTTTAATGGTTATAGTGTCTAAGAGCTAATTACCACAATTAAAGAGTGTCTTTTAGTAAATACAACTTTGAGCAGGGTTGATCAGCCCAAATCATATTTAAACAGTGTCCTAGCAAATTTCCCCAAACTTAAAAATCCCTCTGCGAGCGCGGTGTCCGCCCAGACAGACATCCCGACCCCCGTTCCTGGTCCTGGCTCCTCGTCTCCGTAGTCCGAACTCAGCCGGGTGCCTAACCCTAGCCGCCGGCCGCCGAGCGCCATCTTCCGTGGCTCCGTCGCTCGCCGGTACTCCCTCCCTCCCTCCTGACCTACGGCTTCACTCCGTCGGGCTCCGCCCCAACGCGGTCCCGCCGGACCTCCACCACGCAGGGCGCACGCCGTAGCTGCACTGCCGAGCGGGCGCACGACCCGGTGCCAGCAGCAGCGGCGGCAGGCGCAGGCAAGCATCTCGGCTCCTCGTGGCCGCATGAGCAGGCAGCAGCCTCAGCCTGCAAGGCCGCACGCACGCCACAGCCAGGCTGCCAAGTCGGCGGCTCTGAGTTCCCTGATCGAGTGATTGACTCTATTCCTTGCATCGATTCCCCCAAATCCCCTGGCGCGATGACCACGGTATGTCGACCCCTTCAACTCGATTTTTCTTCTACTGTCCTCTTCCCTAGCCTCGCCGTCGATTTCGACGGCGAGGCTAGGGAGACGGATTGTCTGGCGAAGTTACGGAGGCGGATTGTCCGGCTAGTTTGGGGAGGCAGCTTGTCTGGCGAGGCTGGGGGGCGGGTTTGGGACTGGAATCCGGTTGGGCTAGTGGGGGTCATTGGCGGAAGATGTGGATCGACTGCAGAGGATCTCAATCCGCCCGGCAGAGGGGGTGGGCGCAACACGACTCGATGAATTAGCGGGGCGACGGGAAATGGCAGCGGATCCGGCTGCACGGGGGCAAGGCACGGGGAACACCCCCCAGATTCCTCTGCATCGCTCGAGAAATTCATGATTGGCTTCCTGAATTCAACGTGATTATGAGATAACAGACGGTAACAGTAGTGTTAGTGTAGGCAGGAGAGGTGAATTCGCCGGCAGGCGGCGAGGACCTGGAGCCACTCTTCGACTACAAGCGAGTGCAGCCCAGGATGACGTTCTGCTTCGACGGTACGCATCGCCTCACTCTCTCTGTGGACTGAATTTTCTTTGGGCGAGTAGCTTAGGATTTGACGGTTTCAATGTGCAGACAGCGACCTGGAGGTGGCCGACATCTTCAAGCATTGCAACAAGCGCCCCAAGGTCCACGTCACCATGGTGAGTGCCCCGGAGTTTGGTTTTGATTTGGGTACTTGTTTTGTTCTCTAGTGTTGATGTGCTATTACTTGTCCATGATCATTAGGAGGAGGAGGAGAGTAAGCCAGACGAGGAGGCTGCCGCTGCCCCCAAGGTAGTCGTCCTCGACGAGGAGGATTGGTTGAAGCCACCACCGCCCAGGGCTGCATTTAGGGCCCGGGCAGAAGAGGATAGTGCGTTTCAGGAACTGAGGTATATTTCTGTGATACTTTTTTTATACTTGTTCTATCTAAATGGGAATGCATTGCAAAGGGAAGATGATGGTTTTTTACCATCAGCATCCTTCCAAACCATGGAAGTAACTGCACAGAATATGATTTCCTCAGAATGAACTTTAGAGTATTGAATGCAATCTGCTCAGAATGCCTTTTAATTTTAGGGTAAAGTTTTTTTTTTCTCACTCAAACTTGCGCTGTAGTCTGATTTTCAACCTTGAAACCGCGTGACACACCCTCCAACTGTCAAAACCAGATAAATTTGGTCCTCTGGCTGGTTTTAAGACGATTTTCTATTTTCAAATAATAATAAAAATCTGGTCTGGTCTCTAGAAATTCATAATTAATTTAAATCATACAATTATGAAACTAATTTCAGTTTTCTTCTAAAAAGGTCATCTATCTGTTGGTGGTATATTTAGAGTTATTAGACCTTGTTTTAAATAAACATCAACTATGAGCAACAAAGCTATAGAAACATAAATAAACCAATTCTAAATATCTATATATAGATCATAAATTAGTAGAGAACTATTTTAGAAAAAATGGGACTGATTTTATATTTTTCTGATTTAAATAATTTATTTATGAATTTTTAGATAGCAAATCAGATGTTTATTATTATTAGATTAGAAAATAGAAAACCATCTCTAAAATCAGCCAGAGGACCAAATTCTTCCGGTTTCATTAGTTGGAGGGTGTGTCACCCGGTTTCATAGTTCAAGGATGAGAATCAAACTACGGTGCAAGTTTGAGGGTGAAAAATATACTTTACCCTTAGTTTTACTTCAGAAGAGTGACCAGAAAGAATTTTAGTGTTCTTTTTATCTGTGCCATAAGCAACCAAGTTCATATACCCATAAGTCACTGTGGGCAAGTGTTTGGTATTTTCTTGCACTAGAATTTGCTTCAAGAAGAAGTAAAAAACTTACATTGCTTTTATAAAGCAACACAAAGAGTTCAATACCGAGTGCACAACATACACACACACTAGGCTGGGAAGACCAGCTAACTATACAGGGGGAAAAGGGAAACCACGACTAAAAAATCTAAAACTCTATCCAGCAACCCAGCTGCAGACTTTTGCCAAGTCAAAGAAGTACCTCCACTTCTAGGTCCTTAGTTTGCTTCCAGAAGTCTTCCAACCATTTCCTCATAGTCTTGATCTTGTCTTCTAGATATCTGGCATCACCCTCCTTCAAGAGAATTTGCCACTTCTGCAGGAAGGTGAAAATTTTGTAAAACACTTCGTTAGATGATCTGGGGAAATTCTATTCAAACCCCATTTTGTTTCTCACATGCCAAAGACCCCAAAGAATACCTGAAAACATAAACAAATTTATGCCATAATCCTTGCACCCCAAGAGTATCCAGTTTCCGAACACATCTTGAATGCTTCCTGGGGATCCCATATTCTAGCCCAGCGCTTCTTTAAAGCATGCCCAAATTACTTTTGCCACATGCAATGCAAGAATATATGATCACAGGTTCCATTCACCCCACATAGACAGCAGTTTTTGTTACCTTTCCCCTTTTTTCTTGAGATTCAAACATGTTTGTATTCTATATTGTATTAATAACCACATAAACACCCTTACCTTCATTGGCATTTTATCTTTCCACAACTTAACCATTCTTCTGTTAACACCCCTCTGAAAGTCAACTTTCGGTACATAGATCTTGTGCTATACTGACCAACGGATCCATTAACCTCTCCTGTCCATTCATTTCATTCCTCCCAACTCTTCTTCTGAAATGTACATTCCAGCGATCACCTTCCCAGTAATCATTGACCAAACATGATTTGTCTTCACAAATATTGTAGAGAGTTGGAAATTCTATTTCATAAGTATGTCCCCTGCCCAAACATACTCCTAAAAGAGAGTATTTTT